>CM051027.1:39889617-41091617 GCA_027627225.1 Congeria kusceri
CGATGTCCGGACTTCGCAACGGCTGCCAAATGCGTCAATTGCCAGGAATGGATTTGAGGATTCAGTTGGACGTACAACAGCCTGACAGGCCATCTTTTCTGGATGCTGTTATTCACCTTAATCGATCCATTTACAGTTAACGAGCTAAGTATACCCTTCTTTTTAAGGTTGACTTGTTATGCTTGTAAGCCTTGTATGGCAGTTTTTATTTTGACATTATTGTCGCAAAGCAGTCTGTTTATTCAGCCTTAAATTGGCTAGATATTGACGTGGCATATAAAATTTATAACTTGCCCTGCCGGTGTGCTATTTTTGCATTGACATCATAGTCAAATAGCAACTTGTAAATTTAGTGTATAACCACATGACAAACTTGACGTTTATGCTATTTCATAGTTATTATTTTGCATGATGGATTTCATACTACACGCCACATGCTTTTATTCTGGTGCCTTTTGAGGGCGTTATTTTGCTTTTTATTTCTGATTTAGTTTATAGTTCACGCCACATTATTTTATTTCTATGCGTGATTTAGTTTACAATTTACGATGCATTTCTATATTTTTCTATGTGTGTCATTGTTTAGATTTCACACACATCAATGCCATACTCTTACTGGAGTTGGTTTTGGCCAGTTCATGATGCATTATGAAACTTATGCCTTATCTAAGTCAGGGTTGTCATTATGAATGGAAACAAGCGATTTTTATCAAAATCTAAGTGATTTGGCCAGGGGTCTGTGGGACCCATTTGTGGTATTACCTATTGCAATTTTCAAGTTCCTGAAAAAACAACAGATTTTCTCATGTTTTTAAATGATGAATTTGATCGGCAATCGGTTAATAATGAAACCCTGCAGTACGGTGTTTATGTGTGAATTGCTTAGCTCTTCACACCACTACTACATTACAGATATTTATTTCATTGATGTGATTTCATTAACGTCTTTCATTGCTTATTGCATTTTGAATTACACTCAGTTACTATGACTGCCATTGCATTTTAAGTACCCAACTTACACAGCAACTGTTACTAGATTTTGTTTTCTGGGTTCTTTAATTACATTTTCAATCCATATATTTTGAAAACGGTCAGTATTCAGTATGTGTTGTTCACACATAGACCTATTTTACATTTATATTATTGCATGTTTTTCAGACAACACCTGTCGACAGGAAGTCATCAACTTTACAGCAGGACTGCAGTTTTCCACCCATCGACTGTGCCATCAAGTGCTTCGGGCAACCTGGCCTCTAAAGTGGTCTCTCTTCCATCCAGGACGCATCTACCCAACGGTGGCCGGATGGAAATTTACGGCGACCTTACATCTAAGCTGTGCAAATCCTGTCCACCACCTGCAAGTTCATTCACAGCCAGACTGTTTGCCGTATCGGGGGTTTGCGATGCATCTGTATATATACCGTCTCCGTGGCCTAGTGGTTAGGGCGTTCGCCTACGGAGAGGGAGGTCGAAGGTTCGAGTCCTACACAGGGCGAGTTCTGATATGGCCGGTTGCCTACCCAGCAGCTAGTTAAATCAAGGGGTACCGATTGCCTGCCTGCCAAGCGCCCGGCATATAGGATAGGAATCGGGAGTAAAGATGTCTCATAAGTCAAAAACTGGCTGGCCCTTAATCTCGAGGGGTGACACTATAATAAACAAACACTTTACTTTATATTACCAAAGTTCCATTTTAAACAACGTTCCATTATCAACATACATTGTGTGTTCTGTACATTGTTCCTTTAAATTGATATGGCCATTAGCACCACCAAACTCACAGTCACATGCATTCTTACCCCTGCGGTTTTCAAGAAGGCGGTTTATACATTTTCCACTTCACTTGCCCACTCTTCTCACATTTTTCACTACCTACACATAGTCTTACTACTATATTTGTATTGCCACGCCATATAAGATATTGTCATACAATAATTCCTTGTTTTCCTGTAACTCCACAAAAGGGTTATGTCTTCCTACTATGTTTTCTGCTAACACTGCCCTCAGGTTATGTTTCAGTGCTGTTTTCTTTTACAAATGGTTACTCTAAGTCCGAGATTGTGGCAAAAATATTTTGGATATGTCGTCTGTCTTTAATGATCTGTCTACACTAAGTGGCTCTTAAGTCTTTTCCTCTGTTGCATGTCTCTATTATCAGTATACCTACCTATATGTGCTACAGCAACTTGCTGTATGCTGTTTTTGGTCACAACCCATGTTATAACTTCACCACTACACTAGCAGTTCCCATTTTATCTGACTGCCTTAAGTGTACTCGCTATAATTTTATTTTTCTTGGTTGCTTTTAACACTCTCAATCATTATCATGCCCTATATTTTATTACACATTAACACATACATATTTGTCTTATGCTGTAGGTTCTTCTTAACATATTGCCATTTATGTTTCAGTGTGTTTTTGTAATTGCTGTCACCTTTAATACATTAGTTGTTTTGTAAACCAATAACATCACATGGTCCAGTTTAACAATTTTTATGCATTGGCTCTGACAGTTTGAGGCTGCAGCACTTTATAAACATCCTGCCATACTTATAATGTAATATTACATTATTTTGTTACCTACTTTCCATTAACTTAGGCTGGTTTGACAACAATCAAAACATAATAATTCAAGTTTGTCATGATTGACAGTTTAAGGCTGCAGAGCTTCCCTATTACTGCACATGTTCTACTATCATTTTGTAGCGGGGTCTGGTTATCGAAGAATCGAGCCAGTCAGGTTCTTTACAATTTTATTGTACATATATTATAGATGGCCTGAAATAGTACATACATCATATTATATATATGACCAGTGATTGTGTAACAATATTTCAGAACAATACAAAAATACAATTACGAATACAATACTACGAAATAAAACCTGTAATAGTACAATTATTACAAATTTATAATAATTCAACAATACAGTAATATTAAAATGACTCACCAGGAACCCAGTATATTCTTCTATAAAGATGTTAAATTAATAATGCATACAGCATAAACTATATATTCAAATATTCCTATATAACTCTGATAAAGTTATATTATGACTTTATCCTCCAAAAGCCAAGAGTGTTCTGATACCAAATAACCACTGGACAATCAATCAATTTGTGTTCAAAATAAAAAGGATGGAATGCATGTAAAAAACAGTTCACTCATACAAATTCTTTTACGCTGACCATCTCTCATACACTAATTGGACAGTTGCTAGAAACCAATATTAAAGGATTACAATCAGTATAGCACAATTGAATACCCTGCTACAATTTCTTTACAATAGCTTCCTGTGAGGGTCAAACTACCTTTAACAACGTTTTCGTTATGGCTTGTTTGCCAACAAACATTTTTTCACTTGTCATCCTCTGAAAGTCTCAGGCTGCAGAGCTTCATAACTTCTCTACATAATTATGTTAGAATATTGTTATTTTAAATTCTAGTTTCATGTACATTGTTTCCTTAACAGTTGTATGTCAACATGTAGGTTGAAAATTTTATGGTCTGACAGTCTAAGACAATTTTAAACATAATTTATTTGTACTATTTTTCTTTTGGGAATATTGATATTGTATCCTTTAATGAAAGTGTTATGCTTTGACAGTTGAAGGCTGCTGAGCTTTATTAATTTATACATTTATTTGCATGCTTTTTTGTAACCTTATTTAATAAATTCATTCTCTGAAAACGTAAGTTGGACTCTGACAGTTTAAGGCTGCAGAGCTTCATTGTTGAATGTTGATATATATACATTCTTATGTTCTTGCTTTGTCGTCTTACAGTTTTTTTAGTAGGCCATCCATTTATATTATGGAAGCCTTTGGTAGTGCTCTGACAGTTTAAGGCTGCAGAGCATCATCAATGTAGTTATATATTTATTATTTGCATGTTGTATGTCACCTTATTTCATAAATTTACTTCTTTGAAAACATTAGTTGTGCTCTGACAGTTTAAGGCTGCAGAGTTTCATTGTGGCATGTTATTATATCTATCTTCTTATGTTCTTGTTTTGTAATTTTACACTTATCCTCCTTGGTCTTATTTACATGCATTAAATTTGTTGTACTTTTAGTCGGCCATCCATTTATATGGAAGCCTTTGGTGGTGCTCTGACAGTTTAAGGCTGCAGTGCTTCATCAATGTACTTACATATTTATTATTTTATTGGTGTCTCGCACGTATGTCGTATTTATCTACTTCTTGCCTCTGCCCTCTGTGTGTCATAGTTAGTTTTGAGGTCCAAACCTTTCATGGTCTGACAGTTCAAGGCTGCAGAGTTACATGTTTTCTACATCAATATTACCATTTACTTCTGTAGGTCGATTTAGTTGTTTTATGGAACTGTTTTATAACTGCTTTATACCAACATATGCTACCATATTCTGACAGTTTAAGGCTGCAGAATTGAATTATTGTTTCTTTACATACATGTATAATTATGTTATTGCATGGTTTCCTTCAACTACTGCAGATCTATTTACCTGTTGTAGGGAACTGTGTTATAACTGCTTTATACCAACATCTTATGCTAACATATTCTGACAGTTTAAGGCTGCAGAATTGCATGTTTGTTTTTATAGATATAATTATGTTATTGCATGGTTACCTTGCCACTACTGTGGGTCTATTTCCATGTACGTTATTACTGCTTTGTAACAACCTATTATGCTTCCATCTTCTGACAGTTTAAGACTACAGAGTAATGTTTTCTATTATGCATGTACATATCATTATGTTCTTCAAGGTTTACATTCCACTACTGTGGGGACCATTTACTTGTTTTCTTTAACAGTTTTATTTAACTGCTTTGCAGCAACATATTATGCTTACATGTTCTGAGAGTTTAAGGCTGCAGAATTGCATGTTTGTTACCATACCGATAATTATATTATTGAATGGTTACTTCCCACTACTGTGGGTCTATTTACATGTACCCATTTTATTAAATAGCCTTACTGCTGCTTTGCAGCAACCTTTTGTGCTACCTTGTATTAACTGAAATGCTCTGACAGTTTAAGGCTGCAGAGCTTTATAGTATTCTATGCAGTTGCATACACATGTCGAAATCTTCTGTTAGACTCTGACAGTTTAAGGCTGCAGAGCTTTATAGTATTCTATGCAGTTGCATACACATGTCGAAATCTTCTGTTAGACTCTGACAGTTTAAGGCTGCAGAGCTGATCTTTACTGTTGCAACTGTACACATACATGTGTTATTTTATTGTTACCACACACATTAATCATGTGGTCCTGCTTTCTTTTACTGTTTTTTGCGAATGAATATAGTGTATGATGTTTTCACCTTAGGTTATGGTCTGTCAGTATAGAGCTGCAGAGGTTCACAGCTTGGCATAATAATTACTGCGACTTGTCTTATAATATTGTCACACTACATTGACCTACTATGTACTTATTTCAATTTTAATTACTTTCATTTACGTCCTTCTATTTTATTTGTTTATGAGGTATTCAGCCACTAATATTTTGCATATATTTAGCCTCTGCTTGGAATTCACACCTTGTCACTTATGATTAATTTTTTTGGTCCGAATTTTATTACTATTTTATTCCGATGCATTCATATGTAGTCCGTTATATGTTTTAATATCTTACATATAATATAGGTCAATGTGTATATACAATTTAATTTTCCCCATATATATGCTGTGATTATGCCAGAGCATAGTTTGTCAGTTTCATTTGGTATGGTTTTGTTTTTTGCCTCCTCAGTATTAACAGTATATCTTTCGAATTAATGTCTGTAAGCTTGAGTTGGAGTCTTAAGCCACTGCTTCTGTATCAATCTAACACATATAGTACTCCTTGCTAATTCAATGGCCATACTATGCTCATACTTCTCAGCAATGTGCATTTGTATTCCTTTACACAGGTAATGTTGCAATTCTTTTGTTGCATAGCCACATCTCTTCATCAAACAACACTTAGTTTTTGCCTTGTAGCACATGCATAACACGTTTCTTTGTTTTCTTTACAACTTCATTTTCAATTGTGGGGGTATTGCTTTTAATGTTTTTGTTTGTTATCTCTCTACTTTTGTGTGCTTCATCATACATGCGGGTTGCTATGTACACCAGCCTAAATGATCTTTGTCAGTATTACGATTTTTCTTGTAATATCACTTACCTACGTTTTAGCCCCGAACACTTGTGTTGTCTCGGTCTTCATGGGCGGCAGTCGGTTCCCTTTGTGGCGGTTTTTGTCCGCCCATTATGTCATTTATGGAAAAACTTGTGTTTTCATTGTATATTACACATTTTTATGTATATACAATGTATAAATGCCCTTTTTCGATCCTAACCCACGTGTTGTTTTTCCTTCAATGCCATACGAGTTCGACCACTCCTTAGACTTCCCAGGGACAATACATAAATAATATTTTATGAACACATAAATTTGTTTATGTCATTGTTCACGTTAATTGTTTAGTGCAAGTTAACCTTAGCTCAGTAGTCAATATCCAATCGTATACAAATGTTTTATCACGTGATGTTAGTCAGCCAATCAGAATACGTAGAACTCATTGTTTACATTATATTTGGTGCAGGCGGATGCCTCACCATTTTGCAATTCTAAAAACCACCACAACCCACACCTCCACCTCTTTATTTCCATTCATCGTTCTTTTATGCCACGGTGAATATACGCCAATTAATTTATGCTATTTTTGAATACTTGATATTTTATAGTATAATATATTTTGTATATATGGTGCTTTTGTCCGCCCATTTTGTCAATTTAGGTATGGCCTAACTTATTTTTTCATTGCTTATTACAAATTGTTATGCATATACTGTGTATTGGCGGTTTTTGTCGGCCCATTATGTCATTTATGGAAAACCTTGTGTTTTCATTGTATATTACAAATTTTTATGTATATACAATGTATTGGTTATTTTATGGCATTTTAAATAAATGCCCTTTTTCGATCCTAACCCACATGTTGTTTTTCCTTCAATGCCATACGAGTTCGACCGCTCCTTATACTTCCCGGGGACAATACATAAAATAACATGATTTTTTTTTCATAAAATCACACTTCACATAATCACATAATATCACATTGAAAAATTAAGAAGATAAATTTACGGGGCCCCCGGTTGCTGGATGCTTTCATAGTACACAGTCATCTGGAAAATTGCTAATCAACAGTACTTGTCAGCAATAATTTCTTACTTTTTGCATACATTTTATATTTCATTGACCATTTATTGTGTATATTCTTGCTATATGTCTGTTATTAGTCCCCTACGGTAACCGGTTGGGGACTATAGGTTTGAACGTATCCTTCCATGGGTCCATCCCATTTCGTGTTCAATCTATAACTCTGTCATTTCTGGATGGTTTTTAGCTCACCTGAGCACGTAGTGCTCGGTGAGCTATTGGTATAGGGGAGCTCTCCGGAGGCGTCCGTATGCCGTCAACAATTTGGACCGTTATCGTGATAAACACTACATTTTTTATTCAATCGTGACCTTATTTGCACAGTTTGTGTATGACCATAAAATCTCGGATGGGATTGTTATTGGGTCAGATCACACCAGTAAGACTAGAGTTATTGCCCCTTTCTCATGCAAAAAAAGTGCAAAAATGCCTTCTTCCAACTTATAGACTTTATTTTAAATCCAATCTTAACCAAACTTTTACAGTTTGTGTACCATCAGATCTCAGCAGATGCCAAACATGGGCCAGATCGTGTTTCAAACACCAGAGTTATTGCCCTTTGTTTATTAAAAAAAAAACACAAAAATGGACATTATTCAGGATAGAGACTTCATTTTTCATCCAATCTTCACCAATCTTGCACAGTTTGTCTATTACCGTTAGATTACAGTTGAAGTCGAATATAATCAAGATCGGACCAGAAACACGGGAGTTATTGCCCTTTGTGAAAAAAATATGCAAAAATGGACAATAATCAGGATAGAGACTTCATTTTACATCCAATCTTTACTAATCTTGCACAGTTTGTCTATGACCATAAGATTAAAGGTGAAGTTGAATATAAGCAAGATTGGACCAGAAACACCAGAGTTATAGATAGAGACTTCATTTTTCATCCAATCTTCACCAATCGTGTACAGTTTGTCTATGAACGTAAGACTGCGGGTGAATATAAGCATGGTCAGGCCAGAAACACCAGAGTAATTGCCCCTTGTGTTTGGAAAAAAACATCAACTAGTTATCAATAATTGGCTTGCACACACGATTTTTGATTCAATGTTGACCAAACTTACACAGTTTGCGCATGACCATAAAAATTGAATGATAAAATTTGATTTCCAAGACTTGCATGCAGTTATTTGCACGTGCAACTTTGCTGTCTTCAGAGCCTGCATTAACATCATTTATCATCATTGGAAAGAAAATTATCAAAGAAAAAGCATAACTTTACCTTATAGCACAGCCATCGCAATTATCGCATTGCAACTAGTTTTCCAAAAAACTGTTTGTGAAAGAGACATCAAAATCTACTGTTTGTGCATTTTCTACAATTGTCACTGACTCAATGAAAAAGGGTCAGGTAAGAATATCAAGAAAACTGAATTGAGAACCATTAGCAAAAAAAAATGCACATCCACTACCCAATCATACTTTAGTTAGCCCATTGCACTAACTGATGTTTTAAATCAAAATTGATCCGATCCCCCTTTGCGTATTGTTCAGTTACCTTAATTTTCACAACTGTCACAACAGTATGGTCTTCATCTGTACCAGTTCTCAGGTGAGCGCATTGGGCCATCATAGCCCTCTTGTTTAAATTACTTGGCAGAAATGTTCACCATCAAGAGACAATGTGTCTTGCGCAAAATCCAGGTCTGTACCTGATAGGTCAAGGTCACATTTCGAGGTCAAAGGTAAATAATGGGACCTGTTTTTCTTGTCAGGTCAATAACCCTTTCACTTCTGGATGGAGTGTGAAATTACTTGGCAGACATGTTCATCATCATGAGACAATGTGTCGCGCACAAGACCCAGGTCAGTACCTCCAAGGTCAAGGTTACACTCAATGTCAAAGGTCAAAAATGGGGACTGTTTTTCATGTCCGATCAATTACTCTGTTATTTGTGGATGAATTTTTTGAAATTGTTTGGCATAAATGTTCACCATCATGACAAGATGTGTGGCATACAAGATCCAGGTCTGTACTTCCAAGGTCAAGGTCACACTTTGAGGTCAAAGGTCAAAAATGGGGTCTGTTTTTCGTGTCCGGTCAATTCTGGATGGATTTTTAAATTACTTGGCGGAAATGTTCACCATCATGAGACAATATCTATGGGTGTATTTTTTGTTCCTTTATTTTGTTCTATAGATCTACCCATAATAAATATGGAATTATGTGTTTCATTTTGTACAGGATTGAATTTATTCTCTTTTTAGCTCACCTGAGCACAAAGTGAGCTATTGGTATGGGGACCTCTCCGGCGGCGTCCGGCGTCCATATGCCGTCAACAATTTGGGCCATTATCGCGATAAAGACTACATTTTTAGCTCACCTGAGCACAACGTGCTCATGGTGAGCTATTAGGATCGCCTTTTGTCTGTCGTCCGTCGTGCGTCGTGTGTCAACATTTTCATTCAAAGAACATCTCCTCCCAAACCACTGGGCAGATTTTCACCAAACTTCACAGGAATGATCCTTGGGTGACCCTCTTTCAAAATTGTTCAAATCGTTCTGGTCCGCTGCATATGTAGGTCACCAGAGCTAAAAATAAATTTAAAAACTGAAAACTTTAAAAATCTTCTCTGAAACCACAAGGCTTGGAGCTTTCATATTTGATATGTGACATCCTCTAGTGGTCTTCTACAAAGATTGTTCAAATGATGACCCTGGGATCAAAACTGGCCACGCCCCGGGGGTCACAGGGTTTATATAGACTTGCATAGCAAAATGACTTTTAAAATCTTCTTCTCTGGAACTGCCAGGCCTAGAGGTTTCATATTTGGTATGTAACATTGTATAGTGGTCCTCTACAAAGTTTGTTCAAATGATGCCCCTGGGGTCAAAACTGGCCACACCCCGGAGTTCACATGGTTTATATAGACTTGAATAGCAAAATGACTTTCAAAATCTTCTCCTCTGAAACCGCAAGGCCCAGAGGTTTCATATTTGGTATGTAACATTGTGTAGTGGTCCTCTACAAAGATGGTTCAAATTATGCCCCTGGGGTCAAAACTGGCCACACCCTGGGGGTCACAGGGTTTATATAGACTTGAATAGCAAAATGACTTTAAAAATCTTCTCTAAAACTGCAAGGTCCAAAGGTTTCATATTTGGTATGTAACATTGTATAGTGGTCCTCTACAAAGATTGTTCAAATGATGCACCTGGGATCAAAACTGGCCACACCCTGGGGGTCACATGGTTAATATAGACTTAAATAGCAAAATGACTTTAAAAAATCTCCTCTGAAACTTAAAGGCGTAGAGGTAATATATTTGGTATGTAACATTGTTTAGTGGTCCTCTACAAAGATTGTTCAAATGATGCCCCTGGGGTCAAAGCTGGGCACACCCCAGGGGTCAAATGGTTTATATAGACTTAAATAGCAAAATGACTTTAAAAATCTTCTCTGAAACCTCAAAGCCCAGAGGTTTCATATTTGGTATGTAACATTGTATAGTAGTCATCTACATAGATTGTTCAAATGATGCCCCTGGGGTCAGAACTGGCCACACTCCGTGGCTCACATGGTTTATATAGACTCAAATAGCAAAATGACTTTAAAAATCTTCTCTGAAATGATGCCCCTGGGGTCAAAACTGGCCACACCCGGGGGTCACAATGTTTATATAGACTGAAATAGCTAAATGACTTAAAAAATCTTCTTTCCTGAAACCGCAAGGCCCCGAGGTTTCATATTTGGTATGTATTGTTGTATAGTGGTCCTCTACAAAGATTGTTCAAATGATGCCCATGGGGTGAAAACTGGCCACACCCCTGGTCTCACATGGTTTATATAGACGTAAATGGCAAAATGATTTAAAAATTCTTCTCTAAAACCACAAGGCCAAGAGGTTTTATTATATTTGGTTAAAACACTATATCGAGACCTCGATTGGGATTTCATATGGGATGGGTGGGGTCAAGGTCACTGTTACTAAAAATAGAAGAACGGTTTGCGCTCAATAACTTTAGAACACATGGGGATATTTTAATTAAACTTAATACATAGATACCTTATATCAACACCTAGCATGGGATTGCATATGGGGTGGGAGGGGTCAAGGTCAAGGTTACTAAAAATAGAAAAACGGTTTCTGCTCAATATCTTGAGAACGCATTGAGATATTTTAATGAAACTTAATACATAAGTACCTTATATAGAGACATTGTTTGAGATTGCATATGGGGTGGGTGGGGTCAAGGTCACCGTTACTGAAAATAGTAAAACGGTTTCCATTCAATAACTTGAGAACACATTGCGATATTTTAATGAAACTTAATACACATATGTTATATCGAGACCTCACTTGGGTTTGCTTATGGGGTGGGTGGGGTCAAGGTCACTGTTATTAAAAGTAGAAAAATGGTTTATGCTCAATAACTTAAGAATGCATTGAGATATTTTAATGAAACTTCATACGTAGATACCTTAAATCGAGACCTTGCTTTACGTATGTGGTGGGTGGGGTCAAGGTCAAGGTCACTGTTACTAAAAATAGAAAAACAGTTTTCGCTCCATAACTTGAGAACGTATTGAGATATTTTAATGACACTTCATACATAGATATCAGGTGAGCGACCTAGGGCCATCGTTGTTTATTCAATCTTGGCCTTACTTGCACAGTTTATGTATGACCATAAAATCTCGGTTGGTATTAATAATGGGCCAAATTGGACCAGAAACCTTAGAGTTATGGCCCCTTGTTTGTGGGAAAAAATGCAAAATTGCCTTTTTCGTTCATGGAGACTTCATTTTTCTACCAATCTTCACCCAACTTTCACAGTTTGTGTATTATCAAAAGTTCACAGTAGAAGTGAACATTAGGCCGTATTGGCCACAAACACCAGTGTTATGCCCCCTTTTTTTGTTGAAAAATAGGCAAAAATTGCCATTTTACCTTAAGACATCATTTTTCTTCCAGTCTGGACCAAACTTGCACAGTTTGTGTGTGACCAAGAGATTCCAGCAGGAGCCAAAAATGGGTAAGGTTAGGCCACAGACACTGGAGTTATATCCCCTTGTATGTGGAAATTTGTTTCAAAAATTGCCCTTTTTTTTCATAGAGACTTCATTTTTCTTCCAATCCAGACCAAACTTCCACAGTTTGTATGTGATCATATGACTGCAGCAGAAGCCAACAATGGGTCAGATTGGGCAACAAACTTCAGAATGATGGCCCCTTTGTTAGTGAACAAAATGCAAAAATTGCGTTATTCATGCATCGAGATTTCATTTTTCATTCAATCTTGATAAAACTTGTTTTAAAACACGTTTTGTATGGCCATAAGATCTCAACACAAGCAACAAATTAGACAGGCCACGAACACAGCAGTTATATCCTCTTAATTTTGAAAATCAATGCAAACATTAATTTGTTGCAAGATGGGGACTTCATTTTCAACCAGTCTGGACCAGACTTGCACAATTTGTCTATGACCATAAAATCTTAAGCAAATTTCAATATAGGACGGGTAAATGGCAATACACTCTACTCTTTGAAAACTGGCAAGCATGACATGACCTTGCGCAGTGGTCGCCATTATCTGTGAGAACTTCAGCATTAACACTATTCCTCTGAAATTGCCTGCAAAAAGTTGGATACCATGGTTGAAACAATATAACCAGTTCCTTATTTGTTCTGTGTATGAGAGTAAATCAGCTAGACAAATTATTGGAGGACATTATGGCATACATTCCCACAAGCCTTTCACAGCAGTAAGGCTTTCATCTTTGCCAGTACTCAGGTGAGCCCTTTGGGCAATCATGGCCCTGTTGTTTTCTTTCATCATAACTATCTGTCCTTAATACATGATAATTATGTTTATCTGAACTCATAATAATGCACAAAAAATATGCTCCTCCCCCCGCTCTTCAAAGAAAAAGGCGGCATATTGTTTTGCAGTTGTCAGTTGGTCTGTCTGTCCGTTGGGGACTGCAGTCGCATTCTGTTGCAAAAACTTGTTAGTCCAGTTTTACAGGTGGGAACTATAGGTTTACCTACCGTCCGTTGTACGGTTCTGATCTGATTATTTGCATGCCCCCACAAAGTGGGAGGCATTTTTTATGCCCCCACAAAGTTGGAGGCATGTAGTGTTGCACTTGTCCATCCGTCCGTCTGTCCATTCGTCCCGAAATTGTGTGTGCTCAACTCCTCTTTAACTGCTGGGCCGATTTTGGTCAAACTTTCGCAGCTGAACAACCTTTATGTGTAGATGATCGTTAAGGAAGGAATTTTGACTGCGACCAATTTTGGCAGAATTATGGCCCTTTGTTGTTTTTTCCACTATTGAATTTTGTGTGCTCAACTCGTCTTTAATTGATGGGCTGATTTTGCTCAAATTTTCACAGCTCAAGAACTGTAATTTGTAGATGATCATAAAGGAAGGAATTTTGGTTGCAACCAAGTTTAGCAGCATTATGGACCTTTGTTGTTTTTTCCATTATAGAATTGTGTGATCTCAGCTCCTTTTGAACTGCTGGGCCGATTGCGCACAAACTTTCACGTGTAGATGATCGTAAACGACGGAATTTTGAATGCGACCAATTTTGGAAGAATTATATGTCCCTTTGTTGTTTTCCACACTAGAATTTTGTGGACTCGACTCCTCGTTATCTGCTGGGCGGATTGCGCTAAAACTTTCACATCTGAAGAACCTTAATCATAAAGGAAGGAGTTATTGCTGTGACCAATTTTGGCAGAATTATGGCCTTTTCATTTTTTAAATTATAGAATATGTACTCCCAAAATTTTCTGGACTCAACACCTCTTTAACTAGTTGGCGGCATTTGCTCAAACTTTTGCAGCTGAACAACCTTAATGTGTAGACGATCGTTAAGAAAGAAATTTTGGCTGCTACCAATTTTGGCAGAATTATGGCCCTTTTTCCTTTTTTCAACTGTAGAATTTACATGAAAATAAATTTGTGAAGGCAAAAATTAGTGTTGGTGACATGCCCTTTGCCTGTGTCCAAACATGCATTGTGGGGGTATCCGTGTCTGCCCTTTGATTTTAAAATAAGTTGTTTTTTTATGCCCCCAGCATCTTGATGCAGGAGGCATATACTGATTGTCCTGTCCGTCCGTCCTTCAGTCCGTCCGTGACGAGGTTAAGTAGATTTACCGTTTCGTCTAGCACCAACACCGCTTACTACAACACTTAGATACTTACACGGATGTTACTTATGACCATTCCCTATCCACCCATATCACCCAACCTCACTTTGACCTTGACCAAATTTGAACTTATAATAATTCAAAAGTGCCATTTCTTTTTTAACTATACTTTACCGTTTCGTCTAGCACCAACACCACTTACAACAACACTTGGATATTTACAGTTGTTACTTATGACTGTTCCCAATCCACCCATATCACCCAACCTCTTTTTGACCTTGACCTAATTTGGACTTAGAAATGGGCTATCCAGCACCAACTGGGGGCATGTGTGTTTATCAAACACAGAATCTTATTCGTTTTTAGTTTTTTCTTAACCTTTTTCATTTCATTCTCAGCAACTGACAAAGCACATTTTGGGAGAGCATCGATCAGAACTGATATTCTTGTTTCAGTATTTAATATTTGATTTGTATCCGTTTTTGTTACGGCTTACATGAGCTCTTGTAGAGATGTTACAAATGCTGACAAACACCATGTTTTTAATTGCAGCCATTTGCTACTTCACTGATTGTTTGCTCTTAACTAAAACTTCAGTTTTGATTTATTTATTACTTACTTACTCTGTACTATATTTAGTTAAGGTCAAGATTAATATTTTGCTTGCCAGGAACATAACCCTTGTCACTTATTTGTTCATTTTCAATAAGCTTGGCACCAAAATGAGACTGATGGTGAATAACAGGACCAACTTCCATTGCTGAAAGTTCAGGGTCTGTTGTGGAAGTTAGAGGTCAGAAATGGTCAAATATGCATTATAGAAGATAGACAAATTCATGTTTAAAAGAGAATACAAGTTTAATTTTTCCACATACTTTTATATATTGCTGGGCAATTTTCAATGTATGTGTAATTTGCAAAAAGAATTTTTTCTGCTTACAAACAGCATTTCTAAAAGGAATGTATTGCTGCTGTGTCCGTTAATTATTTATGGAATTTTCTTTGGACCGACTCGTTTATGGGATTTAAAGTGTTATTGGTAATTACTGCTTGCATGTCTGTTCGGATCTCTGCTGTTACTACAAGCTGTCCTTTATTTACTGTCTCAAGCCAGAAAACAACATACTGGATGTACATACTCGGCAAAACTGTGCATGTTTGTGCTTTGCTAAATGACTATTAAATCACAACTAGTTATTATAAATGGAAATCATTCATTCTTAATTTTGGTGCCTGACAAAGTGTGATGCATAGATGTAACCTCACTGAATTCAACTTTTACGTAGCAACTAGAACACTGTATGGGTAGTAGTTGACATGAATATTCATGATTACAATTAGGAAAAGTGATGATTAGTTACTGCATGATTGTGGTGTTTCTCCATCGTCAGCCCACATATTCTTACAGTGACTCTTGTGTAGGGGAAATAATTTCCTGGTGAAAATGGGTAATAAAAATGGATAATATAGCACTGCAGTCCTAAATATGATCCAAACTTGTTGACTTTATATAATCACAGTAAGTCATCATCATGTTCTCAAAGTGATCTAACCAAGCCTGCTGAAACTTTGCCTCAAGCTGCTTATGTTTTGTTGTTGTAAGCTGCACTGTGTTGTTCCATTACGTAAATTGATTAGCACTGCCCAATGTCTCAGAAGAGTTTTTGTATTCCACTGGTCATGAAATTAGATATAATTACACCAAAGCATAATTATAGTCACCAGAAATAGATATCCTTCTGTTTGGAAAGGTAGCATTTCGGTGTTGCCAGTCCTAATGTATGTGTGAAAATAGCCTGGCATGTGGTATATTAAGCAATGTTCAAGAGATTTTATGCAGTTTGGTTTTTATCTGAGCATCTCATAAAATGTTCCCTCTTGGAAGTTAAGCTAAATCTTTGAATTTATTTTCATTTATATAATACCAGTATTTTCGTTAAAAATATAAATCAGTTAAGAAAAGAACCTGATTGACTTGAGATGTTCTGACAAAATGTTTTCCCAAGTGTGCATATAATTTAAGTCTTGTATTAATTTTGCTGGAAATTAATAAGTGACTATGAGGTTTGCAGCTCAAATGGATTGCCACTCACTTTGTTGCCAGGGAAACACATTGGAAACGTATAAAATATATGTATTTCTAAACGTCATGCAGGCCTGGGGATGTACCGCTGACCTGGTGATGTGAAACATTGCACAAGCTGCCACGGTCTGTAAGATAGTAGTTCATCTCTTTGCCATTGCTTCAAACAGTGAACAATTTGACACAAATATAATTTTATAAGCATAAGTGTGGAGGATATACATTTACACTTGTAGTTCATTATTTCAGCTATAGGTATTTAACTTAGTAATGTGTTCGCTGTCACTACATGTATTCCTGACACTATTTGTCAGATGTTACATTTGTGTTCTCAATGCCATTGGTAGAAGGGATATTGTTTCTGCTTTGGTGTTCTACTCATTCTACAGCTTTATTAAATAAATGTCCTCATCAGGGATATATACCTGGCAATTCTCCTGTGGTTGGACTTTTAATGAATGCCAGAAGCATAACTATTCATAAATTGATGTGACAAAACCATTTACTGGCAACTGGAGCAGCTGTGTCACACCCAGAGCACAGTCGGGGCGGCCACACATTGCAAACTAGGGCCACATTGCAGCTGAGACTTTCCACATTGGAGATGGGAATGTGGTTCATTCAGTTTTAAGTGAACTAAATATGTATTGGAGTAGATTAACCGACCGTAGCCACACATTGCAAACTAGGGCCACATTGCAGCTGAGGGAATGTGGTTCATTCAGTTTTAAGTGAACTAAATATTTATTGGAGTAGATTAACCGACCTGAATCCCTAGACTTGGGTCATGGATAAAGTCTCAGGTATGTTCGTTGTCAAGCAAACATGAAAGGTGTGCAAATATTGATCTTATTTAAATATGTTCTTATAGTAAAATATTACATTAAACATAATTTAAATATATACTATATTTCATTGGCCAATAGAATCATATTAAAATGTGATGTGTTTACATGGAGTTGTGGTCCATCTATAATAAATATGTAAATGTCTTTAATATTCTATAGCTAGGCTAAAGCTTCTGAAAAATATGTAAAATTTCTTGAAGAGAAACATTAAATAAATGAGGTTATAAAAAGATGAAACAAGTTTCAAGTTGGCGATGGTTGCAGTTTGTGTCATAATAAGAATCCACTAATGAAATCACTAAAAAAATGCAGAAATTTGCAGAAAAAAACATACAATGTATTGCTCTCAATTCCAACTAGTGCTATGGTACACATTGCTGTAGTGTGGCCATGATCAGGGGTGTAGCTGCCTATACACGAGTACGTTGCTGAATCGACATGATTTTGACCAAAAATATTTTTTTCACATTATGTTTACACATAGCCCTTGACTAAATGCATATATTTAAACCCGTTTTCAATCTTTTTAATACTCAATAACTCATGAACCACCAACTCCGCTCTTAATTTGATATACACAAAACTCTACCTGTCTTATTTATGCAAGAATTTGTGTTCACAAAACATATACTGGTGGCATTTTTTTTATTAGTTATCCTAACATTTTAGATTTTAAGTGCTTACTTAAGCATCTAAGAATGCACAAAATACACCAATTCTGAAATGTCCTATAGGTGGTGGGGTTTGGGGGTGGCTGCATACCCAAAACGATACTGTGAATCCACATTTATATACGCCCCTGATGGTACAATACATACATTATGATACATGTTTTATTGTTTATCATATAAAAAGTAATGAAGGGAATCTAAGGATCATGTCAATTACAAGGATTAACAGTCACCTTTTATGTGCAATGCATACAACACAACACAAAATGTGCATTTGATAACTATTTTAACTGCTTGTGACATACAGTGGAATCCTGATTATACAATAAGTCACTGGACCAATGCGATTTTTCGTATGATTGCATTTTCTGTAAAATCACATCTTTCCTAAATAATATTATTTATTGTTTCAGTAGTGGTGTATAATTTGACCCACACTCGTAAAAACGTAATACTACAAGTCTATAATTAATCAACATAAAACGTAATACTACAAGTCTATAATTAATCAACATAAAACGTAATACTACAAGTCTATAATTAATCAATATAAAACGTATTACTACAAGTCTATAATCAATATAAAACGTAATACTACAAGTCTATAATTAATCAATATAAAACAGTTTGCATTTAGTATTGAGCAATGGCTGACACTCTGTAAAAACAAACACCAGTTGGCGATTCTTATAATAGCATCTTCTTTACGCGTATTTTAACGTTATGGGACCGTGGTAATTATTTGTAACATTGCATGTTTCATAAATTCGCCTAATCGCATCTTTTTTACATTGAATAATGAAGAAGGAAAGACGACAGGACAGCCGCATTTGCTAGTAGTACATTTCATTTCGTATGATCGAGTGTCGCATTATCAAGATTCGACTGTTTAATGTAAAAATGGGGTGCAATATAGACATAATAAATATGTGTAATCCCCGTTGCACCATGTCTTATACCATAAACCAAACCGTATGAATCGTACTGCACTACTGCATACTGTCACACGGTATACTGGTACACCTTTATGTTTTCTTTCATTATAATCAGACAAACATAAATTATTAAATTTCTTACTCTTATTCTTTTAGATGTATAAAAACAAAACACAATTTTGAAAGGTATGGCTTGGGCAAGCATTATAATGAACGTCCATAGAATACATGCACATACGAAAATACATGCAAAACATATTGTGGCAGGTACAAGAAACCACCATTATACTATTCAAATCTAACAGCAGAGTTTCTTTCAACACATTGAAACCACACATAAATGCACCCAGCGACATTGAGTGAATTTAGCTGCAATATTTGTCTGCTTGCTCATTACCACCAGTCCACAGAAGTGCGCATATTTCTTCATGGGCACTCCGTAGATGAATCAGTGATAATGAATGATTCGAGTAAAACTGCGAGCGGGATATGCAGCCTGACTGCTCCTTATAGTTGTTTCTTTTCTTTTTCTTTTCTTTCATGTTTTTATTTTGTTAATGGCAGGAGGACGTACGAGGACCCATGGCTCAAGATCAGTTGTAAAGGTGCCTTCATCACCTCCCAAATCCCCTAACACAACGCAACTTCAAAAAAGCGACAAATATGCAGCCTTAAATAAACCGAATTCAATAAACAAAAACAATTGATATAGCGAACGAAATGTGATATTCGCTATTTCGAGTTTTAAACTAACTCAAATATACATAATTAGCATTTATGATTATTCTTTTGCTCTAACTACACATATTGCACCATTTTGAAAATATATGGTTTTCACCTCAAGGCCCTGGACATCAATATACAAAAAACATCATCGATCATAACTTCTCAACTGTCCCCACCTCGAGGCCCTGAACCTACATGCATTACTTAACTGTTGTCCCCACCCCGAGGCCCTGGAATTCAACACTCTTTGTATTATATCGATGTTCTATACACACTTTAACATGTCCCCGCCCTCCGGAGCCCTGAGCCACCTCATGACATATTTTTGAAACTCTGGTTCCCACCTCGAGGCACTGGGCATACACTGGCTAGAAACGTCTATACATGTATGAGAGCAAATTTCTTTTCGTCCAAACACAAGGTATAAAAAAATGCACTAGTATTAACGTCAACTTATCCGCGAGTCATTATTCAGATACCTCTAAACTTACTATGCTCAAAATTTAATACATGTAATTAAATCGTTCTACGGTATTTCAGTCTTTAAAACCCTGGAACACATCACAATTTATACAATTTATAAACGTTGTATGTTTAATCTTAAACGCATTCTATTACAAAACATAGAGAAAAATTAGTATTTTGTTTCAATTTCCTCTGTCATTAATCCGCCTAACAACATCAGCATACGCCAGAACACCTAACGGGAATGCAGAACATCCCGAACCACTTTATATTCCTTGACTATTTTCGACATATATTCTTTTATCAATAGACGTTTACTTGAATTTTCTTCTTCAGAAAATTAATTGAAATTCACTGATTAGTTTGTGTTGATTATTTATTAGTGCTAAATACTTATATAATCTAATCCACAACTATATTGTAATTTGCCTTTAAAGATACCGGGTGAGTACATTTGTATAACATACATGTAAATAGGCGTTATTTTTGCTTTAGATTATTATTATACTAGGCCTTGATTAAACACCAACAGGCGCAAAACACCACCACTTAGTCGGAATAAATATTGTAATTATAGCTCATCTTGCCCCACCTTGAGACTGAACATACGATGGTACCCAAACATCAAATTCTCATGAGATATACTTACGCTCTGCCTCTATATTACTCATCCACAATCTTTATTGTTGCATTAACATCTCCCAATTTGCATAGTACATAAAATATATTATTTCTAACAAAGTAAATAATTGAGTTAAATAATTGCGAACTATTACAATACCAACAGCACAAAGCTAGATTAAAAAACCCTTTCTAAATCCATTAAAACATACCAGCCTTCGTTTAACACAACAAACTATTTACAGATCTGATAACTGTTAAACTGTGTTGCAATGTCCATCTAGGGAAGCAAGTGCATTACATGTTAATAGGATAGCCTAAATAAGTCATTCATCATGTACACTGATGCTACAAAAACCAAGCAATTCCCAGAGATTCTACTTAATCAAGGTTTAATGTTCGTGTTGCTGCATTTAATCAACAAATACATATTTTCTGAATATGTAGCTATAAAATGATACACACTGTTTTACAGTATGGTAAAAAAGGGATATTATTGTCAGTGTCTAAGATTTGCATTTTTTACAGGTACATTTGTATTTATTTGTGTATATTATTTTACACATACTTAAATAAAATATCAACATGTACTTAAAATTAAATCATCGCAGATGAAATCAGCATTCGTGGTACATGTATCTCTTTTCTATCATAATTTTACACATAGGGTTTAAATACGAGTAAATGCTGTGCAGGTACAATTGGACCAACCAATTACATTCCTCTAACAAGAAAATTATTTTTTCACTGTCTAGTTTTCTTTTGTATCTATTAGGCACTGAACGGCATTCAAGTATTAATCTGTAGTACAAATCAAGATCAGAATAATGTCACGGCAAAACAATTCTTTTTTTTTTATTGATAATTATAAACATATGAAATTACATGTTTGCAACAAATTGTTTTTGTTTTTATACATAATTACAGACGTATGGAATTATACATATTCGCAACAATCGATCAGTAACAGACATTTAGTTAATGAACTACACAGAGTTAAAAAAAAATCGGGACCAAAAAATTAGTTCAAAATAGCGATTGATTCGAATTAACGGTGTTCGAAATAGCGATGTTCAACTGTATATAAATTCTTGTGACAGCTTACCGCACATATGCAGCATTTGTCTTTGTTCAGGTGATCGTTTTTCTTTCTACGTACAAAAAAAAATTGTCCTGCACAATGTATTTAAGTTTCGCTATTTCAGTAAAGCGATGTTTGTTTTAGCTTGCTGACAGCTCAAATGATTTCATATGCACAAATCTGCAAAAGATTTGTATGCACAAATCTGCACAAGATTTGCGTACATTGACACTGATTGGTCAGTCTATTAATATACTAACCTAACCTGTTTACTACGACTTTACACAGGACAGACATGAATAATCGAACCATACTAAATATATTTATCTTATAACCTGCTGAATATGAATACCATACTTTACCAAAGTTTTTGGAAACTCAACATTTTCAGAAACCCGTAAAGGAGTGGAAATAATTGTTTGCAATCCTATCTTTTGGAATACTTTCTAAAAATTAATGAACTTGCAACCTATATTATGGAACTTTTGACTGATAAGGTTTATAATTTGAAACAAAAGAAGGGTTACAAGCTTATGGACTGTGCAAAGTATATGTTGTATACTAAGTAATGGTATGGAGTAGCATCATTTATCACTTATAAAAAGACTTAGAGCACATATTATAGTTTTTGTTAGTCACATTTTTCAACTGATCACCATGAAATTTCTTTTGAATATCGTCCTTAGTTAATGTACAGTGATTCATGAAATTGGGTCAAGTTGGGGCAAAAACTAGGTCATTAGGTCAATATAATAAATGTTTTATTAATTACTCCCTAAGACCAAACCTGAACTTGTTATCAGATCAGGTTTAAACTTGGCCAGAATGTTGTCCTCTATAAATGCTAGGTTCTGGTAAAGTATGGTGTCACTTGGTGTCAAAAACTAGGTAACTAGGTCAATTAACATAATTGCATGTTTTTTCACCATTTTAGGTAATGTTTATGATCTAGCAGTTTTTTTGTTGGCGTAGCTGTCTAAGATCACTTTTGACCTAGATTTCTTGCGATAATTATGCAGCGGGAAAATTGAATGCCAATAGAATTGGGCAACATATACCAATAACTGTTGCATACTTTTGGGGATTAAAAATTTACATAATTGTTTACATAAGCGGTTAAATTCAAGTTATAAACATATCTTCGACATACTCTCTAGAAATGAACATAATTATGAACAATTTTACTCATTGTATGTCATGATCAAAATGTTATATTCATTCACATAATGAAATGTCTATAGTGTTTAGCCTACATAATCGGCGCGCTCTATAAATAGCAATTACAATGCTACAATTCACGGGGACGACAGTCGGTCACAACGTACAGTGTTGCCTGTTGAGCTCGCAAGCACAAAATATAAAGTGGTAAATTTCTGGTATTTTTCTGATAAATAAGCAAAACAAATATTAGCAAATTTGATTGAGCTTATATTTCCTATTATGTTACGCTGTAACTGGCTGTCATCCCCGTGAATTAATTCTAGCGAGTACAACTCCAGCAGGAGAATCATTCTAAAAATAGCGCGCGGTAAAGCTGTGTTAATACACACGCACCAATTAGCATCTGGAGAATCCTAAACCCGAGAATTGCAATAAATGGGGAATTCATAAACTTACTGCTCATTCATTCCCACTATTATTTTCTGACAATGTTAATTTGTTAACTTTGCCTGACAAATTCATGTATCAGTTATGTTTACGTAAATTACTAGTATTTAGCTTATTTATGTATCACTGGTGAAAACATGGGGCAGTATATGATAGGTTTATTCACGGTACAGAGATAAATAATTATTGAGTTTATCTCAAATTAATTTTAGGGGCCGATACGTTTTCTTATAGTGTCCGAAAAATCTAGTGTCCGAGAAGTCTCCTTAGTAGGGACTGAAAAATCTGGGGTCCGAGAAGTCTCCTTAGTAGGGAATGAAAAATATGGGGTCCGTGAAGTCACAGTTTGGTCCTCTTGTATTATATTTAGGGCAAAAATAAGACATCTCAATATTAATTTCTACGCCGATTGTCTTTTTTTGGCATAGCTGTCTAAGATCACTTTTGACCCAGATTTTCTTGCAATAATTATGCAGCGGGAAAGTTGAATGCCAATAGAATTGGGCAAATTTTCTAATTCTAGGGAATGCAAACTTCAAACAATGGTTTAACGTATACCAATAAGTGTTGCATACTTTTGGGGATTAAAAATTTACATAATTGTTTACATAAGCGGTTAAAATGAAGTTATCAACATATCTTCAACATATACTCTAGAACTGAGGCTAATTATGAACGTATTTTCTCATTGTATGCCATAAAAAGAATGCTATATTAATTCACGTAAGGCCAGGACTTTTTGATTTTACGGTTTACAAAACCGGCGAAAAAAAAAATTCCGAAATTGAAATTTTTTTTTTTTTATAATTACGATTTTTTTTTTTAACGATGGGGGACGAAACGTTCAAATTTTCGAAATGTTTTGAGTACGAATATAATAATTTGCTCGGTAAGTCCGTTTACTTCCGTGAAACTGCTTTCTGTTTTGGACGGTATCACACGATGATTGCCGATCGAGATCAACAAATTGTTCCGGAATTTCACGGACAATTTTTTTAAGTCGTTGATTATGTACATGTATGCCATGTAAAACCCATGTTTTCTACAAAAGAGTGCGAAATGTCTGCTGAAACACGACGTCACGTTCCACGCATGGAAAGCGTGCGTGTACCGATCATGTGCTTCACTAAATACAGGTCTTTAAAGACATTGGGTGTCCTAGTTTCCCGTCAAAGGAATGTTAATCCCATGCATGATTTTTGCAGGGAGAAATCCCGTTATTGTGTGTCAGTGAAGTGTTTCAAGTTTGAGGGCCGTCTCATAAATCTGTACTAGTATCCAAAATTGAACAAAAAGATTGGTACAGCAAATGGAGAAAAAGTAGGTAAATTATAAACAAATTGGCGTGGTTTTTCCATGCAAATTTACTTATTGGTGGACAAAAAATTAGCAAGTGATTTTTAGTTCGTAAATTGTTGAATTTATTATATATTGTAAACTTCTAATAATGTTCAACATGTTTCATAGACGGCCCTTAAAATGACTTGTCCATTTGATGACAGTTAATATTACCGTTAGAAGTACAGTTATTCATGGAAAGAATGAAACATGAGAAAATCAACACTGTTTTTTAACAATAGAGTGACATTTGTCTTTAACATTTGACGCGCAGGCACGATGTGCACGGGGAAAATTTCCGGCCGTTTTTCAAGAACAAAGCATGTATATAATATAAATATATTTTAATCAAGATCTTTACAATTCACCAATTATCCAGTCAGTACTATGTTCAACAGCTGTAACGATTAAAACAGTGTTACAACACTAAATACATGCCCATATGAACATAATTAATCAAATAAAAAAGGCTCCATCAGTAGATCGAGTGTAACCTAAAGATTCGAGAACGACGAGAATAGTGGGTTTGGACATGACGTCACTGTGCGAATGTGATGCGCACTGGACATAAACATCCGGAAAAAATCATTACTTTCAGTTTCGCAACAACAATGATGCTTTTGCTTTTAAAAGGCTACAGGTATGCCGTTCAAACGGTGATGTTTCGTTTATTTCATTTCGTTTAAACTTGTACAAAAAATTGAAAACATCTTAGCTTTAAATTTAATAGCTAAAACGCACCAGATAACGTCATTTGACACATGCTGCAAAAAAAAATTACGTACGGAGGGGATACCCCTCCCTAACCCACCCCTCTCGGGACGGGGACGCCAAAAAAAATCCTGTGGAAGGCACTGGATGTATATTTTCAGGTGGCATTTGTAACAAATAATATCATTAGTAACAAGATCTTCTTGCGGGCACATCGAAACGAGGATGTGAGGACAGACAGCTTTGTCTCGTATACACTGCAAAGAGAAAGTCAAGGTTGCATTTTGTTGATGATATATATTTTCGCGACACAATGAGATTTCTTATTTGCCTTGTATTTTGTTTCTGTCACAATTGTAATGCAATAATTTAACACACACTAGCAGTTCAGTTTATATCTGATAAATTTCATATATGCATGAAGATTTAGCATTTACACAGAGTGGAATATTTTTAAAAAAAATATGTTAAAACTGGTTTCTCATTTTTAATAAGAATTAAGACTTAATAAGAATCCAGACAATTAACGTCATATTATTTGGACTTTTCTCTTGATATAGTTAAATTTAATATGTTTTTCGAGACCTCACAGCAATTATTTTCAAAATTTGCGTTGTGTGGTTAGATTAAGCTCGTTTTGCAAGGTCTGTGTTCGGGCAGTTGTGGATTCCAGTCCTGCACAGGTTAACTCGTCTTCTTTTAAAAAGGCATCTCACTTTACATTTTGTAAATCCATACAAGTATACAACTTTGTGGTAAAATCAATTTTAATGATGCCGTTAAAATATATGCATCTATTACACTTATTTACTCTGTAAAATTCATAAATACAAATGGTTAAACTGCATATAAAACATGGGTGTAATAAAACAGTTTATACCATGTTTGACGTCTTATTCTAACTTCACATAATAGTGTGTTTTATTGTTGATATTGTTATTAATTATAAATTGCTAATGGGAAATTGTTCGTTGTGTTAAGATTTGAACACTTTTTTTTTTTTTTTTCGACCTGCCAGTGGACATGTTCCCCCAAAATTTTTGTAAACCAGAAAATAAAAAAGGACTGGCCTAACAAAATAAATAGTTTGTTTAGCCTACATTTATACAAGCGGTACGCTCTATAAATAGCAATTGTGCAATGTTCCCATTCATAAATCTCATTCACAGTGTTGCCGCTCCATGTAGCCCATTGATTCTAGATAGTTCATCACATTCCAGAAACAGTAGTGTCATTCTAAAAATAGCGCGCATAGCTAGCAACCGTTGTATAGCTGTGTTAATATACTCGTACATGCATCAATAATAGCGTTCAGAGAATCATAAACCTAAAAATTTCAATAAATGGGGAATTTATATTTATAAACCTACTGTTAATTTGAATTAAAATTGTGGTTACGATTTATTAACGATTATTTATAATTGCATCTTTCTATCAACTTCTCCAGTAGATGTTATTTAATCTATAAAAAGATGCTACATTTTATATAAATAAAATGATATGAAAGAAGATTCGGAATGCGTCAAATTGTTATTCGCGTAGCATGAATACACAATTTGCAATACTAATTATACACATTATATATTATATACTTATATAATTTAAAATCGTCATAGTCTAATGAATTTTTATGGTTGCATTATCAAAAATAAAGTCTTAACATTTCAAAAATCGCTGAATGTTCCCTGACTATTGCTTTTTATTGGGATACACAGTATAAATGCTTATTTGACTTCAAATCGTTTTTATATTCGATAACTAACATGAATGGTATATTACCGGTACTATAAATAACTATGTTGACTCGTCTGATACATAATAATTTTAATTAATTCCCGAAATTATTTTCTTACATTTTTAATATGTTAAATTGGCTTGACAAATTCAGATAACAATTATGTTAACCTAAATTATTTTGGTTATTCATATTTCACTGGTGGAAACATGGAGCTGTATGATTGGTTTATTCACAGCATTGATATTAATTATAATTTTATTAAATTTTTAAATTAATAAATTTATCTCAAATTAACTTTTGGGTCCGAGAAGTTTTCTTATAGTGTCCGAAAAATCTAGGGTCCAATAAGTCTAATATTGGTGGGGACCAAAAAATCTGGGGTCTGAGAAGTCACGTAACCGATCATCTTGGCCGTCGGTTTAGGTAATTTTAAATGACATCTCAATATTAATTTCAACGCCGATTGTCTTTTTTAAAGACATTTTTTATTAAAGACATTTCTTGTTAAAGAGATTGCTTGTTTCCAATTGGGTTGAAACTTTGTCATGATGTTAACCTCAATTAAATCTGGATACAGTTTGAATATGCACTCTAGGAGCCACATGTTTGATTAGGTTGAAGCTTGGTCAGATTGTTGTCCTTCATAAAGTCTAGGTTCTGATAATATATGGGTTATCTGGGGTCAAAAACTAGGTCATTAGGTCCAATAATGGAAACAGCTTTTTTACACAGGACATTTTTGATGACATCAGATTAAATCTTAATCAGATTGTAGTCATCTATGAAATCTGTCATGGTAAACTATTGTTCAACTGTAATAAAAAACTGGGACAAATGACATATGTCAAATGCACATCTAACCTGTACATCTGAACACAGACATCAAATACCACTATATAAAGGTACTTCTTGTTTAAAGAGTAAACAAGAAATGTCTTTAAAAAAGACAATCGGTGTTGAAATTATCATATAAGATATCATTTTTACTATAAACATAATACAAGAGAAGACCCCAGATTTGTTGGTCCCCACCTATATAAGGAGACTTCTTGAACCCCCAAATTAATTGGAGAATAATTCAATAATTTTTAATATGTACCGTGAATAAACGATCATACCACCCCATGTTTTTATCAGTTATACATAAATAACCAAAATAATCTCAGTTAATGTAATTGTTATAAAAATTTGTCAGGCAATTTTAACAAATTAACAATGTAAGAAAACAATTGTGGGAATGAATGAAACTTATTGTGTATCAGACAAGTGTTGTTATTCTTAAGTTATATACCCTATGTTCATCTTAGAAGTTATCTTATACATACACACTAATCAGTCAAATATCAATCATTTATACTGTGTATCTTGAATAACAGCAATATTCAGGGAACATTCAGCGCATTTGAAATAATGATGACTATTTTTGATAACACAAACATACAATTTCATTAGACTATGGCGATTTAAAATTCTATTCGGTAGGAATATGATGTATCAATGGTTTCTGTGTATAATTAGTATTGCAAATAATGTGTTCATGCTACGCAAATGAAGTAAAAGTAACATGAATAACATTTTGAGCTATTCGGAGACTTCATGCACCACATTTATTTGTTGAAAAATGTAACATATTTTTATAGACTGAAAAGCATCTACTGGAGAAGCTGATAGAAATATGCAATTCTAAATAATTCTTAATAAAATGTAACCACAATTCAAATTCAAGTTAACATGCATACTAAGTTTATTAATTTGAATTCCCCATTTATTGGATATTCCGGGGGGGGGGGGGGGGGGGGGGCTTATGATTCTTTGGAAGCTAATTGATGCAGCTGTACACGGGCTGTAAATGCACGCTATTTTTAGAATGATCTGGAATGTGTTAAACTGGAGATATTTAACTCTATGCTACTTATGTTGATAAATCCTGGCTATTTTTGTTGAAAGTAGATTGTAAACCTCACCTCTGCACTCCCATGAAGTTGAGTCTTAGTGAGTATGTTCTGCTTTTAAAGGAAATACTTTGATTTACAGTGGTGTGTTTAAATCGATAACCTTTGCTTTTATATCGTATTATCCTTATTGTTTCATATTTATTTTGTAATTTGCAAATAACTTAGTTTTCATTTAATAAATTGCTCAGTAAATACATGATTTATTTGTGAAATGTACTTTCAACAAAAAAAGCTTAAACTCTAAAAATGGCATTTTGACAAAGGTAGTCTGCAGTTTAATGCCTCCTGTGTTGAACACACTAGAATACATCGGAGCATTGTACAATCGCTATTTGTAAGGCTTCACAAAGTAGTTATTTCATTCTGTAAATGAATGTAATATTCTGTTCATGACAAACAGTGATATATTATGTTCATACTTGCGCTCAGTTCCAGAGTGTATGTTGCAGATATGTTTATAACAATATTTTAACTGCTTAAATTTTAATCCCAAAAGTTATGCAACAATTTCTTGGTAGATATTAAAACAATCTTGTTAAGTTTGCATTCCCTAAAATTCTCCAGCGCAAGAAAATTTGACCAATAGAATAATGATATTCAGTTTTACCGCTGCATAAGGCGAGAGTTTTTTTATTTCTTGGTGTGTGACTGTATATTGCTGTATGATTCATATGATCAGTTCTCTGTTATTTATACATCATGCAACACTTAAAGTCAGAAGAAAATACTCAGTAAAACTAATTAAGATCTTAGAATCATTGTATTAAATATACATTGATATTTTTATATCAATATTATAATTAACAAATTTCATTGGTGTATATTGATTTATTTATAAGATATATTCTGTTAGTTTTCACTTCATGAAACATGCTATAATACATATAATATGGCCCCTGTCAAGCGATATCGGATGTCGGCCTACTGTGTTTAAGTGTGAGCATATTTTAACAGTAGTTTTTATATGATGAACACTTCAAATTAATGTCATGGTTATCATTCAGTGATGAAGTTAATGTTGTGTTATTTAAGTTTTAGCTTGACTTTTCGAAACAAAAAAAGTCGAGTTATTGTCGTCGCTCTGTCGTCTGCGTCAGCCTCTGCATTAGTTACATGTTTTGGTTGAGTCTTTTGGTTAAGTTTTTTGACCGAGTCCATGTCTCTAAAACTATCGAAGGTATTTATTTGAAACTTTTATTACTTGTTCAATATCAAAAGGGTAATTCATTACAACAAGGCAGGTAACCCTGTGATTTGTATTTCCAGAGTTATCTGCCCTTGTTTGGACTTACAACAATATTTTGACATTTTTTTTGTCATTACCCTTTGTATCAACTTACAATTTTTGCTTTAGGTCAAATTTCTCAGTATCTGTATGAGGTATTGACTTGAAACTCAAAGTACTTGATCACAGTGAGGAATTTATTCTGTAGACAAGAGGAGGTAACTATCAAGGATTTCGTTTGAGTAATTGCCATTTTTTCAACTTAGAATATTTTCGCTTTAGGTCCAATTTCACACTAACTTTAGGAGGTATTGACTTGAAACTCAAAATACTTGATCACAGTTATGAACCAACCCATTCTGTAGACAAGATGAGGTAACTATATCAAGGATTTTAGCGGAGCTATTGCCTTTTATTCAACTTAGAAATTTAGCTTAAGGTCAAATTTCTCATGATCTATAAGAGTTACTGACTTGAAATTCAACACACTTCATCAAAGTGATGAACCCATTCTATTAACAAAAGGCCATAATAATATCAAATACAAGAAAGTTGAGCGTCCAGCACCCGTAGGCATTGCTCTTGTTGTAAGTAATAATTCATAAAGATTTTAATATAACTGCCCATTTCCATTTGTGAAATACTAGTTATTAATTTACTCAAGTCTGTGTTATTTTATATTTTATTTTTGTTCCCTCCTCCAACCGGACACTTTTCTAAAAATGTCCGAGAACCAATAAATAAAATAACTCTGGCCTAATTAAGTTATTTCTAGCCTTTCATTAGTAGTTATTTACAAAGATCTAGGTCAAAAGTGTTCTTAGACAGCTACACTGAAAAATAAGTTTATAGTAATGCATATTGGGGGAGACATTAAGAAAACCAGGGTTTGAAATTTCCTACAGATGTATGGCAGAGTAAGATCATGGATGTTGTTCTTGTGTACCTGTTTCCTAGACTGGTCCATATTTCTAATGAGCCTGACAAGCTGTCATCTCCAGCTTCTCAAGTAGTAAGATGTTCTACCGACTTTTGTCAAGAGTTTCCTGTTCATTAATATTTTATGTTTCTAACTGATGGTCACTTGCGTGTGTTTTTTTATTAAAATAAGTTAATTTATTATAATAATACTTTATCATAATAAAAAATCACAGTTCTTCATTTACTCAGTCTGCATGGGTGTAGTGATCATGTCTTCCCCATTGAACTGTGAAAACAGTTAACAGGAAGATTGAAATTACTATAGATTACGGAATCCTGATTCTGCCAGTTAAGTTTCATTTCATGTTGCAAGATAACACAGCGACATGGATACTTTTTTATTTTCATTTTCTGCAAATCTCGCACTTTGAAAATGTGGACACACAAAATTTGGACAATAATAATGCGCAGAGATTTGACTGGTTCCAAGCAAAGCTCAGATCAAATCCCCGCCTTCCTACCAAAACAAGTGATGATGATCGATTAAGAACTTCATGTTATTAAGTATGCTTTAAACTTGATTTTTCATTTCCTTTGTAAGCTCACCTGAGCACAAAGTGCTCAAGTGTGAGCTATTGTGGTCAGTCAGTGTCTGGCATCCAGCGTCAACATTTTACTTCAAACAACTTCTTCTCTGAACCATTGGTCTGATTTTAATCAAACTTGGCAGGAATGTTCCTGGGATGGCCCTTTACCAAATTTAGAATATATTGAAAACTCTGGTTGCCATGGCAAATAAAAGCTTAAAAACTGGAAAACTTCTTGTCAGAAACCACTGGCAGGATTTAAAAATAGTTTTTACAGAAATGCTCCTTGGGTGACCCTCTACCAAATTCCTTCAAATCATTTGATTTGTTTAAAAAAAACATGGCCCCCAGGGGGCGGGGCAGTTTTCCTGATATGGCTATATTGAAAACTTTAAAAGTCTTCTTGTCTGAAACCACTGGCTGGATTTCAAAATAATTTCACAGAAATGTTTTTTGGATGACCCTCTACCAATTTCCTTGGAATCGTTTTGATTCGTTAAAAAACATGGCTGTGCAAGGGGGCAGGGCTGTTTTCCTTATATGGCTATATTGAATACTTTAAAAATCTTCTAGTCTGAAACAACTGGATGGATTTCAAACTAATTTCACATAAATGTTCCTTGGGTGACCCTCTACCGAATTTCTTGAAATCATTTTGATTTGTTAAAAAACATGGCCGCCAGGGGGCAGGGCAGTTTTTATTATATGGCTATATTGAAAACTTTAAATATCTTCTTGTCTGAAACCACTTACTGGATTTCAAAATAGTTTCACATAAATGTTCCTTGGGTAACCCTCTACCAAATTCCTTGAAATAATTTTGATTTGTTAAAAAACATAGCCTCCAGGGGTCGGGGCTGTTTCGTTATATGGCTATATTGATCACTTTAAAAATCTTTTTGTCTGAAATCCACTTGCTGGATTTCAAAAATTTTCCACATAAATGTTCCTTGGGTGACCCTCTACCGAATTCCTGGATATCATTTTGATTCGTTACAAATAATGGCCGCTGGGGGGCGGGACAGTTTTCCTAATATTGTTATATTGAAATCTTAAACAATCTTCTTAAAAGCTATTATGATGCTTTACACTCAGGTAAGCGACATAGGGCCATCTTGGCCCTCTGGTTTCTCTATTGACCCTAAATGATATATAATGAGCCCATTAATGTAGAAAATTGCATTGAGTTGCATGAATTAAGTAACCCTTTCCAGATGAGGAAGGATTTTACTTGTGATGGCAGTGTGTTAACTGCTACTGGAGGTAGCCTCTGCCAGGAGTTTGAAGTATGGGGTGTCTGTGAAATTGTACAAAGTGATAAATTGTCCAAATACCATGGGGATGCAAGAATTGGGTGATAATTAATGCTGTGTTCAATGTCATAGACACACAAAATTAGGACGATAATAATCGTGTCTATAAAATTTCTTAGTGCTTGATCTGCAGAAAATAAAAGTTAAAATGTCACATCGTCGCGAGGGAGAAATTTAACTGGGCAAATCATGATTCCGTAACAGATACTGTTGATTCGTACATGTACATGTACATTATATTATTTGGATTAAACTATATGCATTAAAAATAAAAATAAATCATCTTTTTATTGTAAATGGAAGTTTTTTGAAAGGATATATTTGACTTGCTTCATGTTTATTATAGAGTTTAAAGGGACCTATTCTCATTTTTTTTTGTATTTTAACAAATGTCATTAAATGTCTGTAAAAACTGTAAAAACTAAAGCACCTGAACTAGATCTCAACTATATAGATCTATAAGAAGAGCATAAAAAACGAACGAAAAAAGTGGAGCCAGTTCAGCTTTTGCAGAATAAGGACGCTTTTCCATATGTCCGTATCTGCATCTGCATTGCGCAAATCCACATCTGCCAAAAATCTAACAAGTTTAAAACAGTTGGACCATTTCCATATGTCCGCACTCCGTATCAGCAAAGCAAATCCGCAAAAGCTGTCTGCTAGAAATCACTCAGTGTGCAAATTTTATGTGGATGGGGACAACATGGTATCTAGGTATCTAACTTAGCTTGTTATACAAAGGGCTGTTATACATAAAACATTGGGAAAATAGAAAGAAGTATTCCTTGGGCCACTTGTAAATGCAAGGCCACTTCTAACAAATTCCTGCAAATCATTGTGATTAGTTTTAAAAAAACATGGCCGCCAGGGGGCGGGCCAATTTTCCTTATATGGCTATATTACAAACTTTAACAATCTTCTTGTCTGAAACCACTGGCTGGATTTAAAAATAATTCTACAGAAATATTCCTTAGGTGACCCTCTACCAAATTCTTTCTATTCATATACAAAACATGGCCATTAAGGGGTGTGAAAGTTTGACTATATAGGCAACTTTGACAATCTTCTTGTGAGAAACCACTAACCTGATTTCAAAATAATTTCGCAGAAATATTTGTTTGTGTGAACTTGTACCAAATTCCTTCAAACAATTTTTATTTGTTTAAAGGGGTTGTGGAAGTTTGACCGTATATGGCCGTATTGGCAATGTTCACAGTCTTCTCATCAGAAACCACTTAATGGATTTCAAAATAATGTCAAAGAAATGTTCATTGGGTGGCCTCTTACCAAATTCCTTCAAATAATTTTGATATGTTAAAAAACATGGCCACTAGGGGATGGGGAAGTTTGACCGTATATTACCATATTGGCAACTTTGACAATCTTCTTGTCAGAAACCACATTCTGGATTTTTAAATATTTTTATGGAAATGTTTATTGCATGACCCTCTACCATATTCCTTCAAATAATTTTGATCTGTTTAAAAACAAGCTTGCCAAGGGGTGGGGCAGATTGACCACATAATTATGGCTATGGGTGTTACTGGTCCATTATTATCATATGTGTCAATATTTAACTTCAAACATCTATGTACCCGCTATTAAATTTTAAAAAGCCATTATGATGCCTTAAACTCAGGTGAGCGACCTAAGAACATCATTGCTATCTTGTTGTAAAGCATTTAGAGTAGTGCGAATATTTTCAAATTAGCCGATGCAACATTTAGAACTTATTAATTCGGGACTACTGGCAGGAAATTTTCGCAACATTTGATTGGATATTGAGAAAGGTTCAAAGTTGGGTTAAACAGCTATGCCGGAAAAAAACCCGACCAAGTTACACATTTGTCAGTTTTAATTTTATTCGCTCGACTATTCACGAATAGTTTGAGCTATACTACTCACCCGTTCGTCTGCGTCGGCGTAATGGTCTAGTTAAGTTTTGCATGCAACAAGTCCATATCTCTATATCTACTACAGATATTTAATTGAAACTTCGCACATGCCTTCAGGGTCATTATATGAGGTCACTGACCAAGGCCCATAACTCTGACCTGCAGCAGAATTATGCTCCTTTTTGTACTTAGAAAATCAGGTTAAAGTTTGCGTGCAACAACTCCATATTTGTATATCTACTACAGATATTTAATTGAAACTTCGCACAAGCCTTCAGGGTCATTATATAAGGTCACTGGCCAAGGCACATAACTCGGACCAGCATGTTAGCAGAATTATGCCCTATTTTTGTAGTGTTAAAGTCCAATAACTGGAACAAAGCGGTTGAATAGTCTAGCACGCTGCCCTTATGTAGAAAATTCAATCAACATTCTTTATTTTCACAATTACCATAGACGCAGATTATCTTCTTTTTTTAAAAGATATTTCTTGTTTATTCTTTGTGGAAATTGTAATTACACAAATAATATGTTGATACCATTACTAGATGAGAAGCTTAAATGGAAGAATTGTTTCCCATGTTAAGTATCGTCCTATCTGTCTGTAATGGGAAACAACTCTGTAGTTCATGAAATTGTAACTTCTAACTGTTGTCTGTCTGAAGCTGCATCAGACTCTGCCTATATTTCCTCCAGTGCCTGTACAGCAGCACAAAGCCAGCCGATAAATGACTTGGTTCCAAAAACAGAAACTGGAACCACACCAATGTGTGTTTTAAATTCTCATGAAACACGAAATATAACTTAATTAAATATTAAACCTTAACCTACCAGTAAATGGCTACAGTGGGCATTTGTGGAACTCTTGTGAGCTGATCTCTAAACTGGTCTATTTCATTTTCATGCCAGGTGCCACAGGGGTCCAGATGTCACACACTATATTGTTGTTTATAAGCAATGAATTGTAAGTGTTTATAACAATCCCAACTTACTTTTGGACACCATAAATTTGACATTGTATTATTTATAGTATAAGCATTCTTTTCTAGTCTGCAGTTCCGCTGTCTGTGTTTCAGGTATAAGTGCCTTATGCAGTTCCGGAGAGTTTGGACCATCTTTCTCAAAGAAGAAGAGACCTCCCAAGATCACCTCTCTCAGGTAAGTCTGCTCAGTGTGAAAATCAAAGGGATCAATTAAGTGACAAAGGTATGGGAACATTGCAAAATTTATTACAGAAAGGCCATGCGGCCCATTTGGCTAACAATGCAGTTTTTGCCAAATCGTAATTAAAATTACTTATTTCAACATTAAATTTTGGCACCACAGATTTATTGCACTGGATGGTAATCTAACAGAATGAAGTCCTAATTGATGTTGTGTGTATTTTTGTTGCAATTTGTATATAGACGCAATATTTAATAAAAACTGTGTCTGGTTGTTATTGGAAGCATAAATGATTTACTTTGAGATAAATGTAATTTAGTTATGATCACAAACTCTTTTAATTTTACTTATTGAATATTTCATACATTAATTGATTGCCCTCTGCATCATGCAGCATTCCAGAGATGGACTGATATTCAGCCTATATTTAATTATTATGTACCACATAATGTCCGTGGCGGCACATGTCTGGTGTGGATGTGCAATCATCTTCTGATGTCTTAATTAAGTATCTGTAGACTTTGTTGTAGACTATAATTATTTGACACTAGTAAACATGTATGTACAATGTTATTTAATACATTGTGTTATTTATCACATTTAAATATATGTTTTCACCACAATAATCAGTATGATTGAGGTCATGTTTGCAGTATACATACAGGAACCAATATCACTGCATTTTGCTAAAATTCAATAAAATTACAGTGTGATAGATACAAATTTGAGTTGAAGGGTATAAGTTCTCGCCTTAACTGTGGAGTTATGGCACTTGATTACCTAAAATTAGCCTTTTTTACTATTTTAACCTAGAGGGGGCATATCTGTTTTACAAACAACTCTTGTTTTCGAATTCAAAATGTGTTTCAGAGCCAATTTTTGGCAATATTTTAATGCTGAGTGGTGTCCCAGTTATGCAATTAAGTTAGATATAGACAGGACCACCTTTCAATGTATGCAACACAGTGAAATTCTTGTTAAGCATCTTAGTATTTACAAGCAAACACATTACAATGAGCTTTTTAGACTGTTGGCGAATTAGAGGGTAATTCCCAAAACAGGTATGGCGGAAAACTACTTCTTTTCTTTGCAGGCTATTAGTCAGTGAATTGAAACCAGATAGCGTCCTTCTTCAAAACAGCAAAATTTCACACCCGTTTTCGTACATTTGAATTAGTTAAGATAATGAGTGCATTATGTATTATAATGCTATATCGTGTGATTTATAAGTCAATTTATAAAAAAATAAATGTAAACTAATGACACCCCTACTTTTGCTATTTACTTGTATGTAACCGAAATATTTACCGGAGTGTCCTGGAATAAGACCACAAATTAATGCACTACATCAGTTATTTTTGACTCCTAGCGAAAGTGTTTTTTCATGTTACCAATTCTCATTCTGAATACCGTTATTTTGACTACAAATTACTGCAATTTATTAATTTTAAACTGTACTATGGACAATCGAGAGCTTGCATGGTATGATCTAGTTTGACTCATTAGGCTACAAACAAAGATCTGTAAATAAACATGTTTATTTATAGATCTTTGGCTAAGAAGCACTAACAATCAGTGCGCCTAACTACTACGCTTCATCGGTTATTCTGGCCCTTGCAGATTGACTTGTTAACTGGCATGTGTATAATTCAGTTTGCATAAGATAATTAGCTCGAACAAAATATGTTTTTGTTACTTACAAATTAGTTTTCATTATGATGTCATATACTATTGAAGAAGAAGCCAAATTATAAAGTTTAAAGGCGGAAATTGAACTTCATTCAAACATTTGTTTCCGTTTAGCAAAAATGCACTCATAATTCACATGCTTTTAGTTTCTTTTGTCGCCAACAGTCTTTCTACACTGTCAGCGTTTTGATTTTGTATGGGAGCCTGTGTTGTGTGTTCAATAATGAGAAGCTGCAATCTGCAGTGTGCCGATGTCTTGTAGGAACATTCCTGGCATCTGATACTGCTGAAAGGGTTAACTAGTGTACTCAGCTGTGGTTAATTATTGTTTGATCAATATTGTTCAGGACAACATGAGATGATTGTGAAGCTTTTATTTTACATTCACTTGTTTTGGGTTGGACTAATGAGTATACACAATAAGTTTTTTACATCAATGTACATTATTCCTTTGGTACATACTGAAGAAGTTAGTAATTAATTTGGCATAGAAATGCAACAAATTTACTCATAGTTCAAACACAATCAGATTTGTGTTTAAAATATAAGTAGGAAACCTTATTGCACAGCAGTCAATTGTTGTGCTCAGAAATCTTATACAGGAAATTTGTCCTGGTAAAGCCCTGGATTGCAATCTGATGAGGCACATGTTTTCATTAGAGACATCATTTGTCAGCAATTTGTGAAAATCTGTCAAATGACAATGAAGTAAGAGTTGGTTCTGTGAATTCTCTCAAGGCCTGACATGGGATTTCTAGTAAGTGGTTTTCAATTTTCAGCTAATGAGAATTCTCTTGGTTTTCTGTCCTTGACCTCGTGAAATCACCAGATTGTATTGAGAGTACAACCGAACTTTCCAGGAACTGGTAACCTGAGTGCTGAGAAGGGTGGTGTCGTCGTTATCATTGTGAAATGTGTCACCAGTCGATCTGCTGTTATATAAGATGATTAACTTGATAAAATACAGTGTTCTTGTATCACAATTATGTTCATGTTTTGTGTAACTCCTCCTTTTAATGGTATCAGTTAAAATCATTATTATATTATTTAAAACTCATTTTAAAACAGCAATCTATTGGAGTAATGGCAAGTTAATTATTAAATTGTTAGGAGTTTAAGGGATAACAAAATCTTAGTAATTATAACTGTTGCTTAAATTGATGAATTATAAAGTGATATTGCTAATGCATATTCTGTTCTTGTGTTAATGATTCCTGCACAAAGCAATAAAGCAATGGGAGCATCAACAGCTCATTATCTATTGAACCAGGCGGTAGTGGTTCTATGCAGCATTGCTGCTGGTTCAACTGGTAGAGCTGGCGTGAACATTGACTTCCGAGCTGTAGTTAATAACCACCACTTTGACAAGACTGTTTTCTGTGATGGTGAATCAGATAACATGTCCTGTGCCTCTGTCACAACCGACACCACTAGGTCTATGACGAAGAATCAGCATGATTTCAGGAATTACTGCTAATAAAATGACTATTGGATAATGAATGAACCCATATTGGCAGATAAGTGGATAAAGCTCTTTTCGATGGGATTCTGATTGAAAATCACAGACACTGGAAATTGCTTCGGAAATGTATCATAATTTAGGAAATGAACACAAAATCTTATGACATGTTCCACAGCATGTAGTCTCCCATAGGAGTAGTAAATGTAGCAGAAACATGAGGTTATTCCTGGTGGGTAATTTGTCTAGAATTATCTTGACCATAAAAAAAGTGTTGCTCTATAATTCCATACACATTTGCCAAGAAAAACTAATTGTGTTGATTTCCTATCATTATGATCAATATGAATTCAAGTAGCCCATTAATTGGATGAGAAACTACATTAATAGGAATATGAACTGCAGAGAATGTGGAAACAGTATTGTGGGAATGCTATGGTTGTTGGAATATTTCCTCACAATTCTGGTCCCTGCACGTGAAGTGGTTTAGTGGCCCCTGTGTTTACATACTGCAGATGATAGATCACCAACGATATGTTCTTCTGGCGAGCTGTGCGTAAGAAAGTATTGCAACTTCTAGACAAGGATCAAGCAAACAGGTATACATTTTCTGACATGAAAGCAATATCTGCAGTTGATGCTTTCAAGCTTACTAATAAAGTTAATTTCATTTTGTATTTCATTCTGCTCACTTCCATAAAATAGATTGTCTGTAGTCATGGTGGGTTTTTAGACTGTTGGCAGAAGCCAACGGTCTTTTGAGAGGGTAATTTCCAAAACAGGTATCACGGAAAACTACTTCTTTTCTTTGCAGGCTACTAGTCAGTAAATCGAAACCTGAAAAAAATTCTCCTTCAAAACAGCAAAAATTCACAAATGTTTTCTTACCTTTTAATTATTTAAGATAATGTATGTCAAGTGTATTACAAGGCATATATATATGCGATTTATTACAATTACAATTTATAAAAAGTCATTTTATAAAAAATTGTACGTCAAATTCATTACACCCCTATTTTCGCTATTTACTTGAATGTAACCGAAATATTCACCTGGGTGTCCTTGAATAAGAACACTAAATTAATACGCTACATTGGTCGTTTTTGACTCGTTGTGAACGTGTTATTTCTTGTTACCAATTCTTATTCTGAATATTTCGACAACATACTGCAATGTATTTTAAACTGTAGTATGCAAAACTGAGAGCACACATTGTATGACTTACTTGTGACTCAGTAGGCTACGAATCACTAACGATCAATTCTCGTAACTACCACGGGTTACGGGTTATTCTGCATGGCTCGTTGCAGATTGACTTGTTAACTGGCGTATATTATTCCGTTTGCATTAAATAAGTAGCTTGAAAAAATATAATTTTGTTTGTATTAGATAATTAGCTTGAACATTTATAATTCTGTTTGCATTAGATAATTAGCTTGAACATATATAATTCCGTTTGCATTAGATAATTAGCTTGAACATATATAATTTCGTTTGCATTAGATAATTAGTGTCAACAATATTTGTTTGCACGAAAATGTATTGTTTCATGAAGTATACTTTTGAATAAGTAGCCATATTATCAAATTTAAAGGTGGGACATTGAACTTCATTCAAACAAATGTTCCCTTTTTAGCAAGAATGCACTCGTAATTCACATGCTTTAGTTCCTTTTGTCGCCAACAGTCTTTCTAAACAGTCTTTCTTTTTGATTATACTGTTGCTAACATCACAGTTAATCACGTAGGGTTAGATGCTGGATGTCTTCAGACTACTTAAGTTTGCATTTACCCATATTCTGTATATTAGTGTACTTTGATTACAGCTGAATATTGTTATCTCAAACTCGCCTAAGTCAAAGTTCCGGATCTTTCGAAGTGAAGAATAAATACCGGTAGAGATTGTCTTTTGTCTCCTTTAATATAAAATAAATATGGTTATGTTGAAGTTTTAATGATAATTTTTGGTTATGTCGAAGTAGTTCTCTATCCTAACAAGTATTTTTACACTTATCTTCTTTCTGTTTATTTCGAAGTGCTGACGCCTGTGGCAAGGCATGTCAATTCACAACCCAGGTTTGTCACACGTTGCAAACATCTGTAAACACCACTTTTCTAAAATTAAAGTTCAGTATATGTATACAGGATCAGAATTTTATATTACAATTTATTGAACATTTGGACTAAATATTTCTAAGCTAGGGCGTAATTTTTTTTAATTTTTTTTTACGCCTAAAAAGTCTATATTCGGATATGTCAAACTTCTCTTGAAGTCATTTGTGAACTCCCGGCAACTTCGAGATAACGCAGTTCAGCTGTATTATAAAATATTTATCATAGTCCCACTAAAAAGAAGTTAAAATTTGCACTGATGTCAGTTAATTAAAAACCTCACTCTGATGTTTAACGTTCTCATGGCATTTGTCTGAACTGCAGTGGAATCTTGGGAGGGATCATTTGCATGCAAGAAGCCATTTCCAGACAACAATTCTGTGGTAATGGTCATAATTCATTTGTCTCTGTTTAAGTGTGGTCATGAATTATTGAGAACATTTGGCAGAAGATAAAGCAATTGATACCCTGATAGGACATGAACAATGCCTCATGGCAGGGTCCAGTGTTTCTGGCAGTGTGCATGTAATCTGTAGGCTGTGTATGAGTATACTCCCCAGGGCATGGTGTGGTAAGGGAGCTGGATGTCACTGGCAACACATTAGGGTTGAACAGAACCTTAGAAACACTTCTTTTAATAGTTATAATTTGAATACTAAACTTTACTTGTGTAACAAATACAACATATTACTGTAAAATCATTATATTTTGTGGTGTTTAAATTTCTTGCATTCTTAAAAAAAAAATAAGACTAACCAATTATACCATTGTTAAGGTCGTTAACCACTTACAAATATAGTAATCGGTTGGTGGGGTTCAAAACTTAGGTGTCTTGAACAAAATAACAGTCAAGTCCCTCAAGTGTTCCCAGTTATGCCCCCACTTTAGAGGGGGGGGGGCATATAGATTTGCCCTTGTCCGTCCGTCTGTCCGTCCGTCCATCGGATTTTTGTGTCCCGCGTAACTCAAAAAGTATAACTGCTAGAGTGATGAAACTTAATAAGCATATTCGTCGGCATCGGGGCTTGTGCACCTGGGTATTTGATGCATTTTTTTTCTGACATCAGCTGAGTTATGGCCCTATTTTTTGCCAAAAATGACATTTTTGGACTTTTGTAGCGCGTAACTCAAAAAGAATTACTGCTAGAGTGATGAAACTTTTTTAAACATATTAATCAGCATGTGCACTTGTGCACCTGGGTATTTTGGTGCATTTTTTTTCTACATCAGCAGAAATTTGGTCCTTTTTTAGTAAAAAATGACATTTTTGGACTTGTGCCGTGCGTAACTCTAAAAGTATTACTGCTAGAGTGATGAAACTTTATAAACATATTAATCAGCATGTGAACTTGTGCACCTGGGTATTTTGGTGCTGTTTTTCCTGCATCCACAGAGTAATGGCCCTTTTTAAAGAAAAAAATGACATTTTTGGACTTGTGTCATGTGTAACTCAAAAAGTATTACTGCTAGAGTGATGGAACTTTATAAACATATTAATCAGCATGTGAACTTGTGCACCTTGGATTTTGGTGCAGTTTGTTCCGACATCAGCGGAGTTATGGCCCTTTTTTAAAGAAAAAAAAGACATTTTTGGACTTGTGTCACGCGTAACTCAAAAAGTATTAATGCTAGATGCTAATTACATTTTTTGGTAAAAGGATGCTATAACTATTACATGGAGGTACATCCAACCTCTGCAATCATATGAGGTTCAAGCATCCAACTGAATTCCAAATGTTTTGTTCTTATTTTTTGGAGTAGCTGTTTAAGATCACTTTTGACCTTGATTTCTTGCGATAATTATGCAGCGGGAAAATTGAATGCCAATAGAAATGGGCAAATTGTCTAATTTTAGGGAATGCAAACTTCAAACAATGATTTAACGTATATCAATAACTGTTGCATACTTTTGGGGATTAAAAGTTTACATAATTGTTTACATTAGCAGTTAAATTAAAGTTATAAACATATCTTCTACATACACTATAGAAATGAACATAATTATGAACAATTTTACTCATTGTATGTCATGATCAGAATGTTATTTTCATTCACATAATGAAATAACTATATTGTTTAGCCTACATAATCGGCGCGCTCTATAAATAGCAATAACAATGCTACAATTCACGGGGACGACAGTCGGTCACAATGTACAATGTTGCCTGTTGAGCTCGCAAGCACAAAATATAAAGTGGTAAATTACTGGTATTTTTCTGATAAATAAGCAAAACAAATATTAGCAAATTTGATTGGGCTTATATTTCCTATTATTTTATCATTGTGTAAAAGTTTTATTGTACGCTGTAACCGACTGTCGTCCCGTGAATTAATTCTAGCAAGTACAACTCAAGCAGGAGAAACATTCTACAAATAGCGCGCAGTAATGCACATATCAATATTGTCCCCCAGGGGGGAGAGGCGGGCTGACCCAGGGGAATTTGACATATTTTATGTTTGGGGGTCTAATTCCCCACTCTAGAGCCAAGCATATTTGTCTAAATCCCCTCAGTGGGAGATGCCATATGTCTATCAAATGGACAGGGGCTTCTATTTCCAGGATCCAAAATCCGACCAAAGTCTATTACCCTGGAACCCTTAATCATTTGGAATGTCAAATTCCCGCCTGTTGGGAATCGCTTTCAGTCTAAAGTCCCATATATGCCCGCCGCTCCCACCCTGGGGGAAAACATTGATAGGTGCATAATACACACCCATCAATTAGCATCTGGAGAATCCTAAACCTGAGAATTGCAATAAATGGGGAATTCATAAACTTACTGCTCATTTATTTGTTCCCGCTATTATTTTCTGACAATGTTAAATTGTTTAATTTGCCCGACAAATTCATGTATCAATTATGTTTACGTAAATTACTAGTATTTAGCTTATTCATGTATTACTGGTGAAAACATGGGGCGGTATATGATCGGTTTATTCACGGTATAGATATTAATAAGAGTTTATCTCAAATTAATTTTGGCGGCCGATACATTTTCTTATAGTGTCCGAAAAATCTTGTGTCCGAGAAGTCTCCTTAGTAGGGAACGAAAAATATGGGGTCCGTGAAGTCACAGTTTGGTCCTCTTGTATTATATTTAGGGCAAAAAATTGACATCTCAATATTAATTTCTGCGCTGTCTTTTTTAAAGACATTTCTTGTTACTATTTAACCATGTATTAGAATACTAGGCACAGTTACAATTGAATACCAAAACTTGTTAACCAGTTACTGATTTGCGATTCATTGCCATACCTAGTAAAAACAAATATTGATTCAAACTGTAAACCCATTGTTTATGTTGTACGAACATAGTACAGATATATATTGTTTCCTTAAAACATTTTGGTGTTATTGTCCCATTAAAACCATTCTGTAAATGCCTCTCAGGTTATTTGCATTGCATATCTTTGGAAACTATGGGACAAATATATAGAGAATATTAGGTTAGTGTCTTTGTGTACTTGAATTTATCCGACGAGTTGAAGAAAGGTTTACACGGCGAGGCTTGCCGAGCTGTGTAAGCCTTTCGGAGACGAGTCTTATAAATTCAAATACACAAAGACACTAACCTAATATTCTATTTATCCTACAATATTTTTATTTATTTATTTATTTTATGTTTAAAAAACACAATATTAACATTTAATTATTTGAAACAATACTCAAAAATGCATTCAATTTACAGAATCTAACCTTGCGTTGTAATATGGTATCTATTAATGAGGTTTCTGCCACTCGAACTAGTCCTAAACAATTCAATGCAAAATGCAGTGTAACAAGATAAAATATCGCCATATGCTTCGATTCAGATTTGATCAACATGCCAAATGCTACACACTACAGTAGTAAAAGAAAGTTTTATTCAAATGCAATTCCGTGTTTCGACCAAACTGTTAAACAACAAAAGACCAAAATGGCTGGCAATTTTAACTTTCCAAAAGTGTATGCATGCAGGATTTATCTTCGCTGAGATGTTTATTATATACCATTGCTATTATCTTTAAAAATATACACACAACTTGTGTGACTCAATTTTTCCAGAATGACACAGCATAAAATTAAAAATGAAATACACCTTTACTCACCTTTTCATTGATAAAAACGTCGTGTAGACTAGTTTTACAGAGGTTCTAGCTTTGCTAATGAGCTGTTAATCCACACATGGCATAATCAATAAAGGTGCAAACAACATCATCATTCTATTCCTTTTAGAACAGTTGGTGTAAGTGGGTAATTCTTTGTGGATAGACTTTCTTTGATCAGTCAACAAAGAAATGGTTTATTCATCAAAGAAATAACCCTTTATGTAAATTTCCTTTCGAAAGTAAACTAATCGAAGACTGCATCCAAATTACTAGATCCAAATCCTTATGTTGGCAACTCTGTTCTCCACCCACAACTATCCAGCCAGGTATCGGAATACACTCGACTTATAGAAAATTGAAATGGGATTAATCCCACCAGTTCCATTCGAGCCATATATTCCATGGATACACTTTTTGATATAAATCTTATTATCATAATCCATCCATATACACAGAAACACTAAATATTGTATTCTGATTGCTCTTTTTAAATTCCAACAGTGTGTAAATTTACAACTCAACTAATGACGTAAAACAAGTGATTGCGTCATTACGCGCGCACGTGAATTTTGGCGAGTTATTTTAAACCGAAACTACCTGTATTGGCACGATAGCTAACGGTTATTGATTCTTTTCCTGTACAAATTTGTTACTATTTAATTTATTGTAATGTAGTATTTATTGTAAGGTATATAATAAAATGTAAATATTGAATGTTTAGTGTCTTATTTCTACCAATAGATGAACTGTTAAATATCACCCCATTTCGTAACCTTTAAAATTACTTGTTTATGACGTCACTCACATTCCTGGAAAAAGTAGTCCGTCAAAAGTATATACATGAGGGTGTCAGATAAACCTTACCTGTCGGAAAAAGCAAAAGTTTATCTGACAGGTAGAGTTTCCTTCTATAAAAACATTTAGTGGTAGGATAAATTTCCGTCTCTGACATAGACATATTTATCTTTTCACATATGACATATTTATCTTTTAACGTCCCTCTATCTCAGTTTCAAATTTGATTCTGTTTCACCCTCATATGGATTGTCAAATAACTTGCCGCAGCTATCATATATCCATCAACAACAACAAAAATATTTTGTTCACACAGAAATTATTTGGTCGAAGTTGCATATCGAAAAGTTTATCCTGTTTCAAGAAATTTTATTACGGTGCAAACACATCAAGGTGGATTTGTGATCCGAAATAACGCTATTGTTCAAGAGCAGGCAAATTTTAAGACAAACATCTAATATAGGTTGATTTTGCAGGTTTCAACTTTGACCAGTTCCATAAATAATATGTATCAATAAATAATTATAAAGTTCTAAAAAGTTGCGAGAAGATTTCTGTCTGTGCAATAGATGCATCATGTCTCCTCCAAATAGAAGCATTAATGAAGGAAAGTGTGTTTGCGAGAGTAGATGAATTAGCTCAGTAGGGCAGCGACTCACGATGTGACTGTTGTGCGATAAAATCAATGCAGCATATAATACTGTGTTGTCCAGATCGCTTTGAATACTGGATAGGTAATAGGTTCTCTATCGTATTGTTACGGGTATTGATCCGGATTGGCAGCTCAAGACCAGTCCAGCTTGGCAATGACTCCTAAAGCAACCTTAGCTGTTATAGGACTCCTGGCACAATCTGTTGGTTAGTAGGAGTGTAACGATATTTCCGTATACTGGTATATCGCGTTATCAGATCTCGCGGTAATATATCGCGATATGTAAATTGCATACCGGTATTTCACTATATGTACTGTTTGTGCATTTACAATGTCCATGAAATAATTGTTATTTTATTGGTATTTTGTTGTTGTCAAGGTTGTGTTTATTTTGCATTTTTGTACATATCGGCTCCAAATTACAATGTTTATAATGACGTAATAGATTAATTTCTATCGAAACATATCATTGATTTTGAAAAAGTAATCTGTGAACATATGCATTGGAAGACTAAAACGTTAATACTGTTAAAACTGTAACAAATTATCAGTTCATTATTTACTGAATTATAGACCGATTTTGGATAGTTGACATAATGTGTCTTTCTAATACACACGTGAAAAATATTATTATAAAAAATGCAAACATGTGTTTATGTCAAATATCTTTAAAAAATTATGTTGTTTAAAACACATTCATGTGAACCTCAATTTTAATATTTGAAATGCAAAAGGATTGGTGAGATTTATGGTGTTTCTGGTCTTCTTTGCTAGATATTGAACATTACAATGTTTTTGTGAGAGCGTACTCTGTCTAAGACATATTGGAAGTCACAATTTTAGTGAGATAGGGAGGAGGAACGGTGCATTTTAATATGGGCAATATATCGCGATATATTTCAAAATAATGCTATATATCGCAATATGGGTCAGTGATATCGTTACACCCCTATTGGTTAGTTGGTTTACAAACATCTGAATGTCATAATGTCCATCCTAATGTTTTAATCCATTAAACTACTAAACAGAATACCAGAATGATTAAGTGTTCATTTGTAAAAAATGACATAATAATAAACAAGTACGGGCATCTTGTTTGTCTAGCCCCAGTGTTCTGCTTTATTTAAAAAGAGGACGGTAATAATATTTTATTTTGATTATAAATGTCATGGTGTGAATATGGTCACAAAAAGGGAGAAATTGTGTGCCAGCCCGGTTAGCTCAGTCGAGAGAGGACTTGACCGATACAGTACTGACTGCACAATCTTCTCTCTTTGTGACATAATTTTGACACATTTTTCAATTCAGAGTTATAATCGCATGCCCAAATTATGGTTTAAACTCAGCCATAAACAATAGAAATATGGGGACCTAATATTCATACATAAAACCAAAAATAATAAAGATTTTTTAAACATTTATATTATTTTTAATATCGATACGCAGCAAAATGGGTTTTCCCTACATACACATTAGAAAAAGATTAACCTGACACTGACCATTATACATGTATATACTTAAAAATGATTAAAAAACAAAATTGCTGTCCGTAAGGATAAAAAAAGATGCTGTTCTGAGTCTAATGCAAATGGCCACAGTGTCAAGGTGCACTGACTGAGCCCAAGTTAAATATAGGAACAATTCATGCATTAAATAATGCCAATATAGTTCAGGAGTGTTAAGTCAGAGCTATACATATTAATACTTTTGGAATATGACATCACTGCATTATGATGTATAGTATGTTTTAATGAAAGGAATTTGCAAAATCAATTTGTGTTCTCTGTTTGTATCATTATACAGATATGTATTTGTCATTGCGTGTCAAAAATTCAACATTCGGGTGAAACGGATGCATTTAAACTGTACTATTGTGATTTCTGTCATTTACAAGTGTAAGTACAAGAAAACATAATAAAAACTGATTTTAAGACTATGGTATGTCCATTGTTAAATCAGCATATACCTTTAACCATTTTGCATTGAACAAAAAACATTTGAATAAGCAGTATCAAATAACTGTCAGTATGTTACCTAACAATCCTTGCCTGGAAACAGAAGACTGTGATGTCAGCTACTATAACACAATGTGTATTATTTACAAAGTTGCTCCAGTCCACATGTAAGGTTTGTATTTGCCAACAAACTGTTACACATACATGACATACGTCCCGGTCTCACCGGGATTGTCCGGCTTTCGCGAGTTTTGTCCCAGCGTCCCGCTTAGATGCATTTTGTCGCCGTCAATCACAAAAATCGATGTTTGTGTGCAATGAAAATTTGCTTCTTATCGTTAATCCCTTAATTGGTCTCTATGACAAGAATGCTCACTAGGCGCTTGTCAAAGAGGAGCAGTATCTCATAGATCAATACTCACCTATCTGAACGACAGTTACGTTATCGATTCGGCTGTTTTGTTTTTTATTGTTCAAGAGGAAATGTTAACTGCATATATTTTCCATACAGATACCTAATTGTGATGTTATGCGCTACAAAACTTTTATTCAAAAGTAAAGATCTCAAATTTCTCTGCACTACAAATTTTTTATATGGCAATCAATACACCCACGCTTTCCATGCGGATGACGTGACGTTGTACATGCCATATAATTTTCGCGCGCTTTTCTTGCAGAACAAAGGATTTTACAAAGTGCAAATGTATATGTGCATTTTAATTCAATAGATATAGAATTAGGATTTACATCACATCAACAGTAAAATTCTGATATGCGTTTTGGATTCAACTTAATTTTACGCGTCGTTATAACACAATTTGAAATTTATTTAACCTGTCATGTTTCCTTCTACTGTAAACTAAACTATACAACATTAAACAATTACCACAGAAAATAATGCTCTGTGCAGAAGGTCTATAACATTTTACGCACGTAGGCACGACATGCACGAGGAAAATTTCCCGCCAATTTTTCAAGGGCAAAGCATATATAATATACATGTGTTTAAATCAATATTTTTATACTTCATTAATTATCCAATCAGTACTTCGAGTACAACAGTGGTATTCATGTATTATGTACATTAATTATATGACAAGTAATACTGCGATCGCGATCCATGCACCCTGCGACAAAATAACAATATAAAGGTGTCCCGCTAAAATGTCAAATGCCCCGCCGATTTTTTGTCAATGTCCCGTTTTGGCCTGAAAAAATCATGGCATGTATGCTGTTACAATGGAGGGAAACTGTGCTAATTGTTAGCTGGAATCAATATCTCATGGTCTTTATGAAATGCCCTGATGGTGGCTCATACATCATGTTGACTATATGGTACCCACTTGTGTAACAAGATGATGCCTTAAAAGACATTGTGCGCAGTCAAGCTTCAAGCGGTGATTATTGCTGTGCATGGCGCTAGTTGATGCGACCCTGGAGATGGGGGTAAGACTGAGCCGTTTTGTCAATATCGTATTATAGTCATGTGCCACTATCTCTGTTGTCGGAGGGTAGGATCATGTTATGTTGCATGTACAGTATACCATGTATGACAAGGTTTATCGTGGGTGTCTACTCTGGTGCTTATTTAAACTTTACATTGGAAGCTGTTCAGCAAAACAATCATACATTATTTCAATACTTTTTGGTCAACTTATACTTGCCATAGATGTTTGTACAAAGCAAAATGAGTTCTAGAAACTGATTTGCAGTTTGACAATGACATAATGCTCTCAGATTATGCAAATACTGAAACAAAAGCATTCTTAAAGAATGTATTTTGTTTTGTTGAAATATGTTGAAAGAGTTATGTATGGAATATTCTTGGCCTTGCAGTAAATTAACAGATATGCTCAAACATAAATTCTTGAGAATATAGTTTTCATTTTAGGAAAACATAGTTCTAAGCATAGTAAAGTACACAACATTATCATATGGTGTTTAATGCCAAGAACAAGCTGTATTCTGGGGAAAGATGAAGCTCCGTAAATAAACATTGCCAAGTTATGGCTTGCTTGATGGCATAAAAATCAATGTATTAATGGCCTAAATAGTTCCATGGTAATATCCTTCACAACACACCATATGCTGCCGATTCATATTGGAAGGGTTCAGGGACATACGTATTCATATTGGAAGGACATGAGTATTCATATTGGAATGGTTCCCCTGAACTGTACAGGGACACAAGTATTCATGTTGGAAGGGTTCCTCTGAACTGTGCAGGGACATAAGTATTCATGTTGGAGGGACATAAGTATTCATAATGGAGGGACATAAGTATTCATATTGGAGGGGTTCCCCTGAACTGTACAGGGACATAAATATTCATATTGGAGGGACATAAGTATTCATATTGGAGGGGTTCACATGAACTGTGCAGGGACACAAGTATTCATATTGGAGGTACATAAGTATTCATATTGGAAGGGTTCAGGGACATAAGTATTCATAATGGAAGGACATACATATTCATATTGGAAGGACATAAGTATTTATATTGGAGGGACATAAGTATTCATATTGGAAGGGTTCCTCTGAACTGTGTAGGGACATAAGTATTCATATTGGATGGACATAAGTATTCATACTGGTAAGGTTCCTCTGAACTGTGCAGGGACATAAGTATTCATATTGAATGGACATAAGTATTCATATTGGATGGACATAAGTATTCATATTGGAGGGGTTCCCCTGAATTGTACAGGGACATAAGTATTCATATTGGATGGACATAAGTATTCATATTGGAAGTGTACCCCTGAACTGTGCAGGGACATAAGTATTCATATTGGATGGACATAAGTATTCATATTGGATGGACACAAGTATTAATATTGGAGGGGTTCCCCTGAACTGTACAGGGACATAGGTATTCATATTGGAAAGGTTCCTCTGAACTGTGCAAGGACATAAGTATTCATATTGGATGGACATAAGTATTCATATGGGAAAGGTTCCTCTTAACTGTGCAGGGACATAAGTATTCATATTGGATGGACATAAGTATTCATATTTGAGGGACATGAGTATTTATATTGGAGGGGTTCCCCTGAACTGTACACGGACATACTTATTCATATTGGAGGGACATAAGTATTCATATTGGAGGGGTTCTGCTGAACTGTACAGGGACAGGGACATAAGTATTCATATTTGAGGGACATAAGTATTCATATTGAATGGACATAAGTATTCATATTGGAGGGGTTCCCCTGAACTGTGCAGGGACACAAGTATTCATATTGGAAGGGGTCTCTGAACTGTACAGGGACATAAGTATTCTTCATATTGAAGGGACATAAGTATTCATATTGGAGGGGTTCCTCTGAACTGTGCAGGGACATAAGTATTAATATTGAAAGGGTTCCTCTGAACTGTACAGGGACATAAGTATTCATATTGGAGGGACATAAGTATTCATATTGGAAGGATTCCCCTGAACTGTACAGGGACATAAGTATTCGTGTTGGAAGGGTTCCTCTGAACTGTGCAGGGACATAAGTATTCTTATTGGAGGGACATCAGTATTCATAATGGAGGGACATAAGTATTCATATTGGAGGGGTTCCCCTGAACTGTACAAGAACATAAGTATTCATATTGGATGGACATAAGTATTTATATTGGAAGGACATAAGTATTCATATTGGAACGGTTGCCTTCAACTGTGCATGAACATAAGTATTCATGTTGGAAGTGTTCCTCTGAACTGTGCAGTGACATAAGTATTCATATGGGAAGAGTTCCTCTGAACTGTAAAAGGGACACAAGCATTTATATTGGAAGGGTTCCCCTGTCAGAACTGTGCAGGGACACAAGGATATATATCAGTGTAAAAGAAAACTAATTTGAGAGTATGGAATGTAAGTGCACTAAGTATGGGTATATTGTTACTTGTTATTGTCACGATTGGATGGTGCTTGATCTGATATTTACTACATCTGTGATAACATAGCGGTAGTTCACATATAAATGAATTCTTGGAATCTGATAGTGAGGTATGAAACATTTAGTAAATAAATAAATATGTCTCGTTTATCATGGTTGTTGTTGGTTATACTACTTCAAGCCATATATGGTGAGTTTAATTAGTATTGCAAATGCTAAGAGTTTATTATATGCTTTTCAGTGAAATATCAAATTTTATTGGTGGAAATTTTTGTTATATTTTCACTGTTGGAGCAGTGAAAATATAAGATTTTATATTTTCACTGCAGTGAAAATATGACATAGAACGGACTATTTTTCAATAAATAGCATCGATCTACAAATATTGGTTTACAACCCTTGGCAAATTTATGTACATGTACAGTCTGTACATGCATGTGTTTACATAAAACACAATATAAAATTCAACAAAATTATAATTTTGCCACAACGACTCACTAAATATGGCAATTTGTTACGTCATTTTATGACGTCAGAATACACGAACTTGTGACGTTTAAGCTTATCTCGAGCAATTTTACTAATTTATTGCCCAAAAGCATAAAATAAAAAGAAAATTTGTTGATTTTGGTGTAAGATCGTATTTTATTTCACTCGTGATCATAGAAAATAGATATTATCCCTCGTGGCTGCGCCATTCATGAAAATATCATTTTCTATGAACACTCGTGAAATAAAATACAATTTTACACAGAACTCAACAAATATCCTCTATATCTCATTTGTTATTTTCTGGTTTTGTGTTTTGTGGATAATTATGTCTTGCATCAGTTAAACAAGTGGTAAATATATATAATATAAGCAGGAGTGTTCTGAAAACGCGCAGTGAGATACTCTTTCATTAATTAATGAGCTTGGAAAGATCACTGTCCTGGATTCTGTAACTGACTTTTCACAAGTTTGCAAATAACAAGTCAGCATTGAAAGTAAATGTCCTAGCTGTTTATTAAAAGTCTTGTTTCAAATTAAGTGCTGGAGTTATTGTATCCTGACATGTTTAAACAAGTTTCAAGTTCCCTGGCTTATATTTACTTACTACTGTAAGAAACCACACTATTTGGTGGATATTATTAACACATATTTTAGGAAAAAGACCGAATTATTATTGCCCACTCGGCAAGAGCCACTGTCATGCATGTATCAGTAACAAAACTGTTGTGGATAATACATCATTTATAGATTGATAGTTGCTTCATAACCATGTAATATTTATGGAACACAAGACCATGCTGATGATTTCTATTTTTGCATATCATATAAACACAACAACAGCATAATGTTTAAAACAAATACGCAAACTTTCCTGTCAAATTGTCAATATAAAGTTGATACTGTATGTTTTTATCATCTGTATGTCCCACAGCATTTTGTCTGTATATGTAATGTCTTTATCCAAAAAGGTGGTTCTGTTTATACCACAGGGTTCGTACTCATCTGGAAAGTCATAGGCTTTGTCTGGAAAAGTCATGGGCTTTGTCTGGAAAAATCATGGAATCTTGATAATTTGGAGTTTATCATTGAAAATCATGGAATTTTGTTTGTTTGTTTGGATTTTTCGCCATTTTTAAGAGTATTTCGGTCATATCACGGCGGTCAGTTAACCTACTCACACTTTTCCTGGGCAAGCTTAGCCGATCGAAGCGGTTTACCAGTACCAAGTGCATATACTTATTCCAGTTACTGAAAACAGCCCTACTTGAATCAGAGGTATGGGGAGAATGGCCGTAGAACATAACCAATGACCAATCAACACACAAGTGTTTGGCCGAGCTGGGGTTTGAACTCACGATCCCCGGATTGACAGTCCAGCGCTCTAGCAACTGAGATAGCCAGGCGGGGTTTATTTCAAATCCATTAATCAAAGAAACAAAAATCAAGAACGTAATGATGGACAGACATGTATTGCAGACCTACCAGCAATTCAAGTCTATTCTACAGGGCGCGAATCAGCTTTAAGATATATAATTTTATTATGTAAATCAAAATTTATAAAATGTTGATATCAGTGTACTATTCTGACTTAAGTATGTTCGGATTGTATCATGGAAAACTGAACTATGTCATGGAAAAATCATAGAACTTTGCTTGTAAGAGTTTGTATGAACCCTGATACCAGATTCCAATACATGTAATTATCTCTATTAATTGTAGCTTACTGGCATTTATGTCTTCAAAGAAATATCTGTTAGTCTTTAACATCCCAAGAAGCCTCCCAATCAGCCAGTGTCAGCAGTCAGGTGTTGGTATCACCTGCTATGGCTGGATTACGGCATTCTGTCCTCGAACACCCACGTTTGGCAGCAAACAAGGAATACTTGCATTATTAATGAACAAGACATGTCATTATTTCATTCCTCCATCAGGCCACAATTCAGAGAAACAATAAAATGGAATTGGAATGTGTCTCTGTTTTTCAATAAAAATCCAGTGTAAACACAGCCATGGTCTGTTGCTGATTGTTTTGCAGATACATCAGTTTAGCGTTATAGTCCAACAACATTGACCTGGGGCTCCGGCATATTCCGTGCGTTTCCGTAACCTTTTATCGGAAAAATGTTAACACGCGATAGTTTGTAACAGTTCAATATACTAAATGTGAGTTTGTAACAGTTCAATATACTAAATGTGAGTTTGTAACAGTTCAATATACTAAATGTGAGTTTGTAACAGTTCAATATACTAAATGTGAGTTTAACATTATTTAGCTTATGATTGTCGATATTGAATTAAATGGTCGAGAGAATAAGGCAGTAGCTTACGGCTCGTGGTGGGATAAGGCAGTAGCTTACGGCTCGTGGTGGGATAAGGCAGTAGCTTACGGCTCGTGGTGGGATAAGGCAGTAGCTTACGGCTCGTGGTGGGATAAGGCAGTAGTTTATGGCTCGTGGTGGGATAAGGCAGTAGCTTACGGCTCGTGGTGGGATAAGGCAGTAGCTTACGGCTCGTGGTGGGATAAGGCAGTAGCTTACGGCTCGTGGTGGGATAAAGCAGTAGCTGACGGCTCGTGGTGGGATAAGGCAGTAGCTTACGGCTCGTGGTGGGATAAGGCAGTAGCTTAGGGCTCGTGGTTGGATAAGGCAGTAGCTTACGGCTCGTGGTGGGATAAGGCAGTAGCTTACGGCTTGTGGTGGGATAAGGCAGTAGCTTACGGCTCGTGGTGGGATAAGGCAGTAGCTTACGGCTCGTGGTGTTGCGGGTTCAAATCCGTTTTCGGTCTTAACATTTAAATATTATTTAATTTGAGCAGAATGATTATTAGCACGCGTTTCACATTGTTTTTTAATGCCTTCTGCAATTTTATTTGTATTTTACAATAATAAATTGAATAATATTTGAAACATAAAAATATAACAGAAAATGATTGAATACCTCCCCAGGACAGAACACATTAAACGGAAAATGTGTTAATGCCGAAAATATGGACAGCAATTACATTTGCTCCGACAATCTCCTTATATTGAACTTTAAAAAAAGCATGATGTTTTGATCCCCATAAACGGATGAATAATGTATGCCTATATAGCGACTAAACATGATCTAACAAGCACAGTGTTTACAAAGAGCACAACGACGGAAATCTACGAGTCACTACGAGTAATCACAGAAACAAATGAGCGCCAGGTCAATGTTGTCGGACTATACATAGCATACAATTCTGCCAAAATAAGAACACCAAATTATGCCTAAAATAAAATACTTTTTTATCCCGGAATGAACCGGAAAAATATAATGAAAACAAAATGTAACAATATTTTTGTCAAAGTATATGTAGAATGTAACCTTTGCTAAATTTTTGTCCAATGGTTGGTATGAATGCGTTGAATCAACTGAAAAAAGAAAACACTTTCCATTGAAAACTGAGTATTGCAGACATTAAAATTGTGAAATGTTTATGAAATGTTGTTGAGCTAGTGGAATTCCAACAAACTGTTTTCTGTATTTCTGTCCTGATTTCTGTGATTTGTACCTTGCAAAATTTGTATATTATATATTATATCTTTGTCTACATTATTATCCTACTATCAATGGTTGCATGGTTCTGTCAGGGTCATGACCGCTGCTTGTCTGCCGTGATATGACAAGGTTGATAACGTGGTTGCTCCTCAGTCAGTGTGATGTCTGTTTGTCACTGGCAGATCCTGTTTACTTGTATGTTCTGAATGAAAGGTAACCTTTATTTTGTCATTGTTAACCATAATTCTATGTAAGAATTATATACTGTAAAACCATTAATAATCGTGGGGCACTAATTTTCATGGATTTCAAGGATGGAACGATCCACTATTTTAAGTTTCCAATGAATAATTATTTTTGGTTAGCTTTTTTTTTGGCCAAATTTGCGCTCTAAGATGTAGTTTTCTAGTATGTTTACCTACAAGAAGAAAATGTGTTCAAATAATGTTTAATAGTTTATAGTAGTTAAATGAAGTATAAGAGTTTGTTTATGATAAATACAGTACCTGAAACATGATGTGCATTTATATCATAAATGAACCAGTTTAATATCCAGTTGATTTTTTGTGTGACAAGTAGCCCCTGTCTAATCTGCATACACTCCAAATGAAGCTCCGGTGTAATATACTGCGTACCTTATTGACACTGGACATAATCGATTTATCTGCCTATGCAGTAATGCTGTATATGCATTGCTATCTTCTTTCACATAGACTAGCATATTAAACACTCTCCATGCAAAAAGCGTGGACCACGTTTTACTACTTCGGTTTTTGGCAGACGACGGGCACATTGTTTAATTCACACATTTGTAGTCAGACCCTATCTCCCACAGTGACGTGCCGTGTTATTTCATAACAAGGGTGTACTGCTTAATTGACAGGTCGATAATAGGGCCCACTTACCGCGGGACGCTCCGTCTGTGACCGTAAGGTGTTACAAACAGAAAACAGTGATTCGATTGACGCATTTCTAGATGCTTTTTTTAGCTCGAGTTTTCAAAGAAAAGGCAAGCTATTCTACTCGCCCCAGCATTGGCATCAGGTTAAAGTTTTTCGGTAAGCTAGTTTCTCAGGAATGACTTGAGGGATTTCATTTAAACTTAAAACATTTATTCCCCACATTGAAATGAACTTATAGGCCATGTTTGGTAACTCGAGATTAAAATTTGTCAAAATTATGAGCCTTTCTGTAATTAGAAATTTTACATATAAGCATATGGACAGGTTCAAGTTTTTCGGTATGCTGGTTTCTCAGGAATGGCTTGAGGGATTTCATTCAAACTTTTTTCCCTATATTAAAATGAACTTATGGGCCAATTTTGATAACTCTAGTTTGACATTTGTCAAAATTATGGGCCTTTTAACACTTAGAAATTTTACATATAAGCTATATGGACAGGTTAAAGTTTTTCGGTAATTTAGTTTCTCAACTTTTCCTTTCTGCTCTCTAACTCGATAATGGATTAAGCGATTGTAATGAAACTTTAAACATAGATACCTTACCTCGCTTGGGATTGCATATGGGGTGGGTTGGGTCAAGGTCACTGTTACAAAAAATAGAAAAACGGTTTCCGCTCATTAACTTGAGAACGTATTGAGATATTTTAATAAAACTTAATACATAGATACCTTATATCAAGACCTCACTTGCAATTGCATGTGGGGTGGGTGGGGTCAAGGTCAAGGTCAATGTTAGTAAAATAGAAAAACGGTTTCCACTCAATAACTTAAGGACGCATTGAGATATTTTAATGAAACTTAATACATAAATACCGTATATCGAGACCTCGCTTGGAATAGCATTTGAGGTGGGTAGGGTCAAGGTCACTGTTACTAAAAATAGAAAAAAATGTTTCTGCTCAATAACTTAAGAACACATTGAGATATTTTAATGAAACTTTATTCATACGTACCTTTTATAGAGACCTCGTTTGGGATTGCGTATGGGGTGGTGGGGTCAAGGCCAAGGTCACTGTTACTAAAAATAGCAAAACGGTTTCCGCTCAATAACTTGAGAACGCATTGAGATATTTTAATGAAACTTAATACATACATACTTTATATCGAGACCTCTCTTGGAATTGCGTATAGGGTCAAGGTCAAGGTCACTGTTACTAAAATAGAAAAACTGTTTTCGCTCAATAACTTGAGAACGCATTAATATATTTTAATGAAACTTAATACATAAATTCCTTATATTAGGACCTCGCTTGGGATTGCATATGGGGTGGGTGGGGTTAAGGTCACTGTTACTGAAAATAGAAAAACGGTTTCTACTCAATAACTCGAGAATGCATTGAAATATTTTAATGAAACTTAATACATTGATACCTTATATCGAGACCTCGATTGGGATTGCATATGGGGTGGGTTGGGTCAAGGTCACTTTTACACACAAAAAAGAAAAACGGTTTCCGCTCAATAACTTGATAATGCATTGAGATATTTTAAAAACTGAATAGATAACTTATTTTGAGACCTCGCTTCGGATTATATATAGGGTGGGTGGGGTCAAGGTCAAGGTCTCTGTTACTTAAAATAAAAAATGGTTTCCGCTCAATAGCTTTATAACACATTGAGATATTTTAATGAAACTTCATACATTGATATCTTATATCTAGACCTCGCTTGGGATTGCATATGGGGTGGGTGGGGTCAAGGTCACAGTTACTAAAAACAGACATATAGTTTACGCTCAATAGCTTGAGAGGACATTGAGATTTTTAATGAAACTTAATAAATATATACCTTATATCGAGACCTCGCTTGGGATTGCATATGGGGTTGGTGGGGTCAAGGTCAAGTTCACTTTAACTAAAAAATTTATCGATGTTTTGACTTCAATGCATTTTGTTTGAAAAATTTGGTTTTCCTGGAATTTCCATATTTCTTGTTTGAGAAAAAAAAAGCCAGTAAATCTGACAAGCACAAGAAAAGTCTAGCGCGCTGTCCTCTGACAGCTCTTGTTTATTAATAAAATCGAAATTCCACGAATTAAAGTGCCTATGAAATTGTCATTTTTCAACAAACCACAAAATTTCATGCCGATGAATATAAATGGTTTTGCAGTATTAAAAAAAATACAAAACTATTTTTTTTATAGTAGTTTTTAGCTCACCTGAGCAGGAAGTGCTCAATGGTGAGCTTTTATGGTCAGTGGTTGGTCCTTTATACAATTTCGTCAAGATATTTGGAAAAACAAAAATGGCCGTCAGAGGGCGGTGCACATTTTACTTATCTTCTTCCCAGAAACCACTGGTTGGATTTCAAAATACTTTCACAGAAATGTTCCTTTTGTGACCCTCTGCCAAATTCCTTCAAATAAGTTTGATTTGTTAAGAAACATGGCCGCCTGGGGGCGGGGCAGTTTTCCTTTATATGGCTATATTGAAAACTTCTTGTCTGAAACCATTTCCTGGATTTCTAAATAATTTTACTGAAATGTTTTTGGGTGACCGTCTACCGAATCCTTAAGATCATTTTGATCTGTTTTAAAACATAGTAATTTTCCTTATATGACTGTATTAAAACATTTAAAATTTTCTTGTGTGAAACCACTTTCTGAATTTTGTGATCATTTCACAGAAATGTTCCTGGGATGACTCTACCAAATTCTTTCATATTATTTAATTAAAAAAAAAAAACATTGCTGTTAGTGCTTCATCTTTGTCATCTGTTTTCAAAATTTTACTTTACATCTCTGAACAAGCTATAAAATTTGAACGAGCCTTTATTCCTCCTTATTCTCTAGTGAGCGACCCAGGGGTTTTGTGGCCCTCTTGTTTAAGCATGAAAGCTGAATAATTACAGTATAGCTTAAGCAAAACAAATGGTGTACTTGCCGCTGCAGAGTCAGAATTATCAATTAGCGTTATTATTTGGTGTATCTATGCAGAGTTACACCGAGTGGTAACTGTTGCCCCCATAAAATCATTTGGAGTCAATACAAGTACAACTGATAGCTGATGACAAGTGATGCAGAATATTCTCTGACGCAAACGCCCAAACTCCTCCAGTCTGGAAATATGTTTGTTTCCCGTGAGCCGTACTGTATGTGAGAACATTGATTGTGACCGAGTACCGTATCTTTGATATGAGCCTTACTGTATGTGAGAACATTGATTGTGACCGAGTACCGTATCTGTGATATGAGCCGTACTGTATGTGAAAACATTGATTGTGACCGAGTACCGTATCTTTGATATGAGCCTTACTGTATGTGAGAACATTGATTGTGACCGAGTACCGTATCTGTGATATGAGCCTTACTGTTTGTGAGAACATTGATTGTGACCGAGTACCGTATCTGTGATATGAGCCGTACTGTATGTGAGAACATTGATTGTGACCGAGTACCGTATCTTTGATATGAGCCTTACTGTATGTGAGAACATTGATTGTGACCGAGTACCGTATCTGTGATATGAGCCTTACTGTATGTGAGAACATTGATTGTGACCGAGTACCGTATCTTTGATATGAGCCTTACTGTATGTGAGAACATTGATTGTGACCGAGTACCGTATCTTTGATATGAGCCGTACTGTATGTGAGAACATTGATTGTGACCGAGTACCGTATCTTTGATATGAGCCTTACTGTATGTGAGAACATTGATTGTGACCTAGTACCGTATCTGTGATATGAGCCTTACTGTATGTGAGAACATTGATTGTGACCTAGTACCGTATCTGTGATATGAGCCTTACTGTATGTGATAACATTGATTGTGACCGAGTACCGTATCTTTGATATGAGCCTTACTGTATGTGAGAACATTGATTGTGACCGAGTACCATATCTGTGATATGAGCCTTACTGTATGTGAGAACATTGATTGTGACCGAGTACCGTATCTGTGATATGAGCCTTACTGTTTGTGAGAACATTGATTGTGACCGAGTACCGTATCTGTGATATGAGCCGTACTGTATGTGAGAACATTGATTGTGACCGAGTACCGTATCTTTGATATGAGCCTTGCTGTATGTGAGAACATTGATTGTGACCGAGTACCGTATCTGTGATATGAGCCGCACTGTATGTGAGAACATTGATTGTGACCGAGTACCGTATCTGTGATATGAGCCTTACTGTATGTGAGAACATTGATTGTGACCGATTACCGTATCTTTGATATGAGCCTTACTGTATGTGAGAACATTGATTGTGACCGAGTACCGTATCTGTGATATGAGCCTTACTGTATGTGATAACATTGATTGTGACCGAGTACCGTATCTTTGATATGAGCCTTACTGTATGTGAGAACATTGATTGTGACCGAGTACCATATCTGTGATATGAGCCTTACTGTATGTGATAACATTGATTGTGACCGAGTACCGTATCTTTGATATGAGCCTTACTGTATGTGAGAACATTGATTGTGACCGAGTACCGTATCTGTGATATTAGCCTTACTGTATGTGAGAACATTGATTGTGACCGAGTACCGTATCTTTGATATGAGCCTTACTGTATGTGAGAACATTGATTGTGACCGAGTACCATATCTTTGATATGAGCCTTACTGTATGTGAGAACATTGATTGTGACCTAGTACCGTATCTGTGATATGAGCCTTACTGTATGTGAGAACATTGATTGTGACCTAGTACCGTATCTTTGATATGAGCCTTACTGTATGTGAGAACATTGATTGTGACCTAGTACCGTATCTTTGATATGAGCCGCAGTGTATGTGAGAACATTGATTGTGACCGAGTACCGTATCTTTGATATGAGCCTTACTGTATGTGAGAACATTGATTGTGACCTAGTACCGTATCTTTGATATGAGCCTTACTGTATGTGAGAACATTGATTGTGACCTAGTACCGTATCTTTGATATGAGCCGCAGTGTATGTGAGAACATTGATTGTGACCAAGTACCGTATCTTTGATATGAGCCTTACTGTATGTGAGAACATTGATTGTGACCTAGTACCGTATCTTTGATATGAGCCTTACTGTATGTGAGAACATTGATTGTGACCTAGTACCGTATCTGTGATATGAGCCTTACTGTATGTGAGAACATTGATTGTGACCTAGTACCGTATCTGTGATATGAGCCTTACTGTATGTGAGAACATTGATTGTGACCTAGTACCGTATCTGTGATATGAGCCTTACTGTATGTGAGAACATTGATTGTGACCGAGTACCGTATCTGTGATATGAGCCTTACTGTATGTGAGAACATTGATTGTGACCGATTACCGTATCTTTGATATGAGCCTTACTGTATGTGAGAACATTGATTGTGACCGAGTACCGTATCTGTGATATGAGCCTTACTGTATGTGATAACATTGATTGTGACCGAGTACCGTATCTTTGATATGAGCCTTACTGTATGTGAGAACATTGATTGTGACCGAGTACCATATCTGTGATATGAGCCTTACTGTATGTGATAACATTGATTGTGACCGAGTACCGTATCTTTGATATGAGCCTTACTGTATGTGAGAACATTGATTGTGACCGAGTACCGTATCTGTGATATTAGCCTTACTGTATGTGAGAACATTGATTGTGACCGAGTACCGTATCTTTGATATGAGCCTTACTGTATGTGAGAACATTGATTGTGACCGAGTACCATATCTTTGATATGAGCCTTACTGTATGTGAGAACATTGATTGTGACCTAGTACCGTATCTGTGATATGAGCCTTACTGTATGTGAGAACATTGATTGTGACCTAGTACCGTATCTTTGATATGAGCCTTACTGTATGTGAGAACATTGATTGTGACCTAGTACCGTATCTTTGATATGAGCCGCAGTGTATGTGAGAACATTGATTGTGACCGAGTACCGTATCTTTGATATGAGCCTTACTGTATGTGAGAACATTGATTGTGACCTAGTACCGTATCTTTGATATGAGCCTTACTGTATGTGAGAACATTGATTGTGACCTAGTACCGTATCTTTGATATGAGCCGCAGTGTATGTGAGAACATTGATTGTGACCAAGTACCGTATCTTTGATATGAGCCTTACTGTATGTGAGAACATTGATTGTGACCTAGTACCGTATCTTTGATATGAGCCTTACTGTATGTGAGAACATTGATTGTGACCTAGTACCGTATCTGTGATATGAGCCTTACTGTATGTGAGAACATTGATTGTGACCTAGTACCGTATCTGTGATATGAGCCTTACTGTATGTGAGAACATTGATTGTGACCTAGTACCGTATCTGTGATATGAGCCTTACTGTATGTGAGAACATTGATTGTGACCGAGTACCGTATCTGTGATATGAGCCTTACTGTATGTGAGAACATTGATTGTGACCTAGTACCGTATCTGTGATATGAGCCTTACTGTATGTGAGAACATTGATTGTGACCGAGTACCGTATCTTTGATATGAGCCTTACTGTATGTGAGAACATTGATTGTGACCGAGTACCGTATCTTTGATATGAGCCTTACTGTATGTGAGAACATTGATTGTGACCTAGTACCGTATCTTTGATATGAGCCTTACTGTATGTGAGAACATTGATTGTGACCTAGTACCGTATCTGTGATATGAGCCTTACTGTATGTGAGAACATTGATTGTGACCGAGTACCGTATCTTTGATATGAGCCTTACTGTATGTGAGAACATTGATTGTGACCTAGTACCGTATCTTTGATATGAGCCTTACTGTATGTGAGAACATTGATTGTGACCGAGTACCATATCTGTGATATGAGCCGTACTGTATGTGAGAACATTGATTGTGACCTAGTCAATTATCGCTGATAATCAGGATGGAAAAAGCATAATCTGTGATGTGACATAGGTTTCTGGATGATGAATTATATAAAAAAAATATTGCTAAATTTTATACAAAATAAGGAAGCTTTAGTGAGAATGTAACCATTAATAAAAACACTACCATGAAATTACTGATATATTGGTAATAATTGTGTGAGAAGACATAACCTTTATGAGTAAGCTATTTTTTTTAGCAAGCAATCACCATATGTACAAAAAATGAACACATACTGTACATATCCATTATCTTTCAGAAGAATTTGATGCTGTGTATGATAATAAATTTATAAAACTCTGTGGCAGTAATGATCACATGATGCTGCTAGACTACCAATGCATAGTGCTGAAGAATACCTTACTGAGGTGAGTAATACAGGGCTAAATGGTCCTCTAGGAATATCTTACTGAGGTGAGCAATACAGGGCTAAATGGTCCTCTAGGAATATCTTACTGAGGTGAGCAATACAGGGCTAAATGGTCCTCTAGGAATATCTTACTGACGTGAGCAATGCAGGGCTTAATGATCTTCTAAGAATACCTTACTGAGGTGTAATACAGGGCTAAATGGTTCTCTAGGAATATCTTACTGAGGTGAGTAATACGGGACTTAATGGTCCTCTAAGAATACCTTACTGAGGTGAGTAATACAGGACTTAATGGTCCTCTAAGAATACCTTACTGAGGTGAGTAATACAGGACTTAATGGTCCTCTAGGAATATCTTACTGAGGTGAGTAATACAGGACTTAATGGTCCTCTAAGAATACCTTACTGAGGTGAGCAATGCAGGGCTTAATGGTCTTCAAAGAATATCTTACTGAGGTGTAATACAGGACTTAATGGTCCTCTAAGAATACCTTACTGAGGTGTAATACAGGACTTAATGGTCCTCTAAGAATACCTTACTGAGGTGAGTAATACAGGACTTAATGGTCCTCTAAGAATACCTTACTGAGGTGAATAATACAGGACTTAATGGTCCTTTTGTATCTTATATACCAACCAATTCAGCTCTTGTACTTCTACCTCTTAAAGCCCCAGTCACACGGTCACGATTTTGGCTACAATAGCCCTCGATTGATCGTGGAAGTGTTAATCGTGATGAGACGGGATGCACGGGGTGTCCCGATTGTATCTTCCTACATATGGTTGTTGTAGGACAAGACTACGAATATCAACGACACTTGAAGGTTTCTGCAGCCGAAGCACCACAGTTTTACCAAGATATGATTCGATCTATTACGGTTGTAATACGCTAGTGTCAGGTATACGCTAGGATACGCCACAAATGTTTTGAACATGTTCAAAACTGTCCTAGCGCTTCCCGATCGATAAGGATCCCCCAAGATTCTTCAAGATTCACACGTATGTGTTCACGCTTTACCACTTCTCACCAAGATTTTGTAAATCGTGGGCAATCGTTGCAAAAATTGTGACAGTGTGACCAAGGCTTAATCGAGTACATTTTAAACAAGTCAAATGGAAAAACAATGATACAATTGCCTTTGATGATACATTTGAATCACTGTGATTCATTCATTGGTGATTGGTGTATAAAAGACTTAAAAACGATTCTTAAGAAAGGAAAGTTAAAATTTATTTAAGATGGTACAATACAATTCATTGCAGTATGTTCTACATCATGACCTCTTAGCCACTTGTATTCTATAGTATAAATACTTAGATCCCCCTTTAATGGTCATCCAGCCTTCACGATATACTGCATAAAAGCACTGATTTTTGTATTGTCCATGAACAGGCTATTATTTCATTAATTTAAACCAGGACAGATTATAGTTGTTACAAATCAAATGGTATTTTCCAATAGTATTTATCAGAATATTAAACTATCAGTATATAGGTACAGGTATTCAGTTTTAAAAATATTGAACTTTGTGTTTACATTGGAAAATTGTGTGCAAACAGTTATGAAAAGGAAATTTAAACCTTTCGGAATGTTTATCACAGTATAGTGCGAGTTGATCAGAGCTTTTGGATATTACATGTGCTGTACCTATTGCACTCTGTTTGGGATTAAAATTGTGGTGGTTTTTGTGTGTATGTGTTTAAACTGACATAAAATCAAGAATATATCCTGTTTATTACATTGTGTTATTTGAGAGATTATAACTTTATTCACAGTAAAAAATAAACCACATTCAATCATTATTTACTGATAAAAGTGCTATAGAGATTTGTAATTATTTTGTCTGTAGTGTTGATTGAAGCATTGTCCTCATAGATCAAACATGTAATCCTTTCAAACAGTCTTTTGACATCAAATATAATTACCGATATGAATAACCCATAGACATTATAGCGTTTTTGATCTAGTTCGGTGATTTCCTGTGTTGGTGTTCACTACAGGATGCAGTGAAATGTAAACAGTTCTAACATGCTTCACAAGTCATAGTTGTAGAACTGTGAGTTATAATTCACCACATTTTCTTTTAATAGAATTGGGAAGGTCTAAATTGTTGATCAAAATGAAAAGGTAAAACAATGTTTATTTTATCCTTTTACCAACATTTTTTGGTCGGGTTAACTGACACCGGTGGCATGTTCTGTGTATGGACTACTTGTTTTCAGTTGTCATATCTTTGTTTACCAGGGTATGGAACTATAGGTCCTTGTGATACATTCCTGTGTATAATGATATCTAACTGGTGAATTATAACTTTTTCAGTTTATTTTTAGAGAAATATTGTTCCTGTTTTTGTTACCATTTTAAATTTGTAGGTAAAATTGTCTCACTATTTTTTGCTTCAAAACATATAAACTTGAGGTAACAGCTTTGTGATTTAACAAAGGTTAATATGGATTTCTGTTTAAGTCAGTCCATGATATTTGATATAAGATCTTATACTCTAAAGGAACATAAATAAGTATTAAAGGAACATATAAGTATTAAGGAATATAACAAAAAAGCACAGTGACCATTGATACAAGACTTTGTTGTTTTGAATGAGTGGATCACTAATGGTTTGCAAGAGTTGTTCACTGACAGTTAAGTGTTACCAGAGGATTTGAAGACTGTGTGGATATCGCTGAGAGCAGCCTGTGGGTGCGAGACCCAATGTATCATGCTTATAAAGCACTGCTGCGGGCCCAGTCTGCCCCCATAGTCAGGTAGTCTGCTTCCTTACAATTGCTTTTTAAGGCTTTGTAATTCCAGGGCACTAGAAGCCCATATGTGGAAGATGCAAATTTTGATGTTTGGCTCCTAGTTTGTGTGTGGGTAGAGTATTGACATTGGAAACCATATGCCTTTGGGTCTGGTTTCCATGTTGTCCTCTCTTTTACCTAGGGAAATATTCTGTTTCCAGTCATCATACATTTGTTCCGTAGTCTTGAGAAAATGAGTGATGATTTAAGTGATATGTAACAGAAGACATACAGGCTGCCGTTATCATCATTAGAGGCGGGGGGGGGGGGGGGGCATTTCTCTTTAAGGATGTAGTTAGCAATAATTGGGTAAAAATTCAGAAAGTATCATATTATGCTTTCTTGGGATGTAATCAGATACTGGATTCATTGTCCGTATGTTTGAATGCAGTATCCGAATGGTATTCAAATAATCATATGACAGCTGACACACTATTTCATTTGCAATACCTTTCCACATTATCCTGCAGAATGTTTGTAACATATTCATAATTAATTATTTATTTAATCACTCAATCTTGTTATCACAGTTATTGAACTATTCCAACTATTATTGATGATGATTGAATAAACATGTAATATTATATGGAAAACTACCTCTACACTGAGGTCTTCTCATGTTTCAGTACATGGCAGTCAACGTACATTCATGCATACTTTATGTAAGAAATTCTATTCAGATAGCTTTTGATGAAATTGTTTTCAAAAATAGCGACAAAGTCCTCCTGCAACTGCTCAAGCCATGTTGTGAACTGACAGTCCCCTAATTTTACCCCAGCCATAGTGTTAGTTTTTGTTTCCTGGATATAAGGTATCTATGTATAAAGTTTCATTAAAATATCTCAATGCGTTCTCAAGTTACTGAGCGGAAACCGTTTTTTAGCAACGGTGACCTTGACCCCACCCACCCCATGTGCAATCCCAAGGAGGTCTCGATATAAGGTATATATTAGTTACGTTGTGCAACATGGCAATTACGTAGTTGAACGTGGCCGTAATGCGCCTCAGCATGGAACAACTTGGCCTGGTTGTAGTTCTAGGTAAACGACAAATCTGAATTATTAACATGTTCAAAATACTGCTACGTTATATCAAGAAGTACACACGTGTACCGGTACACGTGGCACAACGTAGAACAACGTAAACATAACGAGAGTCCTGACAATCTCTACATTGTGCTACTTTATTCTAAGTTTAAGCTACGATATACCATGTATTATCCTCGTTAATGGGTTCTTCACTGCGCTGTGTACTGCGTTATTCCACGCAGCTTTCCATAATGGCATGTTGTGGTACGTTGTCAAATGTAACCTAGCGATAACTTGAGTGATAGCGTAGTAAGTGTGTAGTATATCGAGGCACAGCATAGTAGAAATTGATGACAACTTGACAGAACGTGGGTGTCAAATAAGTACTAAAACAGCGCGTAATAACGTGACAGTATGGCTGGGGCATATCGGTAAGTAAACACCACGTATGGGGTACCTGAAAAAAAAATTGCTAACCAGTATACCAATTGACATGAAATTTTTTAAGATATGCCAAACTTTTTGTGAATGTATTTTTAATTATGCCCCCCCCCTTCGAAGAAGTGGGGGTATCTTGCTTTGCACCTGTCCGTCGGTATGTCGGTCGGTCGGATGGTCGGTCTGTCCGTAGACCATTTCGTTTTCCGCACGATATCTAGAGAACGCTTTGACCTACGATCATGAAAGTTGGTATGCTGGTTACTTGGGAGGATAGGAAGACACCTATACATTTTGAGGTCAACAGGTCAAAGGTCAAGGTCACTGTTGCTAAAAATACAAAAACGGTTTCCGCTCAATAACTTGAGAATGCATCAAGATATTTTAATGAAACTTTATACATAGATACCTTATATCGAGGCCTCGCTTGGAATTGCATATGGGGTGGGGTCAAGGTCACCGTTACTAAAAATAGAAAAACGGTTTCCGCTCAATAACTTGAGAATGCATAGAGATATTGTAATGAAACTTCACACATAGATACCTTATATTGAGACCTCGCTTGGGATTGCATATGGGGTGGGTGGGGTCAAGGTCAAGGTCACCATTACTAAAAATATATAAACGGTCTCCGCTCAATAACTTGAGAACGCATTGAGATATTTTAATGAAACTTCATACATAGATACCTTATATTGAGACCTCGCTTGGGATTGCATATAGGGTGGGTGGGGTCAAGGTCACGGTTACTAAAAATAGAAAAAACGTTTTCCGCTCAATAACTTGAGAATGCATAGAGATATTGTAATGAAACTTCATACATAATATACCTTATATCGAGACCTCCCTTGGGATTGCACATGGGGTGGGTGGGGTCAAGGTCACCGTTGCTGAAAAACGGTTTCCGCTCAGTAACTTGAGAACGCATCAAGATATTTTAATGAAACTTTATATATAGATACCTTATATTTAGACCTCTCTTGGGATGGGGTCAAGGTCAAGGTCACCATTACTTAAAATAGAAAAATGGTTTCTGCTCAAGAACTTGAGAACGCATCGAGATATTTTAATGAAACTTCATACATAGATACCATATATCGAGACCTCGCTTGGGGTTGTATATTTAAAATATTTCTTAACAATTGCACATATTCACAACTTGGCTGCAAGTCGGGAATCATACATGTTTTACAAACATCTCTTGTTTCATTCAGTTGGCAACATTAATGTTTTGACATTGCACTGATCAATTAGGGAAGACGTGCATTGTTTATTCTACTGTTGGCAAATCCAGCTGTCTAGAAGAGGAGTATGTACTTCAGAATTACAGAAACGAGTATAATATGGAATGGGCACATTTGATAGCAACAACATAACTATGCCCCTCTTCGAAGAAGTTGGGGTATATTGCTTTGCACCTGTCCGTCGTGTTGGTCGGCTGGTCTGTCAGTCTGTCCGTAGACCATTTAGTTTCCGCACGATATCTAGAGAACGCTTTGAGCTACGATCATTTAAGTTGGTATACTGGTTACTTGGGATTAAAGGAAGATGCCTATCAATTTTGAGGTCAACAGGTCAAAGGTCAAGGTGACAGAGGCTTGTGACATGACAACTGTTTCCTCTGTAGACCATTTCGTTTCCGCATGATATGTAGAATACACTTTGACCTACAATCATCCAAGTTGGTATGCTGGTTAGTCTGGAGGAAAGGAAGACGCCTATCAATTTTGAGGTCAACAGGTCAAAGGTCAAGGTCACAGGGGCTTGTAACATGAAAACTGTTTTCTCCGTAGACCATTTTGTTTCCGCAGGATATCTAGAGATATTTTGGCCTATTTAATGCTTAAATCAAACAGAAAACAGGTATCCTTATATAATAGACTGTACAAATAAATCCATAATTATACTCATTTTTTCTTTCAGCTTTATATTTTCTTTCTAAAGCATCAACTTTAATTTCCTCCCCATGTGTTAATGTGCACATACAGTATTTAAAAAATCTCTTAACAATTGCACATATTGACGACTTGGCTGCAAGACGGGGGGGGGGTGGGGGGGGGCATACATGTTTTACAAACATCTCTTCTTTAATTTGTTATTTGATTACTTTCAGAAACACTCATTTTCAACAGAGCCAAGATCTTGAAGAGATGAGAACCAAGGGGTGGTTGTTATCAGCTGGAGAACCACATGACAACAATACCTTCATACAGGAGCACAAAATCACTGCTAGTGGGAAAGCACTGGAGTCTGACACTAACAAGGAGAACACATTTGAACACAAGCTTCTCAATCGGGACAGTGGGAACGTTATACTGTTAGAGGACGAATGTGTTCAGAAAAGTGATAGTGACAATTCCAAAACAACTCTTTCCGGAAAACCTGTCAAATATCCCTTGCACCGCAAAACTTCTAATATCACAAATGACTCCGGGAGGAGCACAGTTAGTGATCTTGGTGAAACCGAAAATGACTTGCAAACTGATATAAATGAAAGTGAAAGCCATTTATGTTGTCATAGTAACCATTTTATTTCAAATGATCCACATCGAAGAGAGAGTTTGACTGTGATTGATTCCACTGGACATTTAACGTTACCGTCGCCCATTGAATGCCTGTCTGTGCGCCCATTGCCGGGTGAGGACCAGGACTATCTGTCAGACGGCAGTCCCGCCACTCAGTGTGACCACAGTTCATGTGAGCTTCAATCCTCCCCCACCTGTGGTCAGCCTGGCAGTGGGGGGCCCGTACACAAGGTGCATGCCCCTAAAATACTGTACAGCAATTCTGAAGATAGTAAGTTAAGTCACCGTCGCCTGTCTTACCCACGTTCACCTTACACATCGCCCACAACATCCCCACGGTTACGCCGTCAGCCCACAATGGAAACCAGAAGAATCTCTGTGTCGGACAGCTGTGATGGATACATACAACTTAATCAATATAAGCTCAAGGATGAAATTGGCAAGGTATGTTGACATGTGTTCCATCTGAAAAACATAACTTCCTCATCTTGGGACAAGCATTATGAATTTCATGTTACTAGTAGTGTTCTCAGATTGATACCCAAAGTGGTTTTGAATCGAACATTTGAAATTATAATTATGGCTTATGTTTGAAAGCTGATTTGCATCTAGTTAAAACCAACCCATTCCAGAAAGGTTTAGAAAACCTGGGTCAAATGCCCGCATAATGATTTAATCCCCATGCTGGTGAATGTTTTACTTCGGAGAATGTTTTACTTGTCATTAAGGTCAACTTACATTAATTATTTCGAAAATCTCAATTTCAGTGTATACTTTATATGGACTCGAATGTCAAATTTATGGGCAAAATGGGCAGAGTCAGATTGTCTCGTGCACTGTATGTAAATATCACTTTGTGCGCGCTTCATGCATTTCCGCATGATCACTACGATCACTGTCATGTTGTGCATCATGGATTCATATATACACAGCATGTATAGATGGCTGTTTATCCACCAGAGACTGTATATGTACACTCAACAAAAGTTACAACGCACCAAATGGAAATTCTTGTATTTTCTTTATTAATAAGAATTTCAGCTGCGCCATGGTAAACACGATTTTTTTTCATATTTTTTCCAATATTTTGGTATGAACACATGCATGTATAACTCAAATAATCATAGCTGAAATTTCAAGCTGAAATTCTTTGGAATAAGAAAATGAAAAAAAATCCATTTATTTCCATTTGGTGCATTAAAACTTTTGTTGAGTGTATAGTGATACAGGGATTGGTTAATGTTGTTAGGGGGTCATTCTCTACTGTCATCATTAAGATAATTATATTATTATTATACTAATGAGACTCTAGTTATATTGCTGTGATACAACACTGAGAACTGTTGGACTGTGCTGTACGAATGGCAGTCTGATCATATTTTGGACTGTCTGTATTCTTGTATTTTCAATCTAACTGTTCAACTTTATTGACATGAACACTGTCGGTGCTGATGTATAATTTAATTTGCCCTTGTTTAGCAGACATTTGGCTTTCCCCTATGGATTACTTCTAGGATTAATGAGCCTCAGTTTAGCACTAGGCTTTCCCAATACAGATGTAAACATGTCAGAGGCCTCTCCCATACTCTCTGTATTCCTAGATGCTGATTGCAGGCTTTTTCATTGTTTGTTTTCGATTGTTTAGCCCATACTTCACCTATAATGCATCTTGATATATCATTTTTTAGTTTTAGAATTGTATAGAGGTTATTTGAATTGTTGTGTTTCATGTGACATTTTCAGTTGTATGAATTTTGTTGTTCAAGATTTTGCTTAACTAATACCAAGCAAATGTGAATCATATAATATAACTTATTTCCAAAGTAAAAATTGTGCCAATTGGGTCCTACTATATCCACTGTATTTCACAATAGTGCTGTTCAATGGTGTCAGTGACCTGGGTTTCTTTGCAGGGTTCCTATGGTATCGTTAAGTTGGCGTACAATGAAGCAGATGATGCGCATTATGTAAGTATAGCAACAAACATGTCAAACCTTTATAATAGTGGCGCTTGTTTTTCTTATTGATTCTTTTATTCTAAAGAAATATGAAACACCCTTGTCAGTTTGTGAATACCAAAAATTGTGAAAAACATCAACTGCAGGATTGGCTCAGTTGTGAAATCGAGGAAGGGGAGAAAACCAGTGATTGATGCAAAATTTCAACTGCACCATAAAACAGTTATAGTATATTCATTACATGTTTCATTGTACTTAAAGTCAAACTAATACAGAATTATAACTTTGATACAGTAAAAACTACTCGCGTTACTTGTATACAAAATATAAATGTTAAAAAGGTGACCATGCTTTTTAAAGTGTGTTACATTTGCATATAATTAGTACAATTGTTTTTACAATATAATTAAAAAAATACATTTGTATAATTTTTATGCTGCCCAAAGGGGGGAGCATATAGTTGCCTCTGTGACAGTCCATCTGAATTGTAATTCAACTGCAATGCAGTTTTTCCGGGTGTGAAACAAATTTCCGCGATGATTTTATCCGCCATACTCCATGTCCGTCCTTACGTCCGTCCGGTACTTCATTTCTGCATGAGATCTCAGGAACTAATGACCTAATTTGGTGAAACTTTATATGCAGCATCCCTAACGGTGGACATGTGCAAATTGTCAGTACATTTTGTAAACAAATTTTTGTTTCTGCGCAAGATCTCAGGAATAGTGACTTGAATTAAATGAAACTTTGTATGCAGCATCCCTACCAAGGGGACATGCACATATTGTCAGGTCATTCCGGTCTGATGTTTTTTCAAGTAGTAATTGCCATTTGATCATAATTGGCTTTTTTGCTTGTCCACACTATAACTTGGCCATGGATGGAGGGATCTTAAAATTACATGGCACAAATGTTTGCTGCCATGAGCTGGTGTGTACCACTCATGAATCAGGTCAAAGGTCAAGGTCACACCTAGAGGTCAAAGGGCAAACTTGACACTTTGCCACAGATTTTAAAAACTACCTGGCACCAATGTTAACCTGTATCAATGAGACAACATGAAGTGCATATAAACCAGGTCCATATGTCAAAGGTCAAGGTCACACTTAAAGGTCAAAAGTCAAAATCAGCTTTTCTCTTGTTTGGACTATAACTTGGGTCATAGATTGAGCTATTGTCCAATTAAATGGTAAAAAATGTTTGTCTAAATGAGACAGCATGTTACGCATATGCACTAGATCTGAAGGTCAAAAGTCAATGTCATACTTTGAAATTGACTGTTTGCTTGTCCTGACTTTTAACTTGTTGAATGGATTTTAAGACTTCACACGAATGTTAGCCTCAACATGACAACGTGTCACCGTATAATTCCGGTTCTTAGGTTTAATGTCAAGGCCACAATTAGAAGTCAAAGCGGGGAGCATACATCGGTTCTACCAATATTCTTGTTACTTTATATATTTTGTCATAGTAACTATTATATTTTGCTAATTGGTATACATTGATTATGTAATTTTATTATGGAAGAGGAATGGAAATGTCCCTTCAATTTCTTACAGATTTAAAGTTGATAAACTTACAAGTATAGAACAATTGTCAGTAACAATAAGGAATATGCTGCTTATTAATAGGTGTCCAAAGTTCTTCTTTCCATGGCCATGAAATCGTAGTATTGGCATAGCCTTTAAGCTCATTGAATATGAATGAATATTGATATCTACGTCCATGTGTACTGTTATGTCATTGTAATTTTTGTGATCGTTTTGTTACAAATTAAAAAATAACTTACTGCTACGGTTCAGTTGTTCATTTGAATTGAATATTATCCTATTATAATAATTATAATCATTACCTGTTTGTCATGTAAGTGTGCTTTTGTGCTGTGTTCCTATAACATGTGGCTGTATTAATTTCAGGCAATGAAAATACTGTCAAAGAAACGCCTAAGAAAGAAGGCAGGCTTTTTTGGTATGTTTACAATTATTTGTTTGTGTCTTTCAGAATTGATATTATCACATTACAATATTATAATACCTGAAAGTTCCTTTTAGATTGCTTACTGGATTTCTTAATAACCTATTATAGTATGTCCTTAACTAAGGGTTGTTGTTTGAAATTTTACTGTATTTATCACCGATATTAAGTATGAAACTGTATTTTTACAGTGATTTTTATGCCCCCAGCATCTGGATGCGGGAGGCATATAGTGATTGTCCTCTCCGTCCTTCCATCCATCCGTGACAAGGTTAAGTAGATTTTACCTTCTCATCTAGCACCAACACCGCGTACTACAACACTTGGATACTTACACCGTTGTTGCTTATGACCATTCCCTATTCAATCATATCACCTAACCTCACTTGACCTTGACCTAATGTGCACGTAGAAAATAATTCAAATGGGCTGTTTCTTGGTTAACTAGATTTTACCGTTTCGTATATCACCAACACAGCTTGCTACAACACTTTGATACTTACACAGTTGTTGCTTATGACCGTCCCCAATCCATCCATATCACCCAACATCACTGTGACCTTGATCTTGACCTAATTTGGACAATAATTCAGAACTACCATTTCTTGGTTAACTAGATTTTACCGTTTCGTCTAGCACCAACACTGCTTACTACAACACTTGGATATTTACACAGTTGTTACTTATGACTGTTACTTTGACCTTGACCTAATTTGCACTTAGAATAATTCAAATGGGCTGTTTCTTGGTTAACTAGATTTTACTGTTTCGTCTAGCCCCAACAGCGCTTGCTACAACACTTTGATACTTACACAGTTGTTGCTTATGACCATCCCCAATCCACCCATATCACCCAGCCTCACGTTGAATGGGCTATCCAGCACCAACCAGGGGCATGTGTGTGTTTATCAAACACAGAATCTTGTTTGTGGCTAATTTTAGTGCTGTTTAAAGACAGTTTCCCCTGACAAAATATCGTCATTTTTTGCCAAAAATTGTCAATTTTATTCCCCCAAGTATTTTACAGGTGAATAGAAACAAAAATTATTGAATGATAATTTGAATCGGTACCATTGTATGTCATCCAATGGCCAGGAGGCATTTACAGATCTCTGACAGGCACTCGTTAAAATAGATGTTGGACAATTGTCAATCCATTATTCCCTTCTTGTTTACATTTAATGCAAAATAATTGTCCTGATTCTAATTTTGAATTAATAATTAACATAGCATTTGAAGTTACACGTAGTAGTGGTACCAATAGAACTTTAATAAACACTTTATACACTACATGATTGCTGAATTGTGTTTAACTTAAATTATTCAAAGCAAGTTTTCTGTTGGTCCAGTGGATTTCACATTTATATCTTCTGCAATGATTTTGATTGAGCATAAATTGACTGCTGGGTCGTTGGCCCTTCCATTCATCCCATTATTGTGTGTGCTGTTGTCAGCCCTTCCATTCATCCCATATTCTTGTGTGTGCTGTAATTGGCCCTTCCATTCATCCCATATTCTTATGTGTGCTGTTGTTGGCCCTTCCATTCATCCCATATTCTATTGTGTGCTGTTGTTGGCCCTTCCATTCATCCCATATTCTTGTGTGTGCTGTAATTGGTCCTTCCATTCATCCCATATTCTTGTGTGTGCTGTAATTGGCCCTTCCATTCATCCCATATTCTTGTGTGTGCTGTAATTGGCCCTTCCATCCATCCCATATTCTTGTGTGTGCTGTTGTTGGCCCTTCCATTCATCCCATATTCTATTGTGTGCTGTTGTTGGCCCTTTCATTCATCCCATATTCTTGTGTGTGCTGTAATTGGCCCATCCATTCATTCCATATTCTTGTGTGTGCTGTTGTTGGCCCTTTCATCCATCCCATATTCTAGTGTGTGCTGTTGTTGGCCCTTCCATTCATCCCATATTCTTGTCTGTGCTGTTGTTGGCCCTTCCATCCATCCCATATTCATGTGTGTGCTGTTGTTGGCCCTTCCATTCATCCCATATTCGTGTGTGTGCTGTTGTTGGCCCTTCCATTCATCCCATATTCTTGTGTATGCCATTGTTGGCCCTTCCATCCATCCCATTCTTGTGTGTGCTGTTGTTGGCCCTTTCATTTATCCCATATTCATGTGTGTGCTGGTTGTTGGCCGTTCCATTCATCCCATATTCATGTGTGTGCTGTTGTTGGCCCTTCCATCCATCCCATATTCATGTGTGTGCTGTTGTTGGCCCTTCCATCCATCCCATATTCATGTGTGTGCTGTTGTTGGCCCTTACATTCATCACATATTCTTGTGTGTGCTGTTGTTGGCCCTTCCATTTATCCCATATTCGTGTGTGTGCTGTTGTTGGCCCTTACATTCATCCCATATTCTTGTGTATGCCATTGTTGGCCCTTCCATCCATCCCATTCTTGTGTGTGCTGTTGTTGGCCCTTTCATTTATCCCATATTCATGTGTGTGCTGGTTGTTGGCCGTTCCATTCATCCCATATTCATGTGTGTGCTGTTGTTGGCCCTTCCATCCATCCCATATTCATGTGTGTGCTGTTGTTGGCCCTTCCATCCATCCCATATTCATGTGTGTGCTGTTGTTGGCCCTTACATTCATCACATATTCTTGTGTGTGCTGTTGTTGGCCATTCCATTCATCCCATATTCATGTGTGTGCTGTTGTTGGCCCTTCCATTCATCACATATTCTTGTGTATGCTGTTGTTGGCCCATCCATTCATCCCATATTCATGTGTGTGCTGTTGTTGGCCCTTTCATTCATCCCATATTCTTGTGTATGCTGTTGTTGGCCCTTCTATCCATCCCATTCTAGCGTGTGCTGTTGTTGGCCCTTCCATCCATCCCATATTCTTGTGTGTGCTGTTGTTGGCCCTTCCATCCATCCCATTCTTGTGTATGCTGTTGTTTTCCCTTCCATTCATCCCATATTCTTGTGTGTGCTGTTGTTGGCCCTTCCATTTATCCCATTCTTGTGTATGCTGTTGTTGGCTCTTTCATCCATCCCATTCTTGTGTGTGCTGTTGTTGGCCCTTCCATCCATCCCATTCTCGTGTGTGCTGTTGTTGGCCCTTCCATCCATCCCATATTCTTGTGTGTGCTGTTGTTGGCCCTTCCATTCATCACATATTCTTGTGTGTTCTGTAATTGGACCTTCCAGTCCTCCCATATTCTTGTGTATTTTACTTTGTTGGCCCTTCCATTCATCCCATTCTTGTCTGTGCTGTTGTTGGCCTTTTCATCCATCCCATATTCTTGTGTGTGCTGTTTTTGGCCCTTCCATTCATCCCATTGTTGTGTGTGCTGTTGTTGGCCCTTCCATTCATCCCATTGTTGTGTGTGCTGTTGTTGGCCCTTCCATTCATCCCATTCTTTTGTTGCAACTTTTTTTTCAACGTAGCTGTCTAACCTAACTTTTGACCTTTCTTAATATCCAATGAAATGTTGTGAAACTTTTCCGCCAGTAGTGCCGAATGTATAAATCCTAATAATGCATGGGATAATATGAAAATATTCGCATTACACAGGTCATAATTGCAACGATGTAAACCAATACAACATTCGAGTACCCCTTTTACATTTGTGCACTATAAAATAAATATCTACATGAACAGGGTACTAGTATATTGCTATGGCATATTGACCCGATACTCGCGGATTAATTTATCCGGGTTGTCTTTCTATATATCATCCCTCGAAAGCCAGAAGGGGCTATCAGCTGTCTCTGACACCTTCTGACATACTTCCGAAAGAAATGTACCAGTTAATAAAATACCCTCAGTGCCGTATATTTGTACCAATGGTCTATGTATTTATTTATTTACAGTCTGCATTATTGTCTGTGTTACTCTCTTTCTCTTGAACACTCTTTTAATCCTTAAGAAACTGCAGAGCAGACTTATTTATTTTTAATGTTACAAAAAAATAAATATAATAATATGTTATAGTATGTTTTAGTATGTGAGCAAAGTGTGCCGTTCGAATCTAGTCAGTCAAGCCACAGATAAATGAATTTTAAGTGAAAAAAACAAACAACCAAGTTACACATTAGTCAGTTTTAAATTTATTTAAGTATGTAGAAAGTTCAATCTATCGTACATTCATTATTTTCACAATTACCATAGACGCTGAATATCTTGTTCAAAGATATTTCTTGTCAGTTATAATTTTAATGTTCATTTAATGTGCAAATCTTCGTATTCAAGTAATATTGTAGTCTCTGTTCATGTAATTCTGGTATTATTATCGTGCAGCAGATTTTAAGATTGCAGTGCTACTGTCTACAGCAGTGACAGTTGGGCCAGAGTTTTTATATTTTTCGATTTACGGGAGCGCCGGTCCTAAATATTGCAAAACCCAAATAAAAATACAATTCAAAATCATATATATATTTTTTTTTTCTGCATGTCGTCTCTGCTTCCCGAATTATAAACTAAATTGGTGTTGTGTAATCTGTTTACGACAACGTCATTTCGCAGTAATTTTTGCGCGCCAGTAGACTGCTTTACCAATTGACGTTATATTCTGGCGTTCTGCGCATATATTTTATTGTAAAAACGTGAATACCAGTCTACCTAGGGACAATAAAAACAGCAATGGCGGGGGCGGCCGCTGTGTAGTTTAAAGTTGCGCGGCCGCTGTGTATTTTAAAGTTGCTATCGAAAAACATAAATTAATTAAAATCATACAGTTTCATAGTTTTGACAAAAAATCGTAATGAAATAATATCAGAAAGCAGTATGAGAAGAAAGATTTAGCAGGTGCCCGAAATGCGAAACCAATTATTATTCATATACGCAACACATATAAAACATTTTATACATTAACAATATAATTTTCTATGTTGTTTCATGCAACAAATGTAAAGTATTCGTGTTGAAAATATTTATATTTTCATATTTTTCCATGGGTACGAAATGGGTACGAATTAATGTTTTGTTCTAGTGCTGTTCGTACCAAATTTGAAAAAAAATAACTGTCTGTATATTTTTTCTTATAATTTCAGCTTAAAAACGATGTGAATCAACAACAATGTACTACATGCACATAATGCAAAAAATGCTCTAGCATACAATACAGAATATGCGTTCTACATTGACTTAGGCCAAATTTTTATAAATTTAAGATAGATGGGATATTTGTGTTCAAAAAAGATATATAACTTGGAAAATCCAAATAGTAAAAACCCTCTAACAATATGGAAAAATATCTTTACTCCTAATTCTAGATTAACATTTCTTGTAATAATATATTTGTCAATTTAGGTGCAGTTTTAATAAAATAATTTTATTTATACCTTTAATCATGTTATTTTTATTATTATTTCCAATGCTCACTTTTTTCTATTTTATTTTTATGTTTATTCCCTCCTCCTGGTGCTCAGTTTTGAAAAAATTCCTGTAAATCTAAAAATGAAAAAACATGAATGCGATACTGGTGTTATCATAGTGAAGCCTATTTTATTAAGCATTTGCAAAGCTACATTGATGTGTTTCTGTTTGTTCTGTTTGTTTGTTTGGATTTTTCGCCATATTCAACAGTATTTCAGTCATATAACGGAGGTAAGTTAACCTACTCACACTTTTCCTGGGCAAGCTTAGCTGCTGTTATTGGTTTACCAGTACCAAGTGCACATACTTATGCTAGTAACTAACAACTGACCTACTGGAATCAGAGGTATGGAAAGAATGGCCGTAGAAATTATTTCATGACCGATCCCCACACAAGTTATATGGCCGGGCTGGGGCTCGAACTCGCGGACGCCGGATTGAGGGTCTAGCGCTCTACCAACTGAGCTAGCCTGGCCCAGCTTTGATGTGTTTCTGAATGAACTCTTGACTTCCAAAGTGAGATCTTCACTAGATCATTGATAGAGGGGCACAGAACTGGCTGAGGAATACTCATTAAATGAAACATTACGTGAGTGACTCAGGTTTGCCTGGGGCAGAGCTGGCACAAGAGATAATTTCAGAATCAGGAAATGACTGCCTCATCCCTTCTGGTTGGCTGCCATGCCCCAGGCCATATTGAGCTTGTCCTCATAGAGTCCTAACAGCTGAGAGATTGCTTTCTGCACCCCTTGAAAACTAATTACTGCTGGGATGGATGATGCTCTTGAAGTCGCATACAATACTTGCAACAGCAATTCTTCTTCTCCTTAAATTGCAGCAGATTACATGTCTTTATTTGTATTTTTTTATAAAACTTACCTTGTTGTAATTATTATTGAGTTCTTGGAATTTCAGTTTCAAACCACAGCTACTAGAATAGCAAAAATGACCCGCATGTGAATTTTCAGTGAATTTGTTATCTGTTTCTCATGGCTGTGTTGTGTGTCATTCAAGCCTTATTCATTCTGTCAGAGAACCAATGGAACTCAGGAAAAAGTCACTGAATACACCTTAATTATGGAGTAAATTGAATTAGTGAAGATAGCTGTAATTGATGGTCCTTCTGCAATGAGATTATAAGCAAGTTTATTTCCTACTTGAACCAGGACTGCTCCATTATTCATATGTTGTCATATTGGAACATTCACCACAGTGTTTGGTGATGATTAGCTTATATAATCTGTTTAACTTTTTGTATATCAAATTATGTAGTCTGAGATATTCTTATGAGAAAATGATGCTCTGTAAGTTATGGCCCTGAACATTTTTTATAGTAATGACTATGTGCTTGATTTACTCTAAACAAATTCATATTAAAGAAAGAGTTAATATAATGATAATGATATCATAATGACCATTGTTTTCATACAAGATATTTGTTATAATGCAAGATGTGATATTTACCAATATTTGGTATCTGACTTAAAGAAAATGTTGACTTGAATACTTTTCAGACTATTTTATTGGTCAGTTAGCTGTCATGCAGACTCTATGTCCATGTCATGCAGGTCGCCCACCCCCGACACGTGACGGCAGGTCCCCGGTGCGCCTCCACACCCACCCCCTGGAGAGGGTGCACAGGGAGATAGCCATACTGAAGAAACTTGACCACCCAAATGTGGTGCGACTCGTGGAGGTGCTTGATGACCCAGAGGAGGACAATCTCTACATGGGTGGGTACTATAGGCTGGCTATAATATTTATCAGTGTACTATAGGCTGGCTATAATATGTATTAGGGTACTATAGGCTGGTTATAATATGTATCATGTACTATAGGTTTGTTATAATATGTATCAGTGTACTATAGGCTGGTTATAATATGTATCAGTGTACTATAGGCTGGTTATAATATGTATGGGTGTACTATAGACTGGCTATAATATGTATTAGGGTACTATAGGCTGGCTATAATATGTATCAGTGTTCTATAGGCTGGCTATAATATGTATCAGTGTACTATAGGCTGGCTAAAATATGTATCAGTGTACTATAGGCTGGCTATAATATGTATCATTGTACTAAAGGCTGGCTATAATATGTATCAGTGTACTATAGGCTGGCTATAATATGTATAAGTGAATTATAGGCTGGCTATAATATGTATCAGGGTACTATAGGCTGGCAATAATATGTATCATTGTACTATAGGCTGGTTATAATATGTATCAGTGTACTATAGGCTGGTTTAATATGTATCCGGGTACTATAGGCTGGCTATAATATGTATCAGTGTACTATAGGCTGGCTATAATATGTATCAGTGTACTATAGGCTGGCTATAATATGTATCAGTGTACTATAGACTGGCTATAATATGTATTAGGGTACTATAGGCTAGCTATAATATGTATCAGTGTTCTATAGGCTGGCTGTAATATGTATCAGGGTACTATAGGCTGGCTATAATATGTATCAGTGTACTATAGACTGGCTATAATATATATCAAGGTCCTATAGGCTGGCTATAATATTTATCAGTGTACTATAGGCTGGTTATAATATGTATCAGGGTACTATAGGCTGGCTAAAATGTGTATCAATGTACTATAGGCTGGCTAAAATATGTATCAGTGTACTATAGGCTGGCTATAATATGTATCAGTGTACTATAGGCTGGCTATAATATGTATCAGTGTACTATAGGCTGGTTATAATATGTATCAGTGTACTATAGGCTGGCTATAATATGTATCAGTGTACTATAGGCTGGTTATAATATGTATCAGTGTACTATAGGCTGGCTATATAACAAAATTGTACTCAACATGGTTTGTTAAACAATCTCTACATAGGTGTTTACTATGTACAGTAGAACCTGTCTAAACCGAACATTGGGACCGGGCCGATTGTTCGGTTTTCAGAGGTGTTAGGATTACCCAGGGTTTACATTAAATGTCATTTTCCATTCAAATGTACTGGTACATTCTATTGTATATGTTAAGTAGAGTATAGAATAAGACAACAACATGTTAATTTTGACAATTTTATTATTCTTTATTATTTTTATTATTTGCATGTCAAAACATGTATATTTTGTACATAATACTACACTCACAGTATCCATAAAATAAGTTTATGTATTCAAAAAGCAACTTATTTACATTAAACAACTCCCAAATTATCAATGTATTCGATATTTTATAGTCATGTATTGACATAAATTACACAGTTGTGAAAATTTAAAATTTTCCACTGTAAGTATATTTCGACATAAAACACGAATACCTAATCTGTTTTTCACAATTGACTATTGTTGTATGCACCGATTAGCTAATTGCTAATTGCAACACTGTCCTGTTTTCACCATGGCGATTATGCCCTTTGTGTGTGATTTTGTCACCAATAATTGGGTTTCACGACTCTGCAGAATCGCAAAGTGACACCGGATTGAATACACCGTTCGGTTTATTCAGGTTATTTATGGTTGAATGAGATCAAATTTGTGATATAATCGTTCGCTGTTCGGTTTGGACAGGGTTCAGTTTATTAAGTTTTTTTTATATATAAAATAAAAAGGAAAAAATTCGGGGTTCAGTTTGGACAAGTTTCACTGTACTATAGGCTGGTTATAATATGTACCAATGTTGTACTCATGTGGTTTGTTAGACGGTCTATACATAGTTGTGTACTGTGAACTGTAGGCTGGTTATAATATGTACCAATGAATTACTCAATTTGGTTTGTTTGACAATTTCTACATAGTTGTGTACTGTGAACTATAGGCTGGTTATAATATGTACCAATGTTGTTTTCAGTTTGGTTTGTTAGACAATCTCTACATAGTTGTGTACTGTGAACTATAGGCTGGTTATAATATGTACCGGCACAGTATGTGGGTATGTACCAGCACTCAGATGTAGGCTTGTTAAACAGTCTGTACATGGGTATGTTGTACCACTCATGTACTCACAATGGCTATAACGTTGGTCTTCAGTAAAGACAGATGTCTGGACTTGTTTGCAATAATACATTAACCTTTTGCAACTACATATGAGACATGTCGTGGGAAAACTGGGCTTAATGCATGTGTCGTCCCGGATTAGCCTGTGCAGTCATCACGGGCTAATCAGGGACGACACTTTCCGCCTACAGTAGATTTATGTTTAGAAGAGACTACCTCGAAACAGAAAATTCCAGAAAGTGTTTTCCTGGTTTAGCCTGTGCAGATTGCACAGGCTAATCCGGGATGACACTTTATGCACATGCATTAAACTCGGGTTTCCCACGACACGCCTCATATGTTCTTTTTTTATTCACATGTCTCAAAATAAACATTGTACAGTAGCACACAAAGAACATATCCAGACATATTCAATACATGCTTTGTGAGTGACTGCACAAATATGGAACATAAAATTATTTCTGAAATAAAAATACATGACTATTTAATTTGCTGTAATGTATTCGACACTTGAGTGTTTTGTGGATGAATCTGTGAGGATGTCAGACAAGACTGGAGCTGTACACAGCTCCGACATTGACCGATATTGGCATTAAGAGACTGTAACATTATAGTCCCCGCTGCCATATATCACCGGCTCCACAAATTGGGAATACAAACACTTTTGTGCTGGTAATGAGCTGTTTGGGAAGTCATAATACAGGCCCTCTATACACTACCAGTTCTGGTGGGGACATCAGGAAGGATATAATGGCTTTGTTTTTAGGAGAAAATGTCATACTGCTTGCTGCTTGTAAGAAAAACAGTATCTAATGTTGATTGAATACTCTTCATTTGCTTGTTGTCCTGCATGAAACAAGTTCTTCTTTAGGAGAAAGTGCCTTCAGGAAATAATATAGATATTTTGAAAAAGAAAAAGGATATAGACAAATGGTTTGGAAACTTCATGATCCAGATATTATTGACTTGACAGAGCCATTAATTAGAGGAAAACAATTGACAAGCACAGGCCGATAAATTTGGTAGATTAATAGGCTAAATAAAATGTAATACATTGTAACTCCAGGTAATATTGTCAACAAGATGCAGCATTTGGCAGTAATCATGTAATTACAGTCAACTCACGATGGCTCGAAGTCTCAGGGACCGACATGAGAACTTCGAGCTATCGAAACTTAGAGCAAAACCGAGGCGGGAAATGTATACTTATACATGTACGGGCAGTTATCCGTCTGCCTTACTTTCAAATCTCCAAGAGTATTCAGATGGCTATAATGGTTTTAAACAGACATCAAACATGTATTTATTCATTTATTTATCTATTAACGTTATTTATTTAAGTTTGTGAACGCTGTAAAATCAATAATTGAGTTCTTTCAACATGCAATTGACACTTATCAATTGCATCTTATCTGTTTACGACTTGATTCGACTGAAGCGTGTTCGAGCCAGACAAGCAATTAAATGTGTGAAAACTGTGATTTGGGACCGTGAAAAACACAAGGCATAGGGAGTCAACTGTATATGCAATTTATGTCATGGGTCCTGAAGTCATGAGGGTATCAATTATGTTATTATGGAACGGTCATTGTTGAAATGAATCCCGATTTCTAAACACCAGTTTAAGGGTGACAACTCCTACCAGCCCATGACCTGTCTTTCCAGCCAAGATTCTTTTTAAAGAACTGGGTTAATCAGTCACCCCACATATACTGACATTTAAAAGATAAGCTGATATTGCTGTGTGTTGCCAAAACATACATAAACAGATTAGTGTGTCTGGTAGTAAACTCTTAATAACCCATTCATACATGGGAAACACTATACCTTACCCCATTGTGCTGTATTTAATACTAGTGGCTTAAAGGGACTATGTCACCGAAAACATGGAATCCTGTTTAACTATTATTGATATTATATGATAGAAATGGAATCCTGTTTCACTATTATTGATATTATATGATAGAAGTGGAATCCTGTTTCACTGTTATTGATATTATATGATAGAAATGGAATCCTGTTTAACTATTATTGATATTATATGATAGAAATGGAATCCTGTTTAACTATTATTGATATTATATGATAGAAATGGAATCCTATTTCACTATTATTGATATTATATGATAGAAATGCAATCCTGTTTCACTATTATTGATATTATATGATAGAAATGGAATCCTGTTTAACTATTATTGATATTATATGATAGAAATGGAATCCTATTTCACTATTATTGATATTATATGATAGAAATGGAATCCTGTTTCACTATTATTGATATTATATGATAGAAATGGAATCCTGTTTAACTATTATTGATATTATATGATAGAAATGGAATCCTGTTTCACTATTATTGATATTATATGATAGAAATGGAATCCTGTTTCACTATTATTGATATTATATGATAGAAATGGAATCCTATTTCACTATTATTGATATTATATGATAGAAATGGAATCCTGTTTCACTATTATTGATATTATATGATAGAAATGGAATCCTGTTTAACTATTATTGATATTATATGATAGAAATGGAATCCTGTTTAACTATTATTGATATTATATGATAGAAATGGAATCCTGTTTAACTATTATTGATATTATATGATAGAAATGGAATCCTGTTTAGCTATTATTGATATTATATGATAGAAATGGAATCCTGTTTCACTATTATTGATATTATATGATAGAAATGGAATCCTGTTTCACTATTATTGATATTATATGATAGAAATGGAATCCTGTTTAACTATTATTGATATTATATGATAGAAATGGAATCCTGTTTCACTATTATTGATATTATATGATAGAAATGGAATCCTGTTTCACTATTATTGATATTATATGATAGAAATGGAATCCTGTTTAACTATTATTGATATTATATGATAGAAATGGAATCCTGTTTCACTATTATTGATATTATATGATAGAAATGGAATCCTGTTTAACTATTATTGATATTATATGATAGAAATGGAATCCTATTTCACTATTATTGATATTATATGATAGAAATGGAATCCTGTTTCACTATTATTGATATTATATGATAGAAATGGAATCCTGTTTCACTATTATTGATATTATATGATAGAAATGGAATCCTGTTTAACTATTATTGATATTATATGATAGAAATGGAATCCTGTTTAACTATTATTGATATTATATGATAGAAATGGAATCCTGTTTCACTATTATTGATATTATATGATAGAAGTGGAATCCTGTTTCACTGTTATTGATATTATATGATAGAAATGGAATCCTGTTTAACTATTATTGATATTATATGATAGAAATGGAATCCTGTTTAACTATTATTGATATTATATGATAGAAATGGAATCCTATTTCACTATTATTGATATTATATGATAGAAATGGAATCCTATTTCACTATTATTGATATTATATGATAGAAATGGAATCCTGTTTAACTATTATTGATATTATATGATAGAAATGCAATCCTGTTTCACTATTATTGATATTATATGATAGAAATGGAATCCTGTTTAACTATTATTGATATTATATGATAGAAATGGAATCCTATTTCACTATTATTGATATTATATGATAGAAATGGAATCCTATTTCACTATTATTGATATTATATGATAGAAATGGAATCCTGTTTAACTATTATTGACATTATATGATAGAAATGGAATCCTGTTTAACTATTATTGATATTATATGATAGAAATGGAATCCTGTTTCACTATTATTGATATTATATGATAGAAATGGAATCCTATTTCACTATTATTGATATTATATGATAGAAATGGAATCCTGTTTAACTATTATTGATATTATATGATAGAAATGGAATCCTGTTTCACTATTATTGATATTATATGATAGAAATGGAATCCTGTTTAACTATTATTGATATTATATGATAGAAATGGAATCCTGTTTAACTATTATTGATATTATATGATAGAAATGGAATCCTATTTCACTATTATTGATATTATATGATAGAAATGGAATCCTATTTCACTATTATTGATATTATATGATAGAAATGGAATCCTGTTTAACTATTATTGACATTATATGATAGAAATGGAATCCTGTTTAACTATTATTGATATTATATGATAGAAATGGAATCCTGTTTAACTATTATTGATATTATATGATAGAAATGGAATCCTGTTTCACTATTATTGATATTATATGATAGAAATGGAATCCTATTTCACTATTATTGATATTATATGATAGAAATGGAATCCTATTTCACTATTATTGATATTATATGATAGAAATGGAATCCTGTTTCACTATTATTGATATTATATGATAGAAATGGAATCCTGTTTCACTATTATTGATATTATATGATAGAAATGGAATCCTGTTTAACTATTATTGATATTATATGATAGAAATGGAATCCTATTTCACTATTATTGATATTATATGATAGAAATGGAATCCTGTTTAACTATTATTGATATTATATGATAGAAATGGAATCCTGTTTAACTATTATTGATATTATATGATAGAAATGGAATCCTATTTCACTATTATTGATATTATATGATAGAAATGGAATCCTATTTCACTATTATTGATATTATATGATAGAAATGGAATCCTGTTTAACTATTATTGATATTATATGATAGAAATGGAATCCTGTTTCACTATTATTGATATTATATGATAGAAATGGAATCCTGTTTAACTATTATTGATATTATATGATAGAAATGGAATCCTATTTCACTATTATTGATATTATATGATAGAAATGGAATCCTATTTCACTATTATTGATATTATATGATAGAAATGGAATCCTGTTTAACTATTATTGACATTATATGATAGAAATGGAATCCTATTTCACTATTATTGATATTATATGATAGAAATGGAATCCTATTTCACTATTATTGATATTATATGATAGAAATGCAATCCTGTTTAACTATTATTGATATTATATGATAGAAATGCAATCCTGTTTCACTATTATTGATATTATATGATAGAAATGGAATCCTGTTTAACTATTATTGATATTATATGATAGAAATGGAATCCTATTTCATTATTATTGATATTATATGATAGAAATGGAATCCTATTTCACTATTATTGATATTATATGATAGAAATGTAATCCTGTTTAACTATTATTGACATTATATGATAGAAATGGAATCCTGTTTAACTATTATTGACATTATATGATAGAAATGGAATCCTGTTTAACTATTATTGACATTATATGATAGAAATGGAATCCTGTTTAACTATTATTGATATTATATGATAGAAATGCAATCCTGTTTCACTATTATTGATATTATATGATAGAAATGGAATCCTATTTCACTATTATTGATATTATATGATAGAAATGGAATCCTGTTTAACTATTATTGATATTATATGATAGAAATGGAATCCTGTTTCACTATTATTGATATTATATGATAGAAATGGAATCCTGTTTAACTATTATTGATATTATATGATAGAAATGGAATCCTATTTCACTATTATTGATATTATATGATAGAAATGGAATCCTGTTTAACTATTATTGATATTATATGATAGAAATGGAATCCTGTTTCACTATTATTGATATTATATGATAGAAATGGAATCCTGTTTAACTATTATTGATATTATATGATAGAAATGGAATCCTATTTCACTATTATTGATATTATATGATAGAAATGGAATCCTATTTCACTATTATTGATATTATATGATAGAAATGGAATCCTGTTTAACTATTATTGATATTATATGATAGAAATGGAATCCTGTTTCACTATTATTGATATTATATGATAGAAATGGAATCCTGTTTAACTATTATTGATATTATATGATAGAAATGGAATCCTATTTCACTATTATTGATATTATATGATAGAAATGGAATCCTATTTCACTATTATTGATATTATATGATAGAAATGGAATCCTGTTTAACTATTATTGACATTATATGATAGAAATGGAATCCTGTTTAACTATTATTGATATTATATGATAGAAATGGAATCCTGTTTCACTATTATTGATATTATATGATAGAAATGGAATCCTGTTTCACTATTATTGATATTATATGATAGAAATGGAATCCTATTTCACTATTATTGATATTATATGATAGAAATGGAATCCTGTTTCACTATTATTGATATTATATGATAGAAATGGAATCCTGTTTAACTATTATTGATATTATATGATAGAAATGGAATCCTGTTTAACTATTATTGATATTATATGATAGAAATGGAATCCTGTTTAACTATTATTGATATTATATGATAGAAATGGAATCCTGTTTAGCTATTATTGATATTATATGATAGAAATGGAATCCTGTTTCACTATTATTGATATTATATGATAGAAATGGAATCCTGTTTAACTATTATTGATATTATATGATAGAAATGGAATCCTGTTTCACTATTATTGATATTATATGATAGAAATGGAATCCTGTTTCACTATTATTGATATTATATGATAGAAATGGAATCCTGTTTAACTATTATTGATATTATATGATAGAAATGGAATCCTGTTTCACTATTATTGATATTATATGATAGAAATGGAATCCTGTTTAACTATTATTGATATTATATGATAGAAATGGAATCCTGTTTAACTATTATTGATATTATATGATAGAAATGGAATCCTGTTTCACTATTATTGATATTATATGATAGAAATGGAATCCTGTTTCACTATTATTGATATTATATGATAGAAATGGAATCCTGTTTCACTATTATTGATATTATATGATAGAAATGGAATCCTGTTTAACTATTATTGATATTATATGATAGAAATGGAATCCTGTTTAACTATTATTGATATTATATGATAGAAATGGAATCCTGTTTCACTATTATTGATATTATATGATAGAAGTGGAATCCTGTTTCACTGTTATTGATATTATATGATAGAAGTGGAATCCTGTTTCACTGTTATTGATATTATATGATAGAAATGGAATCCTGTTTAACTATTATTGATATTATATGATAGAAATGGAATCCTGTTTAACTATTATTGATATTATATGATAGAAATGGAATCCTGTTTCACTATTATTGATATTATATGATAGAAATGGAATCCTGTTTCACTATTATTGATATTATATGATAGAAATGGAATCCTGTTTAACTATTATTGATATTATATGATAGAAATGGAATCCTATTTCACTATTATTGATATTATATGATAGAAATGGAATCCTATTTCACTATTATTGATATTATATGATAGAAATGGAATCCTGTTTCACTATTATTGATATTATATGATAGAAATGGAATCCTGTTTAACTATTATTGATATTATATGATAGAAATGGAATCCTGTTTCACTATTATTGATATTATATGATAGAAATGGAATCCTGTTTAACTATTATTGATATTATATGATAGAAATGGAATCCTGTTTAACTATTATTGATATTATATGATAGAAATGGAATCCTGTTTCACTATTATTGATATTATATGATAGAAATGGAATCCTGTTTCACTATTATTGATATTATATGATAGAAATGGAATCCTGTTTCACTATTATTGATATTATATGATAGAAATGGAATCCTGTTTAACTATTATTGATATTATATGATAGAAATGGAATCCTGTTTAACTATTATTGATATTATATGATAGAAATGGAATCCTGTTTCACTATTATTGATATTATATGATAGAAGTGGAATCCTGTTTCACTGTTATTGATATTATATGATAGAAATGGAATCCTGTTTCACTGTTATTGATATTATATGATAGAAATGGAATCCTGTTTAACTATTATTGATATTATATGATAGAAATGGAATCCTGTTTAACTATTATTGATATTATATGATAGAAATGGAATCCTGTTTCACTATTATTGATATTATATGATAGAAATGGAATCCTGTTTCACTATTATTGATATTATATGATAGAAATGGAATCCTGTTTAACTATTATTGATATTATATGATAGAAATGGAATCCTATTTCACTATTATTGATATTATATGATAGAAATGGAATCCTATTTCACTATTATTGATATTATATGATAGAAATGGAATCCTGTTTAACTATTATTGACATTATATGATAGAAATGGAATCCTGTTTCACTATTATTGATATTATATGATAGAAATGGAATCCTGTTTCACTATTATTGATATTATATGATAGAAATGGAATCCTGTTTCACTATTATTGATATTATATGATAGAAATGGAATCCTATTTCACTATTATTGATATTATATGATAGAAATGGAATCCTGTTTCACTATTATTGATATTATATGATAGAAATGGAATCCTGTTTCACTATTATTGATATTATATGATAGAAATGGAATCCTGTTTCACTATTATTGATATTATATGATAGAAATGGAATCCTATTTCACTATTATTGATATTATATGATAGAAATGGAATCCTGTTTCACTATTATTGATATTATATGATAGAAATGGAATCCTGTTTCACTATTATTGATATTATATGATAGAAATGGAATCCTGTTTCACTATTATTGATATTATATGATAGAAATGGAATCCTGTTTAGCTATTATTGATATTATATGATAGAAATGGAATCCTGTTTAACTATTATTGATATTATATGATAGAAATGGAATCCTGTTTCACTATTATTGATATTATATGATAGAAATGGAATCCTGTTTCACTATTATTGATATTATATGATAGAAATGGAATCCTGTTTCACTATTATTGATATTATATGATAGAAATGGAATCCTGTTTCACTATTATTGATATTATATGATAGAAATGGAATCCTGTTTAACTATTATTGATATTATATGATAGAAATGGAATCCTGTTTCACTGTTATTGATATTATATGATAGAAATGGAATCCTGTTTAACTATTATTGATATTATATGATAGAAATGGAATCCTGTTTAACTATTATTGATATTATATGATAGAAATGGAATCCTGTTTAACTATTATTGATATTATATGATAGAAATGGAATCCTGTTTAACTATTATTGATATTATATGATAGAAATGGAATCCTGTTTAACTATTATTGATATTATATGATAGAAATGGAATCCTATTTCACTATTATTGATATTATATGATAGAAATGGAATCCTATTTCACTATTATTGATATTATATGATAGAAATGGAATCCTATTTCACTATTATTGATATTATATGATAGAAATGGAATCCTGTTTCACTATTATTGATATTATATGATAGAAATGGAATCCTGTTTCACTATTATTGATATTATATGATAGAAATGGAATCCTATTTCACTATTATTGATATTATATGATAGAAATGGAATCCTATTTCACTATTATTGATATTATATGATAGAAATGGAATCCTATTTCACTATTATTGATATTATATGATAGAAATGGAATCCTATTTCACTATTATTGATATTATATGATAGAAATGGAATCCTGTTTAACTATTATTGATATTATATGATAGAAATGGAATCCTGTTTAACTATTATTGATATTATATGATAGAAATGGAATCCTGTTTAACTATTATTGATATTATATGATAGAAATGGAATCCTGTTTCACTATTATTGATATTATATGATAGAAATGGAATCCTGTTTCACTATTATTGATATTATATGATAGAAATGGAATCCTGTTTAACTATTATTGATATTATATGATAGAAATGGAATCCTGTTTCACTATTATTGATATTATATGATAGAAATGGAATCCTGTTTAACTATTATTGATATTATATGATAGAAATGGAATCCTGTTTAACTATTATTGATATTATATGATAGAAATGGAATCCTGTTTAACTATTATTGATATTATATGATAGAAATGGAATCCTGTTTAACTATTATTGATATTATATGATAGAAATGGAATCCTGTTTCACTATTATTGATATTATATGATAGAAGTGGAATCCTGTTTCACTGTTATTGATATTATATGATAGAAATGGAATCCTGTTTAACTATTATTGATATTATATGATAGAAATGGAATCCTGTTTAACTATTATTGATATTATATGATAGAAATGGAATCCTATTTCACTATTATTGATATTATATGATAGAAATGGAATCCTGTTTAACTATTATTGATATTATATGATAGAAATGCAATCCTGTTTCACTATTATTGATATTATATGATAGAAATGGAATCCTGTTTAACTATTATTGATATTATATGATAGAAATGGAATCCTATTTCACTATTATTGATATTATATGATAGAAATGGAATCCTATTTCACTATTATTGATATTATATGATAGAAATGGAATCCTGTTTAACTATTATTGACATTATATGATAGAAATGGAATCCTGTTTAACTATTATTGATATTATATGATAGAAATGGAATCCTGTTTCACTATTATTGATATTATATGATAGAAATGGAATCCTGTTTCACTATTATTGATATTATATGATAGAAATGGAATCCTATTTCACTATTATTGATATTATATGATAGAAATGGAATCCTGTTTAACTATTATTGATATTATATGATAGAAATGGAATCCTGTTTAACTATTATTGATATTATATGATAGAAATGGAATCCTGTTTCACTATTATTGATATTATATGATAGAAATGGAATCCTGTTTCACTATTATTGATATTATATGATAGAAATGGAATCCTGTTTCACTATTATTGATATTATATGATAGAAATGGAATCCTATTTCACTATTATTGATATTATATGATAGAAATGGAATCCTGTTTAACTATTATTGACATTATATGATAGAAATGGAATCCTGTTTAACTATTATTGATATTATATGATAGAAATGGAATCCTGTTTCACTATTATTGATATTATATGATAGAAATGGAATCCTATTTCACTATTATTGATATTATATGATAGAAATGGAATCCTATTTCACTATTATTGATATTATATGATAGAAATGGAATCCTGTTTCACTATTATTGATATTATATGATAGAAATGGAATCCTGTTTCACTATTATTGATATTATATGATAGAAATGGAATCCTGTTTAACTATTATTGATATTATATGATAGAAATGGAATCCTGTTTCACTATTATTGATATTATATGATAGAAATGGAATCCTGTTTAACTATTATTGATATTATATGATAGAAATGGAATCCTGTTTAACTATTATTGATATTATATGATTGAAATGGAATCCTGTTTAACTATTATTGATATTATATGATAGAAATGGAATCCTGTTTCACTATTATTGATATTATATGATAGAAATGGAATCCTGTTTCACTATTATTGATATTATATGATAGAAATGGAATCCTGTTTCACTATTATTGATATTATATGATAGAAATGGAATCCTGTTTCACTATTATTGATATTATATGATAGAAATGGAATCCTGTTTAACTATTATTGATATTATATGATAGAAATGGAATCCTGTTTAACTATTATTGATATTATATGATAGAAATGGAATCCTGTTTCACTATTATTGATATTATATGATAGAAATGGAATCCTGTTTCACTATTATTGATATTATATGATAGAAATGGAATCCTGTTTAACTATTATTGATATTATATGATAGAAATGGAATCCTGTTTCACTATTATTGATATTATATGATAGAAATGGAATCCTGTTTCACTATTATTGATATTATATGATAGAAATGGAATCCTGTTTCACTATTATTGATATTATATGATAGAAATGGAATCCTGTTTCACTATTATTGATATTATATGATAGAAATGGAATCCTATTTCACTATTATTGATATTATATGATAGAAATTGAATCCTGTTTAACTATTATTGATATTATATGATAGAAATGGAATCCTGTTTCACTATTATTGATATTATATGATAGAAATGGAATCCTGTTTAACTATTATTGATATTATATGATAGAAATGGAATCCTGTTTAACTATTATTGATATTATATGATAGAAATGGAATCCTGTTTAACTATTATTGATATTATATGATAGAAATGGAATCCTGTTTAACTATTATTGATATTATATGATAGAAATGGAATCCTGTTTAACTATTATTGATATTATATGATAGAAATGGAATCCTGTTTAACTATTATTGATATTATATGATAGAAATGGAATCCTGTTTAACTATTATTGATATTATATGATAGAAATGGAATCCTGTTTCACTATTATTGATATTATATGATAGAAATGCAATCCTGTTTAACTATTATTGATATTATATGATAGAAATGGAATCCTGTTTAACTATTATTGATATTATATGATAGAAATGGAATCCTGTTTAACTATTATTGATATTATATGATAGAAATGGAATCCTGTTTAACTATTATTGATATTATATGATAGAAATGGAATCCTGTTTAACTATTATTGATATTATATGATAGAAATGGAATCCTGTTTAACTATTATTGATATTATATGATAGAAATGGAATCCTGTTTCACTGTTATTGATATTATATGATAGAAATGGAATCCTGTTTCACTATTATTGATATTATATGATAGAAATGGAATCCTGTTTCACTATTATTGACATTATATGATAGAAATGGAATCCTGTTTCACTATTATTGATATTATATGATAGAAATGGAATCCTGTTTCACTATTATTGATATTATATGATAGAAATGGAATCCTGTTTCACTATTATTGATATTATATGATAGAAATGCGCTATACTAAGACATCTGTTATAAATAAAAAAATTATTATATACAATGAGTTATTTAATAAAAACAAAGTAACAAAACAAGTCTGACAAATTAAAACCCCAAGCGGGATTCGAACTCACGACTTAGAAGCCATACAAAGAAATGTCAGTAGAAAGCGGTCTTACCAACTGCGCTATCATGCTTAGTAAAGAGTCGTGTGTACACTATGGTTATACAAAATACTCACAATTCTGACGTCAAAATGTAAACAGAAAAAGAGCCAAACAAACACGACCCATATTTAAATTGATTTTTATCTCAGAAAGCGCACATTCTCTCCCATTTTATATACCCTGTTTAAACCGTTATTATATGCCGGAATTAATAAACAAAATCAGATTTTTTAAAGAAATTGCCCCCTTGAGGCCCTTTTCGATGACATAGTCCCTTTAAAGTACGACTTCTTTAAAGGGTACGTGAGCACTGACAGTCCCTTTAAAGGGTACGTGAGCACTGAAAGAAATCATTGCAGAAATCAATAATAGTTTTGTGGCATAGAATAGGTTTGTCGTATCGTTTTGAATGAAGCCTTATGTCACAGGATAAGGCAGGTGTTGTTTGAATGTCAATAGTAAGTTTTAAGAGGCTAAGTTGTCCTTTCTACCTAATACAAATATCAGCATTATATGTAACCAGAAGAAGTTAATCTGAGTTTTGCAAATCGGATTTATTACAGGTTGCCTGTCCCATTTTATATGTAGAGTTAACTGATCAGTACATTTGTACGCATCGTTATTATTAATTCCACAGTGTTTACATGTATTCTATTAAATACGTAAAAGGTTACTTGTGTCTACATTTGATTGCTTTGCACGTAATATTGTAATGGTACACAATTTGTTTTAAATACCCTTAGTTAATAGTAATTACACAGATTTGTTGTCCTTATATATTCTCTCGATGCTATTTCACCTGTGTCATTTTGTCTTTTTCAGCATTTGAACTTGTGGAGAAAGGGTAAGTTTATTAGTTTCTTGTTTGCATTATTTAAAGCTTATATTATAAAAAAAAATCATACATTTGCATTTTGATTTAACAACCACTACAAGCAGGGATCATATTATTTCCGGTTTTGCCGGTCTGAGACCCGACTGGGTTTGAAAAAGACCGATTGAAATGACTGATATTCGGTCCAACCATTTTTCTTAAATTATCCAGTCACTATAAAAAACCGTGATAATCCTCTGATTTCAATACACAATACACACATTTTATGGCCCCAATTCTCTGTAGGTGCGAACGCTGGTCGATCAGTGATGCATAAATAACCCCAGTCATGTCACTATAATCAACAATTGGAGTTATTTTGCTGTAGTTTGTTGACTGTGTTATATTACTGACACCGATCGGTCTGTATGTCGACATCAAAGTGTACGTCTCCACGAAAAATCATGTCCAGTTACTATAGATTGATAATAGCATCTGCATGTGATTCTCGTGGAAAACGTGCTGCATAAAATTATATGTACTGTGTTTCGTTCATAATGATATAAAATATTTCTAGTGATATGATATCTAACAATCGTACTACAAACATAGTTCAATGTAATTAAAGTGTATTGGTTAGTTGGTTTTACTGACGTTCATGAAGTCACGTAGTTAATTTTGAGAAGTACAAAGTTCCCATATTGTATTACATTATATTTTAACGTTAGTTCAGAAAAACTCATATAACAGACATAAAAATTGAAAGTTTATTGAAGTTTTAGGTAGGGAAACTTTGTAGTTTATATAAATAATTAAAATACACATTTTCAGACATGCCTTATTTTTCGGAAACATAATTTGGATACAGAATGGGCTTTTGTTTGTACTTATTGTATTGCAGTGGCTTAAGGGATTTCATTCAAACTTAGAACACTTATTTCCTATATCAAAATGAACTCACAGGCCAATTTTGATAACTCTACTTTGAAATTTGTCAAAATTATGGGCCTTTTTACACTTAGAAATTTTACATATAATCTGTATGGAAAGGTTAAAGTTTTTCGGTAAGCTAGTTTTTAAACTTTTCGTTTCCACTTTCTAACTAGAGAACGGATTAAGCTATTGTAATGAAACTGCAAACATAGATACCTTATAGCGAGATTGCGCTAGGGATTGCATATGGGGTGGGTGGGGTCAAGGTCACTGTTACTAAAAATAGAAAAACGGTTTCCGCTCAATAACTTGAAAACAAATTGAGATATTTTAATAAAACTTAATATATAGATACTTTATATCATGACCTCAAATTGGGATTGCATATGAGGTGGGTGGGGTCAAGGTCACTGTTACTATAAATAGAAAAACGGTTTCCGCTCAATGACTTCAGAATGCATTGAGATTTGTTAATAAAACTTAATACATAGACACATTATATCGAGACCTCACTTGGAATGGCATATGAGGTGGGTGGGGTCAAGGTCGCTGTAAAAAAAAAAAAAACTGTTTCCGCTCAATAACTTGAGAACGCATTGAGATATTTTAATGAAACTTGATACATACATACCTTATATAGAGACCTCGCTTGGGATTGCATATGGGGTGGGTGGGTTCAAGGTCACTGTTACTAAAAATAGACAAACGGTTTCCGCTCAATAACTTGAGAACGCATTGAGATATTTTAATGAAACTTAATACATACATACCGTATATTGAGACCTCACTTAGGATTGCATATAGGGTCAAGGTCAAGGTCACTGTTACTAAAATAGAAAACAGTTTCTGCTCAATAACTTGAGAATGCATTGAGATATGTTAATGAAACTTTATACATAGATACCTTATGTCAAGACCTCGCTTGGGATTGCGTATGGGGTGGGTGGGGTCAAGGTCACTATTACTAAAAATAGAAAAACGGTTTCCGATCAATAACTTGAGAATGCATTGAGATATTTTATTGAAACTAAATACATACATACCTTATATAGAGACCTCGCTTGGGATTGCATATAGGGTGGGTGGGGTCAAGGTCACTATTACTAAAAATAGAAAAATGGTTTCTGATCAATAACGAGAATGCATTGAGATATTTAAATGAAACTTAATACATAGATACTTTATATCGAGACCTCGCTTGGGACTGCATATGGGGTGGGTGGGGTCAAGGTCAAGGTCAATTTTACTAAAAATTTGATGGATGTGCTGACTTTAATGCATTTCATTAGAAAAATTTGGTTTTTGTGGAATTTCCATATTTCTTGTTTTAGAAAAAAAATGCCAGTAACTCTGACAAGCACAAGAAAAGTCGAGCGCGCTGTCCTCCGACAGCTCTTGTTTTGACATGCACCATTTTTGGATAGACATAATTCGGATAAAACATGAGCGTGTTCGGCGGACCTTAGGACCAATTGATTTTCCAGACAAATATGATCCCTGACTACAAGAGATGTATTTATTTTCTTTTTAGTCTTGTGTATAGTTAAAAATGATAATTTAGTCAGACATAAAAGATTAGTTTGAACAAAAAAAGGTAGGAATGTTAATTGGTAAACAACTTACCAAATTGGACTAGAGGATGTTTCATTCAAAATTGTGTCATAAACCATTATAAAAAGCTTGCATCCTTTTTCAGACCTTGTCACTAGGGTCAATACAACCAGCTCACAATCATCCCACTTTGCCAGATAGATGTATTGAATATTTTCAACCTGTAGTCTTATTTATAAGACGGGCAACAAATTTAGTGTTACTTTTTATATAGGGCTAAATTTGTTAGAACGTCTTATTGCCGAAAGACCATTTATGTGGTGGAAACCTGAAGGTTTCAAATTTCAATGTACTTTACATAAACAGCATTTGAACTGCATTACATGTGCTGAGTTTTACCTAATATATGCATTTAATATCGATTTAAACTTGTGTATAAATCTATCACCTGTAAAATCTATCACCTGTATGTAGAAATTCCCAAAATTGCAGCCTCGTTTGGCACTTAAACCAATCAGAGTGAGGCTATCCTGATAATGACCAATAGGATGAGGTAAACTTCTACAGCATAGCAGACTATCAATTAAAGTTTGCACAGTGGAGGACAGCGAGATTATTTTTTTAAATGCAGTAGTGTGTAGGTTTAAATTGCTCAGGCATGCAAAATGAAAGTGTTAACATACAAATATTTAATTAGGAATGGTTTATCTGTCTTGGTATGTAACTTTTATTGCAATCCGTCCACAATAACTACCCAATTTCGGGGTGCGAAAGTTGCGTTCAAAATCTTGTCGGAACTATATAGACAAAGAAGGATAACTTTCCACCACAGAAATGGTCCTTCCCCGCTTATGCGCTACAGCGAATATTGCCCATATAAAAAGTAGCTCAATATTCGCCCAGCGCTAACAAGTTATGCTACCCGAACGTGGTGCAAGTGTTGTTGTTGTCGTTGTTACAAGGATGTTTGTTGCTGTTGTTTCAGGGAGGTGATGGAGATCCCGACCACCCGGACGCTACCAGAAGAGAAAGCGTGGAGCTACTTGCGGGACATTGTCCTTGGCATCGAGTACTGTAAGCAAACACTAAAAAGAAGACTGCTCCAATATTTAAGATTAAGTCTATATTTAAAAGTTCATATTAACAGGTTTTGAGTACACTTTTTAGCTCACCTGAGCACGAAGTGCTCGGTGAGCTATTGGTATAGGGTACCTCTCCTGCGTCGTCCGTCGTCTGTCGTCTATGTGCCTTCAACAATTGGATTCGTATTCACGCTGGAGACTTCACTTTTTATCCAATCTTAACCAAACTTGCACAGTTTGTGTTTGACCGTAAAATCTTGGATGGGCTTGTTATTGGGTCAGATCACACCAGTAACACTAGAGTTATTGCCCCTTTTTAATGCAAACAAAGGTGCAAAAATGCCTTTTTTCAACATATATACTTTTATTTTCCATCCAATTTTAACTAACTTTCACAGTTTTTGTATGACCATCAGATCTCAGCAGATGCCAAAACTGAGCCAGATTGTGTTTCAAACACCAGAGTTATTGCCCTTTGTTTATTTAAAAAAATTACAAAAATTGACATTATTCAGGATAGAGACTTCATTTTTCATACAATCTTCACCAATCTTGCACAGTTTGTCTGTTACCATGAGATTACAGATGAAGACGAATATAAGCAAGATCTGACCAGAAACACAGGATTTATTGCCCGTTGTTTGTGAAAAAAATATGCAACAATGGACATTATTCAGGAAAGAGACATCATTTTTCATCCAATATTCACCAACACAGTCTATGACCATAAGATTAAAAGTGAAGTCGAATATAAGCAAAATCGGGCCAGAAACACCAGATTTATTGCCCTTTGTGAAAAAAAATATACAAAAATGAACATCATTCAGGATAGAGTCTTCATTTTTCATCCGATCTTTACCAATCGTGCACAGTTTGTCTATCAACTGCAGGTGAAGTTGAATATAAGCATGATCAGGCCAGAAACACTGGAGTTATTGCCCCTTGTATTTGGAGAAAAACATCAACAAGTTATCAATGATTGGCTTGCACACACGATTTCTTATTCAGTGTTGACCAAACTTACACACTTTGCTTATGACCATAAAAATTGATTGATAAAATTTGATTTCCAACAGTTGCAGACCTTGCATGCAGTTATTTGTACATGCAACAATGGTGTCTTTAGAGCCTGCATTAACATCATTTATCATCATTGGACAGAAAATTATCAAAGAAAAAGCAAAACTTGACCTTATAGCACATTGCAACAAGTTCTCTAAAACTGTCTGCGAAAAAGACATCAAAATACTGTTTCTGCATTTTCCAGAATTGTCTCTGACTTAATGAAAAAGCGTCAGGTAAGAATATCGAGAACAATTATTTGAGATCCATTAGCAAAAACACTGCACATCCACTACCCTACTCATACTTTAGTTAGCCCATTGCACTAACTGATGTTTTAAATCAAATTGATCCTATCCCCATTTGCATATTGTTCATATACCTTAATTTTTAAACCTGTCACAACAGTATGGTCTCCATCTGTACCAGTTATCAGGTGAGTGCTTTGGGCCATCATGGCCCTCTTGTTATGTTATTCAATTGATATATTACCGGTATGCTTAATAGAAATGTCATGTTTGGAAGTAGTTAAAAGACATGACTGGTGTGACTACATTGAATCACAGACCAGCTCCTGAATACTTCCTGTTATTAAAGGAACCAGTGAATGAGTTTTTGTTCCTGCTAGTGGACATCTCAGTAAACATCTTCCATAGATTACTGTGGCAGCACAGATATCACATCTTGGCTATTACATATTGGCATTTGATTGAGAAATTCTTCCTAATGTTATGTTGTTCCTTTGCAGTACATTACCAGAAGATCATTCATCGGGACATCAAGCCATCCAACCTTCTCTTGGGAGATGATGACCATATTAAGGTAAACTTTTTTATCTGGTTGATAATTACATTGTTTTATAAACAAGGCAAAACTCCAGTTGCGACAGCAGGAGAGAATTCTTATTAGCAGCCCGACGTCCTTTATTTATGGCAAGTGACCAATTGCCAAAAAATTACACATCACATCACAAAAACACATAACAAACACTAAACACACATGAATAAAACTGGGGTCACCGCCTTGGATCAGTCAATGCAAAGCATTGGGGGTTTAAACCAGTTTACTTGCGCATAAACCTCACACTTGGCCCAGAATTATTCACAAAACATGTAAGTGTAAATAAAAATTAACCTCATAGCATTGCAATTCAAATTAAACAGCAATAAAAGAGAATACTATTCAGTTTAATTACCATTTAATTGCTCAATGTCTAGATGCAAACCAGAATAGCAGAACTGCAACTTTCTGAGGCACGATGAAATGAAACAAAAAACAAGTATAAACTACATCTTGTCTTTTTATAAAATGCCTTAAAGACATAGCATCATACAGTTCCATTTTCAGATCATCGTCATGCAATTTCAGGAAGAAGCCGTAATGTTGGGTGTAAAAAGCCAGATTACATAGCTTTGTTGTATATGTTTATTTTAAACTGAATAAAACTTCATATATTATTCTACATCTTCCTGCTAACCCAAATTGAAAAAAAAAATTTTCACTAAATGAACAAGGGTGTTAAAACCAGTGTTTAAATCGGAAATGCTGTCAAATATTAAATAAAAGGTCACGATATTTCCTAGATAATGTTACGCTACGTCACTGAGACAGTAAAAATATTTAATGATGACATAATCCAGAAACACGCAATGCACCCGATGACATCATAATTTTTAAAAGCACAGAAGTTAAAGCTACTTATCTACTATTTTAAAACGACTAAATTTGTAATGATGAAAGAAATTCAGTATCAAAAACTAATAAGCATGTGTTTAAATTATAAAATGCATTGCCTCGGGGTTCCAATTCTCGAACAATTTTTTCTAAGTTTGGTTAAATATATAAAATTGTTACAAGTTCTTGGAAAATATTTACATTAGCATATCTGGCAAAACATAACTCTTTCTAAAACTACAAAAATTCGCGAAAATATCAGTTTGATAACACCCCCTTACCGTTTGTCAAATCAAGTCACCTATGTTTACAGTTTGGAACTGGTTTGGAACCAATTGTTGAACGTTCATTCATTTGGGTCAACAAAAAGTTCCAACACACATGTAACAGGTAAAATCAATGTATTTACACCGTAAATGAAGTGCAGTATGACTATTGATACATTTTTTACATAAGAAACAAATAATGCAGAACATTTCATATAACAAATAAATATAAATATATCACTCTACTTGACATCATACTGATCACATATTGACAGTTTATTTTCTAATACCCTGTGTAGATCAACAATGAATAAAAGAGACTCAAACATATTGTGTTCATCTAGGAAATGCTTTCATTATTCAATAACCAATACAAATACCGGTAATTGTATGTAACCAAAATGAAATAAAAATAACTAAGTTGTGTGTAACCTAATCAATAGCATTATTGTGATAAATACGTCATTTTGACAGTTGTAAACAATGTATAAGGCCTAAATGTTAAATGACAGCTTTGTTCCAAGTGTTTAAATCTTAAAATCAATACTACTTTTGTGACAAAGAATGATGTTACTAAAGGAAACACAACATTTCCCGGTCACATACTTAAACTTTGTGTAGTTCAATAAAACTTCGTCTGCAGATGTGCTACCGAAAAAGAGGCTGTGAAGTTGGAAGTTTGCCAATACAACATGTGTATATTAGACTTACTTAAAACGACAACATATTTTAGTTTCAATGATTCACATGTGAATAAGTTTGATTAATAATAAAAATCGTTCGAGAATTGGTACCGTTCGAGAATTGGTACCCTGAGGCTTATGTCCTTTTGATAAGAAAGAGTGTACCAAATTTGTAACAGTGAAAGAAATTCATTATCAAAAACTAATAAGCAAGTATTTTTTAGTATAAGCGCATTATATCCTTTTGATAAGAAAGAGTGTACTAAATTATTAAGTATATGCTTAGCATTCACTGTAACATATTTACACTTGTGAACACGTTTCAAAACATCACAGTGAAATGATGGGTGGGATATTCCGTTAGATAATAACCATTTCAAAGAAACATTGTATTTAGAAACTAAAATATTATATTTTGTAAATTGTATTTAGAAACTAAAATATTATATTTTGTATAGAATTTAGCAAACTTATTGCGTAGATCATGATCTAAAAAAACCTTGTTTTAATAATTTCTTAGTTAGTGTAAGGTAACGGTCGTTGAAATCTTTAACTCATGAGCAAGCTCTTGCATATCGAACTACTTGCGAAATGAGCCATAGGAAGGACCTTTAGGAATATTACCATCCAAGAAAGGGAAATTCACAATTTCGAAATTAAAATCATCGCGTCACACACTTCACTTCATACACTTCTCAAGGGTAATATAAACATAGAAGACTGTCACTTCACACACTTCCCAAAGGTAATATAACCATTGCAGACTGTCACTTCAAACACTTCCCAAAGGTAATATAACCATTGCAGACTGTCACTACATACACTTCTCAAGGGTAATTTAGACTGTCACTTCACACACTTCTCAAAGGTAATATAACCATTGCAGACTGTCACTACATACACTTCTCAAGGGTAATATAAACATAGAAGACTGTCACTTCACACACTTCTCAAGGTATTATAACCATTGCAGACTGTCACTTCACACTTCCCAAAGGTAATATAACCATTGCAGACTGTCACTTAATACACTTCTCAAGGGTAATATAAACATAGAAGACTGTCACTTCACACACTTCTCAAAGGTAATATAACCATTGCAGGCTGTCACTTCATACACTTCCCAAAGGTAATATAACCATTGCAGACTCTCACTTCACACAGGCGATGATTTTAATTTCGAAATCAGCAAACTATACAAAATAAACATCCAATATAAGGGTGATGTGTTTTTTCCAAATTCATAGTTTGCCATATTTACAATTTGCTTTTTATGTACTTAGATACACCTAAGTAATTTTACTTGTCTTTGTTGGATATTTTAAATGCACTTCCATTCTGACAAATTCTTACTTCTAATTTCAAATGAATTTTTAAAGAAGTAATTGCATGTTGCTTTTTGTGTCGCCTGAAAAGGCGACATATAGGTTTACTTTTGTTGGCGTCGGTGTGGGGGGCGGCGTCCCCTTTCGCTTGTCCGGAGCATAACTCTTAGACTATTAAAGCTATCAACATGAAACTTCATAGTTAGATAGATCTCATTGAGGGGAAGTGCAGTGCACAAGAACGGTTACTCTGCACCTCATACTTGTGGAGTTTTGGAGTGCCCTTTGTTTATTTTCAGACTTAATTTTTGTCTGGAGCATAACTCTAAGACTATGAAAGCTATTAACTTGAAACTTCGTAGGTAAATAGTTCTCATTGAGGAGAAGTGCAATTCACAAGAACTGTTACTCTGCACCTCATACTTTTGGAGTTATTGCCCTTTGTTTATTTTCATACTTAATTTTTGTCCAGAGCATAACTCTAAGACTATGAAAGCTATCAACTTGAAACTTCATAGGTAGATAGATCTCATTGAGGAGAAGTGCAGTGTACAAGAACCGTTACTCTGCATCACATACTTTTGGAGTTATTGCCCTTTGTTTATTTTCATACTTAATTTTTGTCCGGAGCATAACTCTAAGACTATGAAAGCTATCAACTTGAAACTTCATAGGTATATAGATCTCATTGAGGAGAAGTGCATTGCACAAGAACCATTACTCGGCACCTCATACTTTGGGAGTTATTGCCCTTTGTAAATTTTCATACCTTTTTTGTGTCGCATTTTTGGTTTTAGTTAGTCTTTTCTTTGCAATTAGCCAGATAGCAGTGCTTTTGAAGATTTCAATAAATCTGTTAAAAAAAATTTGAGCGTTAACCTAAAGTGCTTCTTCATTTGGATTCACGTAAGCTACCCGGCGTCAGGCAACACATCCAACTCGCAGAGTTCTAGTTTGTTTTATTCACCACTGTGAACTATTATTTTCAGATCGCAGATTTTGGAGTGAGCAATGAGTTTACAGGCAATGACATCTTTCTGACCAGCACAGCTGGAACACCAGCGTTCATGGCTCCAGAGGCACTCAAGGGTAATATAACCATTGCAGACTGTCACTTCACACACTTCTCAAGGTATTATAACCATTGCAGACTGTCACTTCACATACTTCTCAAGGGTAATATAAACATAGAAGACTGTCACATCACACACTTCCAAAGGTAATATAACTATTGCAGACTATCACTTCACACACTTCCCAAAGGTAATGTAACCATTGCAGATTGTCACTTCACACACTTCTCAAGGGTAATATAACCATTGCAGACTGTTACCTCACACACTTCTAAACGGTAATATAACTATTGCAGACTTTCACCTCACAAAATTCTCCAAGGTAATTTAACTCTTTCAGACTGTCACCTCACACACTTCTCAAGGGTAATATTACCATTCCAGACTGTCAGCTCACACACTTCTCAAGGGTAATATAATTATTGCAGGCTGTCACCTCACACACTTCTTAAGGGTAATGTAGACAAAGCCGACAGTCACTTCACACACATCTCAAGAGAAATATAACTATTGCAGACAGTCACCTCAAACACATCTCACGAGTAATATAACTATTGCAGACTGTCACCTCAAACACATCTCAAGAGTAATATAACTATTGCAGACTGTCACCTCAAACACATCTCAAGGGTAATATAATCATTGCAGACTGCCACCTCACACACTTCTCAATGATAATGTAGACATTGCAGACTGTTGCTTCACACACTTATCACGGGTAATGTAGACAAAGCAGACTGTCACTTAACACACATCTCAAGGGTAATGTAGATATACCAGACTTTCACTTCACACACTTCTCAAATTTAATGTTGACATTGCAGATTGTCACTTCACACACTTCTCAAAGGTAATATAGACATTGCAGACTGTCACTTCAAACACTTCTCAAAGGTCATGTAGACTTTGCAAACTGTCACATCATACACTTCTCAAAGGTAATGTAGACATTGCAGATTGTCACTTCACACACTTCTCAAAGGTAATATAGACATACCAGACTATCACTTCACACACTTCTCAAAGGTAATGTCGACATTGAAGACTGTCACTTCACACACTTCACAAGGGTAACATAGACATTGCAGACTGTCACTTCACACACTTCTAAAAGGTAATATAGACATTGCAGACTGTCACTTCACACACTTCCCAAAGGTAATGTTGACATTGCAGACTGTCACTTCACGCACTTCTCAAAGGTAATATAGACAGTGCAGACTGTCACTTCACACACATCTCAAGGGTAATGTAGACATTGCAGACTGTCACTTCACACACTTCCCAAAGGTAATGTTGACATTGCAGACTGTCACTTCACACACTTCTCAAAGGTAATGTTGACATTGCAGACTGTCACTTCACACACTTCTCAAAGGTAATGTTGACATTGCAGACTGTCACTTCACACACTACTCAAAGGTAATGTTGACATAGCAGACTGTCACTTCGCACACTTCTCAAAGGTAATATAGACATTGCAGACTGTCACTTCACACACATCTCAAGGGTAATGTAGACATTGCAGACTGTCACTTCACACACTTCCCAAAGGTAATGTTGACATTGCAGACTGTCACTTCACACATTTCTCAAAGGTAATGTTGACATTGCAGACTGTCACTTCACACACTTCTAAAAGGTCATGTAGACACAGCAGACTGTCACTTCACACACTTCTCAAAGGTAATGTAGACATTGCAAACTGTCACATCATACACTTATCAAGGGTAATGTAGACATTGCAGACTGTCACTTCACTTACTTCTCAAGGGTAATGTGGACATAGCAGACTGTAACTTCACACACTTCTGCCTTATCAAACTGTAAACATGCCATACTTTGTCATTGTCACTGTACATGCTTCTTACTGGTTTTGTAAATATAGCATCATGGTACACCTGAAGGCAGTCTAACTTGTGCTAAGACATACAAATATTAATAATCTTTGTGCATGTGTATAAGGTTTTTATGGAATTTCCTATACCTTTATTAGTCTGAAAACATTACATGAGTCTTATAAGTGACTTCCTGTTTCAGAGGAGAAGGAAAACTTCAGTGGCCGTGCCCTGGACATCTGGGCCATGGGCATCACCCTCTACTGCTTCATATATGGACGGGTATGGCAGGCAAACAATATAGATCTATATATATTTACTCTTTAATTTCATTATAAGTTTTTGCATAGACTGTAAAACAGCATGCAATTGCTAATTTATTGAAAATATTTATAGTAAAAGTCAATGTTTTAAATTCATACAAACAACACAGTCCAAAATTTAAACTATCTTATTGTCATTATCTCCTTAAATTTTAATTAACTAATTTACAGTGTCCATTTGAAGATGATATGCCATTGAGTTTGCACAAGAAGATTCTCACAGATCCAGTGATATTTCCTGACAAGTAAGTTTTATTCATCTCACTTTGCATACAGTTGTGTCTCATATAATTATACAATTAAAGTACTGTATAATTACTTTTTTTGGCGGGGATTTACTTTTGGCTATATTGGCGGTCACACGTGAAGGCAACAATTAAAAACACTGCCATTTAAAAACCCTCATATCAAAAAACAATTCCTGTCAAATTAAACTGATCAAGTAAACTGCTAAAATTCTTATTTCGATTACATAAATTACCTCTTACAGTGTATCACAAGTCGGTTTATAGCAACTTGAAAAGAACATGTGAAAAAATCTGATCGGGATAAATACAAAGGTGCTAAATTAGTATCACACCCTTATAATGGCCAACATTTGACACCACAGATAGTTTGTGCTATACAGTACTTTGTAAAGTTTTACAACCGGCGAGTCAGTTTTGAGATACATTAGGGTAGTCTTTTTAGTACAATATTTATATAGGAAACTGTATATTTAAAACATCCAGCATCATGGATGCTTTCTTGATGCAGTGTCTTGGATAGAACCAGTACTTAGTGACTTCTCAAAGAAATCTCATTGTGTAACACACAGTGCAGGTATTGAGTTGGAAGCCTTGTATGTAACAGGTTTGCTTCTGGTGTTCACAGGCCTGTGATTTCTGAGGGTTTGAAAGATCTGATCCTTAAAATGCTCAATAAAGACCCAGACAAGAGGATAACACTGCCCAGTATAAAGGTATGGCAACTCAAAATTCACAGTGTACATAGCAGAATGTTTTGCTCATAGTTTACCAGTTGTATCATGATATTCAGGCAAACATTTGGGAGTCAATCGCACTTGCTTACCAAACTGTTGCATGTTACTGTTGTATAAATATGACCGATAATCTATTTATGTTTTTTGTTCGCTCCATATTTCCATATAAGTTCATATGTGAGAATTGGGCTAATGCAAGTTCACACTTTTTTAAAACATGTAAACTGCCATTTGAATGTCAGATACAGTTTTTCATGCGTGTAGTCAGCTATATGTTGCTTTCTACTGCCAGGAGCACCCATGGGTCACCAAGAAAGGTCAGTTGCCATTGCCGACGGAGAGTGAGAACTGCATCCTGGTCACCGTGACAGACGAGGAGGTGGACAACGTCGTCAAACACATACCCAAACTGGAGACACTGGTACATGCAGCCGTTATAACCCCTGTCCCATAAACAGGCCATTGCCACTACAAGCTTTACTTGAAACAAGTGGTTTATTTAGATTGCTCACTTTCATTTGTCCACATTTTGCTTTAAAGTTATTCCTAAACAATACCACAGAATTTAGAACAATTCATAAATTATATTTCAGTTGGATGGATTTTTCCCGATTTTCATTGAACATTGATATAATAAACACTAATTTACACAGTTAGCAGAAGACTTAACCTGAATTCATTCATTAGCCAGTATTCTTGAGACATATACCACTGCTGTTTGTCTGGTTGCGTTACAGATCCTGATCAAGAGTGTGCTGCGTCACAAGTCGTTCAAGCACCCATACAAGGACCACATCAAGGAGGAGTTCCAGCGCTCGGGCCGCTCCAATTCGGCACCTAATTCTACATTCAACCAGGTTGTCAAACAGTAAGTGTATCTATTGAATGCTGCACCTAACTCTACATTCAACCAGGTTGTCAAACAGTAAGTGTATCTAGTGAATGCTGCACCTAACTCTACATTCAACCAGCTTGTCAAACAGAAAGTGTATCTAGTGAACTCTGCAACTAACTCTACATTCAACCAGGTTGTCAAACAGTAAGTGTATCTAGTGAACTCTGCACCTAACTCTACATTCATCCAGATTGTCAGACAGGAAGTGTATCTAGTGAACTCTGTACCTAACTCTTTATTCAACTAGGTTGTCAGACAGTAAGTGTATCTAGTGAACTCTGTACCTAACTCTTTATTCAACTAGGTTGTCAGACAGTAAAGTTTATCTAGTGAACTCTGCACCTAACTCTTTATTCAACTAGGTTGTCAGACAGGAAGTGTATCTAGTGAACTCTGCAACTAACTCTACATTCATTCAGAATGTCAGACAGTAAGTGTATCTAGTGAACTCTGCACATAACCCTACATTCAACCAGGTTGAAAGTAAGTGTAACTAGTGGATTCTGCACATATCTCTACATTCAACTAGGTTGTCAGACAGGAAACGTATCTAGTGCACTCTGCACATAACTCAACATTCAACCAGGTTGTCAGACAGTAGGCGTAAATAACGGACTCTGCTCTAACTCTGCGTTCAGTCAGGTTGTCAAACAGTAAGTGTAACTAACAGACTCTAACTCTACATTTAACCAGGTTGTCAAACAGTAAGTGTAACTAACAGACTCTGCTCTAACTCTACATTTAACCAGGTTGTCAAACAGTAAGTGTAACTAGCGTACTCTAAGTCTACATTTAACCAGGTTGTCAAACAGTCAGTGTAACTAGCGGACTCTAACTCTACATTTAACCAGGTTGTCAAACAGTCAGTGTAATTACTTGGCCAGGAGCTTCACGCTTTCTCCCATATAAAGAAGACAGAAATACAACAGCCTACAATGATTTCATAGGCATTTTGGGATGTTTGGAATTGCTGCAGAAGGCAGATAGGCACACAGTGTCAGTTATAAATATCATCCCTAATTTGGCATGACAGTTTTAACTGTAGTTTTTCTCTGTCATAGCTTACTTTTCACCATCATACCAAAAACTCTTTAGAGACTATTGATGATTTTTTTTTAATCAGCGTTCCATTTTGTTGAGAGTATTGTCTTGTTACACTTCACAAGTATTATTTGCATATCATAATGCATCAAGGTCTTTATATCAAAGCTTACATCGTCCAGTTACATGATCCCAAGTGCTACAATGCATGGCATTCGGATTTGCTTTTTCGAGACCATTTGTGCATCTTATTTAAGCTTTCCATTGCGGCTGCATTATTTACCAGTTAAACTGCCATTGAAGGAGCCATTTTAATTGATATAATGCAGCTATTGTTAATGACGGTAAAGTGTAGTTATTGTAAATGAGAATGCACTTTCTCCTAATGGCCTGTGACATTAAAATTTGTGAGAAGCCTTTTGAAACCTGAGAGTTGTAATGGTCAGTGAAGCTATTAAGGTACAGTCACAGGAGAAAGTTAGGATTTAATGGTTTTGAACTGATAAAAATGTTATTGCTTCGGTTAAATAAGTTCTTATCAAAATGTAAAAAATATCTGCAAGTGATCTTTGTTTCATCAGTCAATTGGTTTTACTGTCAGTGTTGTCATCAGCCAGTTACATCATATACCACAGCTGTTTGTCTGCTATTCTTGAGACATATACCACAGCTGTTTGTTTGGTTGCGGTTACAGATCATGATTAAGAGTGTTGTCTGTATTACAGACGTCTGTCAGTGAGTGAAAACATAGAGGAGCAGTCCTAGCAACCGGCCGTCTGTGGAGAGCTTGAGCTGTACACTTGGAACAGGACTGGTTGGAACAGTGGATTACAACTGATGTCTCAACACTCTCCCTGAAGCTGGTCTAGTTGTTTGGCTAGGATGTCCACTAAAAATGTGCCAATGGAAATCTAGTAGAAATGCTGATGAGCATACGACTGAGTTTTGAAGAATGAACTAGATGGCTTGCAGTCCTTGACATCTGCCACAGGCCTGTTTGTAGGAGCCAGCATTTATGAAGATTGTTCTTTCATGTGAATATCTGGTGCAAACTGTATCATGTACCTTGTTTCAAATTTACACCTTCACATTTTTGTGCACTTTGTCTTTATTGATTTGTCAACTTATGACACAAAATGTTTCCTGTTATCTTATTGAAATACATATAGATTGTCTCTTATTTAAGGAGAACAAAATTGAATGGTTATTATTACTGGTGAATGCACATTTTTTTAATTTTTTCTTACTATTTCATATAAATATCAAATTCTATTTGATATAATTATATTTGAAAGATAATCCTGCATATGTTGTAACAATCATACATTAAACGAGATCACCTGCAGCAACCAATCAGTGCAAAGATCTAGTAATACTTCGACGAACATACATCCTTATGAAAAACATTGTTAGTGAACTAATATCCAAACAAAATGTGTCCAACAATATTTGGCACAAGATTTTGGCAAGTACATGTTATTTTCCAAGGTGAAATACTACCAGGTTATTTTTAATTCTGATTGGGCAAGAATTAATAGAGATACCAAAATATAAACTGCTTATGCCTATTCCACATGTTTACTGCAAATTATGTAATGTATCATATATATTACTTTTGTTCAAGTACATTTCTTTTCTGATGTACTATTTATTGAACAGTATCATAGTTGAGATTCAAGATCTTGTGTAGTCATTAAGCCTGATTTTAGAACTATGAAAGATCAATCTCAGACTTGTTTTGACTTACAGTAGGAATGTTTTTGATGGCCTATATTTAAGACAGTCCGCAGTCCTGGAGCCTGTTCTGTGGTCACTCTCCGCACTGCTGGACTTCTGCTGTGCACATATCAGTGTCCCTGTAGACTTGCTCACACCCTGGCAGATATGCACACGCTTGTTTATATACATTATGTCAGTCGCACTGCCCTATAAAGGGCTGTGTGTAGTCTGTAAATGTTTAGTTTGTCATATATCTCATTTCTGTGTTCATCAATGTATTCAATTGTTTTTGTAAAATCCAAAGAATTCCACTCTGATGATATGTTATTTCGTATTGTACATAACTAGGCTAATTATTCTCTGTTGTATTTATTTAGATATATTATTATTGGATCGTTTCTTGCTTGGATTTACCAACATGACAAACTTACAATCACAATGTGTCACTATGTACATGGTTAATCAATCAACGGCTTGCCGGTATCTCTTGTATGCACTTTTGCACTCTCCAAAACAATCCGTTTGCCAGTCTCATTGTATAATACAGCTCATCTTTGTAAGGAAGCCTTCAATTTGCATTTTACTTTTATTGTTCATATTTTTTGTCTCCATGTATTTGTGTAAATTGATTAGTGAAATGTACATTTGTAAGTATATACTATTCTCAGATATTTTATTACTTTCAATTCATATTATGCTTATATATATATATATTGTTAACCCTACTAATGCATTTAAAGTTTTTGACTTAAATAAAAGTTTTACATTTTCCTGGTGTGTCTGTTTAGCTTTTTACTAGGAATGGCAAAATAATTAGAAAATTCAATTGAAATATTGTTCGTTCAGTATGAAAAGTTTGTGTAGCCAATTGATAACTAATACAATGTTTTCAATAGAATGGCCTCATATCATGTGTCAGACTTATTTATTAAATACACAGGCCAATGTCTAGTTGTTTGCTATATACATCAGACACTATGAAACCCTTACTGTTAATTGGCAATAATAGCCACCCTTTTAGGTGTGTTATAAGAATAACAAACAACAAAATTTCAGAAGTGTGATCACACATTTTCCAGTGGTTGTAGCTAAAAAATAGTGCTCAAATTTGCCGATAAATATATACTTATCAGTACATTTCTAATTTGATATGAAATAATGTGCAGTATTCAATATTAATTAATTAAACAAAAAATTAACACGAGACTACAATTTGCTAAGAATACGCGCCAATCGTTGAATGGGCCACAAAGTGCAAAGTACATGTAGACTAGTTAATACGAATATGTGAATATTCAATTAAATGTAACAGTGAATGTTCAATACTGATTTTGGTATTCGTTGCCATCCATACTACTTATAAGTGTCTGGAGAGGACTATTGAAGCTTGTTAACATAGCAAATGTTCAAACTGAGCATTCCCTACTCTTGTTCTACAGTGTTACTTTTTTGCTTGTAACGAGCTTTATAGCCGTCTCAACGGCTGATTGGTATGTGACTATTGTATGTAGTCCTCCTATTGCCTTGGCTCCCAAACATTTCTTGCAGGATTGTAAATGGACCATAGAACAGAGATTGGTTTACTTGCCTTACAGCTTTTGATTAATACAAATAATCAATAGTTGTTTTCTGGTAACCCCAGTTTCTCCCACTGCTCAACAAGCCAAAGCTTTCAGTATGAATTAAATAACCTGCATTTTCCAGTGTAATTTATATGTTGTTCCCAGTTGAGATCTATCTGTATGTTGTTCCCAGTTGAGATCTATCTGAAGATTTTGTTTCATGCAAGACCCAGGTCCCATCCATACTTGACGGATTTCAACATTATTATCACACAAGCACTGAGTGGTACAATTACAGCCTAGCTGTTGTCAACTTCATTACTCGTACAATTTGTAGATGTTTATTGAAGTTCATTTATTTACGTACTTATTTTTGCTGTGTGTTTATTCCCTCTGCATTATTGTAGGGAATATGTGTTTCATTGACTGTGTTGTGATACTTGACATGTGTTCCATCCATCAAAATCCCTTTACAAAGTCATGTGCATTTAGCTCTTTACATTACATAGAATGGAAGGCATGAATACTACCAACTATCTGTTAATATGATAATCTACTTATAAACAAAATAGCAATATTCACTTCAAAAGTTAACCAGAATTGTGAGGAGTAAGTAAAACAACACATACTTCCCATTTCACTGCAATATATTTGTAATAGATTACATCTGTCAAATAAACTAATAGACATGCACATAGTTAATAAACTAGCAAACAATGTTTATAACCAGTGTACAAACAGACTCGAGTATAGACCAGAGTTGCAGACATTAAAACCTGTGTGAGTTACACACAGCAGCGATGAATGAGACTCTGGGAACTGTTCAGGCAGATCCCAACAGGATGTCAGTTATTCTGATCAAGAGACTCCATATCCCAGCATATCCCATATTGTTATTGTCTGTGAACTTCATTTTTGGGCATCAGGTATATAGCAGTCCCATGTTTAATATGTTAAAATGGTTGTTTTAAAACTGGACTAGAATGATACAATAAGTATGCAGAATACATTCTCTATGAGACTATATTAGACCAAAGGTAAATGTTTTGTAAACAAGTTTCCTTCCTCTATACCTAACAAAGTCGCCATGTTCCACATAAAATACAGTATACAAGCATTAAACATAGAAATATAAAATAGCAATATAAATGTTCATAAATAACCAGAGATTCTTAAGCAACACCACTAACACAAATGATGGTCATGTTGAACATACAAAAACTATCCTCTACCACAGCTCCACAGGTCAGCTCATGCTGAACACTGGTGTTTCTCAGTCTTGACTAAATCTATTGTTTCCTATCTCATTTCACAGTTACACACAGTACTTATGTGAAAACACAGTTCAAACTATCCTTAATATGGCACAGAAAAGTGACCCACACTTAACAAACCAGAGACAGTAAGAGCTTACTTCAGGGTGTTCCAAGTATTTTTGTCAAAAGAGAATTATGAAGTGTAAACAGGGATTTCTTTACCAATACTGATAAAAGATATTCAATGTGATTTTTCGTGAGGTAACAGTTTACTAATACGGCAAAAATGTACTATAGTATAACAAAATATGCTATAACAAACAAGAATTATGGAAATTCCACGAAAACCAAAGTTTTCGAATGCAATGCCTGAAAGTCAGTACTATGTTAAAAGAAAGTTCTTGATGTAAGATATCTATATTATGAGTTTCATAACTTTTTTCCTTTGGGCCACGAGTTATTAAGCAGGAACCATTTTCCTAATTTAAGTAACAGTTTCCTGAACCTACCCCATATGCAATCCCAGCTGAGGTCTCGATATAAGGTATCTGTATATGAAGTTTAATTGCAATATCTCAATTTGTTTAGAGTTATTAAATGGAAACCGTTCTTCTATTTTTAGTAACAGTGACCTTGACCACCCACCCCATCCACCCCATATGTGAGGTGGGGTTTCCATATAAGGTATCTATATATGAAGTTCATTAAAATACCTCAATTCATTCTTGAGTTATTGAGCGGAAACCGTTTACTATTATTAGTAACAGCGACCTTGACCATGACCCCACCCGCCCAAACGCAATCCCAAGCAAGGTCTCAATGTACAGTATCAATATGGAGTGTCATTAAAATATCTCAATATATTCTCGAGTTATTGAGCAGAAAACGTCTTTCTATTTTTAGTAACAATGACCGTTGACCCCCACCTACCCCAAATGCAATCCCAAGTGAGGTCTCACCACAAGGTATCTATGTATAAATTTTCTTTACAATAGCTCAATTCTTTCTTGATTTTTTTAGCAGGAACCAAAAGTTGATGCCACCACCTTGCCCGCCCAATGACATTCCCAATCTAATTATCGAAAAATATAAAAAATAAAAACATAACACTTAACAGTTGTATGAAAACAAAGCAGATCACGAAAAAGCAGGCCATGACGGAATGTCTTATATAGCAACGACTGAAAACAGCATTATGGGTGACTGGGCTGCAATTCCTTAGGATGAAACCATGCCCCCTGTCAGCACTATCGGTGACTGGGATTAACAACTTACATAGCCTTGCCACCTGTCAGCACTATCGGTGACTGGGATGTAACAACTTACATAGCCATGCCCCCTGTCAGCACTATCGGTGACTGGGATGTAGCAACATACACAGCCTCGCCATCTGTCAGCACTATCAGACATGCCGAAAGGTAAAAAAAAGTGTCAGACATTCGGTCCGACAACCTATCAAAACTTACCGGACCAAAATTAAATTTGCCGGACCTAACATTCATTCATGTATGTATAGTCTATAGTATGTATACATGTATACACTGGACTAAGTGCGTTTTCGCGATCTGAAACAGCAAACATAATTTGCTAACCTTTTTCATTGTTGTTAACATCCATAACATAAAATATACAATACATTTAATTAATATCAAACTACGATATGACAATGCCAATCCGAAACGCCTAGATCAGAATTTTACTGTTCACAAGACATACACACATATTTTATTTACATTTAGTATGCACATGGTGTTCATGAAAACCTATAGCTAAAAAAAAAGCCAGCGAAAATTATGCTGACAATCACAACATCACTTCATCCGCATGGAAAGCGTGGACGTATTGACTGTCAGTTTAAAAAATTGTAGCGCAGAGAACTGTGAAATCTTTTCAATTAAGTTTCTATAAAATCGCGAAGGATGTGCAAATTGTATGTGTAATATTTTACTCAGTCTAGATCTTTTGTAGACACCATTTATTTTACCTCTAAAACGCGAAAGCAGTTATGCAGTATCAATATCGTTGTTGTCATATAGGTTAGTATTGATCTATCACTTACAATGACGGTGAACGCCCACTACGTTTTTCATGACCCACAGCTGTTTGAAATTAGGCTGCTAATTAAAGTGACTGCAGTGAAAGAACGTTGCGCAATTTAAGCTGGTGACGTCAAACTGTTACACGTTGATTTTGCGCGGGTCGTGTTATTGTTCGTCGCATATCACGAGTTTAAGAAGGAAAAAGTAGTGATGAAGGCACGAAAATTCGGACCCAACGGGATTTATTTACGGCAGTTGGGGTAATAAGATAATCATTAAAGAGCATGAAAAAAATCATGATCAGATCCACGGCCAATTCGCAAAATGCAGATCACAATATAGCGGAGCTGTATTCAATTGCTCTGTTATTAGGTATTTTTATCCAGTTACATAGATCTACAGCAATAAGTCTTGAAAAAGTTGTCTGACTGTAGGACCGATTCTTAGTAAATACCTGTTGGACCCACTCAAAATTTGCCGGTCATGTCCGTGGGACCGATGGTTTTCGGCAAGTCTGCACTATCAATGCAGCACTGAGAAATCTAAGGCAACAGAACCCGAAACAGCCACAGGAATACGGTAATGCAAACACAGTGAATGCTCAATGCTGCAATTAACTGTTCACACAACATGAACACAAACATGAAAACAGTACTTTTTTGTTCAACAAATCATCTAGGAAAACAATTTTTAACTTGTTTATAACATTATAATATCCAAAAAAAATCATATACAAAACACTTTACATTTCATTGTAAAAATTGGCCAGAGACAGAATGACAATATATTCTGTACAAGTTTATCGCTTACTATTCAGCTGACAATTCTGCCATGAGGCTCCACAGATTACTGAATGCAGGTTTGCTATGTTATAATTACATAATATACTTCATTAATATCTTCAATATATTTTCTTATGTTACGGGTTATAATGGCTATATGAAGCTTGCATTTACCAGTACATACAAATTAAAATATAACAGACAGGTAAAAAAAATACAGCATATGGTGTGTTTCATGTACGACAAGATTCAGTAAGAACAACAAAAGCAACACTGTAGCAATATGTACAAGTATCACAACAGTCTCTTATCAGCTTAAGAATGCAACCAAATATAATGATGCATAATTCTCAAAATAAACATATTTACATATATTTATCAGAGCATCAATGTTTGTTTTATTATTGTTTGCAATGTACTAATAATGTAAACAACTGGCTACAAAAATGTGCAATGCAATGTACTAATAATGTAAACAACTAGCTACAAAAATTTGTAAAACAAGAGCTGTCTCAGGACAGCGCGCTCAACTATTCAACTGCTTTGTCAGAGTTATTGGCCTTTATCACTATAAAAAAGGGGCATAATTTTGCTAAAATGCTGGTCACAATTATGGGTCTTGGCCAGTGACTTTATATGACCCTGAAGGCATGTGTAAAGTTTCAACTGAATATCTGTAGTAGATATAGAGATATGGAGTTGTTGCACGCAAACTTTAACCTGATTTTCTAAGTACAAAAAGGGGCATAATTCTGCTAAATTGCAGATCAGAGTTATATGCCTTGGTTAGTGACCTCACATAATGACCCCAAAGACATGTGTGAAGTTTCAATTGAATATCTGTAGTAGTTACAGAGAAATGGACTTGTTGCACGCAAACCTTAACCAGAGCATTACAACGCCATCGAACGTGTGAGTAGTATAGCTCGAACTATTCAGTGAATAGTCGAGCTAATAAGTACATAGTAACCAAAATGATTATTAGGATATGAGGTATTATTTTACCCATAAGCTGGATTTCAACCTTAAAGGCCTATTTTAACAAATTATTTTAAGTTTATAAATTTTCTTTTTTTTTTCAATATTTATATATTTGAACTATGCAGGGAGTCTCATGCCATATCCCAGGTAATGTTATGCTTACTTAATCAGCTTTCAATAACCAATACACTATGATGATGCACCACAAACCAGTATATCAAAGTCAGCTTTCAATAACCAATACACTATGATGATGCACCACAAACCAGTATATCAAAGGTGTAAAATGGATGTATTGCCCCAGGATTAAATATTTCAATATTCAAAGAAAGCATTCCCCATGGAACATTTTTAGTGAAATAAGCATGTCTTAGAAACATGGCCACGGGGTTTTTCTGTCCAATTATTCGACAACTGGGGTAGAGTTTCCACATAACAGGCATTACTCTTTGATAGCAACCTACATTTTGGGTTTACCACTATTTTCGACAAGAGATGACATTTTTTTATGATAAACAACATAACAAACAACTAACACTTGGTGATCACTACAGCAAATAATAACTGAATTCAGGAGTAGGAAAACCGTGACTCTAACAGACACAACAAGAAGTCACATGATGTAGACTGGTATCTGACTGGACATGTGGTACACCCGTCATAGGTAGCGTGAAACACCCACTTCCCGCAGTCACTCTAGCTCTGTAAATACAACAGTGACTGGTAAAATATATGTCCATGCAACTATAGAACAGTCTGCTCCTACCAACCACCACAGATGTCGGGTGTTCAAATCTGTACCAGACTATCAGATTTAAACAACTAGTATTTCAATTTTCCACGTGTCAAATGGGCAAACAGATGCACAGACATAGGAGTAACTTGCGAAAATCATTAAAAAAGTATACCACAGAAAGGTAAGATTAGTTAGTTATTACATTTAACTGACAAAACCAACACTAAAAGTCTTATCTGGTTATAAGAAATATATTGAAATGAATGTTAACAGATATTAATTAAAGTACTTTTATCATTTAATATACATATGGTTATTTTCCCAATGAGTGTGAATAAAGAATTATTAAATATGAGAAATTAATAAACTGTTCATATAAGAATAGACGAGTTTCACATTCCCATTTTTAGCGATTATCACGACACAATAATTTATCGGCGAATCGAAAACGAGGCCCGCGATGTATTGATAGTGGTTTATACTGGTTGCATAGCGGTCATTTACATTTTATTACTTTTAAAATGTTATAAATATTCAGTTAGTTTAGTTCTTAATAAACAGAAATGGCATGGTACATAATATAATTATGATATATGAAAAGAGAGTGTCAGTTTAATTAGTATATCGACGATAAAAATGGATGAAAAAAATGCAGTTTAGACTTACGTACTTTCTCTGAAAGCCCTGTCACACTGTGGCAAATTTGAGCTTAGAGTTCTGTACGTGTTTTGACGAGTTATTACTCGCCATAAATTGGACGAGTTGGTCGCGGAATTGTTTCAAGACAACATTTGTTCGAGTTCTCTTCAACCTTGAAACAACATTGACACGACGCAACTACGATAATTACATGTTATCACGAGTTCAGCCGTATATGCGTACGATATAGTTTCGACAATCGAAGACTTGTGTTCGAGACTGTACGAGTGTGGACGAGTCTGTACGACTTGTGATGACAAATGCACAAGTTTATGACGACATTTTACGAGAAACGGACGAGCAGATGTCGTAGGCAAGTCTTCCGAAATCGCAGCAAACTCGTATTATGTCATAGAACGATAATATTCGGCGAAACGCTACGACAAGGGAAGACATGTCTACGGAATGTGTTTGAGTGTATTTCAGAGTGCGCGAGATTCCTTCGAAATGTCTTCGACACGTGTACGAGAATAAAAAGTCGCCGAGAAGTGGCAATAATTGTAAATGGTTTAAAATTCTCGCCGCTACCTGGTGAGTTATGGCGACATAAGAAGTAACAAGTAGACATCACTGCGACAAGGAACAACATGTGTACAAGATCTGCACGACACCAGGCGAGTTGTGGAGAGTTACAACGCGCCAGAATTCGTAGCTTAAATTCGCCAAAGTGTGACAGGGCCTTAACAGACTTTGTATAGTTCAAACGTGGTCTTATCAATTATAAGATCATAATCTTGTATTAACACATGACTATTATTATGTAACCAGAATGTGTGTGTCGATATATATATATATATATATATGTCCTAATTTTAAAATAACATGTGGCAAATTACGTAATCAAAGTGCATACCAATTAGTGAAGTAATACACGGGTCATTGTCTCGGCACCTATGTCACTCACTTTACGAATCTACTTGATAATAAGTGAAATAACTTTCATTTAAAATAAAAAATAACTTTATTTAAGACCAAAATTTAATTTTATTGGCAATGATCATTTGCTTGAACTCATGATATTTTATAAATGGAATGTACATGTGTTTGTACACAAAGTTTGAAGACATATATCGATAATTAACACTGCTGTTTAACGTTTTAAATATTAAATAATGATGTTATAATTAATTAATAATTTATTATGTAAACTGCAATAATATCAGCAATTATAGACTTATTTAAATCATTAAAATTTCAGATATGAATATGAAGTAACATAATCATGATGTCGAACATAGTTTCATTAGCAGATTTGGCTATTTTGTGATTGTTACATTATTTGCATTATAATTTAAGTATTTGAAACATATCCATGTATACATAATTTAGTGAATAAAACAGAGGTAAGTTTAATGAAAAATCTAACAACATTTTATAAGTTTATTCGACATTTTCTCCACTGAACATTATTTTCCTGTATGAACAATTACAGCCAATACATCGTCAGCCTCGTTTTCGATTCGCTTTATTAAGTCCTACAGTACTCAATAACGGGAATGTGAAAAGGGTCTATTACAAGTGTGTTGAACTGTGTTAATATAAATTCTAGAAAATAAACTGGTCATATATGGTTTTTGTTGAACTTTTTTAGTTGAAATCTCACTAATCTATATTAACTAGTAAGTTATGGGAAGCAGTTTTTCATCATCTTAAACTATAAACATGCATATAACTATATTACATCAAGTCATCAATCAACTCTGTAGATTCAACGGTTATTGAAAACAAACTGAAACAAAGCAACCTTTCACAAAACATTAACTTATTAACACACACATCAATGGCACAGAATGCAAGTATGATATGGTTAAACTTGTGGCTTGACCACATACAAATGTCAAGGCAGCTATCATCCTATCTCCACTGAAACAACAGCCATCAAGGCGACTTCAGAGCAGCACTCCATGCTAGGAATACCTGCAGTACAAGATGGACAGGGGCGTACTGCCCCACCCTCACATCATGGGGGCGTAGTCCAAGGGGTGAGACTCTGACCAAGGGGCCTCCTCAACCTGCCACACAGATAGCACACAGTGACACCCAGTCACATAACAGGCGTCTAAAACCATTACTGATCATTAGTACATGTACTGAAGATTACAGTTTTGGAAAACTGCTATACACATACATGGAAAATAGCAGTCTATAAGACTGAAGGAAAATACTCTACAAGAATGCTTTACAAGCATATACAGTGAGAAATTGACACATTTTTAAATTATACTAAAAAGTAAAGAACTAACAAATATGTGCATCCCAATTCTAAGGCATATTGATAAGCCCATGAATGTTTACAACTAGATCCACACTGGTGTTTCTCTAGGGGCATATTGATAAGCCCATGAATGTTTACAACTAGATCCACACTGGTGTTTTTCTAGGGGCATACTGATAAGCCCATGAATGTTTACAACTAGATCCACACTGGTGTTTCTCTAGGGCCATATTGATAAGCCCATGAATGTTTACAACTAGATCCACACTGGTGTTTCTCTAGGGGCATATTGATAAGCCCATGAATGTTTACAACTAGATCCACACGGGTGTTTCTCTAGGGGCATACTGATAAGCCCATGAATGTTTACAACTAGATCCACACTGGTGTTTTTCTAGGGGCATATTGATAAGCCCATGAATGTTTACAACTAGATCCACACAGGTGTTTCTCTAGGGGCATATTGATAAGCCCATGAATGTTTACAACTAGATCCACACTGGTGTTTCTCTAGGGGCATATTGATAAGCCATGAATGTATACAACTAGATCCACACTGGTGTTTCTCTAGGGCCATATTGATAAGCCCCTGAATGTATACAACTAGATCCACACTGGTGTTTCTCTAGGGGCATATTGATAAGCCCATGAATGTTTACAACTAGATCCACACGGGTGTTTCTCTAGGGGCATATTGATAAGCCCATGAATGTTTACAACTAGATCCACACTGGTGTTTCTCTAGGGGCATATTGATAAGCCCATGAATGTATACAACTAGATCCACACGGGTGTTTCTCTTGGGGCTTATTGATAAGCCCATGAATGTTTACACCTAGATCCACACGGGTGTTTCTCTAGGGCCATATTGATAAGCCCCTGAATGTTTACAACTAGATCCACACGGGTGTTTCTCTAGGGGCTTATTGATAAGCCCATGAATGTTTACAACTAGATCCACACTGGTGTTTCTCTAGGGGCATATTGATAAGCCCATGAATGTTTACAACTAGATCCCACTGGTGTTTCTCTAGGGGCATATTGATAAGCCCCTGAATGTTTACAACTAGATCCACACGGGTGTTTCTCTAGGGGCTTATTGATAAGCCCATGAATGTTTACAACTAGATCCACACGGGTGTTTCTCTAGGGGCATATTGATAAGCCCATGAATTATTACAACTAGATCCACACGGGTGTTTCTCTAGGGGCTTATTGATAAGCCCCTGAATGTTTACAACTAGATCCACACGGGTGTTTCTCTAGGGGCATATTGATAAGCCCATGAATGTTTACAACTAGATCCACACGGGTGTTTCTCTAGGGGCATATTGATAAGCCCCTGAATGTTTACAACTAGATCCACACGGGTGTTTCTCTAGGGGCATATTGATAAGCCCCTGAATGTTTACAACTAGATCCACACTGGTGTTTCTCTAGGGGCATATTGATAAGCCCCTGAATGTTTACAACTAGATCCACACGGGTGTTTCTCTAGGGGCATATTGATAAGCCCATGAATGTTTACAACTAGATCCACACTGGTGTTTCTCTAGGGGCATATTGATAAGCCCATGAATGTTTACAACTAGATCCACACGGGTGTTTCTCTAGGGCCATATTGATAAGCCCATGAATGTTTACAACTAGATCCACACGGATGTTTCTCTAGGGGCTTATTGATAAGCCCATGAATGTTTACAACTAGATCCACACTGGTGTTTCTCTAGGGCCATATTGATAAGCCCATGAATGTTTACAACTAGATCCACACTGGTGTTTCTCTAGGGGCATATTGATAAGCCCATGAATGTTTACAACTAGATCCACATGGGTGTTTCTCTAGGGCCATATTGATAAGCCCATGAATGTTTACAACTAGATCCACACTGGTGTTTCTCTAGGGGCTTATTGATAAGCCCATGAATGTTTACAACTAGATCCACACGGGTGTTTCTCTAGGGCCATATTGATAAGCCCATGAATGTTTACAACTAGATCCACACGGGTGTTTCTCTAGGGCCATATTGATTTGCCCATGAATGTTTACAACTAGATCCACACGGGTGTTTCTCTAGGGGCATATTGATAAGCCCATGAATGTTTACAACTAGATCCACACTGGTGTTTCTCTAGGGCCATATTGATAAGCCCATGAATGATTACAACTAGATCCACACTGGTGTTTCTCTAGGGGCATATTGATAAGCCCCTGAATGTTTACAACTAGATCCCACTGGTGTTTCTCTAGGGGCATATTGATAAGCCCATGAATGTTTACAACTAGATCCACACTGGTGTTTCTCTAGGGGCATATTGATAAGCCCCTGAATGTTTACAACTAGATCCACACTGGTGTTTCTCTAGGGGCATATTGATAAGCCATGAATGTATACAACTAGATCCACACGGGTGTTTCTCTAGGGGCATATTGATAAGCCCATGAATGTTTACAACTAGATCCACACGGGTGTTTCTCTAGGGGCATATTGATAAGCCCATGAATGATTACAACTAGATCCACACGGGTGTTTCTCTAGGGGCTTATTGATAAGCCCCTGAATGTTTACATCTAGATCCACACTGGTGTTTCTCTAGGGGCATATTGATAAGCCCATGAATGTTTACAACTAGATCCACACTGGTGTTTCTCTAGGGGCATATTGATAAGCCCATGAATGTTTACAACTAGATCCACACTGGTGTTTCTCTAGGGGCATATTGATAAGCCATGAATGTATACAACTAGATCCACACTGGTGTTTCTCTAGGGCCATATTGACAAGCCCCTGAATGTATACAACTAGATCCACACTGGTGTTTCTCTAGGGGCATATTGATAAGCCCATGAATGTTTACAACTAGATCCACACGGGTGTTTCTCTAGGGGCATATTGATAAGCCCATGAATGTTTACAACTAGATCCACACTGGTGTTTCTCTAGGGGCATATTGATAAGCCCATGAATGTATACAACTAGATCCACACGGGTGTTTCTCTAGGGGCATATTGATAAGCCCATGAATGTTTACAACTAGATCCACACTGGTGTTTCTCTAGGGGCATATTGATAAGCCCATGAATGTTTACAACTAGATCCACACTGGTGTTTCTCTAGGGTCATATTGATAAGCCCCTGAATGTTTACAACTAGATCCACACGGGTGTTTCTCTAGGGGCATATTGATAAGCCCATGAATGTTTACAACTAGATCCACACTGGTGTTTCTCTAGGGGCATATTGATAAGCCCATGAATGTTTACAACTAGATCCCACTGGTGTTTCTCTAGGGGCATATTGATAAGCCCATGAATGTTTACAACTAGATCCACACGGGTGTTTCTCTAGGGGCTTATTGATAAGCCCATGAATGTTTACAACTAGATCCACACGGGTGTTTCTCTAGGGCCATATTGATAAGCCCCTGAATGTTTACAACTAGATCCACACGGGTGTTTCTCTAGGGGCTTATTGATAAGCCCATGAATGTTTACAACTAGATCCACACTGGTGTTTCTCTAGGGGCATATTGATAAGCCCATGAATGTTTACAACTAGATCCCACTGGTGTTTCTCTAGGGGCATATTGATAAGCCCCTGAATGTTTACAACTAGATCCACACGGGTGTTTCTCTAGGGGCTTATTGATAAGCCCATGAATGTTTACAACTAGATCCACACGGGTGTTTCTCTAGGGGCATATTGATAAGCCCATGAATGTTTACAACTAGATCCACATGGGTGTTTCTCTAGGGCCATATTGATAAGCCCCTGAATGTTTACAACTAGATCCACATGGGTGTTTCTCTAGGGCCATATTGATAAGCCCCTGAATGTTTACAACTAGATCCACACGGGTGTTTCTCTAGGGGCTTATTGATAAGCCCATGATTGTTTACAACTAGATCCACACGGGTGTTTCTCTAGGGGCATATTGATAAGCCCATGAATGTTTACAACTAGATCCACATGGGTGTTTCTCTAGGGCCATATTGATAAGCCCCTGAATGTTTACAACTAGATCCACACGGGTGTTTCTCTAGGGGCATATTGATAAGCCCCTGAATGTTTACAACTAGATCCACACGGGTGTTTCTCTAGGGGCATATTGATAAGCCCATGAATGTTTACAACTAGATCCACACGGGTGTTTCTCTAGGGGCATATTGATAAGCCCCTGAATGTTTACAACTAGATCCACACGGGTGTTTCTCTAGGGGCTTATTGATAAGCCCCTGAATGTTTACAACTAGATCCACACTGGTGTTTCTCTAGGGGCATATTGATAAGCCCATGATTGTTTACAACTAGATCCACACGGGTGTTTCTCTAGGGGCATATTGATAAGCCCATGAATGTTTACAACTAGATCCACACTGGTGTTTCTCTAGGGGCATATTGATAAGCCCATGAATGTTTACAACTAGATCCACACGGGTGTTTCTCTAGGGGCATATTGATAAGCCCATGAATGTTTACAACTAGATCCACACGGGTGTTTCTCTAGGGCCATATTGATAAGCCCCTGAATGTTTACAACTAGATCCACACGGGTGTTTCTCTAGGGGCATATTGATAAGCCCCTGAATGTTTACAACTAGATCCACACGGGTGTTTCTCTAGGGGCATATTGATAAGCCCCTGAATGTTTACAACTAGATCCACACTGGTGTTTCTCTAGGGGCATATTGATAAGCCCCTGAATGTTTACAACTAGATCCACACGGGTGTTTCTCTAGGGGCATATTGATAAGCCCATGAATGTTTACAACTAGATCCACACGGGTGTTTCTCTAGGGCCATATTGATAAGCCCCTGAATGTTTACAACTAGATCCACACGGTGTTTCTCTAGGGCCATATTGATAAGCCCATGAATGTTTACAACTAGATCCACACTGGTGTTTCTCTAGGGGCATATTGATAAGCCCCTGAATGTTTACAACTAGATCCACACTGGTGTTTCTCTAGGGGCATATTGATAAGCCCATGAATGTTTACAACTAGATCCACACTGGTGTTTCTCTAGGGGCATATTGATAAGCCCCTGAATGTTTACAACTAGATCCACACTGGTGTTTCTCTAGGGGCATATTGATAAGCCCCTGAATGTTTACAACTAGATCCACACTGGTGTTTCTCTAGGGGCATATTGATAAGCCCATGAATGATTACAACTAGATCCACACGGGTGTTTCTCTAGGGGCTTATTGATAAGCCCCTGAATGTTTACAACTAGATCCACACGGGTGTTTCTCTAGGGGCATATTGATAAGCCCCTGAATGTTTACAACTAGATCCACACGGGTGTTTCTCTAGGGGCATATTGATAAGCCCATGAATGTTTACAACTAGATCCACACGGGTGTTTCTCTAGGGGCATATTGATAAGCCCCTGAATGTTTACAACTAGATCCACACGGGTGTTTCTCTAGGGGCATATTGATAAGCCCATGAATGATTACAACTAGATCCACACGGGTGTTTCTCTAGGGCCATATTGATAAGCCCCTGAATGTTTACAACTAGATCCACACTGGTGTTTCTCTAGGGGCATATTGATAAGCCCATGAATGTTTACAACTAGATCCACACTGGTGTTTCTCTAGGGGCATATTGATAAGCCCTGAATGTTTACAACTAGATCCACACGGGTGTTTCTCTAGGGGCATATTGATAAGCCCATGAATGTTTACAACTAGATCCACACGGGTGTTTCTCTAGGGCCATATTGATAAGCCCATGAATGTTTACAACTAGATCCACACGGGTGTTTCTCTAGGGGCATATTGATAAGCCCATGAATGTTTACAACTAGATCCCACTGGTGTTTCTCTAGGGGCATATTGATAAGCCCATGAATGTTTACAACTAGATCCCACTGGTGTTTCTCTAGGGGCAAATAACACCCCTCTACAAAGGTGGGAACAGGAGGTATTGACAAAATATTAAAAGTTAAAACAAAAGCTGCCAACACATATTATATTGTAAAACAGCAACTCTAAGCAACAGTGATGTCTGACCTATAGAACTACACAGTCCAAGAAATGTGTAACCATACTACACAAGATTGACACATTATAGTTAAATTACTTTTTAACTGGTTGCTCTATCAGGCTTCCCACTAATACTCTCTTTCTACTGGGATTATTAAGATAACATAGAATTACTTTGACTTACAAGTGTCAATGTCATAAAAGTTAACACTAGGCTATACATTAACAAGACACTTGTTGAAGCATTACAATTTCAAAGCAATTGTATTCACTGTACAAGTATACTGAGCTCCAACACATCCATTTGTTCCAACAGTCACTGGTACAATGGTGTTTAGAGATGCAGCTTTATGGAACTCAAGCTGGCAGAAGTAAGAAGCACATTATATGAGTATTGAACATTGCTAACGTGTTAGTAGACTAGTGGAGAAATCAAGAAATGATATTTAGTCAACAGGAACTCACACTGTCCTGATCCTGTCAGAAAATACATAGCACAAACATTTATAATAATGGCAGAATAATACACTACCAGTCTGGATAATAATGCGGCAACAACAGTCTTTTTATATAATTATTAGTGGTTACACTACATTGAAATCTATCTGAATCCTGACAAAAACAAAATCAGCATTTAATTACACCAATCTTCTGAAAACATAAGTTGTTACTAGGTGATTTTAATAATCAGCAAAAGTTCGGAAACATACTTTTTACAAGGTTGTTCTCATGAGTTTGTTGTTTAAAGAAAGATTTTAATGTACATGTATTGCATACATGTTTTCGTAATGCAGGTAAATTCCAGAAGACTACTCACAATAAAGAATCCCAATTTCCAAAATACTAATGTCAAATGAGCTAAGATCACCCAATGTATAACAATGACCATCACAATATCCATTTGAGTGGACAGAGAAAAATAACAGTGACAAGTAATACCTGAGAAACAAAACTGAAGGTTAGACATAGTTTCAAAATTAATAAGCCATGAAATACATGTATAGGTTATAATTAAGAACTTTTGTGTAAAACATTACCCATGAGGATAAATCTTAATATAACAATGCAAGAACATGTTGACAGAGAATGTTAAAGACTGCATGTTCATGTTAAGCCTGACCTGTTCATGGCCGTCTGCCTCGCCTGCGAGCTGGTAGTGCTGCTTTCTTAGGGCAGACAACTGGAGTCTCTCCAGCTCCAGCTCCCGCTCCAATTCCAGCACATGCACCTGCAAACACACAGAAACACACAGAGTACTTCTAGATAAATGATGTGTCTTACAGAGATAAAACACATGGAGTACTTCTAGATAAGTGATGTGTCTTACACATGGAGTACTTCGAGATAAGTGATGTGTCTTACAGAGACAAGTGATGTGTCTTACACCTGGAGTACTTCTAGATAAGTGATGTGTCTTACAGAGATAAGTGATGTGTCTTACACATGAAGTACTTATAGATAAGTGATGTGTCTTACAGAGATAAGTGATGTGTCTTACAGAGATAAGTGATGTGTCTTACATGTGGAGTACTTCTTGATAAGTGATGCGTCTTACAGAGATAAGTGATGTGTCTTACACGTGGAGTACTTCTAGATAAGTGATGTGTCTTACAGAGATAAGTGATGTGTCTTACATGTGGAGTACTTCTAGATAAGTGATGTGTCTTACACGTGGAGTACTTCGAGATAAGTGATGTGTCTTACACGTGGAGTACTTTGAGATAAGTGATGTGTCTTTCATGTGGATTACTTCGAGTTAAGTGATGTGTCTTAAATGTGGAGTACTTTGAGATAACTGATGCGTCTTACATGTGGAGTACTTCTAGATAAGTGATGTGTCTTACACATGGAGAACTTTGAGATAAGTGATGTGTCTTACACGTGGAGTACTTCTGGATAAGTGGTGTCTTGAACAAAGATAATTTATACCTGGTTATTTTTCTTAAGTATGTTACAAAATTTTACAAAAGCTTACACAAAATGGCTCCATGTCTACAAAAGTTCTTCACCTAATTTAATGCATTTTAATATATCAGGAACAAAGTTTTGATATCAGTCTATGCAGATTAAAGCATTATTTGACAGGAAATTTTTATAAAATTTCTAGATTCAAATAAAATTAAAATATATACTGATATTTTTTGTCAAATAAGTAACTGGACAGTTGCCAACCACATTTTTTATTTGCAGACCAATGTTCGTATTGTCCAAGATGTTGGCACATGTAATTACGTGTAATACATACCTGTGAGTCCATTTCTTGTTTCTTAGTCTGTATCAGTGACAAATGGGAGAAGTCCATCAAACCTACAAAAATTTTAACATCATCAGAGTAAAGGTATTAAGTTTGATCGTACTCTGTAACCAGTAGTACACTCAACATCGTGGACAATTTCAAATATATAAAAAAAACACCTCTCTACTTCAATCCCACAAAATCCCACTAGACAACAACTCATAGGGCATCAGACTTGCTTAAATTAACATGTGCACATGTAATATCATAGTGGTTTTTATGAACTTGCTACAATAACTACACAGTATGTATTTTACTATTGTGGATTTTATGAACTGAATATTATTGGACACTGTGTATCCTTGCTACAACAACTATCATCTATACAGTATGTAGCCTTACTCTGGTCCTCTATGATCTGTGCGCCAGTCTTCACGGAGGCGACCACGTTGCCAGTGGCCCGGGACACATTCTTGGAGGCATCCTGCACGTTGACCAGGGCCTGGCTGGACCGCTTGGCCTTGACACGCGAGGAGACCACCAGCTGGGCGGTGCTGGCCGCGATCTCCTGGGAGCACACGATCAGCTGTTCCAGCTTGCCTTGCCCACTCACCACCTTGTCAGCTGCCTCCCTGCGGGGTGAGAGAACACATGGTGAAACAACAGACACACTAGGGCTTTACTCTTCAATAAATTGCACCAACAAAATACAGCTGTAGTCCAAATGACCTCGTTAATGTACAAGCACTCTGTATACTGCATGGTACTTACATGAGAGTAGTGGCTCCCCATCCTACAGCTTTAGCTGCCGATATAAAGCCTTCTGTCCAACGGTGATTTTTCTTATAAAACTCCTTGGCTGTATGGGTTCCCTACAAATACACATTTCATGTATAATACTAGTAATGCACATTCCAGTAGTTATAAAATTTCTCAGCAGTGAATACTTAAAGGTTAAATATTTCTTGAAACTCAAAGGAAATGCCAATTTCATCTTGGTCGCTGACCAATAAAAGTATTACCTGTAATGGAAGAGCAACTATTAAATGAATTATTAGAGATGAAACACATCAAGTTGAGGCAGAGTTGCGTACCCTTCCCTGTGAGACAATCTCGTGCTGCAGGTCCCTGGACTTCTCCACAAGGATCTTGATACACTGAAATACATGGCATTGGTCTGTTTACTCAGAAATATATAGCGTGTTCAAAGTATGTTTAAGCAAAATATTGCGAGCCATATAAGAAAAACTGCCCCACCCGCTGGTGACCATGTTTTTTAATAAATCAAAAATGATTTGAAGGAATTTGGTAGAGGGTCACACAAGGAACATTTGTGTGAAATTATTTCGAAATTCCGCCAATGGTTTCAGACACAGAGATTTTCAAAGTTTTCAATATAGCCATATAATGGAACTACCCCAACCCCTGGCTGCTATGTTTTTTTAACTAATCAAAATGATTAGAGGTAATTTGGTAGAGGGTCACCAAAGGAACATTTATGGGAAAACTATTTAGAAATCCAGCAAGTGGTTTCTTAGAAGATTTCAATATCCCCAAATAAGGAAAACTGCCCTGCCCCCTGGCGGCTGTTTTTCATGAATCAACACGATCTGAAGGGAACATTTTTTTGAAACTATTCTGAAATCCAGTCAGTGGTTTCTGAAAGAAAATTTTCAAAGTTTTCTATATAGCCAGAAAATGAAAACTGCCCCGCTCTCAGGGGGGGCCATGTTTTTAATGAATTGAAAAAACTTGAAGGAATTTGGTTGATGGTCACCCACGGAACATTTCTGTGAAAACTATTTTGAAATCCAACAAGTGGTTTTGGTGAAGATTTTTACATTTTTCAGCTTTTGGTTGCCATGGCAACCACAGTTTTTTCATATATTGCAAGCAATAGCAGGAATTTGGTAAAGGACCATCCTAGGAACATTCCTGCCAAGTTTGGTTAAAATTCACCCAGTGGTTTCAGAGAAGAAGTTGTTTTAAGCAATTGTCGACAACAGACGGTAACTGACCAAACTAGGTCACCCTTGAGCACGATGTGCTCAGGTGAGCTAAAAACACAACCAGAAATAATATGCATTCTCCATAGAAATGAAAATGACATCTGTTATTAATACTATCCGACACACTTAAAAATGGAATGTTAATCAGTAATGATTATGCTTACATACGGATGCCACAAACTATTACAAGCCAATACCAGTTTGATGCCAAGACCTAAGTTACCTTCATAAGGTCTGTACAAGCATCCAGTATTCTCTCATTCACTTCCAGTTTCACACCCGTAGTGTCCTGTCGATTTTTCTGAAGCATCTCCTGTGTAAAAATATGAAATATTGTTGCAAGCAATGGTCTTTCACTAGTTAAATAAAATACAATATGTCCTCGATAAACTCAGGCAATCGTTTCAATAATAATTTGTGCATTTCACAGGTTTCCTCTGCATTTCAGGACAAATAAGTGCCCAAGAACACTCCACTAGAAATTATATGGCATGTCAGAGGACCTTAAAAAAACAGTGACTTTCATAACTATGTTTGAGTTGATAGTGCAGATTTTGAACAATAAGTTTATCACTTCAAGAAAGTTTGCATGCTCTAACAGGGCAGCAAAATTTGATATTGTTTGACTAGTCTGTTTTGGACAATTGCTATCTGCCCCTTGACCATACGGTAAATATATATAGTATATAGTAAATTCTGGCAAATTTTCTCTTATCAAGCACATGCAGGGAAAAAGCTGGGCAATATGGACAATTGATTGCACCACACTTGACTCTATAAACAGCAGACCCACTCCCCGGTGCAGTGTAGCCCCTCCCACTCCCCGGTGCAGTGTATCCCCGGGCGCAGTCTGACCTGTATCTTGTTGGCGGCCTGCTCAATAGCCCGGCTCGTAAACTGCATCTCGTTGTCCAGCATGTCCCCGATCACCTCCGTCTTCACATCATCTGACTTGGGCACAAGCTCCTCTGTCAGCGACATCAGCTGTCGTACCTGGTCCAGACACGCAGACACCTCACTGGACACCTCACCTCCTGTTATAAGATATTTCGTTGTATGTATTGCCCATAGAAATTAATTTAAAAAGGCCCATACAATTGAAAACAAGAGTTACTGGCATTTTTTTTCTAAAACAAGAAATCGAGAGTTGAGTGTGAGACTATTGTATCTGATATAGAAATGTTAAGCAGATACAATAGTTTCCCACTGAACCCTCGAAATATGGAAATTCCACACAATTTTTTTTTTTCGAACGAAATGCATTAAAGTCAGCACATCAATAATTTTTTTTGTAAAAGTGACCTTTACCTTGACCCCACCCACCCCATACACAATCCCAAGCGAGGTCTTGATATCAGGTATTTATGTATAAAGTTTCATTAAAATATCTCACTGCACTATTCATCAGATACTATTTTTCTATTTTAGTAACAGTGACCTTGATCTTGACCCTATATGGAATCCCAAGCGAGGTCTCGATATAAGGTATGAATGTATTAAGTTTCATTAAAATATCTCAATGCATTCTCAAGTTATTGAGCGGAAACCGTTTTTTCTATTTTTAGTAAAAGTGACCTTGACCCCACCCACCCCATATGCAATCCCTAGCGAGGTCTGGCTATAAGGTATCTATGTTTGCAGTTTCATTACAGTAGCTTAATCCGTTATCGAGTTAGAGAGTGGAAAAGAAGAGTTGAGAAATAAGCTTAACGAAAAACTTTAACCTGTCCATATAGCTTATATGTAAAATTTCTAAGCGTAAAAAGGCCCCTAATTTTGACAAATTTCAAACTAGAGTTACCAAACTTGGCCTATAGGTTCATTTTAATGTTGGGAATAAATGTTAAGTTTGAATCAAATCCCTCAAGCCATTCCTGAGAAACTAGCTTACCGAAAAACTTTAACCTAGCTCAGACGCCGACGCCGGGGCGAGTAGAATAGCTTGCCTTTTCTTCGAAAAGTCGAGCTAAAAAGTGTACAAGTGTACAAAATAATCAGTATTTGAAATATCTGATTATTAACAATACACACAATTTATACATGTATATCAGTTAAAAGTAATTAGGCTTCATGATACTAAATACTCCAGCACTGAACAAAATCATGCTCAAAGAATGTTTTTGCAGCAAGATTATGAGAGATAATGATAAAACTTTGTTTTTATATTTATCACAGATAAATGTATTACAAACCAATATCCATTTCATCACTACATACCCTTTTCAATGTCAGCAGTACAAACCCTTATTTATGACAGCAGTACAAACCTTTCTCTATGGCTGCTAGCACTGCCAGCCCACTCTCCCCTGCTGAGCGACACATGTTGGCCAGGGACTGCCCTGCCTCTATCTCCGCTGTGGACTGGGAGGTGGCGATACCGTGGATCACACAGTCACCCATGTGGTGGGAGAAGCATGTGATGTTCTCCACTAATTCAGGTAAACCTGAAAACACACAAGTGTATCCATTATAGACCTAGCTTCAGAAGATTCCTGGACTGTGTATCCTTCCAAGGACAACTACATGTAGAACAGTAGGACACAACAATTGGAATGCTATCAATGTGGAATACCGATACCAAACAAAAAGTCTAGTATGACATGATTTCTTAATTTTTATAATGGTTGAAAAAAAATCAAAACTTGATACTTAAAGTTAAATCTGGGCCCGTATTCACAAAGCCATTGTTAGACTAAAGAATAAAGAATAGACTTTGACTGAAGAACAAATCTATGTGTGTTTACAAATATGCTGGTACAATTTCGCATATGTCATTAACAAATCGTTCTGAATCAGAAATGCTACAATTACAGTTAGTGAATACCAAGTAAGATGAAAATGAATGGCCTTTTTAGAACAAATCAGTTTTAAGAACATTCTTTATTGTTAAGCCTTACGTCTAAGAATGGCTTGGTGAATACGGGCCCTGATTCACATAACAGTTAATTGCCGAGATTTAACAAAAACACGTAAAATCACTTGGTGAAAAACAGCACCTTTCTTGTCAGTGTGATAGCCCTCGAGAGCCATGTGTAACTTCTGTAGACTGGTCAGAACTGGCTCACCTCGCATCAGCAGAAACTCTACAAAGAAACATACATTTGTAGAATCACCATGAGAAATGTTTACAATTTTTAATGACCTCTATAAAATTAGTTTAAAAAATGTGTGCATACTATTATATGAATTCTAATTGCTATCACAAACAATACCAAAAGTTTATGCAACAATTTGTTCAACAAAATGCACAACATTAAAGAAGGCTACACACACAGCAATGAGCGGTTAAATCACAGTACCTGCCATTTACCATGATAAAAGCTTGCTACACTGAGACAGTTAACATCTACACAACAATGTGGTGAGTAAACACCGAACCTGCCGTGCATCTCACTGTAGTGAAGTTGGGGTTGTGGAACTGGTCCAGAGCATCTTGAATGAACGCCTTCCCTTCAGCAATACTGCTGTCTATGGGCAAATAACATTTCACAAGATAATGCCTTGTGGACCTGATCAATGTAAAAGTTGATCTTACTAAAAGTTGAAAACAAAATTGTATCATCCACAAATCAATGTAAAAGTTGATCTTACTAAAAGTTTAAAACAAAATTGTATCATCTGTTAAATGTCCATATTAACTAAAATATAATAAAGTTCCTTCTGAATAAAAATTAATATATGAGCAATGATACTAGATATACAAAGTAGAAAGCGCAGATCACCATCAACGTATTCCGTTACCCCGCTGTAGTGTGCATCTAATGAGTTATATAGTATATGATGTGGTGATTGGTCAATTTCTTAGTCATAAAGATTCGTTTAAGAATGCTACATGTAACTCACAAGCAAACAAACAAAACATTGCCTGCAAAAACACAACCAAAGGTAATTTTTCGTTTCTGAAACTGTTGCCTTGTGCTTATGTGTAATCAACAGGACCAATAGACATACTCAGAAGACTACGGTGTAGCTGGTCCAGGGCAGACATCAGTCTTGACTCAGAGCTCTGTTTGTCTGCTGCCAGCTTGTCAAACTTCTGCTGTAACCCAGACAACTGGCTGCCTAGGTCTGCCTCAGTCTGGGCCTTGCTGGTCTCCATCTCAGAGAGGCTTGTCTGGTGGACACAGTGAAAAAAAAAAAAGTTACTCAAGTACTCGTTACAGGACAATATAGAAATAAAAAACAAAACATTTGCTCTATATTTGTTAGTGACTCAGCTCTATTGATACTAGAGATAAATTAAGAAAATACATGTCTAAACATTTGCTTTACACATGTTGGTACCACTCATGCCTACCCGGAGTGCCTGTATCTGGTCCTGCAGATCCTGCTCCCGGGCCTCTTTCTCTGACCTCAGGCTAGCAAGGTCACCATGCAATCCTGTGATCTGATTGGTCAATGTCTCCTCCAATCCCTCCTTCTCTCGTATTGTCTGCTCCAACTGCACAAAGAGACACACAACTAATGTAAGCAAATATTCAATTAACTGGACATAAACATTCTGTACTAAGTAAAGCCCTGTACATAACACACTCGAGGGACAGAACTAGCAAAATGTGATATGTACTACTAAGAGACTCCTAATGATTATATCAACAAGAACATTCAACAAATATTTGACAAACAAAATAAAAACACAATATAGTTGAGAGCAAAATTAATATTGTAAATCCAATGCACTTTAATACAATGAATAAGTTATTGCAGGATATCACTGCTGCCTACCTGTGTCTCTACAGACTGCAGACTGGAACGTGTGCTCTCCAGGTCACTGGTCAAGCTGGCCTCTGTAGCCCGTAACGACTTCAACTGACTTTCCAGCTCCTGCAAACAGTCAATATGCCTACCTCTTACCAATGATCATTCAAATTAAAAATATCTACTAATAATTAAATAATCTTTAAATATTTAAACACAAAAGCTAATCACACTATAACATGTGCATGAATGTCGATCTTCCATACAAAACATACAATTTTCATTTAGGTTGGTAGACAAATTTTAGGAAATCGTATAGAGAGACTGGCTTGAACTGTGATTAACCAAGCAAACAAGAACCAAGAACTGGATTAATTTGAACTAGAACATCCATAGGAATACTTAACGTTCTTCTCACTTTCAGCTCATCACATGAGAAAGATAACAAGTCTGTGACCTATATTAAATTATTCCTAATTTACTTTGAAAATAAAAATGAGTAATAAATTTGTCATAATATGTGTATACAACAGTTGTATCACTACAGTTATACATTATCAACTGATAGAAGTATTCTGTCTTAACAGTAGCTGAACTTACTTCTACGTACATAATCCATGCACCTTGAACAATCCAAGTACCTCAGATCCAGGCTATGTTTGGATTTGTGATTTATTTGGTACTGAAGCATCCTCATAATTATAATAATGCCATTGGCAGATAATTTCAAACTTATGTTATGTTCTTATACTCTTTTTTAAACAAGTGTTTCTTTGTCTAGAAGAGAAATTTCTAACAGTCAGAGTGTAGTGGGAAATGGTAAGTCAAATAGACTCAAATATATGTATTTGGTGATTATGCATCTTGCCACAATTTTGAAAAAGGAAGTTCATCAAAACCAAACAAGCAACAATTAACAATCCAAAAACAAAACAATTAAATAATAGATGTTTAGAAACAGTTCCATGTGGAAATGTCTGCAGAGTTAGAAACAGTTTCTTGTGGAAATGTCTTGCATAAGTTTACTTTTTATTAAATATTAAAATTTAACAAACAATTCAAATGAACAAATTTCTAACTGAACGTGAAGACTTACTTGAGCCTTTTGCAGTCCTTCATAGAATGTGTCAAGCTTGGATGCCTGGCAATAATACAGATACAACAGTTTACAAGTGTGACGGTGTCACCTGTCAGACATGATGCACACACTGCATGCAGGATACTGGTCTCTACATGGGGACAGCTGCTTTGATAATGGGAGCATGCCTGTAAAACCAACCTCACCATGCTGTGTAAGATTACCTCCACAAGACACCTGTTTGGCCTACTCTAGGTTGGTGTTACCTGTTTGGCCTGCTCTAGCTTGGCATTATCTGTTTGGCCTGCTCTAGATTGGTGTTACCTGTTTGGCTTTGATCTAGATTGGTATTACCTGTTTGGCTTGCTCTAGATTGGTATTACCTGTTTTGCCTGCTCTAGGTTGGTATTACCTGTTTGGCCTGCTCTAGGTTGGTGTTCCTGGCAGTGGTCTGAGCCAGTTCCTGGGTGACCTGGTTAGCTGACTTCTGCAGGCTGTCCTGTATGACCCTCCGCTCCTCCTCCAGTCTCACCATCTGGGCCTCGTTGTCCTATGGCAAACACAACACATGCAAGGCAGTCACACATGATGCAGAAAAACATGCCGCTGTCAATGTTTTTACATGCACTGAATATTGTTAGCAAAACCTGTGTGGGATGATACTACACCATAATCAAAATTAAGATTCATCTCTCTCACTATACAGATCATCTTAATACCAGTACATTTGTTTTTATTTTAATGAATTTCAGAACAGATGATAAAATCAATTTTTCATCAAGTTTCCCACATACATTGCACTAAAAAACTAGATCATGATCATCTGTCTTGAGATTAGAATGTGTGCTTGTATATAACATGCATTTAAATTAGAAATGTGTCCACAGACATGGATGCACCCACCTATGCATCAATTTCTACATGGCGCCGCGTTTTCTCTATGCATACAAATAATTTTGCAAAAAGAGAATTGGCCTTTTATATTTTACTTTCTGCTAATGTATTATCTTATTGTGAGAAGTAATTTGGATATCACAAAATAGTTTTAGTCCAAACAAAAAAATCAATTAAGGGTAGTAATTAAAACTTTAAGGCAATTATGAGTTAATGTTCTTGTATGCTTCACTTACTCTTGTAAACTTTAATCATTCTGTGCAAAATCAACAAAATGCCTTTTATCACTTTTGAATTATGCTTTGGACACTCCTGAATTAAAGGAAGTAATTCACTAACTTCACAAGTCAGGTTCGTGCATGCAACACATCATCTGGTGATTTTGATCATTTCTGCCAATTTATCTGAAAATCCCTGCATGCATGACAATATTATGCTCTGGAAAATTATTTGACCTTTGACCTTGATTAATGGCCTTGACCTTTCAGCTACAGACCTGGTTCTTGAACGCCACATGCCGTTTCGTAATGCTTACCACTTCTGCCAAGCTATTTGAAAAATTGTAATGCCGGACAAAATTATGCTCCAGACAGAATCCATGAGCTTCATTCTTAAACTTTACCTTTGAGCTTTAAGTGACCTTGACCTTGGACCTAGTTTTTGCGGGCGACCCATCGTTTTATAATGGTTATTAGGGATGCAACGGGTTGCAAATTTTTGTCGGGTCGGGTCCGGTATCTTTCTTTGGGTCAGATCGGGTATTTATATAAATAAATGTAAACATCAACTTTTAACCTCTAGAGGGCTCTTCAGATGAGTAAACATTGTTTCTACTTTGAAGAATAGATGATAAATGAACTTATTCTCGTTTGTGACATGTTCATATACAGTTTTACCTTTCAATCTAATATTTGAATATTCGCATAGATTCTTTTAAGTACTTTGAGCTTTGTAGATTGATCGACATAATCATTATTTTATATGACGATTTAATACTGATTAGCGAGTTGATCTACTGTTGCACTTTCTAATTAATGCATAAATTATACGGAATTACGCATACGCTTAAAATAATTTAAGGTCCCATGTTAATTGTTCTTTAAATCAAAATGTTTTTAATGTGTGATCTGTTAGTTATTCTTTCTTTAACACGTCTAAAGAGGAGTTATAATAACCAATTAACAGTTATGGTTTCTTCTGGCTGATGTTACTGTGTAATACTTGCCACTTGACGAGTGCCCGCTGACAGTGACCCGTGTATATCTCTCTATCTGACACGTGACACGGGGCCATTCTAATGCAAACATGGTATTAAGTATGTAATGGTGAAATACTGCCATCATTTTGAAAGAAAAAATACTCGATACAATCAGGAAATTATTGGTTTTGAAAAAGAAATACAAATTTGCGAATATTCAAATAGCGTTTTAACTATTCGAATGGCAATCATTCAATCAAATATTTAAATAGTTTTGCCATCCCTAGAACTTAGCTAATTTGCAGCAGGATTAGAGCTACAAATATGTTGTGATTCTGTTAGAAAGGAACTATGAAGTTTGAACTGTACCTGTTTCCTTAATAGTTATTTTCACTGGACTTTTGTCATCAACATTGTTGTTCGTTAACGAGAATTCTAGGACGAATAGGGCCCAATTCATCCAGCTCTAAAGTATATACATGTATTTTACCCCTAAATCTCATTTTTTCCTATTAATGACTTAAACTGAATAATAAGGAAAACCAAAAAAAAAATCTAGTTAAAACTGAAGGGAAAAGATACATGTATACAGATTATTTGTATTACAGGATAGTTAAGTTCTAAGAAATTAACATTGAAAAAAATCGTCAAAAAAAGTATTCTCGTTTCGATAAATACAGATTTGTTCGGTAAGTTATTTGCATAGGTTTTTTCCAGAGGGTTTACGGTAATAATTTAGCAGGAAATAATGCATGTGCTTCTTGTGTAAGCATATATATTTGTTATCAAGGTACTGATTCGTCATTCGAAGCATGAATTTGACGGGGAAAATATATGGTGCAGGAAAACGAAAGGATGAATACTGAATAAACACACTCCCACCCGTCAACAGTTTCGTTCGCTGTAAAAATGTGATAACTTCTTTTCATTAACAATAAATTTAAAATTTACTTATGTTTTGTCATATAAATAACGATGCTCTGAGTTTAAATTCAGTCCCGTTAAAAGCCAATGCACTCTGCCACACCTATTTCCACAACTTGACGGTTTGAAACTCCTTGGTTTAAGACGTCCATACAGCTGTTCAGTGCGGCTCGTCTAGCGATGCACTCTGATATCCAAGAGCGCCAACAGAATATTTGCTTTTATTTGTAAAAAAATAACTATCACATAGAAACACATATACCTAATGGGTCTTGGTTTTATTAATTTGTTGAATATGGTTTTAGATTAAGAAGAATTTTAAGAAAGATGACGATGATTACAAAGGTTGAATTGCACTATTATTTTAATACCCAACCCAACCTGAATTTTCCAATGAGGAATCAAACTTGAGTTAATTTTTATGGAACCAAGAATGTGGGTATTTTCGGGTATCCGTTGCATCCCTAATGGTTATCGCTTCTGCCAAATTATTTGAAAATCCTTCAGTGCTGGACAGAGTTATTGCCTGGACAAGAATCTTAACATATATACATATACTTGACCTTCAAGTGTGACCTTGACCTTGGACCAAGGCACCTGGTTCTTTCATGCCACACCACCGCATAATGCTTATCCCTTATGTCAAGTTGCTTGAAAATCCTTCCCTCTGCTGGACAACATTATGCTTCGGACATGGTCAATGCTTAAATTCTTATATTTGACCTTTGACTTTTTAATGTGACCTTGACATTATACAAAGGGATCTGGTTCTTGTGCACAACACACCGACACACCATGCTTAGCACTTCGGCAGAGTTAGTTTAAAATCCTTCCCTGCTGGACAAAATTATGCTTCAGACAGTATCTATGGCTTAAATGACCATTCACCTTTAATTGTGATTGTGACATTGCACCTAGGTACCTGGTTCTTGCGAGCGACACACCGTCTCACCATGCTCAACACTTGTGCCAAGTTATTTGAAATTCCTTCCAATGCTAGACAAAATTATGCTCCAGACAGTGTATATGGCTTAAATTTTTATATTTGACCTTTAAATGTGACCTTGAACTTGGACCTAGGGACCTGGTTCTTGCGCGCAACACACCGTCTAATCATGCTCAACACTTGTGCCAAGTTATTTGAAATTCCCGACAGGGGCAGAAGGCTTAAATTCTTATATTTGACCTTTGACCTTTAAGTGTGACCTTAACCTTGGACCAAGGGATCTGGTTCTTGCACGCGACCCACCGTCTCACCAAGCTCAACACTTGTGCCAAGTTATTTGAAATTCCTTCCATGCTTGACAATACTATGCTCCGGACAGGGTCTATGGCTTGAATTCTTATATTTGACCTTTGACCTTTAAGCATGGCCTTGAACTTGGACCTAGGGACTTGGTTCTTGCGCGCGACACACTTTCTCGCCATGCTTAACACTTGTGTCAAGTTATTTGAAATTCCTTCCATGCTGGACAATGTTATGCTTCAGACAGGGTCTATGGCTTAAATTCTTCAAGTTGACCTTTGACCTTTATGTCTGACGTTGACCTTGGACCTAGGGATCTGGTTCTTGGGTGCGATACACCGTCTCACGATGCTCAGCACTTGTGCCAAGTTATTTCAAACTCCTTTCATGCAGGACAAAATTATTCTCCAGACAGGGATTGAAGGCTTAAATTCTTATATTTGACCGTTGACCTTCAAGTGTGACCTTGACCTTGGACCTAGGCACCTATTTCCTGCGCGCGACACACTGTCTCACCATGCTCAACACTTGTGCCAAGTTATTTGAAATTCCTTCCATGCTAGACAAAATTATGCTCCGGAGAGTGTCTATGGCTTAAATTCTTATATTTGACCTTTGACCTTTAAGTGTGACCTTTACCTTGGACCTAGGAACCTGGTTCTTGCGCGCGACACACCGTCTCTCGATGCTCAACATTTGTGCCAAGTTATTTGAAATTCCATCTATGCTTGTCAAAATTATGCTCCGGACAGGGATAGAAGGCTTAAATTCGTATATTTGACCTTTGACCTTTAAGTGTGACCTTGACCTTGAACCTAGGAACCTGGTTCCTGCCCGCAACACACCGTCTCATTATGCTTAACATTTCTGTCAAGTTATTTGAAAATCCTCCGATGCTGGACCAAGTTATTGCCCAGACAAGAATCCGAACATACGTACATACAGTACAGCTCGTAGCCATTTGTCAAATCCCGCGTTGCCACCGCGGACAAACGCGCTGTAACGCGGACAATCGCGGCGATGAATTTTTAGAGCGCGGTCAAATCGATGTGATTTATCATGGTACCAGAAAAATGCCGCGGAAACTGACTCCATAAGAAATCGCTGCGGACCGCGGTGGACATTCGCGGTGGGCCAGGGCGATTTATTGTCTACATCCGAGTACAGCTACAGTGTACATGTATATGGAAATGTAAAAGCAAAACTTAAAAAATCAATTAAAAAGCACATGCAAGCATACTTTACACACTATATACATCTGTGAAAATTATATGAATCTATATTAACGACGTTGCTGTGTAAGCATCTTATCCTTGTTCAGTTTAACAAATGTATTCCATCTTATTTAATCCACCAATAATGGCACCGTGCACTATAAATTTGCGATATCAGAATACTGAACATTAACATAAATCACCACATACAATTTAGTAACGTTTCATGAACTAAACGAGTCATGCAGTGAACGGGAATCGGCGACAGTTCAAAGGTCTTTGATGCCATACCTAAGCGTTTATTAATTCATTCATTCATAATCAGGGAGTTTAAATGGTGACCCTGTCGTGTCCACTTAAAATGTACATGAATACCTCTCACAAAAACACATACGTCGAAAAACATTTTGTTGTTTAATTTTAAACAAACTGTTTCAAATACTACTTCTATACAGGGTATTTACATCTGTATTAACATCTGCTACTGTTTAAAAATAATATTATAACGCGCTGTTGTTTTGTTGTTGATTCTTGCAAGATACGACATGTGGTAAAATTCCTATTAACTTAAACTATACATAGTCATTTTGCTAATATTAACTTTTTAAATTGCATGAATAATTTTGAGATAGCATGTATTACCAAATATTTTTTTGTTCGAATTAATTTTTTTTGTCGCTGCTTTATAAATAAGTTATTATTTACACATGATATATATTTATAGATAGGACGTGTGAACACTATCGGCTTGGCTCGGTTATCTTAGCAATTGTTCTATTCGCAATTAAGGTGACGTGTGTAATCATTTTAGGCGCAAACTGTGACCACATTTGGCTGGGGTCGGCAAACTGTGACCACAATCGGCTGGGGTCGGCAAACTGTGACCACAATCGGCTGGGGTCGGCAAACTGTTTTTAGCTTTGAGTAAAAAGTGTGATCAACTGTTCCAATGAAAAAAGCTTACTGGCAGTGATTCTTCACTAGCTCGTAAGTTGTAATGCAATTGGGAAAGTATTCACGTATAATGGACATTTTAAAAACCATTTCTTTTGTTTTAAGATTATAAAATGTTCATAGAGGTAATGTTGTAAAAATAAATTATAAGAATCAAAAGTATTATCATTTTTCTTCTCCATGCCGTACGTCGAGGGTTGTAGTCACCTCGCAAATCTATATCAACTTATAATAAACTAAATATTTAAAAAATATCACGAATCAGAACATGATTTCACATACAAGTTATATGTCTAAAGAGGGGGTCATAAAAATACCACAGCCACAAACCGCCGGGATCTTATCATAATGCCCTTAGAACAATACCACTAATCCGATGCAATTGCGTAATTCATTCAACGATAAAGATCTACGAGCCAGTCACCACGAAATTTACAACTTTCGAATAAAGATGGCTGATATAGAGATATTATAGTACACACTAATTTTTAGTGTTTTTAAAGAAATTTAAACTTAAATACAACACCAAAACTTGAATGATGAAAGACATCATCTTAAGCAATTGTAATTTAGTTTATTTAAATGAAAAATATATTATTATAATTCATTTTGTTACATTATAATTCAAGGTTACTAGTATAAAGAAGCTTCATCAAGCCCCGTAGAATATTTAGCATATTTATATATTCAAATGCTATGACAAAATACGACTGATTCTCAAATACACATTTAAGGATAATAACTAGGACCTTAGGCGACAGGAGGTATTATGACGAAGAAACAAAAACACTTCCTCAGTCCGTATATATCCCTTACTCCTCACTTGCTGCTTCGAATCACACATAAACTGAACAAGGAAATATGAATCCTGTTATGTTCTTTTCCTTGAAGCCATTTTACTGACACAAACAACAACAATCACACAACAGATTTAAGCTAACACTGTTGAGCCAACTACCAGTACAGAGTACAAAGAACTATTAATGTCAATTAAATCTTTATTCGTACAATTTGAATCACCGCACAGAAGCAAATTAGTGTTTCGAAATTAAGGGATGATGGACATTATATATACATACAAGGGGGGCGAGCATTTCATGAGTGACACGAGTGACAAATACATCGCAAATTGTCACTTCTGATTTTGGGGAATAGAGACCATACCTGTACACCATGCCCCATAGTCCTGTGGAACCTGTCATGTTTGCAATATACTCGCGAACAATATACATGTGTAAAGGTGTTAAAAGGAGCCTACTGACATGTCAAAAGGGTTTCAAGGTAAACAAAACATGCATTATCGGAGGATGTAAAAATAAGGTCACCCGAGAACAGTGTCCAAATATGGCAAATACATTTATGAAGTCGATTCCCATGATTGTTAGGATAATAACTATTAGTATAGAAGAATGCATATAATAAAAATAAAGTTGTGTTCTCGTTTTTCCGAGTGTACCTCTAAAAATCACACCCTTCGTTGCATATTCAGTAGTGTTTTTAAATACGCTATCGTCTAAAATTTTGTTTTTTAATTTCCCTTCAATCCAATTTAAATGATTAATTATTAACAGCTATTTGTTTATGTTTTTTTTTTATTTTAACTCTAAAGTTATGACGTTTTAAAAGAAGAAAAAAAGTGTGGTAAATACTTATGAAACTGGAGCGAATCTTTATGTGGCATATCGTTACTGAATTTTTTCACAATTTTCAAACAAGATACAAATATATTATCTGGAATTTGGCTAAATGAAGATTATAATTATATAAATAATCTATTAAATGTAAATTTAGGGACAATTTTGACTTGTAAATGCATGTATGTAAAATATAATTTCATAATATCTGGTTTTAGATAAAGTTAGATAACGTCGCAGTGTTACACCGCGAAACGTCACCGCGGATCACGGCGGAAGACACCGCGGATCGCGGCGGAAGACCGCCTGCCATGTTTTTTCTTGAGTATTTTTATGGCCACGGTGGACCAACATGACAATCATCGCGGACCACGGACCGCCGCGGGATGCGGCGTTTTTGCACAAAACCGCGACCGCGGTGGCCGCGCGGAAATTGTATAATGGCTACGAGCTGTACTGTACGTACGTACCCATGGACAGGGTAAATTCTATATTCCCCTCCATCATTGATGGTGGGGGCATATAAAATAATATTAAGACACTTCAAACAAGAAACCTTTGAATTCCATGCTGTGGTTACATTCAGGATGAAACAAAACTTTGACTATTCATATACAGTGTTTGGTGTTACACGTAGCCTTGTAATAATGGTAATGTGCATAGCTGAATTCTCAACAAGAAGACCAGAACTAAACATGCAGGAGGGTCCATTCCTCTACCTTACCGTGGTATTTTAGTTTAAATGCATAACTCTGAATGGCAATCCGATATTTATCACTATGCAGCCAGGTGATGTAGGGAAAGACCTAGAGCACATAGCAAGAGGTCCATCTTGCTACTATTTTGCCTCCTGCTGCTACCCCTCTGGGCTGGGCTGGTATTCACAAAGCTCTAAGGGAAATCCTAAAGGTGAAAGGCCAAGCTTCTAAAAAATGTTATTTATTCTTTAGAAACATAGTTTTAGCCATAACAAATCAACTTCTCGTATCAGTTTTCATAAATAACGCTTTGATAAGTGAGTATAGCATAAAAGACAACATGATTTTGCGCATATTTCCATCGATACGCCATTTTGTTTAAAACTGGAAGTGACGTATATTCTTCCCAACCTGTTGTTTTATATATAGACTGTACAAATTAGTTCAAAACTCGCATTATTTCATTAAGTTAAAATAACCTAAGACATAATTTATATTAAGTAGGATGTGTCAGATAAATGTTGGTTATAAAAACATATTCTAAATTAAGTATTTGGCAACATTTGATAAAAATAGACAACACATAGTCCTTACTTTCTTCATCTTAGACTTCTGCTATAGGGATCGTTTACTTAGTACCACTTTGTGTTATCAACTTATCAGTAATCTTAACTACTAGACAACTGATAAAAATAATTTATTTTTGAGATCAATGGAAATGGATCCTTAGTAGTCTGGGCTTCCTGCTGTCACCACGACCGAGATCATATTGATGACAATATCCTGTGTACTCCTACACAATAACGTGTCAAAAGTAATATGAAGGTTTGACAAGTTGTGGGCATGGCAAATCCTGATTGCTGATTGGTTGATAGGTTTATGAATCATAATTATACTGGACTTAGACGTGATCTGATTTGTTGCAGTAGTTCAGCCTTATGCATTGGCAATTTAAATTCAACTATCTTTATAATCAAACAGTAAGAAATAAAAAAATGCAGCGTTTTGTTGTAAACGTAGTCAAAATAAAATAAAAAAGAATAGCATTTTTCATGTAGTGTTTTAATGTTTTTCAAAGCCCTATTACTGAATTATTTCAATACAAATGTTGTAGATAATTCAGATTTATGGCTATATAAGAAGCCCATCTAATAAAATTGTACAAGATTGTAAAGGACGATGTTAGTACAATAATATACAGCCTGTTGCTGAAACATTGACATTATTAAATAGTATATCCAAAAAATGTTTCACTATCCCGATTATAGATATACTGAACATATATTGTAAGCAATATTATGATAATCTGCAGTATACAAGTATTTTTTTAAAAGTAGAGTAACGCGAAAAAATATAACAATACATAAATTGTCGGCATGTATGTGCATTAGCATATCACATGCATATACTTTTTTTTATGTGAAACATCATGAAATGGTATGTTTTTTAGTTAAAGTGCATGACAAATTGAAAAAGACACACAAATACTTCACATTCATAAACTTTCACTGCACGAACATATTTCTTTTGTAGATGCTAACATACATGCCATAATTTTTTCAGGCTAAAACTGGACATTGTCATTATGTCCACACAAAAAAACGAGTTATAATAACAGTTTATCGTATCTAACCATTTCGTGGTCTATATAGTTATAGTTCAAACAATAAACACCCACATGAATAACACAAACATACACACGCATATATTTTAATCATATTTATTCAATAATATAAATGATAACATGTATTTTTAATTATGACATCAAAGAAATTACACGAAACACGCAAATATAAACACTGAATTCAAATAAACAAATGCGTTTACAAGGGAGACTACTCCAGCAGACTTATACCTGGGCTACGTTCCACTATACTCTTTGTCATTAACTGCATCAAAATGTGTGATGTGAACAATACGAGTTTAAAGAAAGAAATGATTGTTTTTGCATCTTTAATTCTCGAAAAGTTCTCAGTTTATTTTCATACTTACCTTCAAACGTTACCAAACTAATTATGTGATAACAACTATTCTATTTAAAATCAAAATAACAACAAACACAGTTCCTTTTTATTCCGAAACAATGCAACAATCAGCAGCAATTAGCGACCGCGGATATATGACCCCCATTCCGCGAAAGTGTGACAAACGATCAATAAATCGCTAATGGGGTATCATTACTGCTCCTCTGTGACACGCGGCTAGCGGGTATTGTTGTCATAGGGACCGATAAAGGGATTAACGATCTGTAGTTAATTGTTGGCCCAATGTAAGTTTTATGGTACACTAACATCGATTTTTGTGATTGACTGGGACAAAATGCATCTCGCCCGGACAGACCTCACGAAACCGGGACGATCCCGGTGAGACCGGGACGTATGGCATGTATGGATCATGCTAATAATTATAGTCATTACACTTAGCAAACTGTGAAAGCATTCTCGCACATTTGTAAGAGAGGTATCCAATTATCAAAACAACATCCTGTTTGTCACATGACATAATAAGGGATCGTATACAAACTGCCATTCATTCAAGGCATGATGACACATCGACTGTGAAAACTGACATCTTGAATATAGTTGAAAGTGAAAAATGCAACGGTTAAATAACAATCGGTTATAAAAAATTAATATAAATGAGCAACATAAACAACTACAAGGATTAACTACCAAACATACGATTGTGATCTGTCTGAAAAGTGATGGGAGTTTTCTATTTTAAATCGTACTTCATTATTATTATACTTGTATAGAAATATAAAAGAATCAAAATAATTATGGATAAGCCAGATTGACGATCAATGGTAAGTAATAAAAATTTGCATAATCTACTTATAAATGATGCATGTGCTAATTGTCATTTACTTGTCCCGCAAGACGTTGTTTAAATACGATAAAATTCATTTTAAATAGCTGTTGTGACATGTTAAAAGCAAGCACAATGACTTACAATACCTCAACACAAAATATTGTCATAAAAGAATTGTTCAAATGCCAATGTTTGTTAAAGAAATTTAGTAAGTAATAATGGCGACCTATCTTATTAATGGAGCGTTGGGATTTAACTACGTCATCAAGAAAATGGCGGCGGAAATTACAGAGCGGCGTACGGAAATTGCAGATTAACAAAATCATCGTTTTTAAGCATCAAACTGATAATTTTCAAATTTTACATAAGCAGCACTGTAATCTACTGACTTTTATCTACAAAATATCAAAAGTATGTCAAAACATGGCCGTTCACCTTTAACTTCAGTTGTACTTAAGTGAAAATTTGAGATCAAATTTTCTATGTGAAATCCAATGATTACTGTTGACAAAAGCGTAAAATCTAAGCAAACATTCTTTAAAACATTCAATGTCAAATGACCTATAAATGAAACAACCTGAGACTTAGGGAATTTTATTAATTTGAGGAATGTAGTTGAGTTTTTTCTAAGGAGCTTTGCGAATACGGTACCTGGGCTGGTCTACACAGCAATGTTGGAAATCTTTTGACATTAAATACATTTTTTCAATGATAGAAGATACTATGACAATTTTACACCAACTTAATTTGAACATAATTCGAACATTATGCAATAATCAAATAATAAGATCTTCACTAATCGACTTCAATTAAATACCCGGTACTACTAAATTTATCATGCAGATTATGTGTTATAAAAGTAAATAAATTAATGAACAGCATAACTCTTTATTGAAAAGCAAATGTAAAACCACATGCATTACAATGACAATAACTTAAATAGGTTGAAATAAACCTTCATATTAAACTATTTCAAAAACTGTTTCTTTATTTAATCACAAGTAATAATTAGAACATGTAAGAGAAAAGACAACAAAACAAATCTAACACCATTGTTAAATGAATGAGCATTAATAAAGATCTCTTAATGTATACCTAAAACTCAAAAAACTAATGATATTTTTATTAAAATGGTTCAGTGTAGTTAATAATGTATACCTGTATGATTTGTTCTTTCTCCTGCAGTGTTTTCAGGTCTGCAGCATGCTGTTTGTTCACTTCACCATGCTGAAATAGACCAATGCCCATAATACAGAAATCCATCAGCTGCTGATTAATTCTTCACAAGTGGAACACAACCTCAAGAGTTTTCTTAGAATATTACGCACCTATACAATAATTTTGGTCAGTCACAACACGGTAACATCAAGGGCCATATTCCAGAAATATCATAAGTAAAATCTTGTGATTCTTAGCTTCACAATAATATTGTTAACTCTTTAGTCTAGTTTATATGACACTTTACTTAGTGATTTACTTGATAATTAATTATTTTTAATTATCAAATATATCATAACCTATTGTTTATTCAACTAAAAAGTGATTCACAAATTAAAAGCAACTTTTAAAATATTGCATTACAAAAAACTGGAACTTAAGTGAGACAATCTTAAGTAAAATGAAGTTAACATGCCGCAGGTATGGTACCTGTCTCAGCAGGGTGACATGCTCATCCCTCAGCTTCTGGTAGACCTCCTTCATCTTCTTGAACTTCTCCTCATTCGCCTTGCCCACCCCTGGCAACAACAGAAGATATTTGCAATTGCTATATGCAGGAAATTACATCAACATGCCAATGACTTTTGCAAGATAATGTTCTTAATCCTTGAATGTACTGGAGGGGTTTACATTTACTCATTGACATGAATTCATTGGTTTCCCTATACAACAGGATACTCAAGGAACTACCGGTATCTCCATGCTACTGATCTGTAGTCGCACATATACATATAGATATGAAATACAGAGTGTGACTCACTTTCTGCCTCTGTAAGCCTCACTGCAGCCCCAGCATGCACCTGAGCATGGGCCTGATCTGTAGTCGCACATATACACATAGATATGAAATACAGAGTGTGACTCACTTTCTGCCTCTGTGAGCCTCACTGCAGTCCCAGCATGCATCTGAGTGTGGGCCTGATCTGTAGTCGCACATATACATATAGATATGAAATACAGAGTGTGACTCACTTTCTGCCTCTGTAAGCCTCACTGCAGTCCCAGCATGCATCTGAGTGTGGGCCTGATCTGTAGTCGCACATATACACATAGATATGAAATACAGAGTGTGACTCACTTTCTGCCTCTGTAAGCCTCACTGCAGTCCCAGCATGCATCTGAGTGTGGGACTGATCTGTAGTCGCACATATACATATAGATATGAAATACAGAGTGTGACTCACTTTCTGCCTCTGTAAGCCTCACTGCAGCCCCAGCATGCACCTGAGCACGGGCCTGATCTGTAGTCGCACATATACATATAGATATGAAATACAGAGTGTGACTCACTTTCTGCCTCTGTGAGCCTCACTGCAGCCCCAGCATGCACCTGAGCAAGGGCCTGATCTGTAGTCGCACATATACATATAGATATGAAATACAGAGTGTGACTCACTTTCTGCCTCTGTAAGCCTCACTGCAGCCCCAGCATGCACCTGAGCACGGGCCTGATCTGTAGTCGCACATATACACATAGATATGAAATACAGAGTGTGACTCACTTTCTGCCTCTGTAAGCCTCACTGCAGCCCCAGCATGCACCTGAGCACGGGCCTGATCTGTAGTCGCACATATACATATAGATATGAAATACAGAGTGTGACTCACTTTCTGCCTCTGTAAGCCTCACTGCAGCCCCAGCATGCACCTGAGCACGGGCCTGATCTGTAGTCGCACATATACACATAGATATGAAATACAGAGTGTGACTCACTTTCTGCCTCTGTGAGCCTCACTGCAGTCCCAGCATGCACCTGAGCACGGGCCTGATCTGTAGTCGCACATATACACATAGATATGAAATACAGAGTGTGACTCACTTTCTGCCTCTGTAAGCCTCACTGCAGTCCCAGCATGCATCTGAGTGTGGGCCTGATCTGTAGTCGCACATATACACATAGATATGAAATACAGAGTGTGACTCACTTTCTGCCTCTGTAAGCCTCACTGCAGCCCCAGCATGCACCTGAGCACGGGCCTGATCTGTAGTCGCACATATACACATAGATATGAAATACAGAGTGTGACTCACTTTCTGCCTCTGTAAGCCTCACTGCAGTCCCAGCATGCACCTGAGCACGGGCCAGGTCAGACTTGAGTCTCTCGTTGTCCTGAAGGGCCTTGTCAGCAGACAGACGCAGCTCAGACAGGATCTTCTCCAGCTTGCAGATCTCCTCCCGCAGCAGACCTATCACACGCTGGTCCTGACATGGTACCAGCATATATACACAATAGGAATATATTGAACACTCTCACTATTCATTCACTGGAAAACTAAATCCAGCCAATTTATACAATAGAATTATAATTATTGAAGTGTATTAAGAACAGAATTATCAATACAATTTATAAAATAAATATATTAAATCAGTGTTGCAGTGATTGATGCACACCAAATCAAACACGAGTTAAAGAGCACAGAACATTTCAATCACTTTATTAAAAGTCTGAAAAATCCATGGCCAACCCTAAAAGATAAGCCATGTGTTTATACAATTCATGTAGGCAACCTTTATCTATCACTAATACCATATTAACATGTATGATGTCGGAGACTTCATTTTCAAAATATTTAAACAGACTGACTCTAACCAAGGATTATCTTAGCAGTATAACTGCTGTACAGGCATCAAACTTCATTTGCTAATATACCAAACAGCTGTACCAGTAGCCCAGACATTTCTTTTCGCACAGATTATTACCTGATTGCCTATATAAATGCGATAATCATTTTTCACTATTATGTACATGACTGTTCCCAGTTGATAGAAACTGTTACTGGGAAATATATTTTACTGTTTACCAAAGGCGACAGAGTTAACTTAAAAGCTATTTATCGACGAAACATCTAAAACTTGGCTTCAAGTGTTCCCCAAACACCCATGTGATAACTGGATACTACTTACCTCTGTTTTCACTCTGTGCAGCTCTGCTCTCAGTTCCTGGATTTCCTTGGTCAGCCTCTCAATCAGCAGGTCCCTGCAGCAGAGAAACCAGCTAGCATTGATACACAAACAGCAGGTCCCTGCAGCAGAGAAACCAGCTAGCATTGATACACAAACAGCAGGTCCCTGCAGCAGAGAAACCAGCTAGCATTGATACACAAACAGCAGGTCCCTGCAGCAGAGAAACCAGCTAGCATTGATATACAAACAGCAGGTCCCTGCAGCAGAGAAACCAGCTAGCATTGATACACAAACAGCAGGTCCCTGCAGCAGAGAAACCAGCTAGCATTGATACACAAACACAAAGTAGGACTCCCAGAAATTGTGAAATTGTCAAGAGAATATGAAATATACATCATGAAACACCTTTACCATATACAATAACTTACATAATAATAAAGGTTAATATTATTCCAAATTAAATCAACATACATAAATATTGTATCATTTATATAACAATACCCATACCTCTCATCTATTTCTGGTGGGCCTCCATTAAAATTGAAACTTGCCTGATCATTGGCAAATGCAGCATCAAATCTGTCCTCCTACAGAGTAAAGCATAAAAACTAAGCAAAAGTATTCTTCTGTTGTATGAAGGTCAGTCACAGTACAGACTCACTCATTTACCAGTAGTATTCATTCAATAAATTCTGTATGTTAAATAATTTATGTCTATTACTAATATTCTGGTTACATTGCTCATTACCGTAAATACTCATTCATAAGTCGAGATTTTCTGCTTTCAAAATCGTTTTAAATTATAGCATCGACTTATGAAGCGGTTCCTAAAATTTTTTCAAGAAAGAACGACCATCGCGGTTTGTTGTTGTTGTCAAAATTTCTTTAAGCATAATAAACAAAAGATCTTCTATTCAATAATTATACCCAAGCTTACAAATTAATAAAATCGCAGTTGCAACATTACCTTTTTAATTTAATATCCGAATTTTGCTACGAGTAATTATGTTTCAAACTGTGAAATCATACACAAAGGCAATAGAACCCATCTCGCGAAAAACCGAACCTGTTCGAAATCATCATCAAAGTGTAGCCGATTGCTTTGAAGGTGCTGTCAATTACAAGCCATAAAAAACACTTAACGCGTCAGTTAAATTGGCTTCCTTTGTCTACAGCAATTATCCAATGACAAGGTAAACCAATCGGGCGTTTTTTACTCTAGTGGCAATCGTCTAATTATGTAACAGAACGTTTTTAGCTCCGCCTTTCGATCGTTTTCAGAACACGAAGGTGGAGTTAACCGCCTCTAGATTATGTCAATCATTGCTAGAAAAATCTCATTTGCTACTACGTGTTTAATTGTTTTGACAGTCAGAATAAAACGTAATAGAGTGGATTACTGTGAAAAAATTGTTTGATTGGAATTAAAAGTGTACTTTTGGAGTATTATAGCCTGTGGAATATTACTAGTGTGGATTTAATTGCACAGTAATTTCTGGAATATTTAACTTGGATACAAATTAAACAGGACATAGTGAAATTTGTAAAAATGCCTGGCAAACGCAAACGCAAACGATGACGATTCCTATGTGCATGGTGATGAGTTGACCAACGAGCAAGTTGCTGCTTTGTTCAACAGTGACAGCGACTCCAGTTTTGACGGAATTTAATTGCAATACAAAGCAGCAAGGATATTGTATTATAGGTAAATTTGTGTTGATTTTGTTGATTGTTGCGATTGAATTTTTTTGTTTTGTTCTGGAAACACTGACATCGTTATATATGTAAAATATTACATGTAAATTATAATGTAATATACGTTTTGTTTTGGTTGAGGTTTTCTGTGTCATAATGCAGTTAATAATTTTTGTGTTTGTGTATAATTATATTGAACACAATTTGCTGTCTGCTTCGTTATCGTATTTGTTTTATGGTGTAGTGTTGTATATATTAATTTGCATTACGTTATTGGTATCGGGATTAAACAAACATCAAATACCATGTGTTTCTTTTATCTTTTACACATCTCACAGTGGCATTAATTTGTAGTAATTCATTATGAATGCGGGTGTTTATAACACCGAGGTTACAGAGGAAAACCATTTAAAAGAAGGTGTTAAAACATACATGTACTTTACCGATTAAAATGAGATTGAGGGCGTGATAAACGTTCTATAGAAATTCTTACGTCTTTTCATTGTCTGACCGGTTGGCTATAGTATAGTAAATATTTTCGCTTCCGCCGAATTTCATGTTACCTAAAAAATGTAAATTTCTGACCCGACTTATGGAGTGCACATACACAAATTTGTCAATTTTCTTACGATTTTTTACCCCTCGACTTATGAGCGGATAGACCTATGACTGAGTATTTACGGTATATTAAAACTAAAAAGCTTGATCAAGCACTGAGAACTGGTTTACCATAGGTCAAGTTTATCAGCAAACTCCTGTGTAGAGATTTTGTTTGACAAGGATAAAATTACAGATAATTATTTAACACTACCCAGCAACTCAATATACACTTGACAGCACACAACTACTTCCAGACAACTGTTTATATGGGAGTGTGGAATGGTGTGTGTGTGAGAGCAAGTGAAGCTGGGAGCCACTGAGAGTGTGGAATGATGTGTGTGAGAGCAAGTGAAGCTGGGAGCCAGTGGGAGTGTGGAATACCACAAAATCAACTATGGTAGCGGTCATGAAGAATTTACAAACAAGCTTGATCAATCAGTTAGTCGAGCATGGCTTGGGAAAGCGGGCAATCTATTTGGCTGCACGAATTAGGCAAAACATAAGTGTATACTGTTTGTGTAATAAATGCTGGTTCTGCATGTGATATATACTGATTGTGCATGGTTTATATGCTGGTTGTACATGTAATATTTGCTGGTTATGCATGTGATATCTGCTAGTTGTGCATGTGATATTTACTGGTTGTGATGTTTGCTGGTTGTGCATATGATATATATACTGGTTGTGCATGTGATACATGATGGTTATACATGTGATATTTGTTGGTTTTGCATGTGATAGTAGCTGGATATGCATGTGATATTTGCTGGTTGAGCATGTGATATTTGCTGGTTGTGCATATGATATATGCAGGTTGTTCATGTGATATATGCAGGTCTTACAGGCATTGATGTGTCGATCAGATCGCCCACGGCCTCAGGTTCCGGTGTTACTGAGTCCCGCTCACGTTCCGGCTCAGTGGGTACCACGGCAACTGGCTTAACATGCTTGCTGAAGTCTGACTGGATGAGGAAGTTAGGCGGATCCTATAACAGCAGAACCATACATTCAGTAATAAATGAATTATTATCTTTAAACTTTGTGACACCTGTTTCACCTGTGCTTAAATGCAAAATGAACTATAGATTTATTACTTTTTATGCAGTATTTTTTACTAACGAAACTAAAACTGTGTTATTAAAATAAATGCAAAGAAATCAAACAACTTACATCTGGCAATACAGGAACTTGGACTAGATTTTTGAAATACTGTAAATTACTGCTGTGAAAGTAGAACTCCTTTAATCTGAAATGAAGGACATTTAGTATTTAGCCCCTTATGATGGAAATCATAAAATATATGTTTACTGTTTCAACAAAAAAGAACTAATACAATGTAATTGTTGAATAAAAACTAAAACTTGTGCAAACAGTCATAGTAATTTTCAGCTAAGCAACTGTTCTTAAAACAAGAGCCTTGGGGGTGAAGCAATATTCCTTCAATCTAATAAAAATATTTCACACATACAGTACAGCTCGTAGCCATTTGTCAAATCCCGCGTTGCCACCGTGGACAAACGCGCTGCAACGCGGACGATCGCGGCGATTAATTTTTAGGGCGTGGTCAAATCGCGGTGATTCATCATGGTCCCAGAAAACGCCGCGGACACTGACTCCATAAGAAATCGCTGCGGACCGCGGTGGACGTTCGGGGCGGGCCACTGTGGATGTTCGCGGTGGGCCGCGGCAATTTATTGTCTACATCCGAGTACAGCTACATGCATATGTCAGTTTAACAAATATATTCCATCTTGTTTAATCCACCCAATAATGGCACCGTGCACTATAAATGTGCGATATCAGAATACTGAACATTAACATAAATCACCGCATACAATTTAGTAATGTTTCATGAACTAAACGAGTCATGCAGTGAACGGGAATCGGCGACAGTTCAAAGGTCTTTGATGCCATACCTAAGAGTTTATTAGGGACTTCAAATTCATAATCAGGGAGTTTAAATGGTGATCCTGTCGTGTCAACTTAAAATGTACACGAATGTCTCTCACAAAACCACATACGTCGAAAAACATATTGTTTAATTTTAAACTGTTTCAAATACTACTTCTATACAGGGTATTTACATCTGTATTAACATCTGCACCTGTTTAAAAATAATATTTTAACGCGTTGTCGTTTTGTTGTTGATTCTTGCAAAATACGACATGTGGTAAAATTCCTATTAACTTAAAATATATATAGTCATTTTGCTAATATTACCTTCTTAAATTGCATGAATAAATTTGAGATAGCATGTATTATTCAATATTTTTTTATTCCAATAAATTTTTATTGTCGCTGCTTTATAATTAATTATTTACACATTATATATACTTATAGATATGATGTGTGAACACTATCGGCTTGGCTTGGTAATCTTAGCAATTGTTCTATTCGCAATTAAGGAGACGTGTTACATTATAGTTCAAGGTTACTAGTATAAAGAAGCTTCATCAAGCCCCGTAGAATATTTAGCATATTTAAATATTCAAATGCTATGACTAAATACAACGATTGATCCTAAAATACACATTTAAGGATAATAACTAGGACCTTAGGCATAGGAGGTTTTATGAAGAAGAAACAAAAACACTTGCCTCTTCCTCAGTCCGTATTTATCCCTTACTCTTCACTTGACGCTTCGAATCACAAATAAACTGAACAAGGAAATATGAGTCCTGTTATGTTCTTTTCCTTGAAGCCATTTTACTGACACAAACAACAACAATCACAAAACAGATTTAAGCTAACACTGTTCGAGCCAACTACCAGTACAGAGTAACACAATAAAGAACTATTAAAGTCAATTAAATGTTGAATGATTTCAATTTTTATTCGTACAATTTTGAATCACCGCACAGAAGCTTTAGCAAATGAGTGTTTAGAAATTAAGGGATTATGGACGTTATTTAGACAATAATATACGGCAGAGCTGGGCCGGGCATCTATAATCGGCCCGCTGCCGATATAACGGCCCGAGGGCCTTTGGCCCGAGGGCCGTTATACGGCTAGGGCCGAGTATAGACGCCCGGCCCAGCTCTGCCGTATATTATTGTTTATAATACATATTATCCTGTCACAAGAAAAGAATCATGTTACTTTCTTTATTACACAAAATGTTAACAAAAACACCAAACAAACTTTCCGTACTTGTATTTAACATTCAACTAATTACGCAATACGTGACGCAACTCTAACGAATGACGTAATTTATAAACAGAAAAACAGTGACGAAACAAACCAGTTTTCGCTGGACTCGCAGTTTTGTTGTGACAATGTTATGTCGTGTTTGCTTTTATTTTTAGTAAAATACATTACTATTAGTTTAATAAATCATTAATGGACGAATTCTGAATGATGAATGTGTCAGTTGGATAAATAATATATTCTGAGACTTTGAATCGAATAAAATCAAACGTTCTGACCAGTCATTGCGATTTCGTAAATCGTGTTTCTGGTCAGAATGGTTAACATGAAATTAATATCATGATTGTAACAAATTAAGGCTTATGGATACAAGACAATGGAATTGAAGTGCTTACAGTATTGTTGGATTTTTATTGTTGGAAGCAATGGATTGAAATTGAGGTACAGTAAAAGTTTCCGATCTGTTCAATTTTGTTCAGTGATTCTTTTTCTCAAACTAAAAGATGCATAGGCTATAGATCGTATATATATTTAATCAATTTAACTACAAACTTTCGTTAATATTCAGTATTTGCATTTTCGGATATAACCGTTTAATTTTGACTAAATACGCCATTCGTGGTCGTTGACGTCGCGCGATCGGATTCTCTTCGATTATCGAAAAATCGGCCGCGGCCAATTATAATTATATCGGCTCAGCGGAGCCGCGTAACGGCCCGTAATCGACGTCAAAATGTTACTATTTTTAGTAACACTATGTATTATATAGACATACAAGGGGGCGAGCATTTCACGAGTGACACGAGTGACAAAAACATCGCAAATTGTCACTTCTGATTTTGGGGACTAGAGACCATATGTTACCTGTACACCATGCCCCATAGTCCTGTGGAACCTGTCATGTTTGCAATATACTCGCGAACAATATACATGTGTAAAGGTGTTAAAAGGAGCCTACTGACGTGTCAAAAGGGTTTCAAGGTAAACAAAACATGCATTATCGGAGGATGTAAAAACAAGGTCACCCGAGAAGTGTCCAAATATGGCAAATACATTTATGAAAAGTCAATTCCTACGATTTTTAAGACAATAACTATTATTATAGAAGTATTCATATAATATAAATAAAGTTGTGTTATCGTTTTTCTGAGTGTACCTCTAAAAATCACACCCTTCGTTTCATATTCAGTGACCTACAGTAGTGTTTTTAAATACGCTATCGTCTAATACTTTCTTTCTTTTTTCCCCTTTAATCCAATTTTAATGATCAATAATTAACAGCTATTTGTTTATGTTTTTTTAATTATAACTCAAAATATATGACATTTAAAACAAGAAAAAAAAGTGCAGTATATATTTTTGAAACTGGAGCGAATCTTTATGTGGTGAATCGTTACTGAATTTTGTAACAATTTTGAAACAAGATACAAATATATTTTCTGGAATTTGGCTAAATGAAGATTATAATTATATAAATAATCTATTCAATGTAAATTTAGGGACAATTTTAACTTGTAAATACATGTATGTAAAATATAATTTCTTAATATCTGGTTTTAGATTCAGTAGATAACGTCGCGGTGTTACGCCACGAAACGTCACCGCGAATCACGGCGGAAGTCATCGCGGATCACGGCGGAAGACCGCCTGCTGTGTTTTTTCTTGCGTATGTTTACGGCCGCGGTGGCCCAACACGACCACCACTGCGGACCATGGACCGCCGCGGGACGCCGCATTTTTGCACAAAATCGCGACTACGGCAGCCGCGTGGAAATTGTATAATGGCTACGAGCTGTACTGTACATAGTAATTTTCAGCTAAGCGACTGTTCTTATATGAGATACAGCCGTGTGAAGCAATAATCCTCGAAAGAAACTACAAAGAGTTTACACAAGAGCATGTTAACTATTCAGGAGACACAAACAAAAGACTATTCCAGTGTTACATGCTATGTGATTACTGCTACCCACTTTTTGTACTGCGCCAGGAACCTGTCCCGGTGACCGGCCAGGGTGTCCGGCGGCAGACCTGCAGATACACACAGGAGTTCACGACAGGAGTGGATAAATATGTATGTACTGGTAGTTTATCTTCTGCTTACACAACACATGATCATCTGATATGTAAAATTAACATCAATCAATTGTTGTCTGCAGAAACTGACAGTACAAAAACACATTCATTTCATTGTTTTTCTCACATATGTTAATGACAAATTGTATTTTTATATTTCCATATAAACTGATCTTTCTTTGTGGCTTCTGTAAAATTTTGTGGATGCCATTTTTCAATAGCAGAAATAAACAAGAGCTGTGTTTGATAAACACACATGCCCCCAGTTGGTGCTGGACAGCTCATTTAAATTATTCTAAGTCCAAATAAGGTCAAGGTCAAAGTGATGTTGGGTGATATGGGTGAATTAGGAATGGTCATAAGCAACAACTGTGTAAGTATCCAGTTGTTGTAGTCAGCGGTGTTGGTGCTAGACGAAACAGTAAAATCTAGTTAAGCTCGTACGGACGGACGGACATACTGGACAATCAATACAAGCCTCCTGCATCAAGATGCAGAGGGCATAAAACTGTGATATAAATTAAAACAACTGCAAATAAAACTAAATTAAGTTCTAAAACATGATTACATTAACTTTTAGGATCCCATGAATACATGCAAGCCAAACAAAAATGTAGGTATCAGCCCTCCAGTTCTGACCAGGGAGAGGAGATGAAGCACAGGCATTTTGAAGTATACTACACTAGTAGGAACAATCTATAAAGCATCACTGAATGAAACACCCAAGGACCAGATTCGCAATTATTAGCACAACTTTGCTGGCTATCTACTGATGTGGTTCCCAAATCCTGTCAATGTTTTGAATGGGGACAATATTGTTTGTACAACCAGGTACCTCAGCTAAATTCATTATACCTCACTTTACAATTTGTTCTAAACTTGTTAATAGTTAGGGTAGAATACTAATCGAACTATCGAACTACCGGTATGTTAGGGATCAACCAAACAAGAAATCAATGTGTACAGGTTACAAACACATCAGAACATTTCAGTATGAAAATATGTTTTCCAGTGGCAAATGAACGTATCAGGAATAAACAAAATGAGTTAAGTCCCATCACCAAACTATTGAACACTTCCCTACCTGGATAGGCTGCAACAAAAGTAAACTGTTACTGGAGTCTGCATTGTGTTAGTCAAATGGGACAGAAAGTTATATTTATTAGATAAATTCAATCCATACCCATTGCCAGCTGAACCTATTAATGCTACTGACTGGTGTAACAGAATCCCCCTAAAACTATGCATGTTTTAATCAATACTACAAGCCACATTCAGTTTTTAAAGTTTATTTTCAAAGAACCTTTCACTTGTTAACCTTATGATATTAAACCCGTTTTGTCTCGCTGCAACCAGTCCATATGCCAAGACAAACAGACATAATACCCAAGCTGCCACTAGAAATTTATCAAAAGCTCTGAATAGCATACATGTATTGCGGTGTGGGTTGCTTTTTCCAGTATACACTGTTGTGATTTGCTTTGGATTAGAAATGCAAGAATATTTTGTTGTGGTATTTTAGTTGGTGGCATGCAATAAGACTTGGTACGGGTAGTATGAACATATATAACTACTTGTGAATAGTCCATGAGTAGAATGAAAGTACAAAACTAATGCATCGTTATTTTTCCTAGATAATGAAACATTATTTCAGCATAATATAAGACATGCTAGCCATGATTACCTTTTCCATGTTGTTATCAGAGAAGTTTTGAACTGGGCAGTAATGACACACTGAGCCACTTACTTGAGTGCAGTTTGAAGAGAGACTTGACAATGTAGTCGTACAGCTGACATGAGTCCTGGATACAGAGGATGAGAGGGGCCAGTCGGCACTGACCCGAGTTGGTCATCGAGTTGGCCCGCGACCTGTCCAGTGAACCGTACACTGAAACAGGACCATCATGACACCGGTATAATACTGATAAGTCATCTAGTTGACCTGACAGCTTAGAGGTTCAAAATATTATTTGATTTCATTTGCATCTTCTAGAAGCATGTGCTCCTACAGGAGAAGACAGGATTTTTTAGGAGAAAACAGGATTTGTCATCACCACATTAAACAATTGTTTCTTTTCTTAAATACTAACTTAATTAGGTTCTGAACTTTTGAGCAAGAAAACAAAGGAAAGTGTACTTACATTAAAAAATAAATAAAGCAATGTTTGCTCTATTCCACATTTCTCTCTATAATTGTTATCAATACTAGTTATGCTGATATTAAAGTCATTCTTTTATTAAGTGGCATTATTATTCACTAAAACATCCAAATAAGGCAGACCAAGTCTTGCAGAGTGAGTACCCACCTTGTTCCTGTAGAGACAGGACTTCATCCATATAATCCAGCATGTCCACACTGATCTCAAAACTGAAATACCACAGACAGTTAGAACATGAACAACACAACACATAACACAGGCAAACTGATGCAAATAAATTACAAACAATGGCCGATTTAGGGTTTTAACAAGTTTCGAAACAATAATGGACTATTGTAAAGGCTATGAAGGATAAAGACTGATGCAAATAAATATTAAACTAAGGCAGATTTAGTTCTTACTTCTTTTTTCGAAATAAAAATGCATTCTTACAAAGGATAGAAAGGATATTAAGTATTAAAATCTATAAAATAAGAATTTCCGTCTGAATGGCATTCCAACTTACTAGCTGTTGACATCTGTCCCGCAGATTTTAGCAAACAGCTCATCCGGCATCAGCAGATTGCCAGGGATGTTGGGATACTGAAATATGGGACTAGCACTTGGGAGTACTATTGGCATACTATGGAACTAACAAAAAGCAACTAGATGACTTTGATCATAGGGCTGCTGCAAGTATCCGAGTACTCGGATACTCACGATTCCGGGCTGGGAATCGAGTACGAATACTCGCCATTGCCGAGATCGTTTAATCGCTATCTGAAATTGTATATTTACCTTATATCGATTTTCATAAAATTAGTTAATTAATACACAAAATAAACCCTTTTGTGACATTATATTGCAGTTTAATGTGTGTGCATGTCTTAGTTTTCCAAATAGCAGAATGTAAACACAAGTCATGTGACAAGTAGAGCTGCAATATTGGGAGTGTTGCATTCAATGTTTTTTCAAGTCACTAACAAGAAATAACGTAAGTTTTGCCCAAGTTAGCCTAAATATGCGCTGGTGCACGTAAATCGCAAATCAATTAAAAAAGATAAGAACACATTAATGCGAAACTCCTACCAAAACAATGGCGTCATACACATGCACAAGTACATGACGTATGGCGGAACAACAATACCGCAAACCACCAACAAAATTTACATCCCCAGTGTGGAAAAACTTTGATATTTAAAAAAAAATGACAAGAAGAAGGCGATAAATTGGTTTAATATAATAAAGTTATTACTTTATTAGTCTTCGTGACTCATGAGAGTGTTTTCCTGTATCACAATTTGTAACAGCTGATTTGTGGTTCGATCTGTGAATCAGAAACCCCGACTCGTGGATCGGATCAGTTCGTCGCTGACCTAACGATCCACAGCCTATTTTGATCATATACTAAGTAAACAAAGTTTAGCAACAACTAGGATGTTAGCAAATATAAATTGCATCTTAAAGTGAAAACACAGCATTGTGTATTGGTCATATTTTATTATGACATTGTCATTTGTGACATGTATGCAACATGATTTTGATATTCACTAGTTAACTCTCCTTAAAGGGACAGACCAGTACTATAAGAAGAAATAAAATGCTATAAATTTAATGATGACTCGCATTTTTCTCGAGCATTTTATTCCATTTATACATGAAATTTCTGCTAAATGTTAAAAAATTATCAACTTATTATTAACTAATATTTACTTAACTGTAATTGGAATCATTTATTAATGTGTAGTTTAAAAAAGATTACCTTACAAAGATTGGAACTTAAGTGAAAATATTTAAGATAAACTTAACATGTTTCTGGAATATGGCCCCAGGCCTATATTGTTACCTTTAAAAAATATTATAAGGATTGTGTATTTATAATGATAAAATTTTCAAAACACTGAATTTCACCAAGATTTTCGTTCTTTAGTCAGCATAGGCTCAAGAACAAACAAAGTGAATGTAAACTGCTCCTGTAAACACTCTTTCCCAACTAACGAAGGCCAGCCAAACAGAACCCACAAAAATTATTATAAGCTTCCAGACGATACAGATCAGTAGGGTGAGGTACAATAACATATCATATACATGAAACAGCAACACAAATCGGTATTTTAATTACTTTGTTTGCAAAGAGCACATTGCAAATTGGGTTTCATCCAACTCAGTGGTGAGATAACAGAATGTATTAATGTGCATGCACCAAAATCGTAAATAAGACCCACACATTTAGGGTGACACTGCATATTAAGTTTAACTTTGTTGCAAAACTTATTTTACTTAGTATATTTGCAATGCATATTGTGTCATACACTTGCTTTGGACATTGATCTGAAGTATTAACTGAAAAAGAAGGATGTGTTCTAAAGCTCCGAAAGCCTGTTTTGAAGATTAAGTATCTGTGAAAAAGGGCCATGAAATTTGTTGTAAAATTTAAACTGAACACTGTTTGGAAGTGTTTCAGGAAGTACAAAAATGTATATTTTTACAGTTTTCATTTAAATGTAAAGCTACCGGTATCTCTATCAGATTTCTGTCCCTTGTAACAGTATACAATGTTGAATACCTTCAACACAAAACTGAGTCTAATGCAAGTTCAGACTTCTATAAATTTTAGTGTGGATAAAAAGACAGCCACATTGCTCATACCTTTTTGTGAAAAGCCAGTTTCTGGTTCAAAAGGACAGTGTATGCATGAATCAGTCTACCATAGCCATCTTTTAGATGCCGCTGAAAAGTTAAGAAGAAACAACCCAATTGAATCTAGTCAAAAGTAACTAAAAATCAATAAGTTTAACAAGCAATTGAAATCTCTGTTTTGAGTAGTAATACCAACCATCAAATACTGAAAGATGTCATGTAAATTAATCAAGAAAATGCCATGAATTTGGATTGAGATTATTTTAGTACCCATAATTTGCCAAGTTCATCGAGGAAGGTCCTGTATTTGAAGGAGTCAATGAAGACATTTTCATGGCCCTCGCGTAGCAGCTTGTGAAGCACATGGCAGAACTTCCAGCACAGGATGGGGTTGGCCTGGAGCGGGAGCTGCTTGGTGGTCACGTGCCAGAACAGGCCCCCGCCATGGTCTGTGAACGTCCCCAGTATCGTGTCTCAACATGGGTTAAGAACAGCTTGCACAGTAACCAGGAAGTGCACAACCAAATTTGGAATGCATTCTAAAGGTGTTCTTACTCTTTAAGCTACAAATACTGACACCCATAAGAAATTGTCAAGTTACACAGCTATTGTGTTTACTACCAGTTTTACAGTTTCTTAAAGACATGAATGGAAAAACATGTGCACATACAATGCAGCAAAAATTAATATACAGGTACCCAGTATATTTTCTCAAATCAAGAAACACTAAGTGATATACTGTGATTGTCATCTCTGAGCTATGCAATTACTGACAAGCAGATATTATTGTGTGTTTACAAACAACAGGCAGTAAGGAAATGAGACTCGAGTGCACACTTCATTCAATTTACTACCGTTAATTGTTCACATGATTTAGTAACCAGTAGCTGCTTGAAAAATAGGATAAAGTTCCAGCCACTTTTTAAATACATAACAAATACATTCATTCTTATAAACCACAAATAGGTGGCATTCATACATTCAAATTTACAGTCATTATGAGTACATGAAAACACATGGAGTCTTTGTCATGGTATATTTTAATCAATAATTCGGAGAATACATGTATAACTGACCCAACAACACAGATACAAAATAAATAAATTATGTTTCTTATGTCTGGCTCAATTAAATCAATGAGTAAGTGTCAACTAATGTAAGCTGTACTATCTGTCATCGCCCATACAACTGTGCATGTTTAAGGCAAGATATGTTTCTTACACAACACCGGATATCCTTCCGTCTCCACACCGAGTGTAACTAGCCCCAGGGCCAGGAAACACTGGCGACAGTTACATGTACATAACAACATGTGTCTAGTTAACAGCATTGTCTGTATTGTTATACTATTTTGTACATACTTTATATCACTACAAGCATTTAATATTATATTTTTGTGACTCTTTCATTCATTTTATTTGGTAACATAATTATGGTGTATGTCTAAAAACAATTAATTGCATCATTTTTGCTGGTTGATATTCATATTTAAGAGATGCAGAACCAGAATTTCAAGACAGGAGTGTAGGAAAAAAATCCCTTGAATGTACAAAATTTGTATATACATGTAGTGAACGAATTTTATTTAATTATTATAACTAGGAAAGTTATACTAATTGTAGAAAAAGATGGCTGATTCATGGCTGGTATTATCTGTGTACACACTGGTGGTCAGCTAAACAAATACCAGAGTACACACTCATCCAGGTAATATGCAGGCACTGCCATCCCTGTTTACATTTAGCCCTATAATGCAAATACTCATTACAACTGCTTGCTTGCCAAGCCAAGATTAGGACTCAATTTGTCAACAGTGAGAACTAGTTCACATCAAGGGATGAAATGGCATTTGAATACTGATGAAATACCAGAATTTAAACAAAACTGGTATCACAATATTCTGAATAAATTTGCAAAATGAAATATTTCATACAATATACATGATTGTACAGTATGATTATTAACAGCACATACATATGGTTAATAAAATTACTTGTTTATTTGCAAGGATACTTCTGAGGTGTTTTTCTTTCACTGGTGTTTCTTGTGTATTGATAGCTTTGTTGATGGCAACAGTCTGTAAATATACAAACATTCTGAACAAGAAAACCTTCAAAAAGTTACAAGAAAAAATAACTATAAGAACTGCCAATGCTAAAAATGCATCACATTTTTACAAATGATGACCAACTTGACCTTGATCTTTCCAAAATCAGCCGTTCTTAACATTTATTGAAGTTGAAATGTCTTACAGTAACAAATGCTTTAGTATTTCCACTGTTTGCATTTCTGTATGCAAAACATTTCAATCAACACTGTAATACGAAAAAATGGACATTAGTAATTTTGTGAAATATGCGTTCTTTAAAATTATTACTATCTATATTGTTGTTGTTGTTTGTTTTTTTTTCTAGCAGAGTGGCTGAAACAATAAGGGTAAACTGTATTGGGATATAGTTCAAACTGGCATAAACCCACATTACAATAGTTAAACATTACAACAAATCTGACACTGTCATTACCGACAACAGTAAATACATGTAAATAAATTAACATAACACATTGTTATTTCATGAATTTCTAAAGGAAACTCAACATGTTCACTTTATCCAGGTCCATACCAGACCATTTCATGTAACAATGATGACTTCACATTAGTATGCGTGTTTACTTATTTAATAATTCAACAGATTATTATAGTATTGAACATTAACTAGATTGATGTGACTGATAAGGATAGATGACTTGTGTACCAATACAATACTGAAAGACACAAACTGCAATACAATTTAATATTTTCCAGGCCTTTTTTTCCATTTTTGGGGCTCCATTCCCCTTATAAAATAGTATATATCTTTCCCCTATTTTAACCTAAAAATTCCCCTCAGAATGTTTACATTATGTAGAAAACAAAATTTGACCAAATTCTGAAACAAAATGGCCAAGATAGAGGAATTTTCATGAACAATGTATCTTGTTTTCAAGAAACGAAGTTGGATGCATTTATTAACTGTAGTACACAACAATTTATGTATGTTTATATTACATAGTAGATGTTTAATAATAATCTATAATGTATAATAATGATTTTACATAATTCCTTAAAATTCCCCTTTTACCGTTAAATTCCCCTCTTGAAAGGACTCTCAACTTTCCCCTAAAACCTCAAACAAAAGGGCCATGATGGCCCTAGGTCGCTCACCTGAGTTTAAGGCATCATAATGGCTAATAACAAGAGGGAAATATGGCACTAAACACCTTACCTGAGTATAAAGATCTGGACCTTGCAGTTTCAGATGATTTTTTAGTCTATATAAACCATGTGATCCACAGGGCATGGCCACCTTGTACCCCAGCATAATTTGAACAATATTTGTAGTGGACCACTTTTCAATGTTAAATACCCAATATGATTCCACTGGGCCTTGCGGTTTCAGAGGAGATTTTTCAAGTCATTTTGCTATTTAAATGTATATAAACCATGTGACCCCCAGGGGGTGGCCCGTTTTTACCCAAGGGACAGCATTTGAACAATCTTTGTAGAGGACCACTCCAAAATGTTTCACGCAAAATATAAAACCTCTGGGCCTTACGGTTTCAACACGGAAGATTTTTAAGGCCCACTTGCCATATAAGCCTATATAAATCATATGACGCCCTGGGTCATGGCCATTTTTTACCCCAGGGGCATAATTTGAACAATCGTTGTAGAGGACCACTATACAATGTTACATATCAAATACGAAAACACTGCGGTTTCAGGAGATTTTAAAGTCATTTGGCTATTTAAGTCTATATAAACAATGTGACCCCCAGGGCGTGGCCAGTTTTGACCCCTGGGACATCATTTGAACAATCTTTGCAGAGGACCACTATAAAATGTTACATACCACTTACGAAACCTCTAGGACTTGCAGTTTCAGAGGAAAAGATTTTTAAAGTCATCTTGCTATTTAAGTCGATATCAACCATGTCAGCCCTGGGGTGTGGCCAGTTTTGACCCCAGAGGCATCATTTGAACACTCTTTGTAGAGAACCACTTATCAATGTAACATACCAAATATGAAACCTCTGGGCCTTGCAGTTTCAGAGGAGAAGATTTTTAAAGCCATTTTGCTATTTAAGTCTATATAAACCATGTGACCCCTGGGTTGTGCCCAGTTTGTACCCCAGGGGCATCATTTGAACACTCTTTATAGACGACCACTATACAATGTTTCCAACCAAATATGAAACCTCTGGGCCTTGTGGTTTCACAGGAGAAGTTTTTTAAAGTCATTTTGCTATTTACGTTTATATTGACCATGTGAGCCCCGGGGTGTGGACACTTTTGACCCCAGGGGCATTAATTGAACAATCTTTGTAGAGGACCACTAAACAATGTTACATACAAAATATGAAACCTCTGGGCCTTGCGGTTTCAGAGGAGAAGATTTTAAAGTCATTTTACTATTTAAGTCAATATAAACCATGTGACCCTCGGGATTTGGCCAGTTTTGACCCTAGAGGCATAATTTGAACAATCTTTGTAGAGGATCACTATTCAATTTTACATACCCAGGCCTTTCCCCAGGATTTTGCTAAGGCAAAAGGGCAAATAACTGCGGTTGGGGGTGGGGGTGGGTACCCCCTTCGACTTTAGATTTTTAAAAACTTTTTATGTGTACTAAATCAAAATCTACAGTACTTCAGAGCTAACAAAAGCACAACAATAAACAGCCTTTTGGTATAGTTTTTGTTTCTCTCTTCTGTTTCCCAATGACATAACATAATCATAAAATTCACACACTATAAAATTTATCAAGGAAACACAACAACATAAGTTGCAAAAGTAATGTAACCTGGAAATAGATAATGACACAGTTTACCTAAATGTATACCTCTTTCATTAAAGTATTGGCATATTATCACAAAATTATCAGAAATGACTTTAAACAAAGCTTTATTTTATACTTCATTTCATGTCTGAAATGTTCAGGTCTTCCGCTATCCAACACTTGCATCCAACACAAACATTTCATTTTAGTGCAAGCCCTGTACACAAATTTATAAAGCTGTCCTTCATGGTTTCTGCTGGTGCCACATGTTCACCCACATGTTGATGAGGCATAGTGTTCATGTCCACAAACTTTGGAGAGACATGTTCTGTGTGTAGTTTTTTGTGTGCTGCACACATTTAATTAAACTGTACAAATGAAAGGTTTAAAGTAGATGACTAGACTTTACGCTCTATGCTACGTGTTTCTGTACATGCTGGTGAAACAGACTGCAGTGTCCGAGCCACAGACTCGATTGCTGCATCATTTTGTCTTACAAAAAATTGTGCAGTTCCACATAAGTTAGACTAGATATAGATCTAATGCTATCATTTCATATTTGGCATTTCATTATTAAATTAGAAATATACACTTCGCCTGTAAACAAATTCAATGTAGTAGATCTAAGTGAAAATGTATTATATAAGACGGTCTTATATACTAAGACTGATTGACTACATTTCTTACACATTGCCTAAACATTACATCCAGCTAATTTACTTATACAACAACATGATTGACCATGCTGGTGGGTAACATTTTCTATGCATTTCAATGGTCATCTCCAACGATTCTCAAAAGCACCCTCACAACACCGTGTAACTGGCTAGCTGGTTTGATAAGATCTAAAAATAGCACACTGTATACACCTGGCTGGAATGTAGTCGTCTGTATTGATTTTTGAGTGTTGGAGGTTTATTGAAATTATAGTGCTGCAGTATAAACAATGTGACCCCCGGCGGGGAGGGGGGGGGGGTAGCCAGTTTTGACCCCAGAGGCTTAATTTGAACAATCTTTAATTTATAGAGGACCAATATACAATGTTACATACCAAATATCAAACCTCTGGGCCTTGCAGTTTCAGAGCAGAAGATTTTTAAAGTCATTTTGCTATTTAAGTCTATATAAACCATGTGACCCCTGGGGTGTGGCCAATTTTGAACCCAGGGGCATCATTTGAACAATCTTTGTAGAGGACCATTATACTATGTTACCAACCGGATATGAAACCTCAAGACCTTGCAGTTTCAGAGGAGAAGATTTTTAGGTCATTTGGCTATTTAAGTCTGTATAAACCATGTGACCCCCTGAGTGTGGCCAGTTTTGACCCCAGGGGCATCATTTGAACATTCTTTGTAGAGGACCACTATACAATGTTACATACCAAATATGAAACCTCTGGGCCTCGCAGATTCAGAGAAGATTTTAAAAGTCATTTTGTCTATATAAACCATGTGACCCCTGGGGTGTGGCCAGTTTTGACCCCAGGGGCATCATTTGAACAATCTTTGTAGAGGACCACTAAACAATGTTACATACCAAATATGAAACCTATAGGCCTTGCGGTTTCAGAGGAGAAGATTTTTAAAGTCATTATGCTATATAAGTCAATATAAACCATGTGACCCCTGGGCATGGCCAGTTTTGACCCCAGGGGCATCATTTGAACAATCTTAGTAGAGGATTACTAGAGGATGTCACATATCAAATATGAAAGCTCTCAGCCTTGCGGTTTCATAGGAGAAGATTTTTAACGTTTTCACTTTTTAAATCTATTTTTAGCTCTGGTGACCTACATATGCAGCGGACCGGAAAGATTTGAACAAATTTGAAAGAGGTCCACCCAAGGATCATTCCTGTAAAGTTTGGTGAAAATCTGCCAAGCGGTTTAGGAGGAGATGTTGTTTGAATGAAAAGTTGACAACGCACACACGCACGCACGCATGACGGACAATCACAAAAGCTCACCATGAGCACTTTGTGCTCAGGTGAGCTAAAAAGGGCTATTTTGTTGCAGCTCTAGTCATATAATAATATGATTCATTACATATTGATTGTTTTAACTAAGTACTGAGATTTGATATAACAGTTGCATTGCATCTTTGCAACTGGTCCAAACAAATAAAACACATCGATCTGAATAGTGCATAAAAATACAGGAATAATGATGCTGATAAATGTAATTAAAAAATATTGAGCACACATGGAATATTTACTATATAATAATTTAATATAATAATATTATTATAAGATAATTTTAGCTCAAAATGCTCTATGCGCATTAAGGCCAAATAAAAAAATAGTTATGTTTCTGGTCTCCAGCACAAAAAAGTAAGTGTAGGTAGGTAGGGATTTTATTTTTTTAATGACTTTTTTTTAAGATGAGGGAGATGGTGTGCGTTCCATTTAGGTGTCTATTCAGATGTGACATACAATACAGATGAGTAATGTGTTGACAGATTGCAAAACCTTTATCCCAAACTAATCGACCAACATGCCGACATAACTGCCTGTTAAAAGTTGAAAAACTACCCGCAATGCCCGACTTTTCGGAAAACAATACATATACCCCTGAAATAAATTTAAAACAAAATAAAGATAAAAGTAATTAGTGCGACTGAAGTACCTTTGATGCCAAAAAATTCCCTTCAAATCTTGTTGAGTAAAATGAGCGAAAAGAAAAGTTATAGGTGGAAAGAAAAACAAGAGGGCCACTATGGCCCTAGGTCGCTCACCTGATATCTATGTATGAAGTTTCATTAAAATATCGCAATAGGTTTTCAAGTTATTGAGCGAAAACTGTTTTTCTATTTTTAGTAACAGTGACCTTGACCCCACCCACCACATACGTTAAGCAAGGTCTCGATATAAGGTATCTACGTATGAAGTTTCATTAAAATATCTCAATGCGTTCTTAAGTTATTGAGCTTAAACCGTTTTTCTACTTTTAATAACAGTGACCTTGACCCCACCCAACCCATAAGAAAACCGAAGTGAGGTCTCGATATAAGATATGTGTATTAAGTTTCATTAAAATAGCGCAATGCTTTCCTTGTTTTTCTATTTTCAGTAAAGTGACCTTGACTCCACCCACCCCATATGCAATCCCAAGCAATGTGTTGATATAAGGTACTTATGTATTAAGTTTCATTAAAATACCTCAATGCGTTCTCAAAATATTTAGCAGAAACCATTTTTCTATTATTTAATAACGGTGACCTTGACCTTGACCCCACCCACCCCAAATGCAATCCCAATCGAGGTCTCAAAATAATAATCTATGTATTAAGTTTCATTAAAATATCTCAATGCGTTCTAAAGATATTGAGCAGAAACCGTTTTTCTATTTTTAGTAACAGTGACCTTGACCCCTCCCACCCCAGATGCAATCCCATGCGAGGTGTCAATATAATGTATCTATGTGTTAAGTTTCATTAAAATATCTCAATGCGTTCTAAAGTTATTGGGCGGAAACCGTTTTTCTATTTTTAGTAACAGTGACCTTGACCCCACCCACCCCAAATGCAATCCCAGTCAAGGTCCTGATATAATGTTTTAACCAAATATGAAACCTCTGGGCCGTGTGGTTTCAGAGAAGAATTTTTAAATCATTTTGCCATTTATGTCTATATAAACCATGTGAGCCCCCGGGGTGTGCCCAGCTTTGACCCCAGGCGCATCATTTGAACAATCTTTATAGAGGACCACTACACAATGTTACATACCAAATATAAAACCTCTAGGCCTTGAACTTTCAAAAGAAAATTTTGCAATTTAAGTCTATATAAACCATGTGAGCCCCGGGGTGTGGCCAGTTTTGACCGCAGGGGTATCACTTGAACAATCATTGTAGAGGACCACTATACAATGTTACATACTAAATATGAAACCTCTGAACCCTGCGATTTCAGAGGAGAAGATTTTGAAAGTCATTTCGCTATTCAAGTCTATATAAACCATGTGACCCCCAGGGTGTGGCCAGTTTTCACCCCCAGGAGCATCATTTGAATCAATCTTTGTAGAGGACCACTATACAATGTTACATACCAAATATGAAACCTCTGGGCCTAGCGGTTTCAGAGAAGATGATTTTTACTATACATTTTGCTATACACGTCTATATAAACCATGTGACCCCCGGGGCGTGGCCAGTTTTGACCCCAGGGGCATAATTTGAACAATCTTTGTAGAGGACCACTAGAGGCTGTCAGATATAAAATATGACAGCTCCAAGCCATGTGGTTTCAGAGAAGATTTTTAAAGTTTTCAGTTTTTAAATCTATTTTTAGCTCTGGTGACCTACATATGCAGCGGACCGAAACAATTTGAACAACTTTAAAAGAGGGTCACCCAAGGATCATTCCTGTGAAGTTTCGTGAAAATCTGCCAAGCGGTTTAGGAGATGTCGATTATATGAAATGTTGACCCACGACGCATGACGGACAAAAGGCGAGCACAAAAGCTTACCATGAGCACGTTGTGCTCAGGTGAGCTCATAAAGAAAATAGAAATAACAAATTTTGGACCAAAAATATGTAGGGTAGGCAGCATAAGTAAAGGGTAGGTAGGGAGACAGGAAATGGGACTTCTGTCCAAGACATGATTACAGTGCTTGTCAGACCCAATTACCGATACTAGTAATTCGAAATGGTGTAAGGGCCCTCTATCTGTCATTTTTAAAGCCAAAATAAAGCTGTTTCCCCATCAAAAACAGCGTCATTTTCCCCCATTAAAGGTCAGAAATTCCCTCAGTAGTTAACATTTTAAACAAAAACTTCACTTTGTACGGCCTAGTACTATTGAGCATGATGCTCAATGAACGAGCATCATGCTCTTTAGGTGGAGCATCATGCTCGTTTATTGAGCACCATGCTTGATCCTACGAGCATGATGCTCATTCATTGAGCATCATGCTCAATAGTACTAGGCCATACAAAGAGGGTCTTTATTGCCTAACACAGCATGATGCTCCAAAACTAGCGTCACGCTCGAATTGACGAGCATGATGCTCGATCTTATGAGCATGATGCTCAGCCAAAAGAGCAAGATGCTCGTTAACTGAGCATCATGCTCCTTATGAACATGATGCTCGTTTCTATGAGCATGATGTCGTCTAAGATATTAAAGACCCTAATCGTACTCCATACAAAGAGTCATATTGACCCTTGGTAAATGTCTGGATTGCGTCATCACTTCCTGTACAACTGAATCTGGTCAAGACACTGTCTGTTATTAACACATTAGGCTTACCTTATCTTAATCCGTTTTGCATTTACTGATAAGATCTTCCCAGCCAGGAAGCAAACAGTGAGTGTATGTATTTGACCCTTCTACCAATGAAAACACAGACATTTTCCATTATGCACATTTAGCCTGGTTGTGAACTTCAGTTTGTTACACCTTTTATTACAGCATTTGGGTACTTTCAACCTGGATAATGCTGATGTTTACATGTTCAAATGTAGATGAAACGATGTTTTAAATTTTAAATAATAACAATATTTCACATAAATTATAATAATCTCAAAACAATACTGATTAAAAACACCAGAAACACATACAAAACAAGAGGGCACTAAGGGCCCTAGGATGCTCACCTGAGACCTTGTAACCCAATTGGAATTTGCATCCCCGAGGCGTGGCTTATTTTTATCCCAGGGGCATAAGTTGAACAACCTTGAACAAACCTCTGGGCCTTGCAGTTTCAGGTAAAGAGTTTTTAAGTCATTTTGCTATTTAAGTCTATATAAACCATGTGACCCCTCGGGGGTGGCCAGATTTGACCCCAGGGGCATAATTTGAACAATCTTTGGAGAGGACCACTATGCAATGTTACATACCAAATATAGGAAAGTTGTGGGCCTTGTGGTTTCAGGTACAGATTTTAAAAGTCATTTTGCTATTTAAGTCTATATAAACCATGTGACCGGTCGGGGGTGGCCAGATTTGACCCCAGGGGCATAATTTGAACAATCTTTGGAGAGGACCACTATGCAATGTTACGTTACAAATATAGGAAAGCTGTGGGCCTTGCCGTTTCAGAGGAGAAGATTTTTAAAGTCATTTTGCTATTTAAGTCTATATAAACCATTTGACGCCATATCAAATATGAAAGGTCTGAGCCTTGCGGTTTCATAGAAGAAGATTTTTAAAGTTTTCACTTTTTAAATCTATTTTTAGCTCTGGTGACCTACATATTCAGCGGACCGGAAAGATTTGAACAACTTTGAAAGAGGTCCACCCAAGGATCATTCCTGTGAAGTTTGGTGAAAATCTGCCAAGCGGTTTAGGAGGAGATGTTGTTTGAATGAAAAGTTGATGACGCACACATGCACGCACGCACACACGACGGACAACGGGCAATCACAAAAGCTCACCATGAGCACTTTGTGCTCAGGTGAGCTAAAATTCGGAAGAAAATTTACAAAGTGTCATTGATTTTGGACAACACTTTCGATATTTGTTGATAAAACAAAACAAGAGGGCCCTATGACGCTCACCTAAGACCTTGTAACCCAATTGGAATTTGCATCCCCGAGGCGTGGCTTACTTTTATCCCAGGGGCATAAGTTGAACAACCTTGAACAAACCTCTGGGCCTTGCGGTTTCAGGTAAAGATTTTTAAAGTCATTTTGCTATTTAAGTCTATATAAACCATGTGACCACTCGGGGTCGGCCAGATTTGACCCCAGGGGAATAATTTGAACAATCTTTGAACAGGACCACTATGCAATATTACGTACCAAATATAGGAAAGCTGCGAGTCTTGCCGTTTCAAAGGAGAAGAAGTCATTTTGCTATTTAAGTCTATATAAACCATGTGACCCCCCCCCCGGGCGTGACCAGTTTTGACCCCAGGGGCATAATTTGAACAATATTTGTAGAGGACCACTATGCAATGTTACATACCAAATATGAAACCTCTAGGCCTTGTGGTTTCAGAGAAGAAGAATTTTTAAGTCATTTTGCTATTTAAGTCTATATTAACCATCTGACCCCTGGGGTGTGGTCTGTTTTGACCCATGGGGCATAATTTGAACAATCTTTGTAAAATGAGTTTGTCTGTTTTTGTTTTGGTGACTTGTGAATATTTGAATTTGACTCTTCAAAATTGAATTTTGACCCTTTAAAATTTTGGTCAAATGGTCAATGACCCTTGAAATTTACAGTCTACTGAACACCCTGCAGTAATAGCTGAAATAATTCGCGTTCACAAAAAATCTGAACGCTGTACTCCGGTCTTGAAAAAACATAACAAAATAAAAATACGGTAATATTCTCGGAATAACAGAATTTATATAAAGAAATATTCAAAATATACTAGTTAACGGTAAAAAGTGAACCCTATTTGACCAAATTACCTGTTATTCAAGTAAAATCATTTACCTCAAAAGATTTCATTCACAAAGGCAACCATTTTGAATTTTTTATGGAATAACTGTGCTACAATGGGCTTACGGTCATTTCGTAACATAGCCATTTGGTAACCATTCATTTAAGGGTTATTTGGTACCCCTTGATCGGTCATTTCGTAACCATGTCGGTCAATTCGTAACCACTTCATTTTTCTATGTCTTACTAATAATATGATCGGAAAAAATAGGTATAACATATTGTGTTATTGTGTCCTGTTAGTATTTGCCTCGGGACATAGTTGAATTTAACCTACAAGCCGACAGCGACACTTACAATTCAAATTCAATATTATCAATCGCGAACATTGTACATTTGCAACAGGATTTATAGTGGATGAAACAAATTCAGAATGCAACTTTTTTCGAGGTTAAATTCTAATTTTCTATGTATAATCCATGGTAATTAAACTAAGTTCTTTTTTAATATTAACTTATATATGTGTATTGGATGTCATGAGAAATGCGACCGAAATTTGAGTCGGAACTCTCGCTATCAAAAACACAGAGTGGACTATTGACGCGGAGCGTCTGCCAATTCAAAAATAGTCAAAAGACTCTATGGCGGCAATTTATATTGACTACCTGCAGTAACTGAGAAAGCCAGTATCAATTTATCAAATGCTGAAAAGGTTGATCTGTCAAACACATACCTGATTTTTTTCAAAGTTTTCTCGCTCTATCTCACCAGGTGTTTTTCCACGCTGGCTAATCACCTTTGAAAAATGACGAGTTGACATTCTGCACTGAGTCTGCAGTAAAATTAATTCCGTCGAGTATATGAATTCTCACCTTATTATAACATTTTAACATAAGATATGGTTTGTTTTGTAAATTGTTCATTTGAGAGTAATGTCCCCTGCTTTACGTAGTCAAAATATTTACATTTCATAATAAAAGCTTTAGGATACACGCCACTTAGTGTTTTCTCTCCAAACGAAACATCACCTCCAGTTTGACGCGACTCGCATCTGCAGCGCTGACTGAGCAACAGCACTTGATTTTAATGCAGTCACTGTCTAGTCGATCTAACCACATGTTATTCTGAACACACATAACATTTTAAAAATATGTTGTAGATCTACATAATATATGCACGATATAGATCTAAAAGCAAAATTTAATTAAATAATTAAGTAAGTAAACTGAGAAGAATGTAAATTATATTCCTGTAAGTTCTTGGCCTCTTACAAGTTCGTGGTTGATATTCTGGCATCATTTTCAATACGATGACGCAACTTTACGTGTCCTAATTCTTTGCAAAGTTTGGCCCATGTCCATATTCATAATGTTCAGCAAATACATGCGTAATTCTACGTTAAAATGATAAATAACAACATTATTTTAGTTAATTGCATTTATAGTGCACTGCTTTTAACGTTTTCATTTTTTATAAATAGATCTAGTTGGTAACATTTATTTGGTTTTTAACATTCTATTTAAAATAATTATGCTTCAATTGATGCAATCCGACTATAGATTTTAAGCAGCATAAATACAAGTTCATCACTTAACATGTAAACATAAAATCAATGTCGTGTTGTTGCCATATGATGTAAAACTACCCACGAACTTGAAGGAATTTGAGCAAGTTAAACGCGTTTTGATATTACATTTATTTAACAATAACATGATACATTCCTCATTACGTGTTCACTTTTTTATTACATGAAATAGTAAGTAAACAAATCATGTTATTTAAATGGGTTGATTACATTCCATCAGTTGTAAAGTATGCGCGTGCGCGAACTCGAAAGTATAACATCCAAGAACTTAAGTGTAGAGGCTATATGTTTTATGTTCCGCATGATAAAACGTTATTTATGTTCACATGACATTCCCTTTGCATCACTTTAGTTTGTACGCAGTTGAACAAAAAGGCAACAATTGTTACACGTCCGTCCCTCTGCTCGCCTGTCCGTCTATCATGCTTCCAATGGAAACGTGTTGCGGGGGGGCGGGGGGGGGCATTAGAAGTTCTTGACAGTTGAGTGTAAGCTAGGCCAGCTGTGGGTCCAGGGATCCCATGCCCGTATTTTAGCCGGTTGATTCGATGGAAAAAGCCCTAGGATAACATGACGGAAATCATCGGAAACACAAGTCGAACATGTACGTGTAAGACAAATAAATATCTATTCAAGTTAATAGCTTGTTTCTTCGTGATGACTCCAACATGTTGATGTTGTCTAGTATGCTTTACCGTAATGAATCTAGCATTGTTATTTCCTAACTTTTCTGTACTGAAACGCGACAAAGGACACTGTGATATTTATTTATTGTTAACGATTGAGCGAACACCCCACCTAGCATGTGCATATGGGCTTCGACATCGCAAGCCCATATGGGTTTGCCCAAAGGGGGGCACAGATGAGACCCACATTGACACTTTCCCTATAATTGACCTATAAGGCCCCATGTATGGAATCGGACAAAGGGCCCTTATATGTGTTTTGTTCCATGTTTCCCTCAGCAATCAAATCAAAATTCATATTGCTTTATGCGTTCATAAGAAAAATATAACGTGATAAGTAGATGGGTGTCCACAACGTTGGCTCCAATTCCTTGTGATTTCAGATCTTTCCCGGCACCATATGTCAGCGAAATTGACACAGAGTCGGAATCACTTGCCTTATTAGTTCAAAACGCAATCATACGAGTATCTTTCACAATATTTCGTGTGAAACATGTTCGTCTGTCTGTCCGTTAGTTCGTTTCTATGGGAAAAAAACAACAGTGCATAGCACATTTGAATACAAGATGAGCATTACAGTGAACGTGTGAGTAATTTAATGACATTCACTTCGAAAACAGACCGTTACACTTCGGTAAATGAATGATGCAAAAAAAATTTGATGCGTGTGTGTTGGAATGTAGTCAGCTACGGATGTTACATATTTAAAGATGTTCCTGATATATGATATTGAATGTAAAATACGTATTTAGTGGACAGGCATATCAAACAATGGCAATTTATTGCCAAAACAGGTGCATGACATGCAGATGAATTAACATTTCTTTCGAATATAATACGCTTAAGTATTAATTTATTCTGTGGAACAAAGTGCATTCGACGACGACGACGGCGACGACGAAGATGATGATGATGATGATGACGTTGATTATGATGATGACGTTGATGATGATGATAATGATGATAATGATGACGATGATGACGATGATGATGATGTGCAAAAAGTTATTATATATCTCTGATACGGATCTGTAGCTGATCACTGCAGATCCATAAACAACATAAAGGGGTTACATGTATTACTGCACGTTCAACAGTTTACGTCCCCCCGCTAACCCGAAATCCTGGAGCCGCCCCTGGACAGTGTCAGACAGTTAACATATGCGCTTAATTATGGGAACCATAATAGCCATATGGGACCTATAATTTAAGGTTTCATCCGGGCAAGTTGGATTAAACGTGCTTAGGCACAAAAAGAAAGTCCCGTTTCTGGTCTCCCGACCGACCCTTTACTTTTGCTGCCGATAAATATTCTTATTCATTTTACCAAACAAGATTTTAATTGGCTATCGTGTTTCATAAACCAGATAATGATTCACTGTTGCGCATGGTACATATTTTACCAAATTGTGACCATATGTTTTTATTGCTATTTTCTAGAATATTAAACTCAATTTACTTTCATAAAAAACGTAATCAATGTAAATTTCATATACGCATACATAATTACCTTGTGCGCGAAACACATATTAATCCAAATTGAATGCAAATATTCATGTTACTATTCAATACGTTATATGCCGTAACACAATCTCCATGTTAATTCCAATACATGTATATTTCGTCCCTCCCATTTAAATCTACAATTTATCCGATGCAACAAAACAACTGTCTAATTTTTTTTCACACCCTTGACATTTCCTCTTAAAACGGTAACTCATTAATGCTCTATTGACACTGCTTGCATTGTTCAGGTACAATAGTATTGATGGATACTTTTTTCACTGACCACGGGTTAATCGTGTTTCACGCTTAGTGCTACAAACTGCTAGAATATGGCCCCAGCTCAGCAGTCACATCAGAGACTTTTTGAAGTCAAACCGACACCGTTGCTATGGTTATTGCTAACGGCTTGCAAATTTTAAAGACCTGGGCCCGGTTTCTCAAAACTTCAACTGTCAATTAAGCTAACAGCCGTTAACTTTATGGTGAAGTTATTTAAGTAAGTTAAACGTTAAAATTTAAACTCCGAGTACCTTTAACTACATTGGAATGCTTACATAAGTTTTCAAATGTTTTATAAGCATGTTGTATGTTATATTCGTTTTATTTACAGTTAAAGTTAACAGGTCGTTACCTTAATTGACCGTTAAAGTTTTGAGCAAATGGGCCCTGGCTAATTGATGACGTTGCGCTTTCACTCTTGTCAGTTGTAACAGGTGGTATTATTAATAATTGTGTTTTTAACGGATTTTATTGTTTGTTCAAATTGGAAATATGATTGCAAGGTAATTTATGGAAGGGAATATCCGCCTGTACATGCATGTTGCTAAATGATAATTGCATGTTGCTAAATGACAATTGGATGCTGCTTAATGACAATTGCATGCTGCTTAATGACAATTGAATATTGCACTGTGATATTCGTTACAAACTAACTGCAACTTCCGTGCATCTTTGTGCTTCTTTCTATCAGTTTGTGGCAGGTAGCTTGCATCTGTCGTTACTCAATAATTGTAGATTCTTGCGTTTAAGTGACAAATGAATCCATTCAGTAGCATGTTTATTCAAACAAGTTTGTATTGCTTTGTACATTTTACTGTAGGAAGTTGATTCTTCAGAAGTAATTCTGATTAATGTATTAAAAATTGAAAGTTCCGCAAGGCGAAAGCAATAAGCACTAAGCACTACGCATGTTAAAGTTAATCAAATGCGACTTGACCATTTGTAATATCTAATTTATATGTAACCGGGAACCAGAAATTCCGGCAGTGTCCGTAAAATCGCTGGGATATATCTAACTCCAAGCTACTTGTTGACTAGTTAAGCTCCTGGCTATTTCGGTCGAAAGAAGGTCCCGCTGTTAGTCCCGCCTCTGCGAATCAGTAAACGGCCGAGGAAAGCTAGTCTTAGTGAGCACAAGCATGGCGATGTTGAGCCAATACTTTGTCTGTCAGTACGTTCGTCCGTACGTCCGGGTGCCTGTCCGTCACAAAGCATGTCCGATCTATATGCTTTAACCATTTTGAAGGAATTCATTGAAAAAATATAGTTCTGTGTTTAGTGTATCAGTCCAGACGGCTTTCGCACTAATTAGCTGCCTTTCCGGCCGTCTGTCCGTACGGATGACTTTCAGACATACATCTTGTCCGTTCTACAACTTCTGAATAGCTTGAAGCACTGTCCGGCTAGCTCAGTGGTAAGTTGACTCGCTTTTTATTTAGGCGGCCCGGGTTCACTCCCTACTCGGCGCATTGAGTATGGCTGGTGGTCAACATACCGGATAGCTGGGGTTTCCTCTTGTACTCCACCCTCCACTGTGTACTGAGCGCCCCCTCCCCCAAACAGCACAACCCCACACCAAAATAAAAAAAATACAACAGTAAAAGCTATGATTCAAAATTCGTCCCAACTTTCGATGAGTTTAAAAGTAAATAAGGCACACCCCGGGTCCCCACGAAATGAAGTGGCGCGTAGGGACCTCACTAACTTCGAAATACACTCATTCAATACACACATGCACGCACGCACGCACACACACACACACACACACACGTCCGCCCCAGTGTTCGTCAGCCCGTCTGTCCATGACTGTGTATACATATGCAAAATAAATTGTTGATCTATCTACTGCTTGGGTTATCGTGAATATTCATGAAATTGATAATAGTGATCCACAACAACATTAAATCGCTATTATTCGTCTATGTATCGTATTTTGTTCATTATTTCATGTTTATTCTGTAATTAAAATTCTTTGTTAAATAAATATTCTTAACGATTACATTTTTACGAAATGTACGTTCAACAAAACTAGCTCGGACTCCAAAAGTGTTATTTCGACAAAAGCAGTCTGCATATCTCCGGAAACTATCGAACATCTGAATTTGCTGTCGAGAGTTGTCTCCCGTATATAGTAATTTGCGCTAGAAAGTGAAATTCGTATTGGTTTCATGTAATTTTATAATGCATTAACATGCTTAGGAAGATCCACTAGTTACTTAATCGCTTGTGATAATCAGCAACAACAAAGTGAAATGCGCGTAGGAATGCAATAAGGAAAAGTATGAATAAACATTTAAATATTGCAGTAAGCAAACAAAAAGCTGAAAGCACGTGTCAATTACATGCAAGCAGCAAGAACTTGGCATAAGGAAGCATTCAGTTACCACGTACCAGAACGCATATGCATGTAAATAACATAACAATGTCATTAACTGGTGGATAGATATGTCGTTCCATTACGAATATCATAATGCAATAGGCAATTGTCATTTAGCCACACGCAATTGTCATTTAGCAAGATGCAATTGCCATGTAGCAACCTGCAATTGTCATTTAGTTGCATGCATGTAGTGGCGGATATACCCTTCCATAGTAATTAGGATGCAATGTTTCGTTAATTAAAAATAATATGCTTTAAATATAAAATAAAGTATCACTAAATTTAAAAAAAAAAAAACATGACTAAAAAAGACTAACCGTGTACAACGCGCGCCGAATTTTCATAGCTGAATTTTAGGGTAAAAATGTGCGCGTAATACATGAAGTACCATAATACACGATACTCATCTGGATAGTAACATAAATGGAACACACACATCATTCTCCCATCATCAAACAAATAATCATATCATTAAAAAAAATCCCTACCTACCGACCCATATTTTTTGGGGTCGGAGACCAGAAACGGAACTTTTTTTTGGCCTTACTACCGGTACATGTATTTTTGTGCATTGGGCCTTACATGAACAATATTGAAGTTAAACATTTTATATACCCCCACTATTCAACAATCCGCCACCTTCTACCCTTCTAATTTTATTCAATGATTTTACTATACACGTCACGATTCTATTATACATGGTACTTTCAAAAAATCCCTACCTACCGACCCATATTTTTTGGGGTCGGAGACCAGAAACGGAACTTTTGTTTGGCCTTACTACCGGTACATTTATTTTGTGCATTGGGCCTTACAATGAACAATATTGAAGTTAGACATTTTATATACCCCCACTATTCAACAATCCGCCACCTTCTACCCTTCTAATTTTATTCAATGATTTTACTATACGTCACGATTCTATTATACATGGTACTTTCAAAAGCGCCGACCGTATACTTTAAATCAAGCACTTCAAAATATCCATTAGTGAGTAATATAGAAAATTATAGACTAAAGTAAAATGAGGTCAGTATGTGTTATAAACACACGTAAATGTTTAAGATTAAAGATCAATTCTTTTAATATAGGGCAAACAATTAAGTGCAGTATTTTCTCCAGACTCTGAGACAAAATCGAGTTAATCTGTTGAACGCCTACTGACGCACACGTTTACCAGAGCTACGCCCGTGTGATCTGAATGAAAATATATCGATCTGTTATTAGCCTTTCATTGGAACTTAATAGAAACTAAATAATAGAACACGAGAACCATTTGTATTGGGTAAAGTATACTTGTGTGCTTTAAATAGAACTTTTTAACGAATGCGTTATTTTAAGTACGGTACATGAATATTAGTCGATACGCATGTTCACAAAGTAAAGCGAATTGAAAAATTGCTTCAGTGTGTAAATACCACCGGTCTTTGTAAATACATGTAGAACTGTTATCATGTACATTCGCAGGGAATTGGACTAACGTTCACCACAAAATGGGATCTGGATTATCAAAACAATCAAAATCACAAGTAAAAGGACCGATACAGGAAAAGTTTCAGAATGCACCACTTCCGGGAAGTTCCGTACCACCGTCGCGGCGACCACTCGCGGTCACCAGACCGGAAGTAGCCCGGGTAGACGAGGAGGCTCCAGCTTTCCAGAAGACGCAAGCTGCAGAAACAACCCCTTCGGTCGCCGTTAGTACTCATGTACCTAAACAGGAACAACGGACCAACAACAACAATCCCAGGAAAAGGTAATGTGAACACATGTACATTAGAATATAAAGAATGAAACAGTACAAACATCGGTCGATATAATACACTGATTATAAAATATATATTAATATTCACCACATGTGAAGATATTTGTAAGACTCTGTCATTATATAGAGACATCGGACACATATTAGTACCTGTATTTGCATGTATGTATATTAAAATATAGTACATATAATATTATCAAGTTGTAAATAAATTGTACAAAAAGAGCATATAGAGTCACTATAAATCATTACTCGTTATGGTATATTACTCTACTGCGTATTCAATTAACATACTTTTACATGTTCTGTTTAATTCAAAACAGATTTCATCGTAGTAACTTGTAACACGATTTGTTTTTTTTTTCCATGCCGTTTGTTTTAATAGAGTATCATACATTATTTGTATACATTGGCAATACTTATACTACAGACAATTGTGAGCGCGTTTTAGTGTGGCGATTTTTACGCGTGTGGGATTTGTATCCACATATTTTATTAATACCGTTTTTCAATCAGCTGATATATTATTAAACATGCTAATGAAAGCAGTGCGCGTGCCTGGACAACGTTGTCGCGCTCTGCAGATAACGGTATCGTGTTGATAATAATAATAATAATAATAATAATAATAATAATAATAACAACTTTATTTCATGAAGATATCACATTAAGAAACTACATTTCTTTTGTACAATGTGGTCTTCAATAAACCTTGCTGTTATGCAAATCTAATATAACACTTTCGGCGACATTATATACGCTAATACGTATTACCGGTAATTACACAATAGCAAATCAATAAACCGAAAATACAACAATGACTGAAATACAAACTGGACAAGCGACATTTTGAAACAGTTATACAATACATGACGTATATGAAGCATGTCGCAGCACAACAGCAGACACTCGGAAGAATTATATAAATAGTATGCATTTCGAGGATCGTGTTTCCGTATAGTTACATAGACGTGTAAATCACTTTTCTGAATCAAGTCCGTCCATTTATGGTCTGCATTCTCAACTTTCTAGACGCAGTATAAGCTTAATACTAGCAGAACTTCCTAAGGCACTGGTGAATGCCGGTATGTTTACTGCAAAGGACAGACCTGATCATTATTACTGATTTAAAACGTTATACGATGTTCTAATGTCAGTTAGGCAACATGGTCATTGACTTTAGTCAGCCGACATTTTCTTATACAATTATAATACAAAATGTACGGTAATATACTTTCTTGAAGTTTTAATAAATTTGAAACACCCGCCTTTGATGTTTATGAAAAAGAACATATCAACGTCCGTTAGTGTAAAGTCTTTGAAACGGAGAATGTGTTCCTTTATCGCTAACGCAAAGATTAATGACCTGATAAATATGATTACTTCCAAGACAAACACAACATACATTGTCTCACGACGAGATTGCTGTAACAATTGTAACAATTACTAGTAGCAACTATATGTGACGGCAAATGTAGCTGACGTCCGTTGTCAACTTTCAGTGCGCATGCGCGGCGGAACGACACGAAGCACCTGGTGAGGAAGATGGAGCAGGGCGTCGAGTTCGAGGAGGAGGTGGACAGTAAGTCCCGCCCCATCTCAAACGCACACATACACATATCCCGCCCCATCCCGTGCTCACACGTGTCCCGCCCCAATCCCGCACGCACACAAACACATGCCCCACTCCGATCCCAACCGCACACAGACACGTGTCCCGCTCCCATCACGCACGCACACAGACACATGCCCCACTCCGATCCCACACGCAGAGAGACACGTGTCCCGCCCCCATCACGCACGCACACAGACACATGCCCCTCTCCGATCCCACACGCACACAGACACGTGTCCCGCCTCCATCCCGCACGCACAAGGCATATGCCCCACCCCAATCCCGCACGCACACAGACACATGCCCCACCCCAATCCCGCACGCACACAGACAAGTGTCCCGCCCCCATCCCGCACGCACACAGACACATGCCCCACCCCAATCTCGCACGCACACAGACACGTGTCCCGCCCCCATCCCGCACGCACACAGACACGTGTCCCGCCCCATCCCGCACGCACACAGACACATGTTCCGCCCCCATCCCGCACACACACAAGACACATGTCCCGCCCATCCCACCCGCGCACAGACACATGTCCCGCCCCAATCCCGCACGCTCACAGACACATGTCCCCCCATCCCGCACGCACACCTTCATTATTTTATGTCTCGGCCCCATTCATCACGTACACAAGTCCCGTCCGGTTAATGATACTATGCCATATTATAGGAGCACTTGTAACTGTTAAACTTCACAAACCTCCTGAATGATAGTCTTACGTCGGTTAGGAAATGTGAGAATACTGCATGCATGCAATTCTAAGTACTGTTATACTGTTAACAGTTCCAATACAATACAATATTTATTCGGCAATTTAAGGCCACCGGCCCACAATACAGCAGTGTAATTATAACAGTATACAAGTTTAAGTGGTAAAAGAACATTATTAAATGAACATTACAAAACTGTTACATTATAAATATAGATTGTAGATGAACACTAACAGTTTATACTGTTATAATAATATAATATTTTATGGATTTAATAAAGCTATATATGGCAATAACTGTGACAAATGTATATTTACAAAGGATTCATACTAACAAAATGAGTATTTACAAAAGCAGTGTTGTGAGTTTTCATGAATTCCTCTCTTAACTTGTCACATTGAAATAAATATATTGCAACCAATAATATATGTTTGTCGTTACTGTCTGATAACAGGGAAAATGTGCAAGACACTTTTTGAGCACAAACGGTAATTCAGTTCATAAATATCGTTCTACATTTAATAAAGTTTTGAAGTCTCTGTAGTACATTGCCTTTGGGGATGTGTTTATATAAGCTTGGAGTTTTTGCAAGGCACAGTCTTCAAGTCTCGTTTTAAATGATTTCAGGAACATTTTTTTGTCTCCGACCTAATTTGAAATCCACGCGTAGCAAACCCGTTTTCAAATAATAGACTTCCATCCGATGTGTCATGATTCCGTAGTACAAGATAGAGTTGCCTTGGGTATCTGTTTGGTGGCATTTGCAAAATTTTAACCCAGTAAGAAATACATTTGAACATGTAGGTCACAGATATGGGTAAACGGCCACATTCACTGAGCGCAAAGAAGTTTGCCACTGATTTGTTCAGGCCACAGAGACGTTTACAATAGTTCTCATGCACTCGTTCAATGCACTCTGCGTACTGGAAACCCCTTATGTCCGCCGAATAGCATAAAATGGGCAAGATCATTGCATCAAAATGTTTAAAAGCTTCTTTTGGGTTAAAATAGCCATAATATTTCTGACATTTGTATACACTTGCTAAAGCCTTATTAGCTTGCTTCGCTAATGTTTCCTTGTCATTGTCCATGATAATTTTGGCGTGAAATATACACCGAGATATTTATAAAAAGACACAACTTCTACATTCACATGTTTGTATGTCCAGTGTTCATATTGGCGTAAAGGGCCACCGTTTCTAAACACCATAATCTTTGACTTATCTATATTTATTTTTAAGTTTGCGTTCTCAAAAAATGTATCGATGTTGTTTATTAACCGCTGTAGACGTATAGCCGTGTCAGCTAATTAACACAACTAATTTGTCTGTTTCTTGCGATATAAAAATTCCATCATCCGACTGTAATTTAAGGAAATTCACCAGGTCATTCATGAAGATTGAAAATATTATCGGTGACGATAAACAGCCCTGTTTTGTGCCGATTTTGCAATCAAAGAAGTCCGTCAGGCCGTTTTTAACTTTCACACACGCCTTCATTTGGCTGTACATAGATTTAAAGTAGGGATGGGACTGACTACTCGAATATTGCATAATATTCGAATATAAAAAAACGAATACGAATATTCGATTTTCTCATTTATTTAAAGAACAAAATTTCTTTAAAAAATCATGTTTTTTTCCAGTTTGATTGCAAAGTTAACATGAATTCCAGTCGTATTTCCTGCCTAGTGGGTGGGCGGGGGCAGTGTAACGTTTTTACAACACATGCTAAACATGTCCAATTAACGACAATTGCTATAACTGGCAGGGGGGGGGGGGGGCCACGTCTGTACAAGGGCCGCGAGTTAACGGTTTGTAGGAGGCGCGAACAAAATTAGCATGATCTGGTCAATCTTACTATACGTCACTTGTAAATTATTCTCCATTATATCAACACCGTATTATACAAGAGTCTTTATTATTAAACAATGCCACCATCACGTGCTTGGAAGTACTTTAAGCGGTCATCAGACAAAACCCAGGCAACGTGTAATCTGCACAGCAGATACAAGCTTCATGGTTCTGAAAAAAAAACGGAACGATTAACAAATTAATTAACAATACATTTAACAATATCTCACATTTTTTTATATTTGCCTAATACTCACAAAGTTATATCGCTCATTTACCACTGAAACAAGGTAAAACAACTACGTACACGTAGTGTACATATTTCGGATAGTTAAATATTCGGACAGGGTGCCGTATATATTAGGATTTACAAAACGAATATTCGAATATATTCGAATACCTAAAACGAATATTCGAATATTGATTTCAGTATTCGGTCCTATCCCTCATTTCAAGATATTCAGAAACCGTCCCTCAATACTATTTCTCGACAAACAAAGCCAAATCTTTGCATGGTTACAACTGTCAAATGCCTTTAAGTAGTTCACGTAAAAAAACATAAAAACGACCTCCTTTCTTTGATGTATATTTTTGGATTATTGCGTGCAAATTCAAGATATTGTCGATGGTTGAGTACCCTGACCTAATCCAGCTTGAGCTTCGTCAATAACCATATTTTCATCACACCAACGCGCTAGTCGTTTTGTTAAAATATTGATAAATATTTTTTGCTTAGGCTACTTGACAATGAAATTGCCCTATAATTATTTGGTTCTAAGGGTGATCCTTTTTTTGTGCAGAGGAGTGATCACACTTTTACACCAATCTTCTGGAAATACACCTGTTTCAAATATGTTATTGAAAAGACTTTGCAGAAAGGGTGCTATACGATTTGCCGTGACTTTAAACATTTCTATGCACAGTCCATCATACCCAGACGCACAGTTACTTTTCAGGCCTTGCATACTTTGTTGAATTTCTTCCTCTGTGATATTTTCACTTAGACATTCAGCATTTATCTCCCTTGATAATATTGACAAATGGTCATTATCATTGTCATTCATCACATGTGAGTGTTCAAAAAGATTGCTAAAATAATCGAACCATTGATCACCGGAAATCAAGTCGCTGGGATCATTCGGCCTCCCATTTGCCTTTTTAATTTGACTCCAGAATTCCTTTTGATTGTCTTTGCACTGAACAAGCTGTCTGCGCTTAAGTCGCTGAAAATCGTTCTTTTTGGACGTGCATGTGGTCTTAAATATATTTATATTGATTTTATAATTGATTTTATATTGTTGGAAATCTTGACTGTCATTTGTTATCCGGAACTTGCGTAATGCACGGAACTTCTCATATTTAAGATCTGAGCATTCTGTATCCCACCATTCAGGCTGAGTTAACAAGTTTAAATTGGTTTTCGGACCACAGCGTTTTTTCTTAATACATCTGCCTGCGTTTTCATAGACTTTCATAAAAGCATTTAAACTGACATCAATGTTCGAGTTCAATAATGACATTTCGAAGTCACAATAACAAGTGTCAAACTGTTCTACAAAGGATTCACGACAACACTCGTCCCATAGTGGTATGCGGATTTCAGATTTGAGTGGTCTGGCAATGTTTGATGCATAGTATTTAACGCGAGTCTCAGATTTAAGGGAAAATGATCGGAAAAGTCCTCGTTCCCCACTTCAAATTTGCTGACATGTTTAAACAGCGGCGTTGATGTTAATATGTAGTCTACGACGCTTTTGCCTCCGTTAGCGGTACACGCGAATTCTCCGTACTGATCACCATCTGCTCGTCCGTTGAGTGCGTGAATATCAAACATGCAGCAAAGTTCAGCTAGCGCGATTCCGAACCTGTTAAAAGTCAAGTCTTTATTTTTACGTGGTAAGCAAAATGTATCACTTGGGTATGCGGTTTCACAGAATACATATATGACGTCATCGTTTGGTATATAATCCAATTTATCATACATACGTGCATTTAAGTCTCCCGCCAGTAATATCAGCGTAGATGGAAAATCTGAGACGATTGTGAGTAATTTTTCTTGTAGAATAGAAATGCCGTTTTCATTGACATGATCATAAATAGGCGATCTCTCAGGGGCGACGTAGGCATAACAAAGGATTAGCTCTTGCGAGAGACAGGTTAGATCTCTGGATATATGAAGTATAACACAGTCGTCAAAAGTATTATATATTTGCTTAAAATGAGTTGATATTTTATTTGACACAGAGACTGTGAACCCACCGGAGCCCCGCCCTTTCTCACACGGCCGCATTTTAGAAAAACACGTATAGTCATCAAGAAAGTCATCAAATTCTACTGAGCGTCTCTGCCATGATTCACATAAACCAATAATGTCAAACGTTCTACAAAAAATATTTAAAAATACGTCACTGTCATACTTCTTCAAATCTTGAACATTTAGTGAACAAATGTTGATGTCTGTACATATATTTACATCTACACTGCCGACTGGGCGTTGGCCTAACCCCTATTTCCGTATCAAAACAGGCTTTTTAGTTTCGAAATTGAACTCGTACGTTTCCTCATCAACAATAAGTTTATCGTGCCTGAAACGGGCAGACTTCCCTTCTGCTATGCACTGCTGCAGAAACGGATATAGTCCTGTGCGCGCCTTGACAATTCTCTCCGGGAGATCCTCGACAACCCTACCGTTCACATGACCTTGTTTACGCTTTTGGCGGAAGGCATTCAACACTGCATCTCGACTCTTAAGTGTCGCGAATCGCGTTAATACTGGGCTTTCCTTTTTATTTCCAAGGCGATATGAGTATTCGATTTGCACATCTTCATCTGATAAGTTTAGTTCTTGGACTGCAAAATCACGTACTTTTTGTTCCGCATGAGTAGAATTTTCATTTCCACTGAAATTCATTCCATATATTTTGAGATTATTTTTCCTCAGTGCCATATCTTGTTTTTCCAGTAGTTTCTCATTTACGGATAATTTTTCTTGTAAGTTCCAACAACATATATATGCGTTTAATTGTTTGTAACATAGTAAATTTCTATCGCAATGCTCCAGTCTGCATGCGCCTCTTATTGCAGACATCCTGGGCCTCGACCGGATGAAGTCGCGCCTCCAGCTGAGGCGGGAGAGGACGCTGCACCGACTGGGGGGGAGGAGGCGCGCCTTCCTGCCCGTCGACAGGTTCAAGGACGCCGCGGTCAAGGTGAGGGCTGGGACGCCTTTAATGCTTATAATCCTGCTATATATGTTATACACGTGTTTACTTAGTGCATTGAACATTCGTGTGTTTAAACCCAACATTTTAATCGAACTTTAAAATCGGTTTAATTTAATTTTGTTTTTACCGATATAATAGATAAGAATATATATTACAAATACTGTTGATGTTAGTAGTACTCCAAGTTGCTTACGGCATACATTACATCTACGTTCGTTTACACACCACTGGAGAGTACATTTTGATAGATCACTGGCGCGCGGAAGACTGACGCCCCTAAGACTGCGGTGGACGCCATCCTGCAGGGGGACCTAGCGGCCGAGTGTCCCTCCACAACCAAGGTCGTGCGAATATTCACCAGCAGCACATTTACAGGTAATACAGATAATAATAATAAAATAGTCGTCATCATCATCATCATCATTAGGGGTGTCACAATATACCTGTTTATTGGTTTATTGCAATTGTTGATTCTGCAATAAAATATCGGAATGTGAATGTTTATACCGATATATTGCATTATTTATGTGGTCTTTTTACAGTTTTGCGTTTTTGTCTGTTATTAATACTTCGATTACAAAACTTTTGAGTGAACAAAAACATGCTTATTGTCATGATCAACAATTAAAAGCCAGTATCATTTGGTAAAGTTGATAGTTTTGTAGGGGTGAATGTGAAAAGCCGGACCATTATGGACAGGACTGGCGACCAATACTATTCCATTTGTACGGTGTCCTGTTACTGCCGTCGTACATAGTTTCGCGACTTCGACCTGTGCTTATGAAAGGGCGCTGACGCGCCGACACGATACGCCGACGCGCCGACACGATACGCCGAAGCGCCGAGACAATGCGCTGAAGCTCCGAAACGATACGCCGAAGCGATATAAACGTCACAATCTCGTGTTGTTGTTTTTTCATACGTGGCTATAAAACTGGGCGAACATACGACAAGACGACGTTTATATCGCTTCGGCGCATCGTATCGGCGCTTCGGCGTATCGTGTCGGCGTTCGGCGTATCGTCTCGGCGCGTCGGCGCCCTATTATTTCTGAGGTCTAAATCGCGCCGAGGCGATACGCCGACGCGCCGAGACGATACGTCGACGCGCCGACACGATGCGCCGAAGTGCCGAGACGATACGCCGAAGCGTTTTCTGACCCAAACAAAATTAAGCAGACAGTCTTATTGCAAGCATTGTTTTTATTTTTAATGTAAAATACTTCATTGTTAATATTAAATACGTATATCAATAAGTAATGAAACAAGTAAACACTTGTGTGTTTTCATAACATTGTTTAATAGACATGTATATATATGTAGGAATAATAACGTGCCAACAGTTATATATTTGTACCATGTATAAACTGTACCTGTATGTATTATTTTAAATGTGCCTACAGGTATACATTTAGATATATAGGTACACAATTTTACCTGTGGGCACAAATGTTACAGCTGCAGGTATATTTATTTATAGCAACTGCACTCGTACATATTTTCACTTTTGACTAAAACTGTACGCCGTAAAAAATTGGGCGAAGATACGATAATACGATGTTTATATCGCTTCGGCGCATCGTGTCGGCGCTGCGGCGCATCGTGTCGGCGCTTCGGCGTATCGTGTCGGCGCGTCGGCGCATCGTGTCGGCGTATCGTATTGGCGCGTCGGCGTATCGTGTCGGCGCGTTTTCGACCTCAAAAATGAAAGGGCGCCGACGCGCCGACACGATACGCAGATGCGCCGAAACGATACGCCGAAGCGCCGACACGATACGCCTAAGCGCCGACACGATACACCGAAGCTACGACACGATATAAAGAAACACGAGATCGCGACGTTTATATCGCTTCGGCGCATCGTGTGGGCGCTTCGGCGTATCGTGTCGGCCCTTCGGTGTATCGTCTCGGCGCTTCGGCGCGTCGGCGTATCGTCTCGACGCGTTGGCGTATCGTATCGGCGCGTTTTCGACCTCAGAAATGCAAGGGCGCCGACGCGCCGAGACGATACGCCGACGCGCCGACACGATACGCCGACGCGCCGAGACGATACGCCGACGAGCCGACACGATACGCCGAAGCGCCGACACGATGCGCCGAAGCGATATAAACGTCGTCTCGTCGTATCTTCGCCCAATTTTATAGCCACATATGAAAAAAACACACAAGATTGCGACGTTTATATCGCTTCGGCGTAACGTGTCAGCGCTTCAGCGCATCGTCTCGGCGCTTCGGCGTATCGTGTCGGCACTTTCATAAGCACAGGTCATCAACATTGGTGATAATAAAAAGGTAAAAAAAAACAACATCCTATAAAATATTGCGCTGTACATAGTGATTTTGTCAGTCTTAAGCTTATTAAATACAAAGGTCGCAGTATATTGCAACAAATATGATAAATAAAAAAAATATCGCAATATATCGCAATATGGAGTTTTAATATTCTGACACACCTAATCATCAGCATCATCATCATCGTCGTCGTCGTCTTCTTCGTCGTCGTCGTCATAATCATTATCGTTGTCATCATTGTCATCATCAGGTCACCATCATAACAAAAGTAGAAGAATGAAAATAAGAAGGGTGTTTTCTTTTCATTACAGATACGCAGCACGAAAGGAACACACTGATGAAGGCCGGATATCCGGTACTGAAGGCGTGGTGTCAGCAGCGCGGCTACGACTTCCAGGTGGTGGACATGCGCTGGGGCATCCGGGACCAGGCCACCGACGACCACATGGGCACCGAGATTTGTCTAAAAGAACTGCGCATGTGCCAGAGACTGTCCACTGGGCCCAACTTTGTGGTATGAAACATACGAGACATCAATCCCTTCATATGTCCATGTTTACGTGTATTCAGATATTTGTTGTTCTGGTGCTTGGGCGCTCGTTAACCACGTGTAATCCCTTGCAGTCGTTGATGTCCCACAAGTACGGCTACACGGATTTCCCCCGGTGTATTGATGCGCGAGAGTTTGAAACCATCTTGAAGGAAGTGACATCCACAGAGACAATCGCGCTGTTCAATAAGTAGGTACAGTCGCGTTTGACACACAAACACTTCAAATAATCGTTCACAGCATTCGAAATTTTTGCACATTATATAATAATAATAATATTAATAATATTAATAAAAATAATAATAAATTAATACTAATAATAATATTATTAATAATAACTTTATTTAATGAAGAATTCATGTAATATCATAATGAAAAGTATTAGTGCGTAAGGGATATTTTATTTAAACTTAGAAGTTGTTTCAAATCCGTGTTTTTCATATTAAAAATATTAAAAAGGTAACACATCACAATACTTCTACAAAAAGCAATGAACAAGCACATATATGATACATTTTTGCGTTGTTGCAGATGGTACCGCAAGGACTTGAATGTGGACCCGCCTGTGTACGTCGCGTTCCCTATCAGCACACATCTACCAGACATTGTCAGCAGCCAGAAGGTAACAGGATGTCGCTTGTCACGTGTCGACCTTGCACGTGTGTATTTGAGGCCATTGACCAAATTTTATTACATGAGCAGTAAAGTTGTGGACACAAATCACTTTTGTTAGAAATATATAACTGTTTGTGTAAAAAGAGATGACTGCAACGTGTTTTTCAGATCCAATAACACTTATTTAAATCAATAGACGAACATCAACACAATGTTGTCCGTCGGATTGTGTTGACATTACGACTGTTATCTGAGATCGGTTGTAATGAGTATGTTTGTTGTTTTTTTCATTGCCCTCTATAGTGCTACGATTTATAAGCACGTACGTATAGGAGAGTACGTCTAGAAACGCCATGATTACCAGAAGTGGTTATGTTTTACGTGAATTATTTTTGACCTAAGTGTTATGACTAATTACCAACCCTGGGTATCACCTGTCTCGTACTCGTCCAGGACAAGAAGGACGCTGCGAAGAAGGTGTGGTGGAGCGAGAGCGAGGCCATCCAGCGGACCCTGGAGGAGGTGGCACAGCGTGTGTTCGACGCCGAGACCGCCAGGAAATACATACGGTCCAGTACGATAAATGCTGTCTATTATTCACATTTTAAAGTCACAGGGTCCGTTTTGAACCATATTGTAAAACAATTTTAATATGTAGTTGTTAATATATTCTCAAAATGCACAATAGTTGATGTTCTGAATTAACATGACACGGAATTTAATGAAAAATATCCGATTTCATTCATTTTGTATCGTCAGTACGCAGAACTAATGACTTATTAAGTTATAAATAGTTTAATGCTATAACACAACACGTAATACACGTGTTTTCCGACTCACATTGCAGCACGGTTTAACGCTATTTAAATACTGGTATATAAACAGACTCTGTTGATAAACAGTTTAGGTGGTTGACAGTATTTCTCGGCGTAGCTGTCTAAGATCACTGTTGACCTAGATTTCTTGCGATAATTATGCAGCGGGAAAATTGAATGCCAATAGAATTGGGAAAATTGTATAATTTTAGGGAATGCAAATTCAAACAATGGTTTAACGTATACCAATAACTGTTGCATACATTTGAGGATTAAAAATTTGCACAATTGTTTACATAAGTGGTCAAAATGAAGTTATAAACATATCTTCGACACTAGAACTCTAGAACTCTAGAACTAAGGCTAATTATGAACGTATGTTCTCATTGTATGCCATAAACAGAATGCTGTATTCATTCACGTAACGAAATAACTATTTTGTTTAGTCTACACTTATATAAGCAGTACGCTCTATAAATAGCAAGTGTGCAATGTTCCCATTCATAAATCTCATTCGCAGAATTGCCGTTCCATGTAGCCCATTGATTCTAGCGAGTTCATCATATTCCAGAAACAGTAGTGCCATTCTAAAAATAGCGCGCGTAGCTAGCAACCGTTGTATAGCTGTGTTAATATACTCGTACATGCATCAGTAATAGCGTTCAGAGAATCATAAACCTAAAAATTTCAATAAATGGGGAATTTATATTTATAAACTTACTGTTAATTTGAATTAAAATTGTGGTAACGATTTATTAACGATTATTAATAATTGCATCTTTCTATCAACTTCTCAAGTAGATGTTATTTAATCTGTAAAAAGATGCTACATTTTCTATAGATACAATGGTATGAAAGAAGATTCGGAATACGTCGAATTGTTATTCGCGTAGCATGAATACACAATTTGCAATACTAATTATACACAGGAACCCTTGATATATCATATTTCTACTGATATAATTTAAAAATCGTCATAGTCTAATGAATTTTTATGTTTGCATTATCAAAAATAAAGTCTGAACATTTCAAAAATCGCTGAATGTTCCCTGACTTTTGCTTTTTATTGGGATACACAGTATAAATGCTTATTTGACTTCAAATCGTTATTATATTAGATAACTAACATGAATGGTATACTACCGGTACTATAAATAACTATATAGACTCGTCTGGTACATAATAATTTTAATTCATTCCCGAAATTATTTCCTTACATTGTTAATTTGTTGAATTGGCTTGACAAATTCAGATAACAATTATGTCAACCTAAATTATTTTGGTTATTCATATATCACTGGTAGAAACATGGAGCTGTATGATTGGTTTACTCACGGCATAGATATTAATGATAATTTTATTTAATTGTTAAATTAATACATTTATCTCTAATTAACTTTTGGGGCCGATAAGTTTTCTAATAGTGTCCGAAAAATCTGGGGTCCAATAAATCTCCTTATATTGGTGGGGACCAAAAAAACTCTTTAGGTAATTTTTAAATGACATATTTATATTAATTTCAAACACCGATTGTCGTTTTGAAAGACATTTCTTGTTTTGTATGTTTTCGGATTACGAACACGCTGTTAAATTTATTGTTGTATGTAAAAATATCACAGTGCTTAGTATTATTTAATTAAATTGTTTTCTTTGCTCAAAGAAAATATTTTCTGCCCATTACTGATTTGGAGGCTTTAAAAGTATGCCTATTTGAATTTTCTGATGACCGCTTCTTACCATCTTATCATTTGCAATGTGAACCATTTTTCATTGCACATGGTAAAAAACGGCCAATCAGAACAAAAATACAAATACACATGCACTTACATGAATAAAGTCTGTAATTTTATTTTTTGGAAGTATTACAGCCCAAATGCTTTTTAAAGACGCACTATCTATTGGTGCACTGCAGTAACGGAGACGGAGGTGCACGACGGGCTGCTGACGGCTGCCGACCCCCCGACCCAGTGCCTGTGGCTGAGACGGACCATTACCGGCATTGACGGGCAGGACAGCAGCTTCCTGCTCTCCAGATACCAAGGTTAGAGCCCACCGATAGCACTGGTAACCTAACAGATCATCTCAACATTCCGATTTTTGTGATCGCCTTTTGTCCGTCGTCCGTCGTGCATCGTCAACATTTACATTGAGAACACTCTAGAGGCCACATTTATTGGCCAATCTTCATGAAACTTGGTCAGAACATTTGTCAAAGTAGGTATCTCGGCCGAATTTGAAACTGGGTCATGTGGGGTCAAAAACTAGGTCACTAGGTCAAATTGAAGAAAAAGCTTGTGAACACTCTATAAGTCACATTTTTTACCCAATCAACATGAAACTTGCTCAGAACCTTTGTTCTTATGATATCTCGGCCGAGCTCGAGAATGGTTCCGGTCCGTTGAAAAACATGGCCGCCGGGGGGGGGGAAGTTTTCCTTATATGGCTATAGGAAAAGCTTGTGAACACTCTAAAAGTCAAATTTGTGCCCAATCAACATGAAACTTGCTCAGAACCTTTGTTCTTATGACATCTTGGCCGAGCTCGAAAATGGTTCCGGTCTGTCAATAAACATGGCCGCCAGGGAGGGGGCAGTTTTCCTAGACTAGAAGAAATGCATGGACGTATATTTGTTTCAAGAACACTGGGATATTTAACCTATTGGGCTATAGAAAAAGCTTTTGAACACTCTGGAAGCCAAATTTTTTAGAGGCCACATTTGTATCCCAATCATCATGAAACTTTCTCAGAACATTTGTCGCAATGATATCTCGTACAAGTTCGAACCCAGGTTACATGTGGTAAAATACTAGGTCACCAGGCCAAATTGAAAAAAAAAAAAAAAGCTTGCGAACAATCTAGAGGCTACAATTTTAGCCGAATCTTTATGTAACTTGCTTAGAACAGTTTAATTCCTTAGCCCCTCAGGTGAGCGACCTAGGGCCTTATGGCCCTCTTGTTTTTGTCAACTACGTTTGGTTCATTGATTGCATTCTGTCGACCTGTTCAATGTATAGGTTCGCATACTAGTTTCGCATTATAATTAAAGTGTATTAGTTGAACATCGAATATGCTTTTATACCAAATTTAAAATTCAGCGGTAACACTTGTGTTCAAACCGGGTAATCATGTTGTCTTTAAGAGTGCTCCTACAACAACAGCGAGGAGAAGGTGCAGAAAGTGCGGCAGATGCTGGCGGACCTAACCAGGAGCATGGAGGCCAAGCTGAAGGACAGCGTCCTCAGCTACACCGTCGACTGGGACCCAGACAAAGGTAACGCACCTATCAATATTTCTCCCCAGGGATGAGCGGTGGGCTGACCCATGGGACTAATTTTATTTTAGGGGGTATAATTCCCCACCCTAGAGGCAAGCATTTTTGTCTAAATCCCCTCAGTAGGAGATGCTATAAGGGTATCAAACGGCCCGGGGTCCAATATTACCGGGGTCTAAAATCCGACCAAAGTTTATTTCCCTGGGACCCGGAATCATTCTGCGTGTCATATTCCTGCCTGTCGGGAATTGCTTTCAGTCTAAAGTACCGTATATGCCCGCCTCTCTCCCCCCCCCCCCCCCCCGGGGGAAAATATTGATAGGTGCATAACCACGGTAACACACGTGTCCCAGACACACCCGGTACACCGAACGAGAATGAACATTTTCCTTTCAAGAAAATGTGTTAACACTTACCTTTAATTTGAGAACAAAGTAATTACCGATAAATTGTATGAAACAAGCTCAAACAAAACACGGCGATTATCTCTACGAAGCAGATAAACGAATTTTCTTTTGATAATTTTTGTGTAAACACGCACATGTTATTATAACTTATTAATATGTACATGTATTTGCAAGGTCTCAATCCCGAGTTCGAGCCGCACAAGAAGTACCTGCAGAAGATGACGGAGGACTTCGTGTCTCGGATGTGCAGCGTCATCAGCGCGGCCATCAGCAAGCGCCACCAGTTGGACGATCCGCTGGTGGAAGAGGTGGCTGAGCATGCGCAGTTCTGTCAGACAAAATGCGACAACTTCCATGGGCGGGAAGAAGTACTCAAGGTCAGTCTGCATGCTTGACTACATGTGCAAGATTAGTTTTTCAAATGATGAACAATTATACTCGTATTTTGCCTGTTTGCACTTCAAAAATGTCGCTAATTCGGTTATATAATAAATCTGTTTGGGTGTACAGCAAATGGGTGAGTACGTGAAGGGCATGAGCAACGAGCCTTTGGTCCTGCACGGCGACTCGGGCTCCGGCAAGACTTCCATCCTGGCAATGGCTGCCCGCATGAGCGCGGAGTGGACGGGGAAAGACGCGGTCGTTGTTGTCAGGTATAGGGAATGCATGCTCGTCAGTTCATCGTTTTAACCTATTTAGGATTATATTATAGTATTACATATCCATGTATAAGCATGTTTTGCATGTATATCAAATGCATCTGATTAATTGTCTATTGTGATATCTATACCATGTATATCTGTACAATGTCAAACCCTTGGATCTGTAAGTAAAATATAGATAGCCGACATTTTTGTTCAACACGGACAGATTCGACGTATACACAAGTTCCTTGTTTACATATATATACATGTATTTACTATTTCGGCACACTTTCGCCCGTCATGATTAAGATTGTCAGCTATTGTTACTGTTGTTTTCAGATTTATTGCCACTACGCCCAGCAGTTCGAATTTGATAGGCCTTCTGTCCAGCATTACTCAGCAAATACGCCGCGCATACAACGTCGACCAGAACGTTTCAATGGTAACAATATTTTGTACAAAAACAACAACAACAAAAAGAAAATATATAAAACAACAGAATTATATAAATGTAAAAGGAAAATGCTGATGTTTATTACTGGTTTATACAACTGTTGCATAGTTTTCTAATGTTCCAGGACTTGCGGCTGTTGGTGGACGAGTTCGCGCTGAGCCTGTTCCTGCCGACCGTAGAGAGGCCCCTGATCCTCGTGCTGGACACTCTCGACATGCTCGACCCCTCGCACAACGCTCGACAGCTGCAGTGGCTGCCCACCAGGCTGCGGCCCAATGTCAAGGTCATCGTGTCCACCTTGACTGACGGCCAGTTCGAGGCGTTCCCTATCCTCAACTCAATCATCAGGACAAAAGATAACCTGATCAAAGTACCCACACTCACCAGCGATGATTTTAAAGAAATTGTTGATGGTTGGCTACAGAAAAATCGTCGCAAGCTAACGACAGATCAAAAGAAACTGTTGATACATATGTGCCTTAAATGTCCATCTCCGTTATTTCTAAAACTTGCTTTTGACAAAGCGTGCACGTGGACAAGCTTTGCAGCAAAAAGCGCTACAGTTCTCGAAACCTCCATTAGGAAGAGCATCGACGGACTGTTTCAAAGACTAGAAGAAATGCATGGACGTATATTTGTTTCAAGAGCACTGGGATATTTAACCATATGTAAGTACAACACTAATTAAACTGATGAAATACTGACCATATAATCTGATATACGTATACTTATATACAAATATGTTTAAAAAAAAAATATGTACAGTTTGTATCTATTTTTCCCTGCAGCTCGTTCCGGTTTGACGGAGACGGAGCTGGAGGACGTGTTCTCCTGCGACGATGACGTCCTCAATGACGTGTACATGTACTGGACCCCGCCCATCAGACGTCTGCCCCCGATGTTGCTACTACGACTGCGCGCTGATCTAAAGGAATATCTCGGTACGGAATTCCGTTAGGGCCATTGCCTATCAATGTGTTGATTTGAATATCGGTACTTGATAGATGTTGAAAACCTCGGAATCACGATACTACAGTAATGAAAACGCGACAACACGATGACGAAAACGCGATACTACGATAAAGAAAACGCGATAATACGATGGTACGATGATGATAATGCGATATTTCGTGTTTTCAACATCGTGCTGTTGCGTTTTTACCATTGTAATCATCATAACGCGACAGTACAATGATGATAACGCTATAGTACGATAATGATAACGCGACAGTACGATAATGATAACGCGACAGTACAATGGTGATAACGCGACAGTACGATGGTGATCACGCGACACGGGGAGACCGTATGATGATGATAATGTGACAGTACGATGGTGATAACGCGACAATACGGTACTGCGATAACGACAACGCGATATCACGACATTACGATTGTGAAAATTCGACAGTACGATGGTTTTCGTTATCGTAATATCGCGTGATCATCATCGTGTTGTCCGCGTTTTTGTTGTATCGTGATTTCGCGTGTTCATCATCTTACTATCGAGTATCGCGTTCAAATCAACACATTCATAGGCGATGCCCCTTACGTAATTCCATAGTAAAGGGCGTTCGCTGTTGAAACATTCCAATGATATTCAGTGATATTTTCACATTGTAAATCACAGATTAAAAAAAGTATGATGTGAATTACGAGTAAACTCATTGCAATGGTCAGCAATATTTTATCTAGTACATGTACATTAGTTTATTCATGTAATAGCAGTTGATTTAGTACACTGAATCCATGTATACTTAATTAGGTAAGATAAACAATGGTGTGTTTTCTGTGTATATCGTGAATGAGTTGTACATTATTATGCGGCAAGCAAACTGACTGACAGTTCACCTGCTTGTTCTCTCCCCTCCCCAGTGGACCGCGGTGCCGACCACGTGAAGGTCGTCTACTGGTACCACCGCCAGTTTATCGAAGCCGCGGAGAACAGGTACCTGTCTGACGTTACCACCAACCAGAAACTGCACGCGGCCCTCGCAGAATTCTTTTCCGGAACGTGGGCTGGTACGTTCAGTTTATCTCGTAGAATTGATTGTTTCGGAAGCTTTAAGTTGTACAACCAACGTCAGTTGTGTCTATAATAAACCGGGAAAACGTTTCTTGCTTCTTATTTTTAGACTCAATTGCATGAGAAATACAAATGTGTTGTCAGTCCGTGCATTAATTCTGTACATTGCTCATTGAAACTGGAATACCACAGTTGAGTTACATGAAACAAAGTTCTTTTAGTTACGGTGTATGTTTGCATTTCTAGAAGGGCGCCAGAAGGACTACGTGACCACCAAGAACGAGAAGGGCTCGGCGGACCGCCACGTGGCCAGTCAGCCTAACAAGTTCGGCTCTGCGTACAACATGCGTAAGCTCGTCAATCTACCGTACCACAGGAGTCAGGCTAGGCAGGCGGAGCTGTTGAAAAAAGAAACGCTCTGCAATTTCGAGTTCCTGTTGGATAAATTGAAAGCTACAAACTTATGGTACGCCGACAAAAACATGTCGTAGATGTAATACACGTACAATGTTTAATTGCGTGGACCGTGTATTTGTCACCACAATGTAGAAATGTTGGACTCATAGTGTCATAGAAGAATATATATACAGGTGTTATCGAGTGTTAAATATGCATATTGCAGGCAAATCATGGACGACTATGCCCTGGCTCGCCGACTCTTCCCCACCGACGAGGCCATAGCGAACATTGACGACGTGCTGCGACTTTCCCAGGTGGCCTTATTTGATGACGCGAACCAGCTCATACCGCAGATCCTAGGGAGGCTTCAACTGAACTCGGTTAGAAACAGTCGGTTGTTAACTTGTTATCAAGTTACGATATATTTATGTTTGCTAGTTTAAATAATCTCTAATAAATATAGTAATAACGCAACTACATTTGTATATCGGTAGCACGACATCGAACCGTTCAACGGCAGTAGAACGAATATAAGTTTAATATGTGGTTGTCGTTTTGGTAATGAACGTGGCTGCACTGTAACTAAGGGGAGACACGGCATGGACTGTATTGCAGATCACCCACGACTTCCTGGAGGCCTGTCGCGGTTACCCGGTGCCATACATCCTGCCGGACAAGCGGATCCTCACGCAGACCGGCGGTCAGCTGATCCACACCATGGCGGGACACAAGGGGGACATCCTGTCGCTGGACCTCACCGTGGACAGCAAAACAGCGCTAACGTGTAGGCCCTGTTTACGTGATTGTTAAATTTATGTTACTGTGTCACGTTATATTGTTAGCCTGTAAAAGGAGTTTTTTTGTTAAACTTTCAAAGGCAATATCGACGTAAGGTAAAAGGACTAATTGATACAAATGTTTGAATTATTACATTTCAAAACTGGGCTGTATTCATTTCGTAACCGGTTTTGGGTAATTTAAATGTGCAGAACCTATTTTTACCTGACAATACACATAAACTGCAAAGAAGTGAGCATTGTTGCGCAAAAGACCATAAAACAGATGCACCATGCATTGCCATCTTACGCAAGCTCATGCTGTATGCCCAGGTTCTGACGACGGGTCGGTGAGGCTGTGGAGCGTCGAGAGCGGCCAGCAGCTGCAGGTGTACGACGGGCTGGGCAAGCTCTCCCGGGCGCGCTTCTGCTTCAACGACCAGTACCTCCTCGTCGACCAGGCGCAGAAACTCACCCTCAGAAACGCTACCACTGGTAACAATGAACACATATATGTGTTTAATAACAACGGTGTATTGCCAACCACGCATGCGGTGTAAACAAATACATGTATTGATATTCAATGGCGTCGTTATTACGACATGGCTATAACTCTCAATGTAAACACGGATATGAAAATGTGTTTTTATTTGATTTCAGGTGAAAAGGTGTTTGACCTGAACTCAGTGACCGATGACTGCCCGTCGTGCCTTTGTGGAGAGAACAAGTCGGTACTGGTCGTGTTTAGGGCGTGCGGCGTGATGGCAGTGGACCTGAGCGACCAGTCGAACCTATTCGCCTTCGAGTGTTTCGATGTCCCCGAGGAGGACGAGAAACGCTTCGAGTTCCCGAGCATTGCCGCAGGTAACCCGCGCCCACGCTACAATAACGTGATGGTTTGTCGTGGACGCAGTTACACATATTGATCATTTGATAAAGATGACAATGAATACATGGAGAATAACAGGTTACTGCCTGGTATTGTGTAATATATCAGGTGAGGCTTAGAATAATATAACGGCGAGGCTTGCCGAGCCGTTATTTTATTCGTGCCGAACCTGATATTTACACAAGACCAGGCAGTAACCTGTTTTTCTATTACATATTTCCTTTTTTTTTTTACATATTTAAAAACTAAGAGCCGCGCTGATTTTACTGAGCCGGCTTTTACACGTTCACGTACATGTAGTTATGGATTTCTAAACGTTGACTGGATAATACCTTATTATTAACATTTCGTAAAGATAAATGAGCCGTTTTCACTACGAATACATAGATTACACACACGTCCATTCATATAATATTGGAAACGCAAACTGAAATGGATTGCAACGGTCAATTTCATCGGAGAACACACAACGCCGAATTGTTTGGAGACGCCATTTTGGAGTTGTGTATTGAAATTGACATTTTTATTTGACTATAGTGTGCTTAATTTTTGGTAATAATGTTTTTGGTTCAACATAAACTGATGCTGTGTAGTGACTGTTAGTGCATTTATTATGAATGTATTGAAATAAATTTGTATGGATGATTTATTGTGTTCCAAAGATGACGTCATATCACTACCAAAGTGCTAATGATAAATGTGAATATTAAAAAAACAAAAAACTTTTTTGGTGATTTATGACGACTAAAAATAATAAACTATATACGTTCTTGGTATCAAGATGTTTGTTTTGTTGAATCTGATTCATTTTTACTGAAACTGTTGACTTTATAGTTGATTCCGAATAATATGACGTACCTCCAAACATTGACTGATATAAACGCTAGTGACCTGATATAAAAAAAATATAGCAGACACCTTTGTATCAGGCCGATAACTTAAAAACTAAGGACGGCGCTGATTTTGCTGAGCCGACATGTACACGTTCACGTACATGTAGTTATGGATTTCTAAAAGTTGACTGAATAATACCTTATTATTAACATTTCGTAATGATAAGTGAACTGTTTTCACTACGAATACATAGATTACACGCATGCTCATTCATAAAATACTGAAAATGCGAACTGAAATGGATCGCAACGATCAATTTTATCGGAGAACACACAACGCCGAATTGTTTGGAGACGCCATTTTGAAGTTGTGTATTGAAATTGACATTTCCAAGATCGTGTCAATATTGACAGTATTTGACTATAGTCGGTTCAATGGTAATAATGTTTTTGGTTCAACATAAACTGATGCTGTGTAGTGACTTTTAGTGCAATTTATTATGAATGTATTGAAATAAATTTGTATGGATGATTTATTGTGTTCCATTTAAAAATAACGTTTTTGTGATTTATGACGATTAAAAATAATAAACTATATACGTTCTTGGTATCAAATTGTTTGTTTTGTTGAATCTGATATATTTTTACTGAAACTGTTGACTTTATAGTTGTTTCCGAATAATATGACGTACCTCCACACATTGACTGATATGAACGCTACTGACCTGATATAAAAAATATATCAGGCACCTTTGTATCAGGCCAATACCAGCATAGTGGTGTGATAAAATCATTTATAGGAATAGCGATGTACATTGTATTTATGTAACATTTTATAACAATTTTGGAACAACGGTTAGAAATTATTAGAAAAGAAACATGATCGTTAATTTTAGGTTCGCCGAATTACGCGGCGGTAACAACCAAAGATCAAGTGTACTTCGCTGTTGTTGATATCAAGAAGAAGACGTGCTCCGATTTGTTTCGAGGATTTGAACCTTTCAAGGACGAAGGTAATATGGTGTACGGGTACAGGGGAGTCAATACATAAGGCAACATTTCAAATGTCGAAAGGATTCTAAAGAAAAATACTAAGAAAAATAACTTTCCATACGTAACTTTTGAATTTGATTTTGCCCAAAAGTCCCTGTATTCGGGAGACCGGGGCATAACGATACAAAAAATGAAATTGTGTTCATATTTGGAACGGTTTTGGATAAAGTTGAGATCTAACGATATTGCATGAAAGTACCCGAGATATACTGTTCACTAACGTGTTTGTTGAGTTCAACACTCAAACAATAGTTAAACCAAAAAACTGTTAAAACATGCAAACAAATGTAACGTTTTGCCCCGTGTGTTGGGGCAAAATGTTACATTGACCGGGGCAAAACGAGACAATTAACTAATTCATGCAAATGCCATTTCGAAACGCTTTTATATAACACATATGGAAATTTGCAATAATTTCCTGCAACTGTGTAACCTAGTCAGAATAAATGCTTAAAAACTTACTTCAAGTTAGCCAAAATATAATTATGTGGGACAAAAAATGAGTGTAAATAGCATTATTATGGCCAATTTGCAACTGCTTAACATAGATTACAGAAACAAACAATTGCGATTAAATCTTACAAACCATAGCGACTAAATCTTATGTTTAAAGTTAAAGTCATATATGAAAGAAAATTGTGTGCTTGTTAATGATTTACATAAGTATTCAACTAGATCCAAATTGTACACATTAATTAAAACTTCCGTCAATTTAATTTAACCTTACATTAATTGATTCAAACATAATGATTTTACTTAAGTTGCTTCGAAATAGCTGTTTCTGTAGCATAGACATTCAATAGAATTTTGACTTTCATGTGTTATTGCTTTTGAAAGTTTTATAAACTACCGGTACATGTTAGTTATGCCATTGCTTTTTATGCTACAATCGAACATGGTATGTGTTGTTAGCTTGTGTATTTTACCCTGAATAAATATTCAAATATAAACTCTGAAGAATAAAATAAATATGGAACTTAACAACTATGTAGTGCATTTAGTTACTATCGTACACGTTACAAAAACATATAAGAACATGTACCGGTAGTCTTGTTCAGGCTTTTTTATGTTATAAGCCTTATTGTCTATGAACAAATACATCTGTTGTCTCACCATAAACATTGTATAGCCTGAATGTTTCTATTTCTTTTCAACATCGAAGCAAAAACATTTCTTGTCTTCTGAGCAGTACCGATTCATTTAGTTTTCAAATATCACAAGCTTCAAAGCCTTCTCTTTCAATAACGTTACATGGCTACTATTAAAGTCTAGTAAAACCTGCAGCGACATTGTCTGTGTTAAAGCTCTGTTGGACCATATTTTTCACAAATAATATTTTTCACAGGTGTAAAAAATTCTTCGCAGGTGTGAAAATTTAGATCTTATTCTTCACACATCACAGTCTTATCATTCACCTTTTCTGTGAAGTTTATGATAGCATCCAGTTCTTGATATTCCATGAAAACGTATTCTTCTGTGATCCTCACGCATACCCAGTTTTGGGCCAATCACATTCTTTGCACTTAAAAATGTGACAAATGAGATCATATTCTTCACACTTGTGTGAAAAATATGATTTGTGAAAAAAATGATCATACAAAGCTCGTCGCTTTGAAGAAGATTGTAGCCCCTGGTGTTCCGATTGACAAATCACTGTGTCTCTCAACGAATCCTGAAAACCAGTCATGACAGACACACTGTTCATGTTCTCAGAATCCAGGCATTGTTGTAATATATTATAGCTTTTTGCACAGTAATACGCATGAACTCGCACCTCCTTTAGACTTAGACCAAAATTAATGTTGGCAGTTGTTTTAAGGTATGCTTTGAAAGCTAGTTCTTGGGTTACTGGCATAAAGCTTTTTGGTGAAAACCTCTGTACATTTTCACTTAAAAGACCGTTCACTAAATGTAGCTTTCTAAATGTAACTACATAACCTCATTGGGGGTATTTCAGTTTCTACTGCAGCCGATAGTATACTATTGCCACATTGAAGGACGCCAAAGATGGCCTGTTCAGTCTTGTTTATCGGAAATTGATGTTGGAATGTCTTCCTTTTTGTAGTTTCGGACCAATCTGTAAGATGAACATAAAGGTCTCCTTAGTCTAAATCAACAATTCTCTTTTATGAAAAACATTGATTTAGAACTCATCGATGTATATTTTAAGTAACAAATTAATCAAAACAATCAATGGAAGGGAGCGGGGCAAAATGTTACACTGCGTATCATTTTGCCCTAAGGTCACCTCTTAAAAAACCCACATGTTCCACGATAAAACCTAAGGTAGACCAAACCAAAGCAAAGTTTACGGTTTAGAACAACACTAAACAAAATTATCCATAGTGTTTACATTTCTATTCAAAGGCTTTAAGATGACCAAAAACGAATTTCTCTAAAAACTTTAAACAATACTTATGTGCTCCAAAAAGCTTCCAAACTGTGTTTTATTGTACTTTTAATTGAAGCTGCATTCAACAAATGCACAATAAATGACACCTGTAACCTGCAAACGCACATCATGCCAATGACGTTAATTATGACGTAAAATATCTTCAAAATAAAAAAAGATCACTTTGCCCCGTGTATCGTTATGCCCCGGTCTCCCCTGTTTTATGTCAAATTTAAATACTCAATATTTAAGCATTGGTTGCTGCCGCTCAGTTGCTTTTTAAATACATGTAGTATGTTGCCATATATTTCGATTGCTTTGATACCTTACATTACTTGGAAGTTATGGATACCATGGATACGTTTACTGGCTTTATTTTGGCAAGGAAGCAAGATAATATTTTACGACATTATACATTCCCCACCCTGTGTGTACGTTCAGGGGTTGGCGAGGAGATCCAGTACGAGGTGGACGAGATGACCTTCACCGCAGACGAGAAGCACTTGGTCTACAGTAATGTCTACAGCAACGACATCGTCTTCTTCGATTTTAGGTCCAATAAAAAGGTTCAGATGGTGCGAGGTATGTGTCTTGAATTTCCTATTGACATAATGAACTGGTAGTAAAATAAGAAAAACACGACATTTTAGTTGGTCTACAATTATTTTTGAGGTCAGAAGCACATATTAATTCCGTACATGTATACTACCTCCATAACATCGATTTCCTGTTCACTGTTTAAAGGCAACCCAGAGGACTACACGCGAAGCCTGAAGTGTTCCTTAGACTCGAAGGTGCTGTACTTTGTGAAATCAACGTTCGTGACGTTCTTTGATCGGAAGACGTCGAAGCCCTCAGACGAGCTGGAACACACCGTGGACGTTACGCGCGCGTGTACAAACGACATGAAGATCGTGGTCACCTCGGCTGAGGACTCCAATGTGCGCGTGTGGGATCGCTCACGGAAGGTGCAGAAGATCAGCCAGACGCCTGCTATAGAGGCGCACAGAATTAGGTATTAGATACACATAATTATGTCCCAGTATTAAAAGGGGCGTAGCTTCCTTTAGGCACTCTAGGCACGTGCCTATACATTTTTTTCCAGAGATGAAAAATTTAAATATGCCAAAAATGCAATAAAAACAAGAGGGGGGTGGGGGGGGGGGGTTAGTTGATCTTTCTTGGCTGTGTTGATACTTCATTGTTTAACGAGTCGATTACGTCAATATGAAACAAATTTCATGAAACACACGCTTATTTTACAATTATTTTGTAGACTCGGGGTTCAGCTGAAGTTTGTTGTTTGTAGCCACATACGAGTATAAACACTCCTGGTCTAAATTATCGCTTACAGCGTCATTTTGTAGATTCCGCCAATTGTGCATGTACATTTGTTGAACCCAAGCTACGCCCCTGATTAAGACGGTGGTTTGTTATTGCCTTTCTAATTGGAAATGTTAGTTGTTCATCATTATACTTTGTTCTCTGCGATGCAATACACTGTCTACTTCCGGTGGGTGTCAGACTGCTGTGCACGCTGAAGAACCCCCGCTATGTCCTCGGGTTCGGTTTTAAGAGCCGCGCCAACGACAGCCAGTTCATGTTCGTGTACGACCTCGTGAAGCACCGGCCAGTCAGGCAGAGAGAACTGGTCAGTAGTCGGGATAATTATATGCCACAATTATAATAATTGTGTTTTTACAATTTAAGTTTTGTTTGGTGAATGTACATTTTCCGATACATTTTTTTTTTCGTTTGCTGTAGTGTTCAAAAGATTATTGATATTGAGCCAAGGCATGTGCGTTAATATGTTCAATTCATCCTTAATACTGTGCCCCCCCCCCCCCCCCCCCCCTGCAGGATTGCTCCATTCTGCACATGGAGGCCCTCAGCGACACCGAGGCGCTCATAGTCCATGATGTCGTCCAGAAGATCAAAGTGCTCAACATAGACAGTCTTAAAATCACGCGGGAGTTCCAAGGCTACCTGCCGAGCCTAAAGTGGAAATTCCAACTAAATATGAGACGATATGGCAAGTGTTTGCTTTGTTTTCTTTTAACGAAGGTGACACAAAAGACGTTTAATTTAGACTTTATGATGAACCACATTTTATTTAAAATACAAATCCATTAAATATAATATTAACAATATATTACTTACATGATTAGGACAAAATGAATAGCATAATATGCCCATGTGGTGGCTGTCTTTATATATGAACTATGCGTATATACAGATAAACTGCTATGAACGTATACATTAGCTTGTGTTCTTTTGTCAGAGGTGGCGTGTTTGAGCGGGGGGAGGCACGCGGTGAAGGTGTATGACGTCACCACTGGCCAGGTGGCGTCCATGCTGCCGACAGGCGTACAGGACAAACTGGACGGAATCTCGGTACGCTAAGTGGAGCAGCCATTTCAAGTTATTCTACATTTGAACATCAAGTGAACTCGCTACTGGGCCATGTTACTCAAGTCTTGTCAATGCAGTTATAATGGCTTTGTTGACTATTAAATATTTTAGATTGTTTTAATAGACTCTTAAAGATTACTCACTTAATTGGACCGGGAAATAATTAATAAGGACTGTTATCTCGTATATGCAATATATATTTGCACTTGGTTGCTTTCGCTTTACAAGAATCAACGAGCTGCATGCGCAGTGCTTTAGTCTTATTTGAAACAGTTTAAATGAGTTCATAAGTACTGGTACATGTGCGTATTTAAACGATACATATACCGGTATGTATGCGTGATGTTACCATATGCGTGTACCGCCCGTCAGGTGTGCGGCTCCGGTGACCGTCTGGTGGCGTGGAGCGAGGACAGTGGCCGTCTGTTCGTGTTCGATCTCGCCAGCCGGAAGCTGCAGACGACCGTCGAGACACAACAGACCGCCATGTTCGAGGAGGAGGCTGTGCGGCTACACTCCAGCGGAAACCACGTCGCGTTCAAAGTAGAAGGTACTGACTATACAGACTAGTGCAATGTATGGCACATCGCGTGCATTACGACACACCATTCGATACTTAAATTGTATATGACTGTATGAATACATATGCATGCGCATTATTGGAAAACATATTTACTGACATTAAGTGCAATATTCCTTGCAATTGTAAATGAATTTAATGATGTAAGTTTTCATTACAAAGGTTCACAAGGTAAGGTGGATGTCTGAAAGTCGTCACTATTTCCCTGTATTTTATCCATTATTCACTTTATCGTTATGCGTGTATTCATATTTTTCTTTAGCTTTTGAGTTGATTTTTGCCGTGCTAGGATGCCACAATACATCAGGTGTCTCAAATTATATTGCAATACAACGTGCACGCGATATCCCAGCGTTCTGCGCTGGCACGTGCTGCACGGCAGTATACAGCAGGGTGGGTGTATGGTGGCATCTGATTGCTGTAACCCTACCCACCACGAACTACTAGTATACAGTTGATTTGTTTAAACCCACTCGTTTTTATGTATTTATTATATTGAATTTATCAATGTGTTATTCGTTATATTGTAAATACATTTGTATATGCGTAATTGTTGTATATAAAACAAAAACATCAGTATGAAGTATATGCATCATCAGGCTCATATAAAGAGCAAAGTGGCATTGATGTACATTGTACTACTAAACTGTAATTTACTAACGTTACTTTTTTAGTAATACCAAGTAAAAGCTTGCCGACAATGTTAACTACTAAATTGTACTAAACTTTCTATAATTTACTAACGTTTTCTTCATGAAGTTAATGATACCGATAGTGTTTTTCATGTAACTATACTTGTCTGTTCGTGTGTGGTTTCAGGAATACCTCCCAAAGCTAAGCATGAACAAGACGAAGTGTATCTAGAAGTATGGGACACAAATAAAGGTGGTCATTACATCCCTATCTATTACGGCTAATTTTGTATATGACAACAACAAACGTAGTCATTTTTATAGTGGGAAAGCAAAGTAATCAAGCGAATTCAGTTATGTGATGAAGTTTATGCATTAAATAAAGAAGCCATTTTCACACGCCTTTTGCAAAATGTGTACGGTAAACGAGTTTCTATAAAACAGAACCAAACTTTTTCATCATAACATTTAAGCAGTATTCCGACATTATTGTTTGCTATCATTTGTTGTTGATTGTGTGTGAACTCACCACAAATTTTGTTCTCGAGTATTTGTTTTCCCGGTCTGTTTTACGCGACACCCATGTATACCGTGCCGCTTGTTTGCCGCTGTGGTCAGGTACGCTGGTGACGCCGCTGGTGGACGTAGAGTACCACAACCGCTACACTTCCAGCAAGGACCGCACCGGAAGTTCCTCTGCCGTCGACACGTTCGAGTTCCTCGATGACAGCAGGCTGCTAAGTGCGCACGACGACTTCATCTTGAGAGTGTTCGATATACATACCGGTAAGTGAATTTCGGCCGGTCTCGGTTCAGCTTAGTACGTCTGAACATTGTAATTCAGAAAACAGATTTGATTCTACAAAATCAAGATATTTGCAAAGAATACTAATTTTGATATTATGGTATATTTTACCTGATAAATCGATAACGTTAGTGTATCTGTAATTCATACCTTGTTTACAATCTTGAATTGGTATGCCAATTTGTAGTTCTGTGCGTACATTTGGTCAATGTATAACACATGCAGGCAATCTCCTGCAAAGAGTGTTTGGCCACCGTTCCGCAGCAGAGATCGTGTACAGCCCTGAAGCCCCGTACATCCTAACGTACGGCAGCTGGACGGAGGAAATGACGATGCGCCTCTGGGACAAAACGACGTTCAACGAAATAGCCTCCTACACGCTGGATAGAACGGTAAAACAGCCACGGGACGTTCACCGTATTTCACTCAAAGGACACAGGATACTCTCAATAACTGTACCGACTTAGACGTATAAATGTAACTTTAGGACAAATCGGCAAAAATCGAGTCATCGTTGGAGCTTATTTTAAAATGTTTGGCTGATTACATACATTCTCCAATGGTAGGCCTTAGTAAAGTTAAGAGTTAAAAGTATTTCAATATTTTATTAAGGTTCAGTGGTACACTGATTACATACATTCTCCAATGGTAGGCCTTAGTAAAGTTAAGAGTTAAAAGTATTTCAATATTTGATTAAGGTTCAGTGGTACACTGAGGTTATGGCGTCGTTTACTGAAATAATTGGTTTTACAAAATGTCCCTGTTCTGTAAATTTATGTTTAATATGTTTTTCATTCGGAATCACATTTCGTCTACTGTTCTAGTCTTACAAAAAGATTTCCCCTTATTTTTATTAAAGAACACATTGCTTAATAGCTTCTGGTGATCGTAAAACGCCATTCACACTTGTTTCTATCCATGAGCAGGTGAGCAACCTGGGCTACAGCTCTGACAGCAGGTTCATCCTGGCCACCATCGGCAGGCCAGCTGAGGTGGTCACCTGGAGCTTTCACAACTTCCCCGGCAACACTTTCGACGAGCAAGACAGTTACGGCGAATTGTTCCTGGGTAAAGGTAAATAGAACGAACCTGGTGGTTTGTCAGCTAGGAGTATATGAAGATTGTGATTTTCTCCTACATGTACATAATATCGGGCAGGAGAGAAGACGTGTTATGGTAATGCATGTATATGTTACCTTTTCAGACGCAGGAGGTTTCCTGGAGCTGGTCGGCGACAACGATCAGGTCGTTCTGGATCCCGCTGACCCTGACCAGGACATAGAGGAGAACACGTCCGACGAGGACGACGATTTCGTGTGATGTTCCCATGCACCGAGACTTCCGAGTAGAGTATGAACGGCTCCAAGTGGCCTCAGACTTTATAGTGTGAAGAAGCTGTCACGATACGAATTGACTGTTCGATATGGGGTATTGTGTGCGATTGACTTTATGGCCAAAATATGATGTTGTTGCATCAACTGTGATCTTTTTTACTACATGTATTTCTTTTTGTGTTATCGGTACTTTGTTGTTTATACATTATTTACAATACTCGACAATATTTTTGTTAAGGATATTAAAAATACAACGATTCTGAATTTGCTATGAATAAATGACTTCCAGTATTATTTTTCTACACATACGTGCCTCTGTAGGGTTGTTCTGTTTTGTTTAAAAGGCAAATGTTACAAAGCATCCGGCGGTTATCGTTAAAACTGATTTCTACCAGTGTGCTGTCCTGAACACTTGGCAAGCTTTTCACAACTGTTAGGCATAAAATACAAAACAAACTTTTCATGGTTAGTTTTAATTTTAGAACATTACGCATTATGCATCAGCTGACCGTTTATTCATCTAATTCATCAATGAATTTAAATTGAAATCGATTCATGTAAACATTTAGATCTACAACTGCTTGGGCTTCCAGTTGTTGAAGCGGTACTTGGTTTTCAGGAATTTCTTTTTCTTCTTCAAGTCATCGGAGAGCTTCTGCCTGATGACCCTCAGCGTGGTGCTCATGTTGCCGGCAAACAGCACCAGGTGGATCACACTCAACACCAGCACCTGCAGAACCCAGCACCAGTATCACACACAATACACACTGGATCATCTCAAACAATACATACTGGATCATGCTGCACAATACATACTGGATCAGGTCACATGACTAGCAGTACATAACAGTACTGGGATCACACACAATACACACTGGATCATGTCACACAATACATACTGGATCAAATCACACAATACATACTAGATCAGGTCACACAATACATACTGGATCATGTCACACAATACATACTGGATCATGTCACACAATACATACTGGATCAGGTCACATGACTAATTGTACACAACAGCACCCAGGATCACACACAATGCACACTGGATAATGTTACACAATACATACTGGATCATGTCACATGAAATGCAGTTGACAACAGCAGTACATAACATGCTTATCGGACTGTTACAATGTTTTATTTCTAATTGTTTATTTGTTCATAAGCCAATTTATCTCTAAATGAACACGTAATAATATAACTTGCAGACGTGCATCTAGGCAAATCTATTAAACCATTTAATAGCTGATGACCCAGTCTTCACAACAAACCAGTGGACCATGGACTGAGTCCACCAAATTTTTTTGCGAGGTCCATCACCATTTGTAAGCTTACTGGACCAGCAGTCCATCAAGCTAAGGTCACCTGCAATGCCAGGAGCAATGTGGTCCAGAAAATGAATTTCCCATTTAATGATAGAACAAGTCTAAGCAAAATGACTGTTTTTAGTATTTTATATAAAAGATTTAATACAAAAGAGTGACAGAAAATTTCCAAACTATGGTCCACTTAATGGTAATCAGGTCCAGTCTTTTTAGCTGGCTTGGTGGACTGACGGTTCACTGATTTTATAATTTATTCGTGAAGACTGATGACCCCCACAGGATATGACGAACCACAGCCCATCTTTCTTACCTGCCACTCTGTGCAGCGGGGATCCCTACTGAGCATGTACAGCACCACCGCGTTGTACAGCTGGAATAACTGCAGACGTAATACACGCTTTAGTACCTTTTATCGCAAGTAAACATTTATACCAAAAGTATCTTTCAATGTGTAATGTGCCAAGGAAAATACTATGGAAATAATGTTTGTAGTCTGCATACTTTAATATTCAGTTGCTTTTGCACATTATACAATTTAAAAGTAATGTAATATTGGCAAGATACACCCGAGCTGGAATATGTAATATTGGCAAGATACACCCGAGCTGGAATATGTAATATTGGCAAGATACACCCCGAGCTGGAATATGTAATATTGGCAAGATACACCCGAGCTGGAATATGTAATATTGGCAAGATACACCCTGAGCTGGAATATGTAATATTGGCAAGATACACCCGAGCTGGAATATGTAATATTGGCAAGATACACCCGAGCTGGAATATGTAATATTGGCAAGATACACCCCGAGCTGGAATATGTAATATTGGCAAGATACACCCGAGCTGGAATATGTAATATTGGCAAGATACACCCGAGCTGGAATATGTAATATTGGCAAGATACACCCGAGCTGGAATATGTAATATTGGCAAGATACACCCGAGCTGGAATATGTAATATTGGCAAGATACACCCGAGCTGGAATATGTAATATTGGCAAGATACACCCGAGCTGGAATATGTAATATTGGCAAGATACACCCCGAGCTGGAATATGTAATATTGGCAAGATACACCCCGAGCTGGAATATGTAATATTGGCAAGATACACCCCGAGCTGGAATATGTAATATTGGCAAGATACACCCCGAGCTGGAATATGTAATATTGGCAAGATACACCCCGAGCTGGAATATGTAATATTGGCAAGATACACCCCGAGCTGGAATATGTAATATTGGCAAGATACACCCGAGCTGGAATATGTAATATTGGCAAGATACACCCGAGCTGGAATATGTAATATTGGCAAGATACACCCCGAGCTGGAATATGTAATATTGGCAAGATACACCCCGAGCTGGAATATGTAATATTGGCAAGATACACCCCGAGCTGGAATATGTAATATTGGCAAGATACACCCCGAGCTGGAATATGTAATATTGGCAAGATACACCCGAGCTGGAATACGTAATATTGGCAAGATACACCCCGAGCTGGAATATGTAATATTGGCAAGATACACCCCGAGCTGGAATATGTAATATTGGCAAGATACACCCGAGCTGGAATATGTAATATTGGCAAGATACACCCCGAGCTGGAATATGTAATATTGGCAAGATACACCCGAGCTGGAATATGTAATATTGGCAAGATACACCCGAGCTGGAATATGTAATATTGGCAAGATACACCCCGAGCTGGAATATGTAATATTGGCAAGATACACCCCGAGCTGGAATATGTAATATTGGCAAGATACACCCCGAGCTGGAATATGAATGACAATAATGGCACTTAACTTTCTGCTATAAAAGAAGTCTGTATCGTGGTAACAATCAAACTAAAAGTTACGGTAACTGTCTCAAGTTAAAAGAAATCTGTTTTGGCCTGCTATGTGTCAATTGCAAAACTATAAAGTCTGTTGGTAACCTTGAGTTAATGACACACATAATGTTACATTTTAATACATATTACAAAAGCTAAAATTTTGTAAGAATTAACGAGACACACAATTAATACTTCAACATGTACTTACATAGGCAATAAACAAGAACGGCAAGAGGAAAGCCAGCCCTTTAAACATCCAGGACATGAAGCCCTCTAAAATACAAGAATAAGCCAATGTATTGAAATACAGTCGAACCTCGTTATTTCGAAGTCGTCGGGAACGATTAAAATACTTTGAAATATTGATTATTCGAATTAAACATTTCTAGATTATATTAATAAGAATTATTTCTTTAAAAATCCAAGTGCTATATAATAGTAATACTGGCCACGCTACATAATTTGACTGGCCGTTACATGTTTATAATTATGATCTGTTTGATTTAATGTTATTTTATTTCATTAAATATCTGATTTAATAATTTACATGTGAAAAAAGTCCAACTTGTATACGCTAACCATAAATTTTACTAAAATGTTTTCACATGTTTGCTATGCAAGCTGGTTGGTGCAATACCTTGCAAGTTACATGCTTGAATGAAAGAAATATAAACGTATGATATCAAGCTGAGAGATTACTTCGTCATAATTTATAATAATAGGTGTGAAAATTGATTGCAATCGTGCAGATAAGCACTTAGAATTAACATCGTGCAGATAAGCACTTAGAATTAACATCGTGCAGATAAGCACTTAGAATTAACAATGGATAAATACACGTAAAGCAGTTGGTTGGGACCTGATTAATGGGTTCGAAATAACGACAATTCGAAGTAGCAGAGATCGAATTAAACATCAATTTTGTGATTAAATTAAGAAGGAAAAATCGGGACTGAAAATTAACTTTGAAATAATGAGGAATTCGGATAAACGGTGTTTGAAATAACAGTGATCTAGTGTATAACAAAGCAGATAAGACAGTATATTCTGAATGCTGCACAGGACTATCTATGGGGACGTACCAACAGTGATGTCCATGTCATGGCGCTGCCCCAGGCACTTGAGGCGGTACAGGCAGCCCTTCTGGTAGTAGTACTGCAACACCTGCACAAAGGCTGCAACACACGACACAATGATCACCCCTAGCACTGCACAACTGCATACGTAGACAAAGCAACATTGTCTGTATTTTGAAAGTGTACATAACTTAATACATGTGACTAATCCATGCAATCTTACTGAACAAATAAGAGTTTTTAGTTGAAAACAAGACTAACAGATAAATAACCTAGTGATATCTAGCCCTTGAACAAGAGAATTCATTTAAATTAAATTCCAGGATTGTCAAAAACCTTTTGTGCCAATTGACCAGTAAGTTTTGTTGTAGTCAACAGCCATCATTTGTCACTAACTAAACCACATTAGAGTTACACACGTAAAAGCAAGATTCCTTACCAACGTACAGTATAAACCAGCCATACTGCGTTCGAAACTCCCTGTATGAGTAACCATCTGGCCTGTAACAGAGATATATGCCAACATTACATTACATGCAGTGTAGTGACACGTATTAGTACGCTTGTGGTGATCTTAAGTTTAACCAATTAATGCCATATGAAAACAATTCAAACTGCACAACACTAGTACCACTACAATCAGTGTTTACAATGAAAGCACTGGAAAATTTGCTTACAACTGACCAGCCAGACATAACAATGTAAAATGTAACAAGAGGGCCATGATGGCCCAAAGCGCTCACCTGAGAACTGGTACAGATGAAGACCATACTGTTGGGACAGGTTTGAAAATTAAGGTTTATGAACAATACGCAAAGGGGGATAGGATCGATTTGATTTAAAACATCGGATAGTGCAATGGGCTAACTAAAGTACAAGTTGGGTAGTGGATATGCAGTGTTTTTGCTAATGGTTCTCAAATCATTTCTCTCGACGATATTTTTACCTGACCCTTTTTCATTAAGTCAGTGACAGTTATGGAAAATGCAGAAACAGTTGATTTTGATGTCTTTTTTGCAGACAGTTTTGGAGAACTAGTTGCAATGCAATAATTGCGATGGCTGTGCTTTAAGGTCAAGTTTTGCGTTTTCTTTGATAATTTTCTGTCCAATGATGATAAATGAAGCCATCAATTTGCATGTACAAATAACTGCATGCAAGGTTTGCAACTGCTGGAAATCAAATTTTATCAATCAATTTTTATGGTCATACGCAAACTGTGAAAGTTTGGTCAACAAATTAAACAAGACGGCCATGATGGCCCAAAGCGCTCACCTGAGTCTGAGTACTATGGCGACCATTAGGGATGCAACAAGTACCCATAAATACCCGCATTCTCAGTACTATTAAAACTCATTTCGCATGGCATTAACATATAGGGGCGATACAAAAAAACATGGAAATAATTATATAAAAATACATAAAGAACTTATGATTGGATACTACCATCTTTTTTTCACATACCGGTATATGTTTGAATTAAAATAATAAATTATTAACACCAGTGCACAGACCGATTTTATGTCAGTTCAACTCTGCGTATCAGTGATTGACATATTGTTCTGTATTGTTGTTTTCAAAAATGTTTTAAATGTTTTTGCAACCAAGTCCATAAGCAATGATAAACCCTTACGGGTTCGAAACTGGTACATACAGTGACACACTATAGTTACTACACTCTACCAAAACTTTCTAAATATCATCATAATGGCACCATATAAATGTATCAAACCAAGTAGATTATTCTGGCTTTGCGGGCCCGTCTAGCTCAGTTGGTAGAGTGCTATTCTCTCAATCAAGGGTTCTTGAGTTCGAGCCCCAGCCCGGCCACAAAACTTGTGTGGGGATTGGTCGTAAAATAATTTATATGGCCATTCTCCCCCTACATCTGATTCAAATAGGGCAGTTGTCATTTACTGGCATAAGTATGTGCACTTGGTACTGGTAAACCACTTACATCGGCTTTAGGTTGATCAGAAAAAGTGTGAGTAGGTTAACTGACCGCCATTATATCACTTAATTACTGGTAAATAAGGTGAAAAATCCAAACAAAGAAACTTTCCAAAATCAATGTACTCTTAGAAGGAAATTTCTAGGTTACATTGGAATACTTATTGTTAACATTAACAACCATACAACTATCAACATTGTCAGATTAAATTATAAATAACTATAAAACCTTTTAGTTGTTTTGCGTAAAAACTTACTAATAATTTTGAGTCAATAACACCCACAGAGACAAACTTTCCAAATGTACTCTTAGGAAAAGGGAAATTTCTATGTTATATAGGAATACTTATTGTTAACATTAAGAACCATTCACCTATCAACATTGTCAGATTAAATTATAAATAACTATACAACCTTTCAGTTGATTTGTGTAAAAACTTACTAATAATCACACCAATTTTGAGTCAAAACAGTGTAGAAGTATTTTTCAATTAAGGAGAAATAATAATCAGCTTTAAAAATCATGCAAGATAATAACTTGAGTTTCCGAAATCCCAATTCAAATGTATAAGTCAGTCCAATTGTTACATGATTAAATGATACTGAATAAGTTACTAACCAAACAGTTCAAAAACTACAGAAAATAATTAACCCTTTCAGGCACTAGATTACATGATATTAATCCTATATTCTGATTGCTTGTTTACAACATGAATTTTAGCTATTTATTGTTGTTTACATCTTTTTCTGACTGGATGCCAAGACAGACAGTGGAAAAATTTACTGCTGCACACATAGCCAAAATATAAGTCAGCAGCAGGCTATACATGGATTACTACATGTATGTGTAATGATGCTGATCTAAAATAGAAGTATCATGTTGACTCAAGAGTGATGTATTGATTTAACTGATAAGCAGACTTCACTATCTGGGTTATATCTGTGACTAAAGGGAAATAACACATTTATGGCACTTATCTGCCTGATACTGCATTTACCTCCCTTTACCAGGTGAGTTATTCAGAAATAGATGTATTGGGGGCAACAAAAAGGACACTAATTCTGGTGTTCCTGGTCCGATCGGGCCCGTTATCGAACTCGTCCAAGATTTTATGGTCATACACAAACTGTGCAAGTTTGGTCAAGATTGAATAAAAAATGTAGTCTTTATCGCGATAACGGTCCAAACTGTTGACGGCATACGGACGACGCCGGAGAGGTCCCTTCGTGATCAGGTGAGCTAAAAATTGTGTGTGCAAGCCAATCATTTGATAACTTATTGATATTTTTTTCAACACACAAGGGGCAATAACTCAGGTGTTGCTGGCCCGAACATGCTAATATTCGGCTTTATCTGTCATGTTACGTTCATAGACAAACTGTGCACAATTGGTGAAGATTTGATGAAAAATGAAGTCTATCCTGAATAATGTCCATTTTTGAATATTTTTTTCATCAACAAAGGGCCATAAATCCGGTGTTACTGGCCCGATTTTGCTTATATTCGACTTCACCTTTAATTTTATGGTCATAGACAAACTTAGCAAGATTGGTGCAGATTGGATGAAATATGAAGTCTCTATCCTGAATAATGTCCATTTTTGTATATTTTTGTTCACAAACAAAGGGCAATAACTCCGGCGTTTCTGTTCCGATCCTGCTTATATTTGACTTCAACTGTAATCTCATGGTCAAAGGTTAATGGTGCAAGGTTGGTTAAGATGGGATGAAAAATGAAGTCTCTATCCTGAATAATGTCCATTTTTGTATATTTTTTCATAAACAAAGGGCAATAACTCCGGTGTTTGAAACACGATCTGGCCCATTTTCGGAGTCTGATGAGATCTGATGGTCATACACAAACTGTGAAAGTCTGGTTTAGATAGGATGGAAAATAAAGTATACGAGGGGTGATCCAGAATTAACCGGACTGACTTTGGATTTTATTGATTGCTTAATATATTTTAATGAAAATTTCAGAAACGAGTGTTTATTTATTATTTTATACGGAGACAAAACAATATTTATTTCAAAGCAAAAACTCGATGTTGTTCTTTGCTTACCAACCCATACCCGTGGAAATGAGGACGGTGTCGTAATTTTGCTTTAATGCTTGAATTTTATATCAAAATATATAGTTTAAAATGTGCCGTTTCGGCGCCAATTGACATACGATGTCATTGGCATATTCAACGTCATTTGTCAATTTTCTGACGCCACTGTAGACATGACTGGTTAGCAAAACGAGTTTAAGCGTTACTACCTGTTTTCTTCCATGGCGTCATCTGATGCAACCGGAACGCACGGTATTATACATTTCTGTTGTGAGCTTAAATATATGCAATAAAAACCTATGAGATGATTTAGGAGACATCGGCAGGCACAAACATGTCACGGACGCAGGTTTTTGAGAGGCACTAAAGATTCTGGGAAGGCCGTGTGTCGCTGGAAGACGATAAAGGAAGAGACCGGAAGACGTCAATAGATTCAAGGTTTGTTGCTACAGTTAATGACATTTTTGATATGCGTGTCACTATTCAGGACATTTGCAGACGTGTGATATTATACTTCGCCACGACAAGGCACTCTTCCATACAGCCGATGCAACCAAGCTATATATCGGGCTCCTGGGATTCGAACTGCCTGGTTGATCGCCCTGCATACTCGCCGGACCTCGCACTGATGGATTTTTGGGTGTTTCCCGTGGTAAAGTCGGTATTGTAGGACAAGAGGTTTGAGACATTTGACCACCTGTCACGTGCGGTGTAGCGTGTTGTGTCCCAGTTAGATGATGACTGGTACATAATCACGTTTCAGCAGTGGATAGGGCGCCATGAAAAATGCGTAGCTTGCGCTGGTGATTATTTGAAAGAATGACAAAAATATGCTACGTCATTTTGACGTACAGTTTTCGTCTGAGCGTCCCCGACCATCAAGTATGGTTGTTATAATAATGTACGTGCATTTGTTATTTCTTGCATTACAGCTATGAAACTTTCAGATAATATAGATAAAAGATTGATAAATTTTCTGTCTTTTTTATTTACGTGTGTGACTTGTTGTTTTAAAACAACAGCCTCAGTCCGGTTAATTCTGGATCACCCCTCGTATATGTTGGAAAAAGGCATTTTTGCACTTTTTTGCATGAAAAAAGGGGCACTAACTCTAGTGTTACTTGTGTGATCTGGCCCAATAACAATCCCATCCGAGATTTTATGGTCATACACAAACTGTGCAAGTTTGGTTAAGATTGGATATAAAGTGAAGTCTCCAGAGTGAATATGAAACAAACTGTTGAAGGCACATGGACGACGTGCTCTGGTGAGCTAAAAGTGAACTAAAAACAACGAACAAACAAACCAAATCAAGGTGATTGCTGAACAGGCTGTAGACACAAAATGATGAAGAAGCCACCAGCCTTTAATCCTAAAATAGAAAGAAATTGTGTCAGTGAACAACTAACTTTTCACAGAGTTAGAACCAGGAGGGGTATAGAGTTGCTGCTATATATTAATAGTTTTGTAAATTAAATATAAATAAAGTTTATGAATATGTGCAATTCTGATTATTCTTAGCATAGAGTAACTATTACAAACTGTGACAGACATGAAATATAATTTGTTTTTCTTGTCATAAAAACAGAAACAGAAGTTTATGATGAAGCTACACGCTACCTTGATCCGTTAACAATCAGGATCTGTTCCCTGATGGTGAGTGTACAGTAGTACCAGACTAGTAGAAAGTGTAGCACCGAATCAGCCAACCTTAAAGAATAAAGAAGCTTTGTCAGACTAGTTTACGAAGTAATATTATTAGATCTGACACTAACTATAAATACACGTACCCATATTATTATGAACAACTGTGAGCTGTTGAACGCTAAAATGGACTCCTAGCATATAGGTAAAATATTAATGAGGCATTATTACAGCAAAGGTTCATTAACATGAAGTTTGTGGGTTTTATTCAATGGAAATGGCAAATCACAAAAATATTTAGTATAATATTTAAGCCTATTCAATATATCCTAGTTGCATAAACATACTAAACATACGATGAGACTGTCCCTAAAGAAAAACCCAAACAGAAAGGAAGTTCTACCGTAAACTACTGAGGTTGGCAAAGTAATTGGCGAACACCAACACGAGAGAGAACGCCAGTATGATGTAACTGAGGGTGAGCTTGAAGCGCTCGTAGTCCTGCTTGTACAGGTACCTGAAACACAGCAGGACCGCTCACAGCATGGAGAAACAGGCATACACATTTGTAAAGTAATACATGTAGTACCGTTACGTTTGTTAGTAAGGCAGATCTTTAATTGTGAGTGCATATTTTAGAAATTCGTACTTATCTTCCTTGTTGAGAAGGGAGATGTTCACCTGGCCCAGGATGATGTGCAAATACATCCTAGATAGGAAAACATATACATGAATGTCAAATGTGAACATGGACAATCAACTTAAACATTAACTAGACATGTGTCCGTAGGACACGGATGCCCCCACATTTCCGCTGGTTGTCACAAAACTCTGCTGATGTCGGAAAAAATGCACCAAAATACCCAGGTGCACAAGTTCACATGCTGATGAATATGTTTATAAAGTTTCATCAGTCTACCAGTTATACTTTTTGAGTTACACACGACACAAATCCAAAACTGTCATTTTTTGCTAAAAAAGGGGTCATAACTCCACTGATGGCAGAAAAAACTGCACCAAAATACCCAGGTGCACATATTCACATACTGATTAATATGTCTATTAAGTTCCATCATTCTAGCAATAATACTTTTAGAGTTACACACGACACAAGTCCAAAACTGTCATTTTTGCTTAAAAAAGGGCCATAACTCCACTGATGTCCAAAAAACTGCACCAAAATACCCAGGTGCACAAGTTAAGTTCACATGTTTATTAATATGTATATAAAGTTTCATCACTGTAGCAGTAATACTTTTTATGTGCAAACAAGTCCAAAAATGTCATTTTATGCTAAAAAAGGGCCATAAATCTACTGATGTCTGAAAAACTGCACCAAAATACCCAGGTGCACAAGTTCACATGCTGATTAATATGTTTATAACGTTTCATCACTCTAGCAATAATACTTTTTGAGTTACATGCGACACAAGTCCAAAAATGTCATTTTTTGCTAAAAAAGGGCCATAACTCCGCTGTTGGAAAAAAATGCACCAAAATACCCAGGTGCACAATTTTACATGCTGATTAATATGTTTGTAAAGTTTCATCACCCTAGCAGCAATACTTTTTGAGTTACGCGCAACACAAGTCCAAAATATCATTTTTTGCTAAAAAAGGGCCACACTCCGCTGATGTCAGAAAAAACTGCACCAAAATACCCAGGTGCACAAGCCCCGATGCCAATGAATATGCTTATAAAGTTTCATCACTCTAGCAGTTATACTTTTTGAATTATGCGCAACACAAAAATCCGACGGAAGGACGGACGGACGGACAAAGGCAAATCTACATGCCCCCCCTCTAAAGTGGGGGCATAAAAATGATATGTTTGAAAAGCTCTTACCATAATGTATTAAAAAAAAAGACCCATAAATGGACAATTTTATATAGCTTGACCATAAGAAGTTATGTTGTAATTTGTAACAGTGTCAAATGAAGCAGGCACCCATTTTTGTGAGGAAGATGGTCTTCGAAATCTCTAAAGGCAGTTTTCCTTTTCAACATCTTTCCGTTCAGGCTGTTGATGGCACCGTGGTCTTGCGTAGTAGGATTTCTCACAGACCTGTGACAGAAACATCATCGACAATAGGAACAGTAACTATGAACAGGGATCATATTTTTCAGGAAATTAAATCGGTCCTGAGTTCTGGCCAATCACGCTCATCTTGTATCTGAATTATGTGTATCAAGAAATGCTGCATGTTCGAAAATGTGTATTAGAAAGTATAACTATTATCTGGACAGTTTTCACACCTAAAACTCCAATAAATTTTCATTTCCATGTCTACTATGAGTTGTTAACATCACAAAAGTTTAAAGATAATGCAATACAATAAGAATGACCATTCTGTATCCGAATTATGTGTATCCGAAAATATAGCATGTCCGAAAATACGTATTTTAAATTTTAAATATAAACTAAGTTTCCACACCTTAAACTTCATTAAACTTTCAATTTCTGTATCTGTTATATGAGTTTTGCTTTACTAAACTTAAAATATACTGTAGTTAAATATAATGTAATGCAATATGGTCACTTTGTACTTATTTAAATTAACAACCTTACTTCATGAACCTCAATTAAGCCAACTAGCAAATACACTTTAATGTTATTGTAAGCTATTTGTACTAAGATTTGTTTTAATTTTCAGTTAAGTTTCATATCATTTTGTATCATTATGAACGCAGTACAATTATTGAGGAAATGCATGAGGATTACGTGCAGTTGCTATGCTCAGTCTCTTTAGTAGCTGGACACGATTTTATCGTGGAGAAGTGTACTCTGGTGTCGACATCTGAGACCGATCATTGTCAGTTATATAATAAAGTCAACAAACTGCAGCAAAAACACTCCAATTATCGATCGATAGTGACACGAATGCGGTCTTTAACGCATCACTGATCCAGCTTTCGCACCTACAGAGCATTGGGGCCATAAAATGTTGGTATTGTGCATTGAAATCGGGGGATTATCACGATTTTTATAGCGACTGGAGAAATTTAAGAAAACTGGTCAGACCGATTGCTTGTCATTTCAATCTGTCTTTTTAGAATCCAATCGGACTCAGACCGGGAAAACCGAAAGTAATAGGATCCCTGGCTATGAAGATATATAGGAGTCAGGTGATGGCACAAAAGGTTAGCAAATCTTTCAATATTCTGTCACTGCTGGATGTAACAAGAGCTGTTTATAAAACAGTTATGCCCTCTCTAGGTTAAAATAGCTAAAGAGGCTAATGTTAGGTAATCAAAGGCCATAACTCCACAATTACTGGCACGATTTGGTTGATTTTATCAAACTTAAGCGAGATAATAAACCCACAAAGATTTTCACTAAGTTTAGTGAAGATCCGCTATGAACTGTTGGACTTAGAGAACGGAAACTGCCAAAACAGCAAATTTTAGATAATTCTAACTCCTAAATTACTGGGGGGATTTGGCTGATTATTAGACTTGGCCAATATATTATGCCCACAAACATGTTCATGAAGATCGGATCAAAACTGTTGGACTAAGACAGCGGAAACCGCTATAAAGGCCAATTTCAGATAATTCAAGAGCCATAACTCCACAATACCTGGGGCGATTTGGCTGATTATCGAACTGGACCTAGATACACTGCAGATCATAGTCAGGTCATTCATGTACATATAGATATACATGTATACACTAGCCTATTTTAATGATCCAAAAACATGCACGTAATTAACTCACTTTTTTCATTGTTGTTAACATCCACAATGTGTTATATCCATATGTAAAATATTCCATTTGTAAATAAAATATAATATTATTATTTCTTGTAAATAATTTCAAATTGCGTATAATGAATTCCAAATCCAAAACGACAGCAGTGAAATGACGTTGTCATGGGTGGCACGCGCAATGTAAGCTGAAGACGTCAAACTGTTACACTTTGATGTTGAGCGGTTCGGGTTATAGTTTGTCGCACTGCAAGAGTGTGAATGAAAGAGTAGCGATGTAGGCGCAAAAATCCAGACCAAACTGGATTTATTTATGAACGTCGTGTAAGAGTAAAATATTGAAGTACATGGGAAAAAATAGGGATCCACGGCCGATTCGCGATATATTGGATATCACGAAATAACGGATCGCGATATAACGGATCTGCAGTGGATAATTATTACAAACATTTTCATGAAGTATGGTGAAGATTGGATGAAAACTGTTGGACTTGTGGAGCGGAAAAGGCTAAAAAGGCAAAATTTAGATAATTCAAGGGCCACAACTCCGAAATTCCTTAGGCGATTTGGCTGATTATCGAACTTGACCTAGATATTATTTCCACAAACATTTCCATGAAGTTTGGTAAAGATCAGATGAAAACTGTTGAACTTAGAGAGCGGAAAAAAGTGGTCTACCGACCGACAGACGGACAGACCAACCGACCAACATTAGCAAACCAATATACCCCGCCATCTTCAGCTACAGACCTGGTCCGTCCGTGTGACACACCTTCTTATAGATCATCATTCCATCCAAGTTATTTTAAAATCCTTCCATGTAAGACAAAATTTTGCTTCCTATAAGTCATTCTTACATTTGACCTTTAAGTGTGACCTTGGACACACAGACCTTGATTTCGCCCGAGACACATCCTCTCATGATGGTGATCAATTTGTTCAGATTTATAGCATGATCCCTCTTCACATGTAGAAAAATGTGCTCAACACAAAACATAAATGATTGACTTTGAAATTTGACCTCTAAGTATGACCTTGGCCTCTAAACTGAAGGGTTGGTTCGTACATGCAACATACCATCTCATGATGGTGATAATTTCTGCCAAGTAATTTGAAAATCCCTCAATGCCAGTAAAATTATGCTCCAGACCTTTGACCCTGAATTGTGACCATGACTTTTTACTGTCAAACACGAGTCATGTACGTGACACACATCATCTGGTCATTAACAGTTATTAGGCATTAACAAGTGATTAGGGAAAGATCTAGAGCAAAATAGCAGGGTGCTGCACCCTGTTCCTTTCTGGTTTCCCCCTGCTGCCCCTCTGGGCTGGTCAACACAGATTTTGAATATCTTTTGAAATTCAATATATTTTTGCAACTATTGAATGACAAATTTACAGGCTGTGCTTAAAAACCTCAGTTGGAAGCATTAGACTCATAAAAACCCTGGATTTAGTAAATTATTAGATAATGTCAACAAACTGGTCCGACTTTCCAACCAGCTCCTTTTTAGCAGCATCCTGTACCTTTTATGATCCTAGATCTTTCTGTAAGTTATGGAGTGGAAACAAAATACATTATGGATGGATGTTTTTATATTTCACCTTCAACCTCTAAGTGTGACCTTGACCTTAAAGCTGCAGGCCTGATTCTTGTGGGCAGCATATCATCTCATGCTGGTCATCATTTCCTCCAAGTCATTTGAAAATCCCTTCATGCAAGATAATTTAAAGCTCCAGAAAAATCTTTGACCTTGAATTGTGACCTAAATAATAAATAACAAGTAAGGGTAATGTACACTACACAACATCTGGTCTTGGGAAATAATAATGTAAAGTAACAATCATTCCAGGCATTTTGAAGTTATGGAGCAGAAACTAACACCCTTGACATTGAATTGCTACCATGACCTTTAACAGACAAGCAGACAATTTTTAATATTTAAATACTTCCAAGCATTGAAGATTATGGACTGGAAACAAAAATCCCGCTCTTGGCCTTGAATTGTTACCTTCACCTTGGACAGACAAGCAAGGATGATGTATGCGACACATCATATGATGATGGGGAACAATAATCTATAGTAATATTAAACAAGATGGCCATGATGGCCCAAAGCGCTCACCTGAGAACTGGTACAGATGAAGACCATACTGTTGTGACTGGTTTGAAAACAAGAGATGTTTGTTAAACATGTATGCCCCCCGACTTGCAGCCAAGTTGTGAATATGTGCAATTGTTAAGATTTTTTTTAAATATCCAATCCCAAGCGAGGTCTCGATATACAGTATCAATGTATGAAGTTTCATTAAAATATCTCGATGCGTTCTCAAGTTATTGAGCCGAAACTGTTTTTCTATTTTTAGTAATGGTGACCTTGACCTTGACCCCACCCACCCCATATGAAATCCCAAGAGAGGTCTCAATATAAGGTATCTATGTATAAAGCTTCATTAAAATATCTCGATGCGTTCTCAAGTTACTGAGCGGAAACCGTTTTTCTATTTTTAGCAACGGTGACCTTGAACCCACCCGACCCATTTGCAATCCCAAGCGAGGTCTCGATATAAGGTATCTATGTATGAAGTCTCATTAAAATATCTCAATGCTTGTCAAGTTATTGAGCGAAAAGCGTTGTTCTATTTTGAGTAACGGTGACCTTGACCCCACCCACCCTATATGCAATCCCAAGCGAGGTCTCTATATAAGGTATCTATGTATGAAGTTTCATTAAAATATCTCGATGCGTTCTCAAGTTATTGAGCAGAGACCGTTTTTCTATTTTTAGTAACGGTGACCTTGACCTTGATCCAACCCAACCCATATGCAATCCCAAGCGAGGTCTCAATATATGGTATCTTTGTATGAAGTTTCATTAAAATATCTCTATGCATTCTCAAGTTATTGAGCGGAAACCGTTTTTCTATTTTTAGTAATGGTGACCTTGACCCCACCCACCCCATATGCTATTCCAAGTGAGGTCTCGATATAAGGTATCTATGTATAAAGTTTCAATAAAATATCTCGATGCGTTCTCAAGTTATGGAGCAGAAACCGTTTTTCTATTTTTAGCAACGGTGACCTTGACATTTGACCTGTTGACCTCAAAATGTATAGGCGTCTTCCTTTCCTCCCAAGTAACCAGCATACCAACTTTCATGATCGTAGGTCAAAGCGTTCTCTAGATATCGTGCGGAAACGAAATGGTCTACCGGACAGACCGACCATCCGACTGACCGACCGACGGACAGGTGCAAAGCAAGATACCCCCACTTCTTCGAAGTGGGGCATAATTATGGTATCTGAACAATACGCAAAGGGGGATAGGATCGATTTGATTTAAAACATTGGTTAGTGCAATGGGCTAACTAAAGTACGAGTTGGGTAGTGGATGTGCGGTGTTTTTGCTAATGGTTCTCAAATAATTTTTCTCGATATTCTTACCAGACCCTTTTTCATTAAGTCAGTGACAATTATGGAAAATGCAGAAACAGTAGATTTTGATGTCTTTTTCGCAGACAGTTTAGGAGAACTAGTTGCAATGCGCTAATTGTGATGGCTGCGCTATAAGGTCAATTTTGCTTTTTCTTTGATAATTTTCTGTCCAATGATGATAAATTATGTTAATGCAGGCTCTGAAGCCATCAATATTGCATGTACAAATAACTGCATGCAACGTTTGCACCTGTTGGAAATCAAATCGTATTGATAAATTTTTATGGTCATATGCAAACTGTGTAAGTTTGGTCAACATTGAATAAAAAAATTGTGTGTGCAAGCCAATCATTGATAACTTGTTGTTGTTTTTTTCCACACACAAGGGGCAATAACTCCGTAGTTTCTGGCCCGATCATGCTTATATTTGTTTTCACCTGTAATCTTACGTTCATTGACAAACTGTGCACGATTGGTGAAGATTGGATCAAAAATGAAGTCTCTATCCTGAATAATGTCCATTTTTTAGTACATTTTTTTCACGAACAAAGGACAATAAATCTGGTGTTTCTGGACGATTTTGCTTATATTCGACTTCACATTTAATCTTATGGTCATAGACAAACTGTGCAAGATTGGTGAAGATTGGATGAAAAATGAAGTCTCTATCCTGAATAATGTCCATTTTTGTATATTTTTTCATAAACAATGGGCAATAACTCTAATGTTTGAAACACTCTGGCCCATTTTTGGCGTCTGCTGAAATCTGATGGTCATACACAAACTGTGAAAGTTTGGCTAAAATTGGATGGAAAATAAAGTCTCTATGTTGGAGTGTTACTGGTGTGATCTGGCCCAATAGCAATCCCGTCTGCGATTTTATGGTCATACACAAACTGCGCAAGTTTGGTTAAGATTGGATAAAAAGTGAAGTCTCCAGCGTGAGAACGAACCAAATTGTTGACAGCACACTGACGACGCAATAGATGTCCCCTATACCAATAGCTCACCGAGCACTTCTTTAGGTGAGGGAACAAGAGCACTACCTACGGGTGCTGGACGCTCGACTTTCTCTTGATAGTAATCTATGTTTACAGAATAGGTTCATCACTGTCATGAAGAATGTTGAATTTTAAGTCAATACCTGTTGTAGAAATTTGACCTAAAGAAAAAATTATAAGTTGAAAAAAGGGGCAATAACACAAGATAAATCCTTAATAGAGTAATCTCCTCTTGTCTACAGAATAAGTTCATCACTGTGATCAAGTACTTTGAGTTTCAAGTCAATAACTGTTATAGATATTGTGAAATTTGACGTAAAGCACAAATTCTAAGTTGAAAAAGGGCAATAACTCAATAAAATTCCTTAAAAATAGTGTTATCTCCTCTTGTCTACAGAATAATATCATCACTCTGATCAAGTACTTTGAGTTTCAAGTCAATACCTCATATAGGTACTGAAAAATTTGACCGAAAAGGAAAATTGTAAGTTGAAAAACGGGTAATAACTCCCACAAATTCCTTGAAATAGTTGCCTCCTCTTGTCTGCAGAATAGGGTCAGCACTATAAACAAGTACCTTGAGTTTCAATTTAATGTCTTTGATAGTTATTGAAAAAAATTATATTTACCAAAAAATTGTCAAAATATGCAAACTTGCAAGTCCAAACAAGGGCAGATAACTCTGGAAATACAAATCACAGAGGTACCTGCCTTTTTGTATCGTCGTCCCGTTTTGGACAAGTATTTTAAGTTTCAAATGGATACCTTTGATAGTTTTTGAGAAATGGACTCGGACAAAAAACTTAACCGAAAAACTTGACGCAGACGCTGATGCAGACGACAGGTCAACGACAATAGCTCGACTATTTTTTCTCGAAAAGTCAAGCTAAAATCCTTCTAAACATTAAGAAATGATGGAGCATAAACAAAAATTATGTCAGACATACAACTGGTCCGGACAGTGCAAATGCTATTATTATGCCTCCCGCCTTTTTGGTTGGGGGGGGGGGATAAAAAAAATGCTTACAAAATGCATACTTACCGAAGAGCATCTGTGATTTTCTTCACATTGTACCGCTGATGGGAAATACCTGCCAAACATTTGTTCTGCAAAACTTTAACTTCATCCAACTTTTTCTTGTACTGTTCATGATCGAGCTACAAGACAAAATGCACATGCTTGTAATTAAATTTTTCTAAAATAAAAAGGATTTATGTTTTTAAGTTAAAATGTCATTATTGTGTCATCTGTATTGTAACAAATGAAGCCAGTCTATTACCCGTACCACCGTAACACACAAGGCCTTTGGGCTAACCTTATATTAATATAACTTGTACCTCTACTGATAAAATCTACTATGTCTAGAAGGTCTCACTGTATGTATTTGCTCAACCCACCAATGAAAACACAGGTATTTCCAACTTCAACCAGAAACTTCATACAAAAAATTTGGATTCAAAGTAATACCAAAAATAGCTCAAAAACCAGTGAGTATTTAGAAAAAATTAAAATAGGAAATCAGTGATTTTTTTCAAAATTTCCTAACTGCCATGAAATGGGGAACTTTATTGGGACACATTTTAAAATAAGTAGTTTTAAAGTAAAATATGGAAAAAAACTATATAATAGGTGGTGATTTTAATACAATACTGAATCCAAACCTAGACAAGAAAAATGGCAAAAAAGACACACACATAAACAATAGAAATAAAATAAACAACACAATTGATTCATGTAACTTGATTGACATATGGCGATCGCTTCACCCAGAACAAAAACGTTTCACTTGGCATTCAAATGGAAAACCGGTAATATTTTGTAGACTGGACTACTTTTTAATTTCTCAAAATATATGCAACATGATAAACACAGCCAAAATAAAACCAGGCTACAAAACGGACCACTCTTTGATTGAAATAGTTATTGATAACACAATTCAGGAAAAAGGACCTGGGTACTTTAAATTAAATAATACCATGCTTTTGAATGAAGATTATCAAAATCAAATTAAACAGGAAATACAAACATTAGTAGACAACAATCAAAATTGTAACCCCAATACCTTATGGGAATTGATAAAAGGGACCATAAGAAATGCAAGTATAAAAGTTTCAACAATGACTAAAAAAATAAATAAGGAAAAGGAACAAAAAATCACTGAAAAAATAGAGGCACTGGAAAATGAATTAAGTACAGAAAATGACAATGACGAAACAATTATAAAATTAATAAAAGAAACAAAAATAGAACATGATAAAATTATAGAAGAGAAAATAAGCGGTATGCTATTACGAGCAAGAGCTAACCACATTGAACATAATGAGAAAAATTCCAAATACTTTGCAAATCTTGAAAAAAGACATTACGAAAGTAAAACCATCCATAAGTTAAAAATAAATAACATAGAAATCACAGACTTCAAAACTATAATACATGAACAGAGATATTTTTACTCAAACCTCTATAGTAAGAAAACTTACTTTGATAAAAACTTAAGTTAAACACTACAAATTTTTTTTATTTAAATATAAAAAGCTCACAGAAACCGAGAAACAATCATGCGAAGGCTTGCTTACATAGTATGAATGCCTGCTTTAAAAGAGATGGATAATAATAAAAGCCCAGGTTCAGACGGTTTGTCAGCGGAATTTTACAAAGTATTTTGGGATGTTATTAAAACGCACTACCTTAATTCTATTAACTATTCATTTGTAAATGGACACTTAACTCAACCTCAAAAACTAAGTATTCTTACATTGATTCCAAACTATTGATTATAAAATAGCAACCAAAACAATAGCAAACAGAATGAAAAAAGTAATTTCGACCATAGTTGAATCAAGGCAAACTGGATTCATAAAAGGCAGATATATAGGCGAAAATGTAAGGACAATATTTGAAACTATACATTATCTTAATAATAATAACAAACCAGGCTTGCTCTTCTTTGCAGATTATGAAAAAGCATTTGATAGTTTAGATCATGACTTTATGCTACATTGCCTTACACAATTTAATTTTGGACCCAAACTTATACAATGGATTAAATTATTCTACACTGACATATGCACTATAATTATAAATAATGGGCATTTTTCTGAACCAATCTCTATACAACGAGGTGTAAAACAAGGTTGTCCCTTGTCAACCACACTTTTCATACTAAGTATAGAAATATTGTCAAATTTTATTGAAAAAAATGAAGATATTAAAGGAATAAAAATAAACTAACACAAAATAAAGCAAACACTTTTTGCGGACGATACAACATATTTTATAGATGGAACGCTTAATTCGTTCTCTGCATTGATAGAATGATGCCATTGAAGATTTCAGTGAAATATCTGGGCTTAAAATAAATACACAAAAATCAACAGTAATGCGAGTTGGTTCACTTAAAACTACGCAAACTATATTTAACAAATACAAACACTTTTTTTGGACCTCTGAGGAAGCCAAAACGCTCGGCTTTACTTTACAAATGATGAAAATCTCGATATAGCAAAAAACATTCAACCAAAATTACAAGATTTCACAAATTGCTTAAAACAGTGGCAACACAGAAAATTAACACTTCTTGGAAAAGTTACAGTTGTTAAGACATTTGCCTTACCGAAGATTATGCATGCATTGTCAATGCGTCCCACCCCCAAAATTGATACAATACAAACAATTGTCAAATCTGTATTTCAATTTGTGTGGAATGGGAAACCTGAAAAAATTAAAAGAACAACTCTTGTTAAACCAATAGAACAGGGTGGACTTAAACTCACAGATATTACTGCTTTTATACATGCAAATAAGGCCAGTTGGGTTAAAAGATTAACAGACATAAACAACAAAGGACAGTGGAAAATTTTCTATCAGAAAGAACTCAATAAATATGGTGGAAACTTTGTTTTCGAATGTCCACTTAAGGAAAAACATATTGTTTCTAACTTTAAAAATGAATTCCTCAGAGATATCCTTTTATCGTGGAATAAAGTTAAAATTAATGAAAAAGCAGGACAGATAAATAAAACGATTATATGGAATAACTCAACAATACAACTAAATAATCAACATACCTTTTTTTACCCAAATTGGTTTAATAGGGGCATTAAATTTCTAGAACATCTATTTGACTTCAGGACGAAATCATATTATACATTTGAAGCATTTAAAAACATGTATGATATACCTACAAGCGATTATCTAAAATATTACACACTGATTAACAGTATACCAGAAACTTGCAAAAAACAACTATCTGAAACAGACCTTTTTAATTTTAGCAACAGCACATTACTTGAAAAAGTGCAAAAAACAAACACGGTGTGTAAATATTTATATAATCTTCAACAAACTTTTGATGAAGTTAAAACCAAACAGCAACAGAAAAATGGAAATTATAATGACTTCCTATAATCAAAATATTGACTGGAAAAATACATATTTAATACCATTTAAAGCCACCATAGATAATAATTTACGCAACTTTCAGTATAAGATTCTACATTGTATATTACCCACTAATGCATACCTGTATAAATGTAAGCTAGCAGCTTCTAACCTTTGTACATTTTGTGCAAGTTATAAAGAAACTATTACACATGTTTTATTTGAATGTAATATTGTACAACCCATCTGGCGGGACCTCACAATTTATTTAAGCAGTAAAGAATTACATATTGATCTTAATGTAAAAAATATTGTCCTTGGAACACAAAAAGGTGGCGCTAATAATTCAGTTATAAACTATATACTCATTCCGATGAAGTCATATATATTTAGCGTTACATCAAGAGCTGAAAATCCAAATATCGAGACTTTCAAAAACGCTCTTAGAATGAAAATACATTTAGAAGAGCAGATGGCTTTTGAAAAAAATAAAATTGATCTGCATTTTAAAAAATGGCAAAAATTTGCACATCCTAATACTTTGAAGTGAATCTTGCCTATTCTGTCTTTTTCCCCCCCTTTTTTCTTAGGATTGTTGTTTTCTCTTTTTCTTTATTTTTTTTCCCCATACCTTAAGGAAGCTGTTGTGTATTTGCGTCAACACGTGCCTTCCCAAAGTCAAACATCTCGTGTCTATTAAAGGGAACACCTTGCCTTTTATTATCCTCTTTCCTTTTTAGTTTTTTTTGTATATCACTTTTTTATATCTAGCATCATCTCAAAACTAAAAATTGAAACGAATATTTTCTAGAAACAATTTATTATGCAAAATACACATAAATGAATGTATTATAAATACTGATTTTAGTGTATTAATATTGTTTATATGCATAACTTGTACTTTTATATATTAACATTGTGTAATGGAGATGTATGAGATGTATGTTGAAAAATGAATACAAAAAAGAGAGAGTTTTAAAGTAGATTTTTCATGAAATGTGTGGTTACTTTGCTTTTTTAATGATTAATATATACACATGTTTCATCTACTGAAGTTCTTTAATGAAAATGGTGCAAATTCTACAATTGTTTTTCTATTTATGCACCCACCTGTAAAATACTATAAATAACTTGTAAAATTAATATACAGTAAAACCACTCTCATATGACTACTTGGGGACCTTAATAAAGTGGTATAAATAGCAGGGTGGTAGTATAAATGAGGTATGGCAGATCACCAAGTCATTTCAAAAGTACAACTGTGTTATTTAAGGACATTAACACAATGACAGTTTATAAGAGTCAAAATGACTCACAAGGTGAAATTACCATATAATCAATAAGAAGTTTTGAAGTTATTGAACTTTTGAACAAAAACTTTTAAACTGAAAAATCTTTGTGCAACAAAATGGGGCATAAATAGGTTAAAATATTAAACTTAGTAGTTGTGGATACCTTTTGCAGTTTTTAAGTTGTTTCTTTAGGATTTTTTTAAACAAAACTTAGCCCATATTCAAACGTAGACACGTGGACATATAGGAAAGCCCACCTATATCTATCTATCTTCCATTAAGTCAAACCCCTATTGACCCACCCCCACCCCCAGCCATTTGATACCCCTCTAGCATCTCCCACTGCGGAATATAGACAAAAAATGCTTGGCTCTAGATTGGGAGTGGAATTAGACCCCCATAAAAATAAAGTAAGCCTGCCGCTCGGCCCGCCCCCTCTGGGGGAAAATATTGATAAGTGCATTAGTGACGTTGGTCACTGTGTTTTATTCTATAAGTCGTTGTTAGGGGGCATGAATTATGAGGTCATTACTTTTAAAGCTCGTATGTTTGTGTAACAGAGATATTGGTCACTGGAACAGTGTGCAAATACAAGTATATTTTGTTTAAAATTTACAACTATTATCCGAATATCAAACATCCGGAAAAGCATCTTTTTACGACATACTTCTAATTGCAAAAATTCCTTGTCCAACTCAGCCCAGTCCTGAAGTGTCACTTTTAAAACCGCATCCTGTATTTCAGGTGGTTGCTGGTCATCTTTACATTCGATGTTCTGGTCGTGTTCTTCCGTGTTACCAGAGTCCATCTTGTTATACCTATGGTCCGATTCTCGAAACGTCAGTGTACCTTTTGTGCAGAAAGTAAAGGTTATGAAATACTAAATATGTGTGGGCTTCAAAACCGGAAGACGACTTCATGAATCTCTGATCTACTAAATACGAAGCCACAATCAAGCATTTTATAACTAAATTATACAGTATGTATCAATGAAACATGATCCTGTAATGACCATATATTTTATACAACATAATAAATGCTTATAATAAAAGTTCGGTCTCTGTAAGCTGTGTGTTCCCAACTGCCTTTACAGGCTGGGAAGCATTACACTTAAAGGCTACACTCTTCATACCTCAAACTGAGCAGACTCACTTTCAGGGCAAATGCTTACCTAAAGGCCCTGTCCCACTGTGGTGAATTTGAGCTATGAGTTCTGGAGAGTTGTAACCGCCACAACTCATCTGCTGTCATGTAGATCTTTTACGAATCCAGGACATAATCCGTCCCGGACAATATCCCCTTCTTCGAACATTTAACACTGCGGACAAAATCCCCCTAACACAGATATTTTTTGTCATCATAGATCTATGTATTTATATGAATTATAAAATGGAATTAAAACTGCTAACAAGTAACAAGACCTATTTTCGTGAAAGATTAATTGCTTATTCTAACATGATACCTGCTGATATTTGTCATTCTGATGTGGTGTATTAAACCACTCAGTCTAACATACTGGCGGTTTAATTCCTAGGCATCAGAACTCCAAATCATTGTTTATTGCCCGATGAACTACAATAAATCAAAAATTATTTATTAATTACAATGGAAATGAAGTGGACGTATGACGTTTTGTGTCTGTTTAACACCAATATTATAACAACAAATTGTTAATTAAAGTATAATTATTTTTTTTCAACAACTATTTTTTAATAGAATACAATCATGGCTTTTAAATTTTGATGGGGGATAATGTCCGGGTTGTAAAAACAACGGGTGGGATTTTGTCCATGGGAATTTGTCCGGATACCGATCTTGTACATGTGTTGTTCTATGTTGCAGTGATGTATTCTGTCGCCAAAACTCGCAAAGTAACGGCTAGAATTTTAAACTTAAAAATTCTCGCCACTTCTTCGACGACTTTTTTGTTGTAGAAGTGTCGAAGGAATCTCGCGCACTCTCTAACGTCATCCCTTGTTGCAGCGCTTGCGGTATTTTACCATACGTTCTACGACATACTAACACAAGTTTGCTTAGAGTTTGGGAGACTTGCCTATGGCATCTGTTCATGCTAGCCATCACAAGTTGTACAGACTCGTCCACACTCGTACATCCTCTAAAACAAGTCTTCAGTTGTCGAAATGGTATCCTAGGCATATCATACTTACATGTTGAAGACAACTCTAACTAATTTCGTCTTGAAACAATTGACGATATGCTATTGGATTTATAACCATGCCTACTTCTGTTAAAGCCCATCAAACACCATTGACAGTGTACGAATGTTTTTGCAAGACAGGTCCGTCAAACAATCAAGTCCTAGCATTCTGAAATGGCTAAACACATTGTCAATCAAATCTCGTTGTAAGGTCAATTCCGCGACCAACTCATCCATTTTACAGCGAGTTATAACTTGCCTGAACTCGTGCAAAACTCGAAGCTCAAATTCACCACAGTGTGACAGGGCCTTAACGTAATGTGTCTTGACCTGCTCATTTCAATCCTGGTTATGTTAATATAAGTTGTAAATTTGGCCAGTGACCTTATATAATGACCCTGAGATTTGAACATTCTGTACTGTATGGAACAAAACCTTTATCCAGTCCATTTGACATGTTCATGTTTGATACATACAGACTGACAAGTTACAATGTTCACTTCACATACTTATTCCCAGGTATTTCTGAACCAATGAAGGTGGAAGGTAGCTGTTCTGGGGCTATCCTTCAATTGCCACTCGACTGGATCCACCTATTTGAGCGCCTGTCTGTCAGTCTGGAGCGAGCACAGCTGTGGTATCGGGAGGTGACAAGCTCCCAGTACTGTAGTCAACCCCAGTGGCACACACTCGTTGGCTCCCTGACAACTATGGACCCTACTATACATGACTCAAATTTGTGTTTGTACGTGCAGTAAATAACAGTTAGTTTTCTAACATTCTCTTTTCAAGTTGAATTTATTTCACATAAAATACCTTTCATGAATAAGGCGTAAAAACAAAGTTTGTGTCAGGTTACATACCAAAAAAAATGAGGGTAGTAGGTTGGGATTTATTTTTTGTTTTAAGCTCACCTGAGCTATTGGTACAGGGGATCTCTCCTGCGTCGTCCGTCGTAGGTCGTCCATAGTTTGTAGAGAGGCGTGCGTGTGCCGTCTACAATTCGTTTTCGTTCTCACGATGGAGACTTCACTGTTTATCCAATCTTAACCAAACTTGCACAGTTTGTGTATGACCATAAAGTCTCGGATGGGATTGTTATTGGGCCAGATCACACCAGTAACACTAGAGTTATTGCCCCTTTTTCATGCAAAAAAGTGCAAATGTACCTTTCCAACATATATACTTTATTTTCCATCCAATCTTAACCAAACTTTCACAGTTTTGTATGACCATCAGGAGACGCCAAAAATGGGCCAGATCATGTTTCAAACACCGGAGTTATTGCCCTTTGTTTATGAAAAAATATACAAAAATGGACATTCGATTTCCATCAATTGCAAACCTTCATGAAGTTATTTGTACATGCAGCATTGATGCCTTCAAAGCCTGCATTAACATCATTTATCATCATTGGACAGAAAATTATCAAAGAAAAAGCAAAACTTGACCTTATAGCACAGCCATCGCAATTATCACATTGCAACTAGTTCTCCAAAACTGTCTGCAAAAAAGACATCAAAATCTACTGTTTTGCATTTTCCAGAATTGTCACTGATTTAATGATAAAGGGTGAGGTAAGAATATTGAGAAGAAGAATAAGCAAAAACACCGCGCATCCACTACCAAACTCGTACTTTAGTTAGCCCATTGCACTAACCGATGTTTTAAATCAAACCGATACTATCACCCTTTGCGGAAACATGTGTATTGTTCAGGTACCGTAATTTTCAAACCTGTCACAACAGTATGGTCTTCATCTGTGCCAGTTCTCAGGTGAGCACTTTGGGCCATCGTGGCCCTCTTGTTTTTGTTTGGTTTATGTTTGGTTAATGTTCAACTTGAAGATTCTAAAACTGAATATAATTATATTCAAAACATTTCAGTAATATCCTAAAACATCGTTTATAAGTGGATGCTATCAAAACAAAACATTTATCCAAAAAAACATTTAATTATTGAAAAAAGCTAAACAAAACAAACAATTATCTGAACAACTCAATAAAATGTTCTAGGGTCGGGGCACTTTTATAGGGAAGGTCGGGTTACCTAAAATAAACATTTTTAGCTCAACTATTCACAGAACAGTTCGAGCTATACTACTCACCCGTTCGTCGGCGTCGGCGTTATGCTCTGGTTAAAGTTTGCATGTAACATGTCCATATCTCTGTAACTACTACAGATATTCAATTAAAACTTCTCACGTGTGTTCGGGGTCATTATGTGAGGTCACTGACCAAGGCCCATAACTCTGACCTGCAATTTAGCAGCATTATGCCCCTTTTTGTACTCAAAAAGTCAGGTTAAAGTTTGCGTGGAACAACTCTCTATTTCTATATCTACTACAGATATTCAATTGAAACTTCACACATGCCTTTAGGGTCATTATATAAGGTCACTGGCCAAGACCCATAACTGTGACCAGCATTTTAGTAGAATTATGCCCCTTTTTGTCAGAATAAGGTTTGCATGCAACAAGTCCATATCTCTATAGCTCGAGAACGGATTGAGCTATTGTAATAAAACTTCATACTTAGACACCATATAGCGAGGCCTCACTTGGGATTGCATATGGGCTGGGTGGGGCCAAGGTCACAGTTACTAAAAATAGAAAAAGGGTTGAGAAAGCATTGAGATATTTTAATGAAACTTCATACATAGATACCTTGTATCGAAACCTCGCTTGGGATGACGTATGGGGTGGGTGGGGTCAAGGTCACTGTTACTAAAAATAGAAAAATGGTTTCCCCTCAATAAATTGAGAATGCATTGAGATATTTAAATGAAACTTATTACATAGATTCCTTATATCGAGACCTCGCTTTGGATTGCATATGGGGTGGGTGGGGTCAAGGTCACTGTTATTACAAAAAACTGTGACTGTTTCCGCTCAAAATTGTTCTTGTTTGTAGTGACAAAGGCCCATAACTCTGACAAAACGGTTGATTAGTCGAGCGCGCTGTCCTGAGACAGCTCTTGTTTTTTTTATGCCTAACAAGAATATCTTTCACAGAAGGGATGTATAGCAATGAATATTATGTGTATTTTTAATATTCAGTATTTAGTGTTTTATGATATTATGTGATAATACAGCAAATTAATTTCATTAGTTAGATCTATACTGTTTTTATGGCAACATTTAAATATGCAGTGATTAACAATAGCAATAAAATATTTGTTGATAAAATTAATGTTGTGTTTGTTATAATATATAGCTAAAAGAAAATAAAGTTATGCATTGTGATTATTACATTATTATATATTTCAGTAAACCAAGATTTGCACTTCTGCCTATGGCAGTCCAAGAAAGATTTGTGCAGTTGCTGCTATTTAGAGACACTTGTATCCCTGATGGAGACGTGCATGAGTTGTTGAGTGTGATATTGGATCATATCACTGAGAATACACCACTGTGTCATCTAGCAAAACAGCTCTGTGCAGCTACACAGGTACTGATGAAAAATAACTTAACTATATGAGATATCTTGGTTCTATCATGGGAATCAGCAGGAAACCTTGTTACTATAGTGTGGTTAACAGTATCTGGAGTCATAATAAACACATACATTTATGAAAATCAAGTAAAAATGCTAAAATCAACAGATGATGACAAATGATCATCAACTGTTGCACACAATTAGCAATTCAACGTCTCATTCTGTATGTAAGACATTTGACTGTGCAGTTTATATAAAAGGTTTAGTGTAAACTTTGCTTTTGATACAGTTGGAATAAGACTTACTTTTGTTACTTTTTGCAGTTTTTCAGAGCATCAGAACTGACAGAAGAGCATTCAGTGCCAGGTATGTAGCAGTGAAAAGTATAAAGTCTTACAATAGAGACTTCCCAGCATAGTTTTGTATATTCAATAGAGTCCAACTCCAGTCCATATTTTGAATGCTGTTTGATCTTTTGGAACAAATCATTGCATTCTGTAGCTTCAGTCAATGCTTAGTTAATGCCCATTGCTACTGAACGGTTTGGCCTTAAAAATGGAAAGTGTCTAAATGAGAATAAATACAAGTGTGGGTCAACATATTGCAGAACATTTCAGTTACAGCAGCATAAGTATTTTTTAGCTCACCTGAGCACAAAGTGCTCGGTGAGCTATTGGTATAGGGGACCTCTCCGGCGTCATCCGTAGTCAGTATGCCATCAACTATTTGGACGGTTATCGCGATCAAGACTACATTTTTCATTCAATCTTGACCAAACTTCCACAGTTTGTGTATGACCATACAAAAATCTTGGAGGAGTTCGATAATGGGCCCGATCGGACCAGAAACACCAGAGTTATTGTCCCGTTTTTTGCCCCAAATACATCTATTCCTGAATAACTCACCTGGTAAAGGGAGGTAAATGCAGTATTAGGAAGATAAGTGCCATAAATGTGTTATTTCCCTGTAGTCACAGATATAACCCAGATAGTGGAGTCTGCTTATCAGTAAAATCAATACATCATTCTGAGTCAACATGATACTTCTATTTTAGATCAGCATCATTACACCTAGTAATACATGTATAGCCTGCTTCTGACCTATATTTTGGCTATGTGTGCAGCAGAAAATATTTTCCACTGTCTGTCTTGGCATCCAGTCAGAAAAAGATGTAAACAACGATAAATAGCTAAAATTCATGTTGTAAACAAGCAATCAGAATATAGGATTAATATCATGTGATCTAGTGCCTGAAAGGGTTAATTATTTTCTGTAGTTTTTGGACTGTTTAGTTAGTAACTTATTCAGTATCGTTTAATCGTGTAACTTTTGGACTGACTTATACATTTGAATTGGGATTTTTACACAAATCAACTAAAAGGTTGTTTAGTTATTTATAATTTAATCTGACAATGTTGATTGGTGTATTGTTCTTAATATTAACAATGAGTATTCCTATATAACATAGAAATTTCCCTTTTCCTAAGAGTACATTTGGAATGTTTTTCTCTGTGGGTGTCATTGACTCAAAATTATTAGTAAGTTTTTACGCAAAACAACTAAAAGGTTTTATAGTTATTTATAATTTAATCTGACAATATTGATAGTTGTATGGTTGTCAATGTTAACAATAAGTATTCCTATGTAACCTAGAAATTTCCTTCTCCTAAGAGTACATTTGGAAAGTTTGTTTGTTTGGATTTTTCACCTTATTTACCAGTCATTCAGTGATATAATGGCGGTCAGTTAACCTACTCACACTTTTTCTGGGCAAACTAAGCCGATGTAAGTGGTTTACCAGTACCAAGTGCACATACTTATGCCAGTCAATGACAACTGCCCTACTTGAATCAGAGGTAGGGGAGAATGGCCGTAGAAATTATTTCACGGCCAATCCCACACAAGTTGTGGCCGGGCTGGGGCTCGAACTCAAGAACCCTTGATTGAGAGTATAGCGCTCTACCAACTGAGCTAGACGGGCCCGCAAAGTCAGAATAATCTGCTTGGTTTTATACATTTATATGGTGCCATTATGATGATATTTAGGAAGTTTTCGTAGAGTGTATTTACTATAGAGTGTCACTGTATGTACCAATTTCGAACCCGTAAAGGTTGATCATTGCTTATGGACTTTGTTGCAAAAACATTTAAAACATTTTTGAAAACAACAATACAGAACAATATGTCAATCACTGATACGCAAAGTTGAACTGACATCAAATCAGTCTGTGTACTGGTGTTAATAAATAATGTCTCATTTTAATTCAAACATATACCGGTATGTGAAAAAAGATGGTAGTATCCAATCATAAGCTCTTTATGTATTTTTCTATAATTATTTCCATATTTTTTTGTATCGCCCCTATATGTTAATGCCATGCGAAATGGGTTTTAATAGTACCGAGAATATGGGTATTTACAGGTACTTGTTGCATCCCTAATGGTCGCCATTGTTCTCAGACTCAGGTGAGCGCTTTGGGCCATCATGGCCCTCTTGTATTGTCACCTTTGTCCATTCCTAACAAAGCTTTGTTTGACTTCCCATTTTGCTGAACTATGTGCAAGTCATTTTAACTGTGTTTCTTACATGCATTATCAAAATGTTATTTTTAGCTCGACTATTCGAAGAATAGGTGAGCTATCCTACTACCCCCGGCGTCGGCGTCCACGTATGAATTTAGTTGAAGTTTTTATTCAAAAGTCTTGTAACTTCAAAACTACATAAGTTATTCACTTGAAACTTGGAATATACCTTTGTCATCAACTCCAGTGTCAGGGGCAACATTCCCCATAACTCTGTTTTGTATTTTGACAGAGTTATGCCCCTTCTTCACTTAGATTTTCTAGTTAAAGTTTATATTCAAAAGTTGTGTAACTTCAAGACTACATAAGTTATTCACTTGAAATTTGGAACTAACCTTTGTCATCAACTCCAGTATCTAGGGCAACATTCCCTATAACACTGTTTTGTATTTTGACAGAGTTATGCCCCTTTTTCACATCGATTTTCTGGTTAAAGTTTATATTCAAAAGTTTTGTAACTTCAAAACTACAGAAGTAATTCACTTGAAACTTGGAACTAACCTTTGTCATCAACTCTAATATCAGGAGCAACATTACACATAACTCTATTTTGTATTTTGACAGAGTTATGCCCCCTTTTCCCTTAGATATTCTGTTAAAAGTTTATATTCAAAAGTTTGGTTACTTCAAAACTACATCAGTTATTCACTTGAAACTTGGAACTAACCTTTTTCATCAACTCTAGTATCAGGGTTAACATTACCCATAACTATGGTTTGTATTTTGACAGAGTTATGCCCCTTTTTCACATAGATTTTCTGGTTAAAGTTTATATTCAAAAGTTTTGTAACTTCAAAACTAGATAAGTTATTCACTTGAAACTTGGAACTAACCTTTGTCATCAACTCTAGTATCAGGGGCAACATTACCCATAACTCTGTTTTGTATTTTGACAGAGTTAGCCCACTTTTTACATAGACTTTGTTTTGAAAGTTTTTGTTCCAAAAATGTATAAACTATACAAGGCTTCACTTAAAAGTTTCGTATTTTAAAAAATTTATGCCCCTTCCACTATCCAAAATGTGTACCAATTTAAATATTTCGAATAGTCGAGCGCGCTGTCCTCTGACAGCTCTTGTTACATTTATTATTACATAATTTGGATAGTTAATTGTGTTTTTACAGTAAATGGGTGTGACAATGACATAGACAGTTCAACAGAAAATGTGATAATCATTGAGGATGATTCAGAGTCTGATTGTGAGCCAGCCTCTAAGCAACCGAGGCTGGAGATGGCTGAGGAAGCTGTTACTGAGCCAACAGGATTGGAAAAGGCTGCAGAAACAGTCACTAAGCAACGGAGGTTTGAGATGGCTAGGGAAGCAGTCACTCATCAACCAGGATTAGAGGTTCTTGACATGGAAGCTGGTGCATCTCCACCAGGTCATCTCACACAGTGGGCTGGTAGCCAGTCTGTGTCTTTCATTGACAGTGTTGAGGATACTGGAGTGACCATGCTTGACACAAACAACAGCATACATTATGCAAGTGCTCTAAAAGATGCATGGCATAGTTGTATTTCAAGTGATGTTCCAGACTGTTTGCAAGATATCACAAAGTTATCTGCTGAAGAAATGGAAAAGCTCTGCACTTTTGTAGAGTTTGAAACAATGTCAGATGACTCTGTTTATCTTGCATGTCAGCATATTGGCACATTATGTCACAGCATCAGTTTCTGTAATATTTCATGCTTTTTAAGTAGGTCACTGAAATGGAAAGTTACTTCTCTTTCACAGAATGCTTCAAGGAAACTGACTAGTGCCCTTTTGTTAATGGCTGAAAAGTATCCAAAACAAATGGTAGAAAATGTTATTGTACCATGCTTGTTAGTTACTCAGATGAATTCATATCAGTGTGACATTTTAACTCAGCTAGTAAAAGATAATGTAAGTCATTCTTTATGTTCAAATATGCTTCATGACATTGTAAAACAAGATTTTAAAATGACTGAAAGCAACATCGCGGTAGTGCAAGCAGTCTTTGAGTCTGGATGCGAGTTAACAGACAGGGATATCACACAGCTTGTGTCGGTATGCAGTGCATCTGCAGGCTCCTTGGCCAAAAGTCTGAAGTTTGGAAAGCTTTTGTTAGCATTAGTGTCTCAGCATGGGAACAAAATTCAGGATATGCTGCCAGAAGTGGAAAATATTCTTTCCAAAAATAAAACTGTTCTGAGGAAGAAAATATGCACATTGTTAAATACATTAAAGCATTAACAAATTAATATGTTTTTGTCTTCTTTAATTATTGTAAAGGTTCCTTGAGTGCATATGGTAAGCTATTGTGGTCACCCTGTATACGTGCCTTGTGCAGTAAACATGTGGCTCATAAACAGTTGCGTCAAATTGCCATCTCATAGACCATTTGGCCTATTTCAAAATGTATCTTGGTCACTGTCTTTCATGATTTTAAGAATATTTTTTTACCCGAAACTTAAATATATAAATTTAAAAAAAAGTGCAAAATTACTGAGTGAAAAAAAAGTAAGTGACAAGACACATGTATCTTACATGAGCATCTTGTAGCTGAGTCTGTTGTGGATTTTTGTTTAGCTTACTGTAGCATGAACAGATTTGGCTGTGTTCATCTTGCAGTGTCATTATAAAAAATCGCTTAGTGAACAATACTACTGGTAATAATTTTTATTGGATAAGCCTCCTACTGTGTTAGATTTAATTTCACCGAGGAAAACTAGTTCCACTCTCATAATGGGACATGTGGTATCAAAGACAAGGTCATCGGCGACTGTCGACATGAAAATCTTAACTCTTAAGGAGCTTGAAGTTTAATTGCATTAATGAAATCTATAACTTCTAACAATGGATCATGTGTGTTATAATGAAGTATTTAAAAAGTTGTTGGTGCTCAAGAAGTCATTTTTCATCAGTTTCAGATCAATTTCACACTTCTGGTCAAATTCTTGCCTCAATGACATGTTGGGGTCAATTTTGATAGCAGAAAATGTGTGGTCAAAATCTTGGTCATTGCAGTAATATAAAAATCTGGTTAACATACTAGGAGCAGTATTTCTCCTCAGCAAATCAGAATAAAACTTGGGTCTGATTCATTTCATAATTGGTTTAAACTTATGTATTCATTCTATACATATGTATATTCAAATAATTATGTACACTATCAAAGTGGATTGACTTGGAAGCTGAAGCTTTTTGTATTTTCCTAATTATCTACATCATCGGAACCCATGTTTGCTCAAATCCGCTACTCTTCTTGATCAGTATAATGTAGTGGTAACGGAATATATATCGTGGGTTCCTATGATGACTTATCTAGGTAGTTTTATACTCAAAAACTGTCTTAATTTTTGACCATAATCAGTTCAATAATGTATGACAACTTTGGTCTACTTGTTTTACAGACACCTTTATGTAGTAAGCAAACATGTTCATCAAAACAAAAAATGTGTAGCCAGAATTCTTACCATGACACTCTCCCACACACATGGGACTTTGTTGTTGAATTCCAGAGTATGACACGGTACAGGTGGTGCTGTAAACAAGTCTCTGGTACTGTTATGGCTTCACATCGAGTGCCAATGTCACAGAGCAAGAATAGTGTGCTGTAAGTCTGTGACTCGAACCCATTAGTTCTAACTTATACAACGATGCTCTCCCATTATCCGGGCCACCACACCACCTCTCCCAAATAGTGACTAAATTCATACCTTGACAATTGTATAGCAGTACCTATTCTGTTCCAAATCATGTCCCACGGTCTATAATGGACTAACACTAACCGAGGTGCTGCTTGTTCTACAGACAATTGCATACCTAGCCTGAATTGAATATGCGCATAATAAAAAATGCAATTTTATGTGACGTTATATTATGTACTGGCCTTTTCTCAGAAGGCATAAACATTTATACTCCTCTTACATTTCTCAAGGGATTTTGACCAAACTTTTACGGAACTATTCATAATTGTCACCAAGTGCCCCAGCGCATATTGTCGGTCTTTTGAGATTCTATCATTTTGGGTGGAATTATGGCCCTTTGTTTATTTTGCACATATGTAATAGTGTACAATCTCTTCTGAACGCAAATCCTCCTACATTTCTCAAGGGATTTCAACCAACCTTTCACAGAACTGCTGTCACCAAGTGCCCGTTGTTTATTTTGCACATATGTAATAGTGTACAATCTCTTCTGAATGCAAATCCTCCTACATTTCTCAAGGGATTTCAACCAACCTTTCACAGAAATGCTGTCACCAAGTGCCCCAGCGCATATTGTCAGGATTGTTTGATTCTATCATTTATGGCAATTATAATATTACTATAGGAAATATTTGTATTTGCACACAATCTGAAAGCATAACATTCAAATGTACTGTTTATCATAATTTGCACATCTATAATTGTTATCTGTATTCCCACCATGTTACGTTACGTCATTTTTCATTTGACGTAACGTATGCTATATTTTGTCTATGTTTATTATCTTGAAAACTAGGCGTAAGCCGAAACATCGCTAAAAGTTTTGAAATATCAAATATGTGTTTCTGTTGATTAAAACCTTATTAATCATTTATGGCGGAATTATGGCCCTTTGATTGTTTTGCACATATGTAATATATACAGAATCTTTTAAGTGCAACTCCTACATTTCTCAAGAGATTTCGACCAAAAGTTCACAGAATTATATTGTCACCAAGTGCCCCAGCGCATATTGTCAGGATTTTGTGATTCTATCACTTATGACGGAATTGTAGCCCTTTGTTTGTTTTGTACATAATTATGTAATATGTTGAATATCATTCAAGTGCAACTCCTACATTTCTCAAGGAATTTCGACCAAACTTTCGGAACTACTGTAATCAAGAATTACGATAATCACGTTCCCCAGCGCATATTGTCAGGATTTTGTGATTCCACCCTCTTAGGCGAATTGTGGATATTGTAGGCCTGGCAGTTTTCTGGTTTAAGCCAGATATCTGGCTTTCGGAGCCAACATGGAACAGTCTCAAGAATCTGGGGGGGTCAGGAAACTTTCTGCTTTTGTGGTATTTTATTTTTCAAAAAGGAGAGGCAGCGGCATGAAGGCCCCATTTTGCTTGAGGCAATTTATTTGCACTTGTTCAATCATGTACAACAAAATGGTGACAGGCTGTACTCAACAAGCCATTTCCGACAGATAACTTCAGTTCATAGTCAGACGATATATTTAAACCAAACATTAGAAAAACTTCCAGCTGTTAGAAATTTGAAACCTGGTTTTGTGACATTTCTACGTCTTTTGTTTTAGTATGTAGCACTTTCTTCTTTCAAGTAATCATTTTGATTTATACACATGGGTATTAACCAAAAGGAGTATGCCTAGTTACATCTCTGAGTCTCTCTGACAGACTCATTGTAGTGGCAGGGATCGTATTTTTATAATACCCAGTAACATACTGGTTCATACTAGATGCCTGTTGGCAACTTGTCAAGCCCATTGTCAAGAAAGCAACTTGTATCGTAATTATTTCAAAATCACATTTACTAACAAGCAAATCTTCGAACTCTAAGTGTGACCTTGACCTTTGAGCTAGGGACACAGGTCTTACATGCGACACGCTGTCTCCACATGGTGAACATTTGTTGCAAGTTATTTTAAAATTCCCTGATGAATGATAAATTTACAGTCCGGACAAGCTGTTTTATGCCCATATTTGACCTTTGACCTCGAAGTGTGACCTTGACATTTGAGCTAGGGAAACAGGTCTTGTGTGACAGGCCTTCTCCACACTTTGAACATCTGTGGCAAGTTATTTTAAAATTCCCTGATGAATGATGAAGTTACAGTCTGGACAAGCTGTATGATGCCCATACTTGACCTATGACCTCCAAGTGTGACCTTGACCTTTGAGCTAGGGGACACAGGTCTTGCAAGTGACAAGCTGTCTCCTCATGGTGAACTATTGTGGCAATTTATTTTAAAACTCCCTGATGAGTGTTTTATCCAGGCCCTTTTTGCGCGGCGCCATGCCCCTTTTTGAAGCGCCACTTTGCCCTTTTCAAAGGCAAAAGATGCCACTCGCCTTAATCGATAACGATCTTTATTGCCTCTTGACCACTTTTTATTGGCCCTATGTCTGCGAAAATGGCATTCGCTGTTTACTGGTATTGTCGCTCTGACTGTGCTAGATTTATTGCATACATGCATTTCTAATCGATTTGATTAAATCGATTACTGTGCTCGATTTATTGCCGACACACGTTTCTAAGCGATTTGATTTAAGCGAATAATGTACTAATGATTGTCAGCTTGATTCTTGAACCTGATTCTTATTCCGACTAAAGCGGTGACATATAAGCCTAATTGATGAAGCGTATACCATTAACATCATGATACATAATGTCAACTCGTAGATTGGACATTCCCTCTCTCACTATCCGTATTCGTTACGGATTGATTTGTTAATTAATACAATTCATTATTTCAATTGACAAATACTTTCAGCACTGCGAAAATGTAAAATTACGTATACTGACACCCGAAAAATGGACTTATAGTACTTATGTGTAGAAACTAATATATATTTAGGTTATATATTATTTTTTATTTAAATGTTCTTAATTTATTGACGAAACCTTTAGTAGCTTAACTTCGGGTCAAATACCGGTAGTGGGATTCTCTGTCTAGAGACTGGAGGTTTGAAACTTTCAAACTTTCCTAATCAAAACCTCACATACGTAGAGCAGTTCTGATCTGTGAATTGGACATACAGTAAATTATCTTATTGTATATTGTTTTTGTACTTGTGTGTTAAATCGTTGGACAATAATTTGTGAAAGTTTTTTTGATTAACTTGTTGCTTACATTTGTGAAAGACGGAAAATGCCATCGTGCAATTTGAGGTTGGCACAACTTCAGAAGGAGAATGTAAAAGTGGCAAAACATACCATTAGTTTATTAAAATTTGTGCAGAGGACAGACGGAACTGAGAGGTAATTATATAATTGCTACGAATCTTTAGGTTTGTAAATATAAAGTATCGATCTATAATTACTAAGAATATAATTATGTGATCCACAGAACTTGCTTTCTAAATTTTTCCGTACGTTACGGACAATCAAGTTTATATTAAAACACTCATGTTATATATAGAGAATTACATGAAATGAACGCGTTCGGCAGATATACAACAAACAAGATGCTTTTATCGTTGGTTTAATCTGTGTGAATATTGAATATTGCGTGTGCCAAAACTTGTATTTGGTACAAGGGTGTGACAACATGCTTTTATATGTTGTTGTTTTTTATATATAATTTGTATATACAAATATGATACCCATAGCCAATACACTGAAACACATGTGCCCTTTTAAAAGGACACAGCGTGCCAAAATTCCCTTTTTGAATAAATTGCACCATGCCCCTCTGCCTTCCTGGATAAAACACTAGATGAATGATAAAGTTACAGTCCGAACAAGCTGTATTTTGCCCATATGTGACCTTTGATCTCTAAGTGTGACCTTGACCTTTGAGCTAGAGACACAGATCTTGCGCCCAACACACCGTCTCCACATGGTGAACATTTGTGGCAAGTTTTTAATTTGCCTAATGAATGATGAAGTTACAGTCTGGACAAGATCGGATGGATGCACGGTTGCACTCACGTACATACACCAAACCGCCATTGTGACAACTAAGTCTAGATGACCTCAAGCGGGCTCGACAAAAACAAATATATAATATTATGTTTTTAATTATGATCTAGCAGTAAGTCATGTCAAAGGTTATTGCCATATAATGTCCTTATTAGCATGTTGGTTTAGTGTCACATTGGCCCCCTTTACGCTGATAAAGATTCGTAATTTCGAAAGAGAAGTATGAAGTTACTGCTTGTTTGCAACATTTATTACTACATGTACCACTAAATAGTTTTGTACATATTTATTCATTACACATATTACAATTCAAAATACATGTATATAAACTAAAAAAAAAAAATAAGTTTGCAAGGATAAGATTCCACAACCAAAAACTGATATTGCCACATAACTCATGTCAACACAATAGTGAGTTGATTAATTTTCAATTGGAATGTAAATGTAGTTGCATCAATATATATTTAACAAGAGAAATACCTTACTGATACAATGACAACAAAACTGATAGAAGACAACCTAACTTTCTATATAGGAGTAATGATGCACACAAGACACTGATATACCAACTGGCTTGTGCCTTTTCAGCCGTATACATATCGGTATACCGAAACCTTAAATTTGATGTCCAGTCAATATTATTAACATGTTGAAGTTACTGATGTATTCAAATTACTGATATTATTCAAAGCTATGTACATTTACAACTTTTGATAACATTTTTGATAACATGAGTTATATACACATGTAACGGGTTTATGTAGTACATGTATGAATACATGATAACGACACAATTTGATCACTCCCACACATTATTCAAGTGTACATGTGTATGTGCATAATTTCTGTTTGTAAAAAGAGCTGTCAGAGGACAGCGTGCTCGACTTTTCTTGTGCTTGTCAGTGTTTCTGGCATTTTTTCTAAAACAAAATGTATAGTAGGGGCCAATTAAACAAAATTAATTTATTTCTTGAGTTACTGAGTGGAAGCATTTTTCTAAATTTTAAAACAGTGACCTTGACATTGACCCAACTAACCCCATATGCATTTTCATGCAATGTCTCATTTTACCGTATCCATAAATTGAATTTTATTAAAATATTTCACTTTGTTCTCGAGTTATAAAGCAGATTTTTTTTCTATTTTTAGTAAGTGACCTTAACCTTGACCCCACCCAACCCACCACAAATGCAATCCCGAGTAAAGTGTTGCTGTAGGTTATTTATGTATGAAGACTGATTCTGAAGTTAGAGAGTGGAAATCAAAAGTTGACGACGCCATTCCACCCAATTAAACTGTTTTAAGTGTAAAAATGCCCATAATTTTGACAAATTTCAAACCAGAGATATCAAAATTGGCCAATGATTTCATTTTAATATAGGGAAGAGAGCCGGCGTGTCCATCTGAGTGATCGACAAGAAGAAGAAGAAGATATAGGGAATAAGTGTTCTAAGTCTTAATGAAATCTTTCACGCTATTCCTGAGAAACCAGCTTACCGAAAAACTTTAACCTGTTCATATAGCTTACATGTAAAATTGCTAAGTGCAAAAAGGCCCATAATTTTGACAAATTTCAAACTAGAGTTACCAAACTTGGCCTATAGGTTCATTTTAATGTGGAGAATAAATGTTTTAAGTTTGAATGAAATCCCTCAAGCCATTCCTGACAAACTAGCTTACCAAAATTTTTTAACCTAGCTCAGACGCCGCACCAACGCCAGGGCAAGTAGAATAGCTTGCCTTTTCTTCGAAAAGTCAAACTAAAATCAAGTTCGTCTTACATTGCTCAAAATCTGCTTTGTTTTAATTGTTAAATGTCCCAAATTAGTATTTACTGCAATCAACTGATTTTGACACACAGTGAGATAGTTAAATATAATGAACATGTGCACGTGTCATATGACAGCCACAACAATGTGTGAACAACTTACTGACACACTGTGTCAAGAGATTTACATCAATGCAAAACTTCACAAATTTGCATTGGTCTAGATAAAGGCAGTTGTATCTAATAAAGAATTAATTTATTGGACTGTAGGGTTTGCTTGGATTAAAGTAGATCTTTGAGTTAGTGATGCTCAACAATAAATGCCTCATACCTTATGTACAATTTTTATATAATGAAGTTTGCATCGGATGTCTGTTGAATTTTCTGCTCTTCTACAGGGATTAAATTATACATAAATTTATTTTAACATAAGGTTTCAAATTGTTTGTGACAACTGGATTTAGTGTGTTGTTTATAGAAGTCAATATGATGCCAGTATATATTCTATATAAAATTTTATTGCTATAAAAATGTCATGCTATAACTGAATTTACTTGTATGAAAATGACAGTAAATAAAAATTTACATTTTGCAGAATAAAAGATCTTTACCAAGATGCCTTAATTGGTGTAGCATAAAAATTGTGTCTGCTTTGCGCACAAGCTCTGGAATACATTCATTGTATTTAAAATGAATCAGACATTGATAAGCTAGCATTCATTGTAATCAATTACACATTTAATAAACTTGAATGCGATATAAATTCCAAGGTAAAGATTTCCAGCTGCTAACATGTCTACGGCTGTTCTGTGTGTTCAAGGTGTGCGTCGTTTGGAGGTGCGTGTCTTGTCAAACCTGGCCTCCAGTTCGTCCAGCACCTGGGGGGTGTACCGCACAACCAGCCTCACCTTCCCTGCAGACAAAACAGGCTGGTGAACAAACAACTATACCCTGTAAGGTCTGCTAGTCTGATGGACCCTGGCCATTAATTACTGGATCTACTGAAAGATTGTCTGCTACATGAATATGTGACAAATCAGTGATGTCACGTTCCCAAAAAAAATTTCATTAAATTTCGTCACAAGCTTGTATTAGTTGTTTAATAAGAGATTCTTTAGGTGAACCAAAAATCCTATTTATATTAGCAATTGTAACGAATACTGGTAAGTATACACAACTGCAACTTTTGAACATGTTTACAGCTGTAGAGACCTACCGTGTGCTTGTTTAAGAAGTTCTACTGCCTTTTCATGGTGTTCACCTTCCACACTCTGTAATTAATCATAATTAGCATATTATTATTAAGTGATATTCATAACAAAAGCACCGCCTACGGGTGCTGGACGCTCAACTTTCTCGTATTTGATAGTATTCTGGCCTTTTGTTAATTGAATCGGTTCATCACTGTGATGAAGTGTGTTGAATTTGAAGTCAATACCTCTTATAGATATTGAGAACTTTGAACTAAAGCTAAAATTCTATGTTGAAACAAGATTCTGTGTTTGATAAACACACATGCCCCCGTTTGGTGCTGGGTAGCCCATTTCTTAGTCCAAATTAGATCAAGGTCAAAGTGAGGTTGGGTGATATGTGTGGATTGGGAACGGTCATAAGTAAAAACTGTGTAAATATCCAAGTGTTTTAGTAAGCGGTGTAGGTGCTAGACAAAACGGTAAAATCTAGTTAAGCAAGAAAAGGCACTTTTTAAATATTATAAGTCCAGATTAGTTCAGCCGGGCCCGGCTAGTTCAGTTGTAGAGTGCTAGACTGTCAATCCGGGGATCGCGAGTTCGAACCCCAGCCCCGACACATAACTTGTGTGTGAATTGGTCATGAAATTATTTCTACGGCCATTCTCCCCCTACCTCTGATTCAAGTAGGGCAGTTGTCAGTTACTGGCATAGGTATGTGCACTTAGTACTGGTAAACTGCTCAACTGAGACCTTGTCACCCAATTGGAATTTGCATTCCCGAGGCGTGGCTTATTTTTATCCCAAAGCATAATATGAACAATCTTGAACAACCTCTGGGCCTTACGGTTTCAGGTAACGATTTTTAAAGTAACTTTGCTATTTAAGTCTATATAAAGCATGTGACCCCTCGGGGTGCCACCAGATTTGACTCCAGGGGCATACTTTGAACAATCTTCGGAGACGACCACTATGCAATGTTACGTACCAAATATAGGAAAGCTGTGGGCTTTGCTGTTTCAGAGCAGATTTTTTGCTATTTATGTCTATATAAACCATGTGACCCCCAAGGCGTGAACAGATTTGACCCCAGGGGCATAATTTAAACAACATTTGTAGAGGACCACTATACGGATGTTACATACCAAATATGAAACCTCTAGGCCTTGCAGTTTCAGAGGAAAAGAATTTTAAAGTCATTTTGCTATATATTCTATATAAACCATGTGACCCCTGGGGTGTGGTCAGTTTTGAACCATGGGGCATAATTTTAACAATCTTTTGTAGAGGAACACTTGAGGATGTTACATACCAAATACGAAACCTCTGGGCCTTGCGGTTTCAGAGGAGATTTTTAAAGAAATTTTGCAAATAAAGTTGATATAAGCCATGTGACCCCCGGGGCATTACCAGTTTTAAAGTAACTTAGCTATTTAAGTCTATATAAAGCATGTGACCCCTCGGGGTGCCACCAGATTTGACTCCAGGGGCATAATTTGAACAATCTTTGTAGAGGACTACTACTGTAAAATCATTATTATTTGTGGGACACTAATTTTCGTGGATTTCGTGGATAGACAAAACCACGAATTCAGGTGAAGACGAATAAATGACGCATCTGATACCAACCAGCAAGTCCACTTCTTAAGCTAACTATGTGCAATTAAGACATCTATGTAAATATCATATCGCGTGTGCAATAATGAATCATAAATTAAATACAGTAGATCACCGGTTTTTCGAACACTGTTAATCCGAATTCCTCGTTATTTCGAAGTTTTTTTTCAGTCCCGATTTTTTCCTTCTTATTTTAATTATAATTTTGATGTTTAATTCGAAATCCGTTATTTCGAATTATCGCTATTTCGAACCCATTAATCTGGTCCCAACACCTGTTTGTCAGTGCATTTATCAATTGTTAATTCGAAGTGTTAATAATAGAGATGGAGATAATTTTCACACCTTTACCTTAACCGTATCAGCTGTGACAGCATCTGCTCTCTGCTTGATGTTCACACCTTTCCGGAGTTAATAGTCTATTAAACCAAGCTGTTGTGTTTGTATAATTAAAGCGTGGCAAGCTATTGCTTTAACAAGACTGAATTACAAACACGGATGTCAAAACGTTTGAGCAATTATTAGGTTTCTGAATTTAAGTTAGACTTGCATTGGCCAGATCATCAGTTCGTATTTACTTGCGCGAATATTCATGATGTCAGAAGCAGTAATAAATACAGAAAACATCAATCCCGTTGCAAAGCAATCTGGAGAAGGGCCCGGTAACTAACCCGGGGGATATCCGGATTGGCAGCAGGGAAGGTATCTAAGTGTTGTTGCAAGCGGTGTTGGTGCTAGACGAAATAGTAAAATCTAGTTAACCAAGAAACAGCATTTGAATTATTGTAAGTGCAAACTAGGTCAAGGTCAAAGTCAAAGTGAGGTTTTGTGATATGGGTGGATTGGGAACGTTCATAAGTAACAACTGTGTAAATATCCAAGTGTTCTAATAAGCGGTGTTGGTGCTAGACAAAACGGTAAAATCTACTTAACCTTGTACCCGGACCGACGGAAGGACGGACGGACAAAAGGACAGACAGGACAATCACTATATGCCTCCTGCATCAAGATGCCGGGGCATAAAAAGGGCAATAACTTCACTAAAATCCTTGATATAGGTACCTCATATTGTCTACAGAATGGGTTCATACCTGTGATCAAGAGTTTAAAGTCAATACCTCTTATAGTTATTGTGAAATTTGATCTAAAGCGAAAATTCTAAGTTGAAAAAAAAGCAATTACTCAAACGAAAACCTTGATAGAGTTACCTCCTCTTGTCCACAGAATAATTTCAGCACTGTGATCAAGTACTTTGAGTTGCAGGCCAATACCTCATCAGTGTTCTGCTGTGAATGCGGCCTTGCGCCATTGGCGCAAAAATAAATTATTTGTCCCCACCAAATTTTCGTAAGCACACAATTTACAAGTAAATAATTCGACATATTTAGTATAATTAATATCATTGATCGTCATGTCACGTCAATTTATAACCATCTTTTCCCCCTAGAACACTAATTCATTAACGCTCTATCGGCAGCGCTTGAGCAGTTCAAATACAGTAGTATTAATCGATAATTGTACATGCAGTCCACATGCTAAGCGTGAAAACACTTTTCAGCGACAAACTGCTAGACGACAGCCTCATTTCGTCAGACACATTAAAGCCTTTTGAAGTCGAATTAACCGACACCGTTGCTATGGGTGTTGCTAACGGCTGGCAGTTTTGGTTGCCAGGCTAATTGATGACGTCACACTGTTACACTTTGTAGTTTTAACAGGTTTCATTATTAATGCTTTGTGTTTATAATGGATTTTATTGTTTGTTCAGATTGGAATTAATAATGCAATGTTATAAGATATTTCAGAATGCAGTTGAACATTGATCAACAGAGCGTTAGGAATTAATTAAGAACACAATATCATGTTTTAATCCTTTTTTGAACAGAAAAGAAAAAAAACATGAATTAAAACAGCTAGTACATACTTTTCAAAACAAAAATCTGCTTTGGGAATATTCATGAGGTGTAAAACTTTTTTCGTCTGTGTCCCTACATTTTTGTAATTTGTCCCAACTTTTTCAAGCGTAGAGGGCCCTTGTCCCCAATAGTCAAAATTCACGGCAGAACACTGCCTCATACAGGTATTGAGAAATTTGACCCAAAGCGAAAATTGTAAGTTGAAAACAAGAGGGCCATGATGGCCCAAAGCGCTCACCGGAGAACTGGCACAGATACAGACCATACTGTTGTGACAGGTTTGAAAATTAAGGTATCTGAACAATACGCATGTTTCCGCAAAGGGTGATAGGATCGGTTTGATTAAAAAAATCGGTCAGTGCAATGGGCTAGCTAAAGTACGAGTTTGGTAATGGATGTGCGGTCTCAAATCATTTTTCTCTATATTCTTACCTGACCCTTTTTCATTTAGTCAGTGACAATTCTGGGAAATAAAGAAACAGTAGATGTTGATGTCTTTTTGCAGACAGTTTTGGAGAACTAGTTGCAATGCGATAATTGCGATGGCTGTGCTATAAGGTCAAGTTTTGCTTTTTCTTTGATATTTTTCTGTCCAATGATGATAAATGATGTTAATGCAGGCTCTGAAGCCATCAATGTTGCATGTACAAATAACTTCATGTGAGGTTTGCAACTGTTGGAAATCAAATTTTATCAATCAATTTTTATGGTCATACCCAAACTGTGTAAGTTAGGTCAACATTGACGAAAAAATATTGTGTGCAAGCCAATCATTGATAACTTGTGGATGTTTTTTTCCACACACAAGGGGCAATAACTCTAGTGTTTCTGGTCCGATCATGCTTATATTCGCTTTCACCTGTAATCTTACGTTCATAGACAAAATGTGCACGATTGGTGAAGATTAAATGAAAAATGAAGTTTCTATCCTGAATAATGTCCATCTTTGTACATTTTTTTTCACAAAGGGCAATAAATCTGGTTTTTCTGACCTGATTTTGCTTATATTCAACTTCACTTTTAATCTTATGGTCATAGACAAACTGTGCAAGATTGGTGAAGATTGGATGAAAAATGAAGTCTATATCCTGAATAATGTCCATTTTGCATATTTTTTTTCACAAAGGGCAATAACTCTGGTGTTTCTGGTCCCATCTTGTTTATATTCGACTTCAACTGTAATCTCATGGTAATAAACAAACTGTGCATGACTGGTGAGGATTGGATGAAAAATGAAGTCTCTATCCTGAATAATGTCCATTTTTGTAAATTTTTTCATAAACAAAGGGCGATAGCTCCGGTGTTTGAAAACAATCTGGCCCATTTTTGGCATCTGCCGAGATATTATGGTCATACACAAACTGTGAAAGTTGGGTTAAGATTGGATGAACAATAAAGTTGGATGAAAAAATAAAGTCTATATGTTGGAAAAATGCATTTTTGCACTTTTTTGCATGAACAAAGGGCAATAACTTTAGTGATACTGGTGTGATCTGGCCCAATAACAATCCTGTCCGAGATTTTATGGTCATACACAAACTGTGCACGTTTGGTTAAGATTGGATAAAAAGTGAAGTCTCTATTATGAGAATGAAACAAATTGTCGACAGCACACGGACGACGCACGAGAGGTCTCCTATACAAATAGCTCACCGTGCACTTCGTGCTCAGGTGAGCTAAACATTGGTAATAATCAAATCTTTGAAAGAGTTACCTCCTCATGACTGCAGAATGGAGTCAGCACCATAAACAAGTATCTTGAGTTTCAATTGAATGTCTTTGACCGTTATTGAGAAATTTTATATTTAATAAAAAAATGTCAAAATATTCTAAGTTGTAAGTCCAAACAAGGGCAAATAAATCTGGAAATACAAATCACAGGGTTACCATCCTTGTTGTAATGAATTACCCTTTGGATAGTGAACTTTACTGAAAGTTTCAAATGGATAACTGACATAGTTTTTGAGAAAAACTGAACTAACACAGACGCTGACGCAGAAAACGACAGTAACTAGACTCTTTTCTTCAAAAAGTCCAGCTAAAAATGCCAATTCACATGAACTGGAACTGGGCATAATTAGTGAATGTGCCCTTGATTAATATACCAGTCTCTTATCACAGTGTTGAAATTAAAGGGGCACATCAACAATATAACAAATACATGTGTATGAGATGGGCTTACAATGCATTATGTGTTGTCTTACTGAACTTTATATTAAGTTAAAATGTATTTACTAGTTAGTTCTAAAAAAAATTCTTTATAACTTCATATGAATTACAGTGTGATAGTGCCAATTTTATATATAAAGAATATACCGAATTTTGTTTCATCTTTTGTCTAAGTGAAGCATAAACATGTATTTGAAAATCTGACAAAGTAACCTACCACTCCATTGACTGAAATAAGCTGGTCCCCACGTTTGAGGCCACCAACACGGTCCGCTACACCTCCAGGGATGATACGCGAGATGTAGATAGGAGAGTTCTGCTCCTTGCCTCCCATCACGTTGAACCCCAGACCTTCCTCTGTTTTTGGCAGCTCAACCACACGTGGATGGGCATGACCCTCACTGGCAGCAAAAGCCGCAACTGTTGCCTGAATTACACACACATCTGCTTTCACAATGAACTGATATGTACAGAAATACAGAATGTATTTAATTTTGCATATGATTTATGCATATAGCCATTTTCATGCAATTATTATTGTACTGTATTTCATGTATGCGCCTGTTTGTTACCTAACAGTGATAATGAATTTGGAAAGACAAACTCCAAACAGAGTATCAAAGAGTCTTAGAATAAGCTGCCCACATGCCGCTAAATCTGATACCTGGAGAGATACTTTACAAGCTTAAAGCTGTCGTCTTGATTCTGTTGCCACAATATTCATACTGTATTGTATTGTGTTTTCCATATACTACTGTACCTGTATATATTGGGCAATAAATATGTTTAAACTAAATCTGATACCTGAATGTGGAATATGAAAACTGTTTACCTTCGCTGTTGCATTGGCTCTCACTTCAGGATTCCCACTTATATCAACAGTGTCATACACACTTTCATACACCTCACGAACTGCGTTGAGAAAATCACTCTGCAAAACTCTCTGAAGAGCAACCAACTTCTGTGGGTTTACACTGCCATCTGAAAGGAAATCACAATGAATTCTCTGTGTAAAGTTGACACAAGGATGCTTATGACCTTTATTAACCTTATTTCTTTTACTAAGAAAATAATATTGAAAGTTAACTTTTACAAGAACATTTTTAAAAGAAATAATTATTTCAGCTTACTCTTACTTTTTTGTAGAACATCCAGTAGTTCAATGGCTCGCTTTATATCTGAAAGAAAACAGCAATTTCTTAATATTACAACATACTCATATTTCAAACGAACTTATTCTAGCAACACCAGCACCCTGGTATTTAAATTTTGTTGCAATTTGTCCAACCGATGTTTCAGAGTTCATTGAATAACAAAAGGGAAAATAATTATGTCAGTGAAAACGGCCCCCAACTGCAGTAAAAAGTCTGAAAATTGAGAATTCATATTGGCATACAATAAAGGTTAAAATAATGTACATATAATGGAAAAAAGTTTATGCATTCTGAGAAACAAAGCATTATATAATGTATGTCATGTTTGTTGGGCCCTTTTCTTGTTTGCATTTTGATGTCAGATTTGTGGGTATCTAATATAACCATAGTGTGCACATTCATTTTCAGAAGTCAAAATAGCGCAGTTTTTTACAGTGCTGCCTACTGTCATGAGTTCTAACTACTCAGTTGACGTGAGTTCGATAAACACTCTGAGTTTTCTTTTTTCGAATATATTTTCTTTCTTGGTTTTATCAAAATTATCATAATGTAACAAATTATCCATATGCTATTTATTGAATACGGCTTTGTATTGGTCATTTCATGAACATAATAACATTAACATTTCTGAAGGTGTTCACTGTTTTGTTGACATAGTCCCTTCAATTGTTTCTAAAGAAAATATTATTAATCTAACTGGCCAATAAGGCACTTTCAACAGCCTTGCTGTTGGTCTAGCGGCAGTAGGCGAGAATGCTAACGTGTTATTTCAGTGATAAAAATGTCCTTCATTACAGTTGTTTGGGGTATTCCGGATCTTGGTTAGTTCCGGATCAAAGCCAGTTAATAGCTTAAACTAATAACTTAGCAATAAATGTTTGTAAACGTCGTTATTTTATGTTGAAAGAGTAGTCTTTTCTACAGAGTTTTGACGTTTGTTTGATTACAAAACCCACTCTTACAACATGGGTTTTCTACGAAACGTATTCTGACATGCGCACTTCGTCAGGACTTGTGATCGCGGACTTGTGATCACAGCCAAGTATATCGGTAAATATTGAATCACTGCATCATGTTTATACATCAAAATGTTCACAAACACGTCCTCTATCAAATAGTGTAACCAAAATACCACCAATTCCTTGTTATAACTACAGTATTCCTTCAAACGAAACCCGGAAATTGGTTAGTTTCGGATCACGTGACTCTCGATAATTGGGGTTTACTCAAACATTTATGAGCTGTCAAACAGCTGACATTGTTATATTGTTTGGATCAAAGGGATAAGAAAATAAATTGTATGATACTGTAAACGATAACTTATATGTGTATGTGGTGATTTTGGTTAATTTTCCTGTATATATTGTAGATTTATTCGTTTGTAATTGCATTTTGATGTAATATTTACTTAATATAGTGCAGTGATAGTTTCAAAGATTTTAATGGTAGTGCGGATCTTATTTTTATGGTTCAAATCGCACAATTATTCTGCTAGTTATATGCATATACTGTATAGACTGAATAAGAACTTTAGCCACATCTGGACAAATATAAATCATACTAGGTTGTCAACTTGTATACAAGTTTGATAATTAAAAGTGCTTACATTGATCAGATTCATGGCATACAATGTGTTGGCTGTACAATAAATGGTTGCTGAATTTGATATTGGTAACATCTAAATGCAATTAGTTATAAATTACAGAAATGGGGAAACCAAACCAATATGTTCACCTGTAAACAAAGCAAACGCAATGAAGAAGAGTTGCAACAAAAGATACAAAAGGTACCAAAGAAAATCACTCAGAGCAGTCCTAAAATAAAGGCCACTGTCAGAAACAAAACTTCAAAACTGTATGGTTTATCCTATGGATATATACAAAGAGAGATGTTTACTAAGAAAGTTGAAATGGGTTATTTGTCTTTAAACATATATTCACTCTTGTTAGGTAAGACCCGAATCCAGGCCAATCAGATGTGACTGATTGTACTTTGCCAAACACTAAAGCGTTGGAAAATTTGGAAAATTAGATTTCGCTTAATTGAATAGCCAATTTGTCACGTCCGAATATTCAAATATCCGCAGTATTCATATATACGGAATCAGTCATATTTTCAATTATTTCAATGTTAATCAGATATGTTATGGTCTTATTTAATCCATTTTGATGATATATTGCCAAACCTGTTACATAACAAAGTGTTTCATACTTTAGAATGCTAATAAACATGCAGAAAAGCGTTGTTGTTGTTTTTTAATCTAATTTTGGCGTCGTTGTCGCCTATGGTCTCGATGTGCTTTTACGACTTATGAAAAGCGTTCATAGATGTTTGTTATCCATTATGCTGTGCATTTGAAAAATAATTCACTTGTGATAATCACTCATAGGCTACATTGCGTTTTAGAGTGCATATACGCTGTATGTGTATTTGCGCTTTGTTGCTTGTGTTCGATTTTGCATTGAAATAAACAACTTACATTAACTTAACCACATTTAAAAGAAATCCATTAAACAATTTTATTTTATGGTTATATACATCTAAAAGAAATAAAACATTATGTAATTTATTTTTCAATCAATTTTATTACATGTACATGTAGTTTACATACAATGCAGGCACTTGTAACCGGAGACTCCAGCGTATGCACTGTACTTGGCCCGCAGATTACACCTATTAGTCACGTGACATTCAACAGACGCTGCATACATGCGTGGTGTGAAATGATAACAAAGGCGGTCATTGAAGCGTGCCAGTTAAAACTAGCGATACGATGCGTATCCTTGGAGATTATGAGATTATCAAGCGGATTATACTTCTACAACTGATAATTGGCTATTCAATTAACCGGATGACACCATATTTTCTATCAGATTAGGCGGTGTTTTTACAATGGGAATGAATGCAAATGGTTTGGTGTTTTCAATCTTTATTCAATTAAGCGAAATATTCAATTATCCGATATTCAATTAAGTGGAATCTACTGTATTAAGGGAAGGGGTCCGGTACCCTTAAGATGGAGGTTTTCACATTGTAGAATCTTACTAACTGGGAGAAAATAATGAAGACAATTAATTAAAAATATACTTAAACTAGGGATGTACATGTAAGAGTATTAGTTGAATACTTTAATGTTGCCCTTTCATAAACATACAAGTAATTCACGATTAACAACCATTATTCACATTTCCTTTTTATATACAACAGGGCTTTCCTTAGACTGAATTTCAAGAGTCAATGACTCTTGGGGTCAAATTTTCAAGAGTCAAAATCAAATTCCCCAAGAGTCAGATATAAACCTTCAAGAGTCAATGTTTTGTGGGTAGGTTATATTTGTTTTCCTTCTTTTTATTATTATTTGTTTTAATTTATTATTTTTATTTTATAATTTCATAACATTATTATTTTAATTTATTATTTTTATTTTATAATTTAATAACATTATTATTTTAATTTATTAATTATTAATTTTTTATTAATTTTTATTATTTTCTTTTTAATTAATTTAATTTTCTTATTATTATTGTTATAATATTATTATCATTAGATTCTATTACTATTATTATTAGATCTATTATTATTATTATACGATCTATTATTATTAATTATTATTATTATAATTATTAAGACGATTTTAGTATATTCTTTATACACTAAAAATACCACTGAATATTTTTTATACAAAATCGAATATAATGTACAACAATAAAACATTGGCTATGCTTCCCTAAAAAAATACGTAGTTACGTCCGCAAATATTGTTTTACTGTTACAAAGTATATTAACAAGCTGCACTAAAATAATTATTAAAATGCTAAAGATCGAAAGTTTTTGCACTACGAAAGTTTTATGCAAAGGAAAAGATTTCAAAGTTCTTGCACTACACAGTTTTTATTCCCAGATGACATGTATATATTTGGTAAAGCACATGGTCGATACACGCACGCTTTCCATGCGTGGAACGTGACGTCGTTTGTGTCAGCATAACTTTCGCGCGTTTTTCTAGAAAACAAAGGATTTACATGAAATACACAGACTATTAAAAAATGTGTTTATGACACTCGAACACTAAAATTGAATGTTGGATATTTCAGATATAACAAATGTTATTTAAGTCAGAATTTTTAAATTTTGGAAAGTAATTGAAAACAATGCCATTTATTTAGGAACTAAACTAAATTTGGATATTATCAACAACGGAAGCGGTCAGTAAATTATGTTTTAGACGTTTAATGCTCGGGAATAAACATACTCTAGGGAACGCATGTACATTAACTAAAGTGTGGATTCATGTGGATACATGTATATTATGCCGATTGGTTGATTGTTCACGTCATAGGAAGTGTATATAACCATGCGTTTTAATTGGCCAATATAGATTTTTCTGAGCTACAAAACTCCGCTGAATGGGCGGAGCTACACGGTAACTTGACCGCTGATGGGCAGTGTCTATTTGAAGATTGACTAAGCCTCCAACCAATTATCGCTGAGTGTTTTATCAACTCTGACATCGCTGTTCGACTGATTGGGATTATCAGCCAGAGTTACACTGTATGGCGCAAGTCCGGAAATTGCCCCGGGTCAAAGGTGACGCATGAAGTAATTACATCACGAGTCAAACAAGCGTATTTTAAAATTCACACGCGTCAAAACACGGGAGCTCGGGTCAAAGGAAAGCCCTGTACAAGTGTGTCACTTTAGATTCGGGAATTTTGTCATTCCCATTTGGATATTTTGGTGATTGGGAATGGGTCAAGGTTTTTCCCCAGGCGCTTTAAGAACAGCGGTACCGCTGTGCCTTAATTTCCAAATCCATCTCACCATAACGCTTAAAATCCCAAAATCAGTCTGCAGCACAGTATAATTTCAATAAGCGTCTAACAGCAGCTCACTCAAAAATCAACAGCAGATTAATGACTTCAAGTTATGTTAGCTATTGAGTTGGAATTACCTGTTAATAATTTGTTCAACCACTCAAGGGTGCTTTAGAGGGTCCTTGAGGATGACCACTGACATGGAAAATGTTCCCCACCGGAATGTTGTTGTGTAAGTAAATTAGCATGATGTAATGTTGAGGCAATGTGTTTGAAATATAGAGTCAATCAGTCTTAATATATAAGACCGTCTTATATCATGGAAGTTTGACTTTAGAGCTACTGCATTGAATTGGCTTACAGGCAAAGTGTATATTTCTCATTTTATAATGAAATAATAACTTAAGATCTAGATATAGTCTAACTGAGGTGGAAAGACAAAATGATGCAGTAATTGAGTCTGTGGCTCTGTCACTGCAGTCTGTTTCCCAGCATGTACAGAAACATGTAACATAAATGTGTGCAGCACACAAAACATGTTTAATACTTTTTTTGCAGATTGTGACAGGGGATTCTCTACCATGAACAAGGTGAAAACTACACACAGATCATGTCTCTCCAACAAAGTTCTCAATGCTTTGAGTTTGTTAGCAGCCTCCACACAAGGACCTCTTCTCAGAAGAACAACTTTTTAGTACCAGATATTGGAAGTGAACACTATGCATTATCACATATTGGTGGACACATGGCACCAGCAGAAACCATGAAGAACAGCTTTCTAAATTTGTGTACAGGGCTTGCACTAACATGAAATGTTTGTGTTGGATATAAGTGTTGGATAGTGGAAGATCTGAACATTTCAGACATGAAATGAAGTATAAATAAAGCTTTGTTTAAGGTCATTTCTAATAATTTTGTGATAATATGCCAATTACTTCATAGAAAGAGGTATACGTTTAGGTAAACAGTGTCATTATACATTTCCAGGGTACATTATATATTTCTCAGTTACATTACTTTTGCCACTTGTGTTTTTGTGTTTCGTTGATAAATTTTATAGTGTTTGTATTTATGATAATGTTATGTCATTGGAAAACAAAAGAGAGAAAAAACTTTTCAAAGGCTGTTGATTTTTATGTTTGTGTTAGCTCTGAAGTACTGTAGATTTTGATTTAGTACACATAAAAAGTATTTAAAAAATCGAACGTGGAAGGGGGTATTTGCCCCTGTGCCTTAGCCAAATCCTGGGGAAAGGCCTGGGGTCCTTTACCAAACCCTGAAAAATCACAATTAGTTATGTTAAATGTGATCAGGGCTCCAGATAACCCATTAAAAGAATATGCAAAAGGGTACTGTAGCCCCGGACCTCTTTTGTCAGAGTCAGTATTTTACCCCCTGACCATATTGGAGAATCTTTATTTTCATTTTTTATTTACATTTACAGACCTTCAAATAGGAGTGGGCTTAATAGGGTATTTTAATCCTATGATATTAAGTGTGTGAAGTATATAAATGTGCATGTAAATATTGTTAAGTACTAGTAGTGTTTAATTAGATACATTAAGAAAATTGATTGCAGAACGAAAATGATATTTTTTGTCAAAGTTTTTCAATGTTGACCACTACCAGTACGCCCAGTTTAATTTTCTTTATGGCACTTATACACCCAACTTACTATTTCTAACGGGTATTTGCAATAGTTTGAAGGGTGTTTACACAAATACCCCTCTTATCTGGAGATCTGTGTGATGTGCAAAATTCAATGTTGGGTTATATTGTGATTATTTTTAATTAAACTGTTGATATGTAATCATCATTAATCATGAACACAATATGTACATGTTTTTATTGTCATTTGTTATTTGAACCATAATAAAATGGTAAATAAAATGTTAAACACACTCTAGTTGATTTGTTATTATGTCAACTATATACGCCCTTGCCTTAAATTACCCTAGTGCGTGTCTACAAAGCATATAATCTGCAACATTAACTGAGCGTAGTATATGCCCAGCTGATATATTCAATTGGAAATACTTGCAATATATTTAATTTAGCGATGTGTAACCATTTGTCCATATTCCCATGATGTTTTGAGAATATCCCTGATGTAATCCGAAACTGCCGCAAATGATTCGGAAATGACTGAAAAGGTTATGTCAATTGAGCGTGTAAACAAGAACAAAATCCTTGTACTTCGTGCAAAAATCGTGTTTAGTTGAACAGGGGAAGGATTTATCTTCCTTTTGGTGTATATACATTAACTATTACGATATATATGAAAAAGTAACAAACACAAATCTTGTTAGTGATCCGGAATACCCCTAACAACTGTATTGAACACAGAAATTGTCCTTCGGCGGTTAGGCACCTCGGTGAATATTACCATCATAAAAAGCCAAGTTACCAATACCGGATCAGTAACGTAATAAAGTTGCGTTGTTGAAAACAAATGTTTTTGAGGCTCAAGCCTCAATATTAGACTGGGTATACCAATTACCGGGAATGTTAGTTTTTTTACTGGCTTGCAACATATAACAAAAACGAAATAAATAAAGACTGCTGGCGTATTGTAACAATACATTCTTCTATCAAAATAATTCAAATATATAAAAAAAAGATCACAAGTTTAAACAACTGTTGTGTCAACAATTTGTGCATGTCATTAGCCATCTATGTTCTGGCAATACACCTATTACCGTGAATCTGAATATCAGCTAATCAGAATTCAGAAAAATCATGTTCAGGGTTAAACAAATGATACTGTACAAAACATCAGTCATATTACATTATATTTGCTAAATTTTTTAATCTATTCTCTTTACATATTTATAGTAACTGATAATTTATGTTAACAATCCTGCTGAAAACTAACTTTTACAAGACTTAGACGTTTAAATGAGTTTATTTACCTTTAAAAACGACATTATTGAATGGAAACCAAAGTTGACTGCAGCTAGACGCAAAATTTTAACAAAGGGATGGACTTTGAAAAACATTGTTTGCGCATGTGGGCGAAATTGATGTCTTTTGGAAATTCCCGGTAATAGGGATATCCCGGTAATAGGTATGTTGATATAATAATTATTCGTCCAGACAACTTATGCTACAGCCTAAAACTAAATGTAAATTAATTATTATAATACACACATTTATGTTGATGCTCTGATAACGATGTAATCCAGTCTGGACAATGTTTAATCATCTAGACATGTTTGATTTATTGTCTAAAATAGTTAAATAAATATAAACCTTTATCCAAATGCAGAGGTTCTGAAACGGACGCCATTTTGTGCGTAACTTCCGGGTAAGAGTTTTCTCCCATTGTATCATATAGGCTACATTCCACACCCAAAATCTTTGGGTTAAATTAATCTTCATCATCTGTCATCTGTCGTCTGCCAACAATTTCGGAAAGTCATCGTACGGCATGTATTTTAATCACTAGTTATCTTTTCTTTCATTATATTCCGACAAACACAAATTATTTGATTTCTAACTACTATTAATTTGGAGGAATAAATTATAAATACAAACACACATTTTGAAAGGCAGGGTATTAGGCTGATTTACAGTAGTGATTAGCAAGGACAGGCTATCTACAACGTACCAAATTGTGGTCAAAACGTACAATGTCTTTGGTCAAAACGTACTATCAATTGGGTAGTTCCGGGTCACTAACAACAAAACCGCTCTCTTCATTTTAAATGTACTTGCAATCACGTAAACCTAAATATACTTTGGAAGACAGATATATCAGCTTAAGAAATTCAGCGTGCGTGTTTGAAATATTTGGTAGCATTAAGTATTGTTGTTAAATATTTTGTTGAACTGTATGCACTGATTGGGGGGGTTCTGAATCAATAACAATCACTTAACACTTCTACTATAGTTTCCTTTAAGGTTTGTTTTAAAAGCATTTTTAACAACTGTCATTCTGACTGAATAGTTGTCAAACAACACCACTAGGAAGATATATTCATTTCTGGAAACCGAACAGCAAATAATCACAATATAATAGTTAGGGCATAGTGACGATGTTCCCACTTTTGTTATCTTATTTATATTTCATGAAGGGTGCAGGTCAGTTGTGGATCCAGGATTTTGGGTTGGGGGGGGGGGCGTACACTTTTGATCGTGCTGTTATGACCCCTTTATATTGTCTGTGGGTCTGCAGTGATCAGCTACAGATCCGTATCAAAGATATACAATACTTTTTTGCACATCATCATCATCATCAATATCATCATCGTCGTCGTTGTCGTCGTCGTCGTGTCGTCAAATGCACTTTGTATTACAGAATATAATGATACTTCACCTTATTGCGTTCGAAATACATGTTTATTCAACTGTATGTCATGTACCTGTTTTGGCAATAAATTGCCATGGTTTGATGTGCCTGCCCACTACATACGTATTTGACATTCAATGTTATATATCAGGGACATCTTTAAACATGTAAAATCCATAGCTGACTACATTCAAACACACACGCATCAAGATTTTTTGTGTATGATTCAATTACCGACGTTTAATGGTGTCTTTTCGAAATGAATGTCATTAAATAACTCACATGTTCACAGCCATGTTCATCAATTGTCTTTTTTGTCTTTTTTATCGAAACAAACTAATGAACAGACAGACAAACATGTTTTACACCAATATTGTGAAAGATACTCGTATGATTGCGTTGTGAACTATTAAGGCAAGTGATGCCGACTTTGTGTCAATTTTGCTGACATATGGTGCCCAGAAAAATATGAAATCGCCAGGAATTGGAGCCAACGTTGTGGACACCCATCTGCTTTATCAAGTTAATTCTTTCTTATGAATGCAAAACACAGTATGAAATTTGGTGTGATTGCTGAGGGGAACATTGAACAAAAAGTTTGTCGATTTAGATTTACATTTTTGGGAATTTAACTACTTACCGGTATTGAGACAAAATTGTTTAACCTCGAAAGTAGCCATTGATGTGACTTAAATTATCATATTTATTCCAAAAGTATGTATTTCTTTTATGTGGTATCCTGTGCCTTTGGTGTATTGCATCTGACATCTTTATATTACCGTAATAGCTCTATGTTTTTGGAGACTCTAAGTTTTCGGACACCCTCTTTTTTTAGCCAAAATAATTATTTTTTGCAAATCTTTATTTTGGGACAATCAGCTTAAAACCCATATTTATGACTATATATTTTCGGACACTGGTTTAAAGTTGGATTTATTAATCTAAATCTGATGATTTTGTTGTTGTTTGTTTGTGTTGTTTTGTAATATTATTTTCAAGGCTCTTTCATAAAAAAAATGTAATTAATCTAAAATTTGAAAAAAATATGCACACATTATAAACTACCTTGTGTGTGAAACATGTATTAATCCAATTTTAATAAATTGACTTTAAAAACGCACTGTCACAACACGAACATTTCATATATTTTGTCTGCCCAAAATAAAATCTCCCCGACTTTTTGACACCCTTAAATTGTCTCTAAGAACACTAATTCAGTAATGCTCTATCGTCAGTGCTTGCGTTGTTCAGGTACAGCAGTATCGATCGATGTTTTTTGACACCGACCACGTGCTAGGCATGTTCCATGCTTTTAGATGCAAACTGCTAGACAATAGCCGCAGTTCAGCAGTCACATCAAAGCGACCCTGTTGTTATGGGTGTTACTATCAACTTGCAGATTTGGATGCCTGGCTAAAGGTGATATCAAGCTTTTTCGCTCAGTTAAGTTTTAAGAGGTGTCATTCTTAACGGGTTGTGTTTTTAACGGATTTGTTTGTTCAAATTGGGAAAAATATTCCCAGGTACTAAAACTGCATTATAACATTATTAAAAAGAATATTATGAATTAAAAATGAATAGACTATTTTAGATTAAAAACCGATTTTTCCAAACAAGGAAAACATACATATACGGACGTAATTTAAATATTTTCCCTATGTCTCTAAATATTCGGACACCTAAAAATTTTGGTATATTTTATGTCTCTAAATTACCGGACACAAATTTTTTTTATTATTTTTAAGTGTCCGAAAACAGCTTTTATGGTATATATGAATTTATAAAATAAAACAATATCATCCACAAATAAAGGTATTTATACTCATTGTCTATAGTTTACGCTGAACTTTGGCACCGGTACTACGATGTATGTAAGAAATCGTAGGAGGCATGTTATGTCGGGTATGTTTTACTGAAGTTAATATGTATATTTTTAGCAAAAGTGAGTGAGTGAAGCGAGTGAAAAAAATTTAGCATACTTTATCCAGCTTTGACCGTTTTATATATGCCCATATATGTATGGTCCGGGAGTTTTAAGGGGGCGCGCGCCGAGTGCGCCTCCCCCCCCTGGATCCGCTAGTGAGTCAGTATATGAACTTGTACAAAGACATATAGCTTACATGGCCATTCAGTAATACCAGTGATTCGGAATTCCCTCAAGGACTGTACATATAATTAGTCAAAACGTACCTTTGACAGGCTTTGTTTATCACATCTTTTCTCATAATGTTAGATCTCAAAAACGCATATTAACTACTTAACTACTTTCAAATCACATCATATCACAGGGGAGACCTCTAATGATTAAACAATAATAAAAATGAAATAACAAACAAAAATGTGTTGACATTTTGTATGGCAGTTTTGTATTGCTTCAAGAGTGAAGTGAAAAGGTAACATCAAAGTTGCCCAAATCCCAAAATATCATCGTTTTCATTGATATTTGTAAGCAAAAAAACAACAACACCATCATTTCTATTATGCATTATTTAGATATATACTTTATTAACCTCATCCATGTTTATATAGCCAACATTAAAATATCAAAATAAAATTGTTACATGGCCATACGTATAAGAATTACCAGAGGCTATATACATTGTTTTACACAATTAAAAATACAAGTAATTGTATAGTACAAATAAAACTAAAAATTACAAAATATCTTACATTAAATGCACTCAAAAATTGGCATATAAAAAGCAACTATGTATATTTATTATACAAAGTTGTGTGTTAAAAAAATGCTGCTTCATAATGCAACAATGCATATATTTATGATACATCAAAAGACTTGTATAAACACGTTTGGGCCCATCATGTGTGATTGAAAAGAAAACTCGGGGACATTCTCTCCATTGGAGACCATATATCCCCAACTGATTACTGCGATTAATTGGTATACATGTATTTATACCCCCATTAACGAATTTTAGGGGGGCTGGGGTATATAGGACTTAGCTTGTCGGTCTGTTGGTTTTTGGTTTCCGGATGATAACTCAAGAAAGGCTTGACATATTCAAATAATTGTTGACACATGTGTAACATCATAGAATACAGGTAAAGTTTGATGTTGGTTACAAACCACTAAATTTTGACAGAGTTATGGCCCCTTTTCAACTTAAAATTCCCTAAAACATGGTTTCTGAATGATAACTCAAGAAAAGCTTGACATATTCAAATAATTTTTGGTACACATGTGTAACATCATAGAATACAGGTAAAGTTTGATGTTGGTTACAAACCACTGAATTTTGACAGACTTATGGCCCTTTTCGACTTAAATTCCCTAAAAACATGATTTCCGGACGATAACTCAAGAATGGCATGACATATTCAAATAATTCTTGGTATACATGTGTAGCATCATAAAATACGGGTCAAGTTCGACTTCAATTACAAACCACTAAATTTTGACAGAGTTAGGGCCCTTTATTTGACTAAAATTCCCTAAAAACATGGTTTCCTTACGATATCTCAACAATGGCTTGACATATTTAAATAATTACTGGTACACATGTGTAGCATCATAAAATACAGGTCAGGTTCGACTTTGGTTACAAACCACTAAATTTTGACACAGTTATCGCCCCTTTTTGACTTAAATTCCCGAAAAACATGGACAATAACTCATGAAAGGCTTCACATATTTAAATTGTTTTTAGTATATACCGGTAGGTGTAACATCATAAAATACAGATCAAGTTCAACTTTGGTTACAAACCACTAAATGTTGACAAAGTTATGGCTCCTATTGAAATTAAATTTTTCCAAATACACTGTTGACCATTCACAAATTAAAGCATTCCCTCTGTCCATTTCCTTCAAATGGATGCCATAGTTTTGTCACAAGGCCATATTGTGGGGGTATATCCGTCACGTGACAATTCTAGTTGACACTTGGTGCTGACAATAAACAAGATACTGGTAGGTGTGAATTGGTCCAAACACCGGGGTTATTAGACGTAATGTATGGGTTCTAGATAGTATGTTATTTGTGTAAGAAACGAATCCATGATACTGACAAATGTACAAAAAGTATAAACAATGAAAAATAATTAAAAATTAATGTAACATGATTAAATATAATAGTGACCTCAATTTTACATATTTATAGCAGTACCCTGTGATTTAGCCATTAACCCCCACAATATACGAATGTGATGGAAATAAACTATATTTCTAAAAAAAATAATAATTTGATACTCAAACTCTCCATTTGCAAAACATACTTTTTTTTATAAACAATCAAATAAAATTAACAAGTACAGTAAGAAAATCTTCATTAATTTTTGTTTTATTTGTCCTCAGATATATAAAAAAAATCTGCAAAATGTGTTCCTATACAGTAATAAATTTTTAGCTCACCTGAGAACGAAGTGCTCGGTGAGCCATTGGTATAGGGGACCTCTCCGACGGCATCCGTCGTCCGTATGCCGTCATCAATTTGGCCCGTTAACACGATAAAGACTACATTTTTTATTTAATCTTGACCAAACTTGCACAGTTTGTGTATAACCATAAAATCTTGGATGGGTTCGATAATTGGCCCAATCGGTCCAGGAACACCAGAGTTATTGTCCCTTTTTTGGCCCCAATTACATGTATTCCTGAATAACTCACCTGGTAAAGGGAGGTAAATTAAGTATCAGGAAGATAATTGCCAGAAATGTGTTATTTCCCTTTGTAGCTCAGTCACAGATATAACCCAGATAGTGGGGTCTGCTTATCAGTAAAATCAATACATCACTCTGAGTCAACATGCTACTGCTATTTTAGATCAGCATCATTACACATAGTAACCATTGATAGTCTGCTTCTGACCTATATTTTGGCTATGTGTGCAGCAATAAAATTGTCCACTGTCTGTCTTGGTATCTAGTCAGGAAAAAGATGTAAACAACAATCAATAGCAAGAATTCATGTTGTAAACAAGCAATCAGAATATAGGATTTAGATCATGTGATCTAGTGCCTGAAAGGGTTAATTATTTTCTGTAGTTTTTGGACTGTTTAGTTAGTAACTTATTCAGTATTCACTTTTACATTTGAATTGGGATTTTGGAAACTCAAGTAATTATTTTACATGATTTTTGAAGCTGATTTATTGTTTCTCCTTAATTGAAAAATACTTCTACATTGTTTTACATTTTCTCCTTAATTGATAAATATTTCTACACTATTTAGAGTGCACCATGCTACTTGGTAGTATCTGCTTGTATGGTATATATAAGTAAGGGCTTGTAGTTTTGGGACTCTTTTTATAGTTCAACAAAATAAAAGTGACTTCCCGTGCATCACATCCATTACATTTCATCTCACCTGAGCACTTCATGCTCGATGAGCAATTGGTATAGGGGGACTGTCCTGCGTCGTCCGTCGTCTGTAGTGCATAGGAATAATTGGGCATGTGGACGTGATACAAACTTCACTTTCATTCAATCTTTACCAAACTTGCACAGTTTGTGTATGACCATAAAATCCCGGATAGATAATGGGCCAAATGAGACCATGAACACCCGAGTTATTGCCCCTTTTCATGAGAAAATATGCAAACTGGACTTTGTGCAACATACAAACTTCATTTTTTCTCTGAATTTGACCAAACTTGCACAGCATGTACATGAACTGAATATTTCAAAATAATAAATAAAATGGCCTAGATTGGGCTACAAACACCAGAGTTATTGCCCCTTGTTTGTGTGAAAAAATGGACAATGTGGAGTATAGAGACTTCATTTATTGCCTAATCTTGACCAACTTGCACTGTTTGTGGTTGACCATAAGGTCTCAGTCAATTCCCAATATGGAACAGATCAGACAAGAAAGACCTGAGTTATGACCCCTTGTTTGTGAAAAAAAATATCCATAATTTGTCAAAAATTTGTCAAAAATTGGCTGTTAGTCTCCATAGTGAATTAACTTTTCATTCCTTGTTGACTAAACTTGCACATTTTGTGTATGACCATATATTTCATCAAGGTGCAGTGATAGGCCAGATAGAACCAGGAACACTGGAGTTAATTCCCCTTCTTTGTGAGAAACTTTGCAAAAAATGGACTTTGTGTGACATAGAAACTTGATTTTTCATCTAATCTTGATAATACTTACACAGCTTGTGTATGACCATAAAATCTCATAATAAACCAAGGTTTCGCGCTGATTAGGGTATAAAGAACAAAGTTATTTGCCCATTTGTTTGTGCAAAATAAGCAAAAAAGGACTATGTTCAGGATAGAGAGTTCATTTTTCATTTGGGATGGCAGCAGATAGTATTTCAGCAACTAGTTAATTAGTTTTGGTATTTGAGCTGTTAACCAGTGAGCTAAATATCATTTACAAGACCTGAAACACAATTAAAACGGAAATACATCAAGTATGATGGTCTGTTTGATTGAATAGTCCTAATCGATGATATTTATAATGCTGACAGTTGTCTTGTATTGCTGTCTTGTGGGACTGTTTTAATTATTGTTATGTTGAAATAAGAACAAAGCACAGTACATGGAATTCAGCTGGATGTTTGAACCTAAAAAATGTGGCATTGCAAAGATTGGATGTCAACCTCTGGGTAATGATTGTGCATGGTAAACATATTATCGTTTGCTTGTGGTTCATCTTGGTCCCAACAGTTTCGACCATAAATGCATCTGTATTGCGCCATTTAATATCCAGGTAAATAACAGAAGTAGGCCGAGCAGGCATGAGACTATATATTGCCTGCAGATTGCCAGGTTAGGTACAGAAGAAGGCCGGACAGGAATCTGTATTGCACCTGTCGAATTGCCAGATCAGGTTGTCTGATTTAGGTCATTTTGTAGAAGATGACATTAAGCTGATCTCTGTCATTGCCAGTACTCAGGTGAGTGCTCTGGGCCATCATGCCCTCTTGTTACAAATTAAATACAGCGTACTGACATTTAACTTACGGAGTCAACATATTAACCGTTCTGATTAAAAAAAATAAATTATTTGCCTTTAAATATATGACATTATATTCTGTTTCAACACATTGTACGTTTTAACTTCTATGTGTGTATGTTTTGACCATTTTTTGGTACGTTTTAACCAAGAAAAACACTGTACATCATGTACGTCATGGTCATGGTACGTTTTGACCATAACTCCTTTTAAGACACATCTACATATGATATCTTTTCATTTTGATCAAACTATGACATGTTATATACTCTGCATCGGTATTCTCAAGGTATCTCTATTTCCGCAGTAATTGTTTATCTTTGGATTTTCATGCTTAATTGTCAACATCTAACATATTTTGGGTTTGCTTTAAGAAAACAAACAAGTAATATTATTTGAAACCATAAATATAAATAAAATTGGTCGTATCAGTTTGCAGCCATCAGCAGACATTAGGGGGTCAATGTCTACACTTTCGTCTGCTTGAGTTAATATAAATGAAGTCTCAAATTAATTTTTTTTTTATATTTGTAAAAGGTTACAATCCAACAATTTTAAGTGTATTTGTGTTTATGTATGCACTAACAGCAAACTTATTTCAAAACAAAAGTTTTACCGCGAGATTACCGATGACGTAATTTTTTAAGATGGCTGTATGGTGCATTGAAAAACACAATAATTTCAGGTTGTTATTTTTATGAAATGGTTCAATTTTTAGCATGTTGTTGAAAGAAAACGTTTGGTTAATTGTTTTTGCTCCAAATATTTACTTGAAGGTTAAGTACCGCGAACAGATGAACAGGCTACATCACTGGTAATCATTCAAATGTCTTTTTGAAAGCAACCTAATACTTGTTAAAAATAATAAAGATTTTTAGCTCGACTATTCGAGGAATAGGTGAGCTTTTCTTCTCGTCCCAATGTTGGCATCGGCATCTGCGCCTGATCTTGGTTAAGGTTTATATTCAAAAGTCTTGTAACTTCAAAATTACATAAGTTATTCACTTGAAACTTGGACTATACCTTTATCATCAACTCCAGCATCAGGTGCAACATTCCCCATAACTCTGTTTTGCATTTTGGCATAGTGATATCCCTTTTCACATAGATTTTCTGGATACAGTTTATATTCAAAAGTCGTGTAACTTCAGACCTTCATAAGTTATTCACTTGAAACTTGGAATATACCTTTGTCATCAACTCCAGCATCAGGTGCAACATTCCCCATAACTCTTGTTTTGCATTTTGGCATAGTGATATCCCTTTTCACATAGATTTTCTGGTTACAGTTTATATTCATAAGTCTTGTAACTTCAGAACTACATATGCCCCTTTTTCATATAGATTTTCTGGTTAAAAATTTTATTCAAATGTCTTGTAATTTTATGGGTTAAGGTATTCACTTGAAACTGGGAATATACCTATGCCATCAACTACAGCATCAGGTGCAACATTCCCCATAACTGTGTTTTATATTTTGGCATAGTTATGTCCCTTTTCACATAGATTTTCAGATTTAAGTTGTTATTCAAATGTTATATAACTTCAAAACTTTGATAGAAAATAACTTTAAATATACCTTTGTCATCAACTACAGCATCTGGTGCGAGAATTCACATAACCCTGTTTTGTATTTTGACAGAGTTATGCCCCCTTTTCACGTAGATTTTCAGTGGAAAGTTTTTATTCAAAGGTCTTATAATTTATAAACTACATAAGGTATTTACTTGAAACTTGGAATACATATCTTTGTAATAAACTCAGCATCTGGTGTAACAATCCCCATAACTCGGTTTTGTATTTTGACAGAGGTATGCTCACTTTACTCATACATTTAGAGTTAAAAAAAATTTGCTCCAAAGTCGTTATACCAGTCTCCGCGAAAGACTTGAATTTATTACTGCCCACGAGGACCAGTAATGCCCCAAATATTACTGGCCCAGACAAACTATTACTGTCCACTTATTTTTTTGCAAAAAACATTTATTAATACGATAAAAACAATATGTTTGATGAAAACTAAAACAATATACAGTTGAGAGTGCTTTATTAACTAAAGCTACTACTATCAGCATGTTAATTTTGCAAGATATATATGAATTCAATTCAATGTGTAACTTCAACTGGAACTATAAGACCAACATTGATAGGTTTCCTGTTACACAGTCATTACACTTTCACGTCAACCATGTAGTCGGGAACCAATTCTCTCGCGAGACTTGTGACGTCATCTTTTTGTAACACAAACATGTTTAAATTCAACCAATTAAAACGCAAGACGGAACCAGTCGAACGAAAACCAAAAATGAAAGGAGATTCGGAGAGTGACGTAATTTTGTAAACAAAACGTACAGCAATCGATGTCGTAAAATATTTTTGACAGAAATTTTCACCGGACACGAGGACCAGTATTTGGACAGTTTTTCCCGGACCTCCCAGATTTTTATCGGCAATGTCCGAGGTCCGACGGTCTTTCGCGGAGACTGTTATACTCTTATAATTTCTAAACTACATAAGATATTAACTTGAAACATGAAATACATTCATGAAATAATTGCCTTGTATTTCAGCAAAGTTATGCCCCTTCCACTTTCCAAAATATGTACCAACTGAAATACTTTGAAAGTGATCGACAAGAAGAAGAAATACTTTGAATAATCTAGCATGCTGTCCTCTGACAACTCTTGCGAAAGTTTATTTTTGCTGTTTTTATCAATATACTTAGCTATCCGTCCTCCGTATGCCATCAACAATTTGTTTGTTCTCATGATAGAGACTTAACTTTTTATGCAATCTTGACCGAACTTGCACAATTTGTGTATGACTATAAAATCTCTGAAGAGATATATATGGTCAAGATCTCACTGGGAACACTGGAGTTATTGTCCCTTTTTTATTCAGAAAATGCTTTTTTCCAAGATATAGACTTTATTTTTCATCCAATCTTAACCAGCCTTTCACAGTTTGTGTATGACCACAGGATCTCAGCAGTAACTTGAAACTTGGAATATACCTTTGTCATCAACTCCAGCATCAGGTGCAACATTCCCCATAACTCTTGTTTTGCATTTTGGCATAGTGATATCCCTTTTCACATAGATTTTCTGGTTACAGTTTATATTCATAAGTCTTGTAACTTCAGAACTACATATGCCCCTTTTTCATATAGATTTTCTGGTTAAAAATTTTATTCAAATGTCTTGTAATTTTATGGGTTAAGGTATTCACTTGAAACTGGGAATATACCTATGCCATCAACTACAGCATCAGGTGCAACATTCCCCATAACTGTGTTTTATATTTTGGCATAGTTATGTCCCTTTTCACATAGATTTTCAGATTTAAGTTGTTATTCAAATGTTATATAACTTCAAAACTTTGATAGAAAATAACTTTAAATATACCTTTGTCATCAACTACAGCATCTGGTGCGAGAATTCACATAACCCTGTTATGTATTTTGACAGAGTTATGCCCCCTTTTCACGTAGATTTTCAGTGGAAAGTTTTTATTCAAAAGTCTTATAATTTATAAACTACATAAGGTATTTACTTGAAACTTGGAATACATATCTTTGTAATAAACTCAGCATCTGGTGTAACAATCCCCATAACTCGGTTTTGTATTTTGACAGAGGTATGCTCACTTTACTCATACATTTAGAGTTAAAAAAAATTTGCTCCAAAGTCGTTATACCAGTCTCCGCGAAAGACTTGAATTTATTACTGCCCACGAGGACCAGTAATGCCCCAAATATTACTGGCCCGGACAAACTATTACTGTCCACTTATTTTTTTGCAAGAAACATTTATTAATACGATAAAAACAATATGTTTGATGAAAACTAAAACAATATACAGTTGAGAGTGCTTTATTAACTAAAGCTACTACTATCAGCATGTTAATTTTGCAAGATATATATGAATTCAATTCAATGTGTAACTTCAACTGGAACTATAAGACCAACATTGATAGGTTTCCTGTTACACAGTCATTACACTGTCACGTCAACCATGTAGTCGGGAACCAATTCTCTCGCGAGACTTGTGACGTCATCTTTTTGAAACACAAACATGTTTAAATTCAACCAATTAAAACGCAAGACGGAACCAGTCGAACGAAAACCAAAAATGAAAGGAGATTCGGAGAGTGACGTAATTTTGTAAACAAAACGTACAGCAATCGATGTCGTAAAATATTTTTGACAGAAATTTTCACCGGACACGAGGACCAGTATTTGGACAGTTTTTCCCGGACCTCCCAGATTTTTATCGGCAATGTCCGAGGTCCGACGGTCTTTCGCGGAGACTGTTATACTCTTATAATTTCTAAACTACATAAGATATTAACTTGAAACATGAAATACATTCATGAAATAATTGCCTTGTATTTCAACAAAGTTATGCCCCTTCCACTTTCCAAAATATGTACCAACTGAAATACTTTGAATAATCTAGCATGCTGTCCTCTGACAACTCTTGCGAAAGTTTATTTTTGCTGTTTTTATCAATATACTTAGCTATCCGTCCTCCGTATGCCATCAACAATTTGTTTGTTCTCATGATAGAGACTTAACTTTTTATGCAATCTTGACCGAACTTGCACAATTTGTGTATGACTATAAAATCTCTGAAGAGATATATATGGTCAAGATCTCACTGGGAACACTGGAGTTATTGTCCCTTTTTTATTCAGAAAATGCTTTTTTCCAAGATATAGACTTTATTTTTCATCCAATCTTAACCAGCCTTTCACAGTTTGTGTATGACCACAGGATCTCAGCAGTAACTTGAAACTTGGAATATACCTTTGTCATCAACTCCAGCATCAGGTGCAACATTCCCCATAACTCTTGTTTTGCATTTTGGCATAGTGATATCCCTTTTCACATAGATTTTCTGGTTACAGTTTATATTCATAAGTCTTGTAACTTCAGAACTACATATGCCCCTTTTTCATATAGATTTTCTGGTTAAAAATTTTATTCAAATGTCTTGTAATTTTATGGGTTAAGGTATTCACTTGAAACTGGGAATATACCTATGCCATCAACTACAGCATCAGGTGCAACATTCCCCATAACTGTGTTTTATATTTTGGCATAGTTATGTCCCTTTTCACATAGATTTTCAGATTTAAGTTGTTATTCAAATGTTATATAACTTCAAAACTTTGATAGAAAATAACTTTAAATATACCTTTGTCATCAACTACAGCATCTGGTGCGAGAATTCACATAACCCTGTTATGTATTTTGACAGAGTTATGCCCCCTTTTCACGTAGATTTTCAGTGGAAAGTTTTTATTCAAAAGTCTTATAATTTATAAACTACATAAGGTATTTACTTGAAACTTGGAATACATATCTTTGTAATAAACTCAGCATCTGGTGTAACAATCCCCATAACTCGGTTTTGTATTTTGACAGAGGTATGCTCACTTTACTCATACATTTAGAGTTAAAAAAAATTTGCTCCAAAGTCGTTATACCAGTCTCCGCGAAAGACTTGAATTTATTACTGCCCACGAGGACCAGTAATGCCCCAAATATTACTGGCCCGGACAAACTATTACTGTCCACTTATTTTTTTGCAAGAAACATTTATTAATACGATAAAAACAATATGTTTGATGAAAACTAAAACAATATACAGTTGAGAGTGCTTTATTAACTAAAGCTACTACTATCAGCATGTTAATTTTGCAAGATATATATGAATTCAATTCAATGTGTAACTTCAACTGGAACTATAAGACCAACATTGATAGGTTTCCTGTTACACAGTCATTACACTGTCACGTCAACCATGTAGTCGGGAACCAATTCTCTCGCGAGACTTGTGACGTCATCTTTTTGAAACACAAACATGTTTAAATTCAACCAATTAAAACGCAAGACGGAACCAGTCGAACGAAAACCAAAAATGAAAGGAGATTCGGAGAGTGACGTAATTTTGTAAACAAAACGTACAGCAATCGATGTCGTAAAATATTTTTGACAGAAATTTTCACCGGACACGAGGACCAGTATTTGGACAGTTTTTCCCGGACCTCCCAGATTTTTATCGGCAATGTCCGAGGTCCGACGGTCTTTCGCGGAGACTGTTATACTCTTATAATTTCTAAACTACATAAGATATTAACTTGAAACATGAAATACATTCATGAAATAATTGCCTTGTATTTCAACAAAGTTATGCCCCTTCCACTTTCCAAAATATGTACCAACTGAAATACTTTGAATAATCTAGCATGCTGTCCTCTGACAACTCTTGCGAAAGTTTATTTTTGCTGTTTTTATCAATATACTTAGCTATCCGTCCTCCGTATGCCATCAACAATTTGTTTGTTCTCATGATAGAGACTTAACTTTTTATGCAATCTTGACCGAACTTGCACAATTTGTGTATGACTATAAAATCTCTGAAGAGATATATATGGGCAAGATCTCACTGGGAACACTGGAGTTATTGTCCCTTTTTTATTCAGAAAATGCTTTTTTCCAAGATATAGACTTTATTTTTCATCCAATCTTAACAAGCCTTTCACAGTTTGTGTATGACCACAGGATCTCAGCAGAAGCCAAAATTGGGCCAGACCAGGATACAAATACCAGAGTTATTACCCCTTGTTTGTGAAAAAAATACAAAAAAGGACTTTACTCAGGATAGTGACTTCATTGTTTTTGTCCAATCTTCACCAATCTTGCACAGTTTGTCTATGACCATTAGATCTCAGATGAAGTCAAATTTAAGCTAGATCAGACCAGAAACACCAGAGCTATTGCCCCATTGTGTGTGGACAAAAGTTCATAGGTCATCAAAATCTAAGTACTGTTTCTGAATTTGCCAGAACTGTCACTTAACTTAATGAAAAAGGGTCAGAAAAGAATGTCGAGAAAGTTGCTCTGAGAACCATGAGCGAAAACACGCACCTCCACTATGCGGAACCCGTATATAGCCCATTGCACTGCCCAATGCATGGAATCAAACCGATCCTTACCCCCTTGGCGCATACATGTGTATTCTTTAAATTCCCTAATTTTCAAACTTGTCACAATGGTATGGTCAGTACTCAGGTGAGCGCTTTGGGCCATCATGACCCTCTTGTCATTTGATTTATTCAAGTTTTCTTAAGAAGTATGCGTAAAGCCAAATTTAGACAGCATAGACTGTGGCATTTTCATGATATTTATTGACTGTGCTAATTGTTACACCAATACCAGCCAATATAGCAAATAATAAATCATGGCTAACGTCTACTACATTATTTTATGTGCATTTTATGTGTGGTTCATGCACATTTATGCGTGAATGGGAATACTGTATTATACTGGCGAATTTGTGTGCAACAGTGAACGAGGAAATCATGTACTTAAAAGTCACAAATGGGTGATTGTTGATCAGATGGGTCATCTGCGGTCGTATACTAGGCCGCAAGCACAAATTTCATACTAGGCTGTTTTTCCTACCTTTTAAGTGGTATTTACACTAGCTGCCTCACTTTGTCAGGTTGATAACCTCTACAAAATCTTGTCAAATAAAAAAAAAAAAAAAATTACACTCTAGGAACAACCCTAACTATCCAGTGTGCCCAATTCCTCTGTTATTGCCAGTACTCAGGTGGGCGCTTTAAGGCATCATAGCCCTCTTCTTTAAATTAATAATTGTTGGTGCTATTGTCCATAGAGACAGTCCATCGTTGTATGTGTAGCAGATGCAGCCCTTTTAGATTTGTCAATAGACAAATATATACCAGCACATAGAATTCCATCGTCGGAACCCACGTTCGTTAAAAAACGCTATGCTTCTTGATGAGACAGCGGGAGATTAGGCTAGCAAAACTTCATACTCTTGAATAATTAATGAGACATCTCATTGGTTCTGTGGCAAGGACAGTATTGAAATTTTAACCAATGAGACGGCGCATTATTTAATCAGTTAGGGGTATTCGCTTTCATCATATTTACCGTTGAACTTGTCCTGCACATGGTCCATGAATCAATTCCAAAGGAGGCAGGTAGAATGTGGGCAGTGAACTGATAAGAAAGTAGTTAAGCCAGAAGTTGTGCATTAGGATGCAGAGAGAGCCCCTTTGTAAAACTGGAGTTGTTAATTTTTCCTTACCAGTTGTTTTTCTTTTCAGGGCATAAAAATGAACATCACTCACTACATGCCTTGCAAAAAACCAAGGAGGTCAACAAGATTGGAATTTAAAGAAAAGGAAGCAGTAAAAGAAAAATCTGTTCAGTCCTCACCTCTAGGCTTTTTTGACATGTTTCCAGTAGAAGTGAAGTTAATGTTTCTGAGATATTTATCAGGTAATGTTTTATTGCACTTACAACACCAGATTAAAATTTTTAAGTGATGTTGGTCAGTGTTTCCACTGACAATCATTTTTTAAAGGGATTTATTCACAGATCAGAGTATTGAAAATGTTCAAAAATTTGGTCACTGATTCCAAAAAGAAAAAAAGAACATTATCTATAAAGAAGCAAACTAACACTGGGGACACAGAAATATATTTGAAGTAAAGTGTTGTTCATGAAATTAGGGATATAAACAGATATTTGATTAAGAGTCTGAATATTTGAATCTTAAATGGGGTTTGAATATTTTCTAAAATTTATGGCGTCCTAATACTTAGGGTAATTACATAAGTTTAATTGTGATAAATTATTTAAAAAGGAATGTAATAACCTGTGACAAATACAGAATTTACTGTGATCTTTGACTGTGGGCATCACATTATTGTCTTATATGTTTCATTATATGTTTCATCAAATTAATCTAAAATGCAGACAACAATGACTGCACATGTTTTTTACCAAAAAGCAGTAGAAATGAAATTGATTGGCATGAAATAACCAGTTTAACTAGTTTTAATGATAAGTAAATATAGATATTATCATGTTAAATATTAATTGAATTTTTTTTCGGCATAGCTGTCTAAGATCACTTTTGACCCAGATTTTCTTGCGATAATTATGCAGCGGGAACATTGAATGTGAATAGACTTGGGCAAATTTTCTAATTCTAGGGAATGCAAACTTCAAACAATGGTTTAACGTATACCAATAACTTTTGCATACTTTTGGGGATTAAAAATGTACATAATTGTTTACATAAGCGGTTAAAATGAAGTTATAAACATATCTTCAACATATACTCTAGAACTGAGGCTAATTATGAACGTATTTTCTCATTGTATGCCATAAACAGAATGCTATATTCATTCACGTAACGAAATAACTATTTTTGTTTAGCCTGCATTTATATAAGCCGATGCTCTATAAATAGCAATTGTGCAATGTTCCCATTCATAAATCTCATTCACAGTGTTGCCGTTCCATTTAGCCCATTGATTCTAGCGAGTTCATCACATTCCAGAAACAGTAGTGTCATTCTAAAAATAGCGCGCGTAGCCAGCAACCGTTGTATAGTTGTGTTAATATACTTGTACATGCATCAATAATAGCGTTCAGAGAATCATAAGCCTAAAAATTTCAATAAACGGGGAATTTATATTTACAAACTTACTGTTAATTTGAATTAAAATTGTGGTTACGATTTATTAACGATTATTTATAATTGCATCTTTCTATCAACTTCTCCAGTAGATGTCATTTAATCTATAAAAGGATGCTACATTTTCTATAGATAAAATGTTATGAAAGAAGATTCGGAATACGTCCAATTGGCATTAGCGTAGCATGAATACACAATTTGCAATACTAATTATACACAGGAACCCCTGATGTATCATATTTCTACTGATATAATATAAAATCGTCAGAGTCTTATGAATTTTTATGGTTGCGTTATCCAAAATAAAGTCTTAACATTTCAAAAATAGCTGAATGTTCCCTGACTATTGCTTTTTATTGGGATACACAGTATAAATGCTTATTTGACTTCAGATCGTTATAATATTAGTTAACTAACATGAATGGTATATTACTAGTACTATAAATAACTATATAGACTTGTCTGATACATAATAATTTTAATTCATTCCCAAAATTATGTTCTTAGATTGTTAATTTGTTAAATTGGCTTGACAAATTCAGATAACAATTGTGTTAACCTAAATTGTTTTGGTTATTCATATATCACTGGTGGAAACATGGAGCTGTATGATTGGTTTATTCACAGCATAGATATTAATGATAATTTTATTTAATTTTTACATTAATAAATTTATCTCAAATTAACTTTTGGGTCCGAGAAATTTTCTTAAAGTGTCCGAAAAGTGAGAAGTCACGTAACCGATCATCTTGGCCGTCTGTTTAGGTAATTTTTAAATGACATCTAAATATTAATCGCAACGCCGATTGTCTTTTTAAAAGAGATTTCTTGTTTCATATTTATGGATTGACCCAGTTTCATTTTCTATACAGAACTGCATGGCCATTCATTCCAGTTTGTTTTCCTGTAATTGCCAGTCTTCCAATTGTAATTATCAGCTCACCACATTACAAAGTGCTTGGTGTGTGAGCGATAGCTATGGTATAAGGGGACTGTTCTGCATCGTCTGTTATTAATTTGTCTGTTATTAATTTCTGGTTGTGATTTATAGAGACTTCACTTTTAATTAAATCTTGACCAAACTTGCACAGTTTGTGTATGACCATAAAAGCTCTCCTGGGATCGATAATATGCCAGATCGGACCACAAATACTAGATTTACCTTTTATCATGAGAAAAATAAACTTTGAGCAAGATGGAGACTTTATTTTTCATCTGATCTTGACCAAACTTGCTTAGCTTTTGTATGACCATAAGATCTCATAATAGACCAAAATAAATGTGTAATTTACAAATGGCTTGTGGTCACGATAGAGAATATACTTTTCATTCAATCTTAACCAAACTTGCTCAGTTTGTATAATTATGACTATAACATTATAGCTGGGTTTGATAATGTGCATTATCTCTCAACTCCCAGGTCCCACTAAATTGGACATGATATTTTGAGTAAAAAATCAAGTCTGCACAACATATAAAGCTTTCATATGATTTCCGTCTTTAAGATCTGTATAATTATAGCCATGAGGGGTTTTTTTTGCAATGTCCAAGTTAAATCTAACCTGGCGCCTATCCACTGTGCCCAATTCCTCTGCCTGGCATTGTCTGTACTCAGATGAGCGCTTTGGCCGTCATGACCCTCTTGTTCCTACTCTTGGAATACCCGATACAGTGTTAAACCATTTTGTATAAAATTGACCTTTGCATGCAACTCAATGTATATGCATGAATTTATATTTCCTATTTACTTGTAGAGACTACTTAGTCAGTGTTATTAAAAACACACACACAAACCCACAAAATGCCTTTGTGTTATAATGAGATTATTTCATTATTGTATTTCTGTTTTTTGTTGATTTACAGTGGAAGATTTAAGCAACCTAACAATAACATCTAAAGTATTTAGAAATCTGGTGGAAGGGTTCTTGACCATCCATCCTATACTGAAGAAGGATATTGTTGATAGGCTACACATACAGAGTCAATACCTGCCATTGCCAGAAGTAAAGCAAACTGACTATGTACACTTGTTTGGGAGGTTAGGTAAGTAAGTGTTGTAATTTTATGGAAACATTGACCATACACATATTTACTTTCGTGAATATCCATTAGTTTATGGGAATAAAACCAAAACACAACTATATTGGACATTGGGTGCACAGCTTATTTACGCTCCTTGTTCATGAAAGGTCATTGAATACTCCAATGTGCCAGATCAATGTTGCCAGACAATAATGACTCAATGAACAATGAGCGATTATAGTGTAGGTATTACTTACATGTCCTTATTATGCTCCCTGAAAAATTTCGCAGGAGCATATAGTCGCCGCTTTGTCCATCCGTCCTTCCGTCACACTTTCTTGTCCGGGGTATTTCTCAGCAACTACTGGCCAGAATTCAACGAAACTTCATGAGAAGCTTCATTACCAAGAGGAGGTGTGCATATTACCAGGTCGTTCTGCTTCATAGATTTTTCTCAGAGTTATGGGACTTTGAAGATTTCTGAAATTCAGTATATATATAGTGCACAATTCTTCACTTTCTTGGCCAGGCTATTTCTCAGCAACTACTTGCTAGAATTCAACAAAACTTTATGGGAAGCTTCATTACCAAGATGAGGTGTGCATACTACCAGGACGTTCTGCTTCAATGATTTGTCTCAGAGTTATGGGACTGTGAAAATTTCTGACATACAGTATATAGTGCACAATTCTTGTGCATGCTATTTCTCAGCAACTACTGGCCAGATTTCAATGAAATTTCATGGGAAGCTTCATTGCCAAGAGGAGGTGTACATATTAGCAGGATGTTCCACTTCAATGATTTTTCTAAGAGTTATGAGACTTTGAAAATGTCTCAAATATAGTACACATTTCTATTGATATTTAGTCATTTTAATATCTTTGCCCTTCTCATTGCATTTATATTGCTTGACAAAGCGCATTGGGGAGCATCCATCAGTTTAACTGATATCCTTGTCTATTCTGGCTACTGTGAAAAACCCCCATCTGTTTGATGATTTCCATGTTTGTTTCTGACAATTGAATAATTTATATTACGATGACAATCAGCATCCCCTCCACCACCCCAAAGTGATTGTAGCCAAAAATGTAATGTTTCAGAGAACACATTTTTTCCTCAGAGTTATGGACTTTAATATCGAATTGTTTACGTTGCAACTCCGTAATATTGTGTTCTTTGTGTCCTTGGATCGCAATTGCAATATAGCAGGAGCGCAATATAACTTGCGCCATGTCAGATCTTTCATATACCTTTACACTTATGTATTTTCGCGACCATAAGTAAACGCAGTTTACTCACCTGTTTTCAATGTTGTCAACAACCATTATGTGTTATATATGTATGACAACTCGTATTTAAAATCAAAATCCCAAACACTTTAAAAAAATTTACTGTTCATGAGACATATTCATACTTAGTAATTATACAGTGTGCACATGTATTCCATATTAAACCCATGCTTTGCTGCAAAATCCCGTCAAAATTATGCTGACATGAATAACGTCTAGTTGTCAGCATGGATAGCATGGGTGTATTGAACAGCGATATAAGTTGTATAGGGCAAATCAGCAAACTCATGTGATAAGGTCTGTATCGTGCATGATTTGCAGTTGTTCTAACCACATATTATTACACAGATTTTTGTTGTTGACAACAATGACATTTCCTCTAAAACACTAGAGCAGTTACACACTATTCAGAACATTATTGCCATTAGATAGAGTGGACTTCCCCATGCCAGACATTCCTTAAACTAGGCCTTTAAGTATTGAACTAGTATGACATACAGCTACTGTTAACACCGTCCATGTGGAAGGCGTTTAGCACATTTTACACAACTCATAGCTGTAATTTGGCTGCTAATTAAAGAAAGTGACAACAACAAAAGATGTTGTCAAGGGTGGCATGCGCATCATAAGCTTATGACATCAAACTGTTACACTTTGATGTTAACTGGGTCAAGTTATTGTTGCAACACACAGTAGTCAGTAAATGAGTAAGTGCAAAAAAACAGACCAAACTAGATGTATTTAAGAAATTAAATTTGAGACAATGTGACAATTATTAACATGTATGCCAAAAATTCGGGATCCTTGGACAATTCGCAATATATTGAACATAGCAAAATAAAGAATCGTGATATAGCAGAGCTGCAGTGTACTTATATGTATTTCATAAAAGCTAGACAAAGTTTATGTTTATTTTACTCAATAATAGCCTAGTTCTGCATATCAGTAGTACTGGAATTTTATGGTGATACATCTAACAAATTGTCTATGCCTTTACTTCACTAGGTTTACTGACCAAGCGCTCAACATGTTTGTACTCAACAAAAGATCGCCTGAGGTTCATCAATGAGGTTCTTACCAAGGTATTATTTTCTGAAGAAATGCAATGAATATGAAACATAACTCTTTACATAGATTTAAAACAAATTATAGAAATATCATAACTTTATAATGACAGAGATCATTGAGAGGGAATGCAGAGTACACAGACCATAACCCAGTCTTCAGTATGAATGGAATGAAATGTAATACCACTTGTTGGATTTTCTTGGGCATAAACATGTAAATATAAAGTTGAAGGAATCAGATAAAACTTTGTGCTATAGAAATTAGAACACCACATATCTTTTCCTTAGTATTTATGGAGTTTATTATGGAGTTGTTTAATTTTCCTTTCTTTTAAAGCTTTATCTATTCAACAGATTAAATTGAAAATTCATATAATTATACAGATCCTAGAGAAAGTGAAGAGTATAAAAACAAGAAATGTCTTTAAAAAAGACAATCGGCGTTGAAATTAATATTGAGATGTCATTTAAAAATTACCTAAACCGACGGCCAAGATGATCGGTTACGTGACTTCTCAGACCCCAGATTTTTTGGTCCCCACCAATATTATTAGACCCCAGATTTTTCGGACACTATAAGAAAACTTCTCGGACCCAAAAGTTAATTTGAGATAAATTTATTAATTTAAAAATTAAATAAAATTATAATTAATATCTATGCTGTGAATAAACCAATCATACAGCTCCATGTTTCCACCAGTGATATATGAATAACCAAAATAATTTAGGTTAACATAAGTGTTATGTGAATTTGTCAAGCCAATTTAACAAATTAACAATGTAAGAAAATAATTTCGGGACTGAATTAAAATTATTATGTATCAGACGAGTCTATAAAGTTATTTATAGTACCGGTAATATACCATTCAGGTAAGTTATCTAATATAATGACGATTTGAAGTCAAATAAGCATTTATACTGTGTATCCCAATAAAAAGCACATTCAGCGATTTTTGAAATGTTAAGACTTTATTTTTGATAACGCAACCATAACAATTCATTAGACTATGACGATTTTAAATTATATGAGTAGAAATATGATATATCAGGGGTTCCTGTATATAATTAGTATTGCAAATTGTGTTTTCATGCTACGCGAATAACAATTCGACGTATTCCGAATCTTTTTTCATAACATTTTATCTATAGAACATGTAGCATCTTTTTATAGATTTAATAACATCTACTGGAGGAGTTGATAGAAAGATGCAATTATAAATAATCGTTAATAAATCGTAACCACAATTTTAATTCAAATTAACAGTAAGTTTATAAATATAAATTCACCATTTATTGAAATTTTTAGGTTTATGATTCTCTGAACGCTATTATTGATGCACGTACGAGTATATTAACACAGCTATACAACTGTTGCTAGCTACGCGCGCTATTTTTAGAATGACACTACTGTTTACTATGTAATGAACTCACTAGAATCAATGGGCTACATGGAACGGCAACACTGTGAATGAGATTTAGGAATGGGAACATTGCACAATTGCTATTTATAGAGCGTAACGCTTATATAAATGTAGGCTAAACAAAATAGTTATTTCGTTACGTGAATGAATATAGCATTCTGTTTATGGCATACAATGAGAAAATACGTTCATAATTAGCCTCAGGTCTAGAGTATATGTTGAAGATATGTTTATAACTTCATTTTAACCGCTTTTTATGTAAACAATTATGTACATTTTTAATCCCCAAATATGCAACAGTTATTGGTATATGTTAAACTATTGTTTGAAGTTTGCATTCCCTAGAATGAGAAAATTTGCCCAATTCTATTGGCATTCAATTTTCCTGCTGCATAATTATCGCAAGAAAATCTGGGTCAAAAGTGATCTTAGACAGCTACGCCGAACAATAACTGTGTCTTCAATATTTATGCTGTAACTCTGTCTTCAATATTTTAGAATTAGTACATTGTATTGGGTGAATCATTACCTTCAGTATATAATGTTATTAATTGGTTGAATTCATATTAGCCTTATTATTGGGCTGAAGACTGAAGGCCGATATGGCTGAAGGAAGCTCAATAACAAGGTCAATATTATTTCAACTAATTAATGACAATTTTATCAATTAATCCCCCGCCACAAAGCGGGATGGGGGTTATAGGAATGTCCTTCGTCCGTCCGTAACATTTTCCTGTCTGCTCCATATCTCCTATACCCTTTGAAGGATTTTCATGAAACTTGGCTCAAATGTTTAGGTCATTGAGACGATGTGCAGAAGGTATGAGTCAGTCACGCCGGCTCAAGGTCAAGGTCACACTTGAAGGTCAAATATTCGAGCCTCCATTTCATGTCCGATCCATATCTCCTATACCCTTTGAAGGATTTTCATGAAACTTGGCTCAAATGTTAAGGTAATTGAGACAATGTGCAGAAGGCATGAGTCAGTCACGCCAGCTCAAGGTCAAGGTCACACTTGAAGGTCAAATATTCGAGCCTCCATTTTGTGTCCGCTCCATATCTCCTATGCCTTTTGAAGGATTAACATGAAACTTGGCTCAAATGTTTAGGTCATTGAGACGATGTGCAGAAGGCATGAGTCAGTCATGCCGGCTCAAGGTCAAGGTCACACTTGAAGGTCAAATATTCGAGCCTCCATTTCGTGTCTACTCCATATCTCCTATGCCTTTTGAAGGATTTTCATGAAACTTGGCTCAAATGTTTTGCTCATTGAGACCATGTGTAAAAGGCATAAGCCAGTCACGCCAACTCAAGGTCAAGGTCACACTTGAAGGTTGAATGTTGGAGCCTGTATAATCATGTCCGTTCTATATCTCCAGTGCCCTTTACAGTATTTTCATGAAACTTGCCTCAAATGTTTATCACATTGAGGCAATGTGCAGAAGGCATGAGGCAGTCACGCCACCTCAAGGTCAAGGTCACACTTGAAGGTCAAATATTTGAGCCTCAATTTTTGTGTCTGCTCCATATCTTCTATGCCCTTTGAAGGATTTTCATAAAACTGGGCTCAAATGTTTATCACATTGAAGCGATGTGCGGAAGCCATGGAGCAGTCTTGCCACCTCAAGGTCAAGGCCACACTTAAAGGTCAAATGTTTGAGCCTCCATTTTCATGTCAGCTCCATATCTAAATTTCTGAAACTGTACTTTCATATCTGGTCCAACTGTGCCAGATTAAGGTCAGTGTTCTACTTCAAAGTCACCTTTAAAATCTAATGAAGGATCACGAGGGGGGGGGGGATATAGCTGTCCTTTGGACAGCCTTGTTAAATTTTTAATATTATGCAGACTCAATAGTGCATTTTGCAAAGGACATCAGATGGTAAGATGTTCGCGTTAAAACTTTGACGTCTGCTAACTCAATTTTCAGCACATAATATCTTTTAATTGTGAAAGGCGCAAAAGATGTAACACCACCAATCAATATTCACTGTTATCCTGACTGTGTGTCGGCAAACCTGGCAGTGCTACATGTAGAAACTTTTAGTAACAAATACAAAGTGCAAAATATGCTTAGCATTTTTAAAATGGCGTAATAAAAAAACTTTCCAAAATCTCATCTCATATAAGGCGAGCAAATCCTGATTCTCCGAATCTCATATTGGCCACGCTTTTTCCATATTGGCCGTGTTTATCCCTCATTTGCAGAGTTTTGAAATTTATTGGCGAGGTTTACATTGTATTAAGCAATCAAACTGACCAGATTCTCGTTTAATATTGTAAAGTTAATTAATAATATGTGTTATTGCCCTTGAGTAAATGTTATTGTTGTCCTTACTGTAAAGGGATATCTTATTTACTTGGAAAGAAAATTATATACTATTTTAGCATCACTATATGATGGAAGAATCAAATTAATTTTTTTCAGCGTAGCTGTAGAAGATCACTTTTTACCTAGATTTCTTGCAATAATTATGCAGCGGGAAAATTGAATGCCAATAGAATTGGGCAAATTTTCTAATTTTAGGGAATGCAAACTTACAACAATGGTTTAATGTATACCAATAACTGTTGCATACTTTTGAGGATAAAATTTTTCGTACTTGTGTACATAAGCAGTTAAAATTAAGTTACAAACATATCTTCGACATACACTCTATAACTGAACATAATTATTTACTCATTGTATATCATGATCAGAATGTTATATTCATTCATACAATGACATAACTATTTTGTTTAGATTACATAATGGGCGCATTCTATAAATAGCAATTACATTGCTACAATTCATGGGCACGACAGTCGGTCACAACGTACAATGTTGCCTGTTGAACTCATGTCACTGCCTGTCAATAGTGTTAAGGTTTCTTGTATAAATTTCTGGTATTTTTCTGATAAATAAGCAAAAAAATATTAGCAAACTTGATGGAGCTTATATTTCCTATTATTCTGTCATTGTGTAAACATATTAATGTACGTTGTGACCGACTGTCGTGCTCGTTAATTAATTCTTCCGAGTACAACACATTCCATCAGGAGAGTGAATCAATCTGAAAATAGCGCGCGGTAAAGCTGTGTTAATTAATACACACGCATCAATTAGCGTCCGGAGAATCTTAAACCCGAGAATTTCAATAAATGGGGAATCTGTTTATATAAACTTACTGTGCATGTTAATTTATATTTGAATCGTGGTTGCGTTTTATTAAGAATTATTTATGATTGCACCTTTCTATCAAACTGCTCCAGTAGATGTTATTCAAGTTATAAAAATGTTCATCATCTTTATATAAGTAAAATGTGGTGAAAGAAGTCTCGTAAATACATCGAAATGTTATTCATGTTACTTTAACTTCATTTGCGTAGCATGAATACACTATGTGCAATACTAATGATACATATAGTATATTATTAATCATATTTATGTACACTTGTCTAATATATAGAATAATTTTCATTCGTTCCCGCTATTATTTTCTGTCAATGTTTATTTGTTAACTTTGCCTGACAAATTCATTTATCAATTATGTTTACATAAATTACTAGTGTTTAGGTTATTCATGTATACTGGTGAAAACATGGGGCGGTATATTATCGGTTTATTCACAGTCCAGATACTAATAATGATTGAGTTTATCTCAGATTAATTTGGGGCCGATACATTTTCTTATGGTGTCAGAAAAATCTAGTGTCCGAGAAGTCTCCTTAGTAGGGACTGAAATATCTGGGGTCAGAGAGTCTCCGATAGTAGGGACTGAAAAATCTGGGGTCTGCGAAGTCACGTAACTGATCATTTGGTCCTCTTGTATTATATTTAGGGCAAAAAATGACATCTCAATATTAATTTCAATATTAATTTCAATGCTTGTTTATGAACACTTTGCTCTAATTTAATTATTTAAATAAAAATTTTCTGTTCTGGTTTTCTTTTGCATTTCATTCCATTCTGAAATCCTACAAAATTTTATAATATACTAGTTTTTAACTGGATTTCTAGATTTTAAGACACCTTTTACTTCAGTTACTCTGCTGCAACTACACAGAAAGTTGTGAGGACCTGAGCAAGTGTCTGGCCATGACCTGCTTTGGAAATTTCCTGCACACTGTGATTGCTGGCTGGGATGACTGTGAATGTGTTAGAGCATATGAAGCTATATGCAACCATACATCTTTGATGAAGAATGTCAAACTGGTTCTAATGTCTAAATCAGGTAAGTCAGACAGTACATACACATTTTCGCTTGAATATCAATTTTATATTCTGCTGGTTTAAACCTTGGCTGATTTAAATACAAAAGAAAGTGTAAAAAAAACATATTACCAATATATATTGTCAATAGTACAACTGCAAAAATAAATGAAGTATAGACCTAAAATGAAATAATATTATTAATACAATTATTATCCCAAGAAAGATGTCAAAACTCAAAATATTTCTTGACAATTAGTTTACATTGTAGTATGAAAATTTTTGAATAATTGTAAAAAGAAACTCTAAACTTTGACCTACCACATTCGACGTGTACCGAAATGAACTTAAACCATTCTTTTGCTTTAACTTAATGCTCACTTAATAAAGAATTTAAAGTATATTACTTTTGCCAACAATGCCCAAAACTTCAATGTCCCTCTATCTACTATTGCCACTAGACGAGTTTCACGTTCCCATTAAAGCGATTATCACGACACAATAATTTATCGGCGAATCGAAAACGAGGCTCGCGATGTATTGATAGTGGTTAATACTGGTTGCATAGCAGGCATTTACAGTTTTTATTACTTTTAAAATGTTATAAATATTCACTTAGTGTACTTCTTAATAAACAGAAATTGCATGGTACATAATATAATAACGATATATGATAAGAGTGTCAGTTTAATTAGTATATCGTCGCTAAAAATGGGAAAAAATAAGCAATTTAGACTTAAGTAATTTCTCTGAGACTGACAGACTTCTTATTGTTCAAACCTGGTCGTATCAATTATAAGATCATAATCTTGTATAAACACATGACCATTATTATGTAACCATAATGTGTATATATACGTCCTAATTTTAAAATAACATGTGGCACAATTACGTAATCAAAGTGCACACCAATTAGTGAAGTAATACACAGGTTATTGTCTCGGCAGCTGTGCCACTGATTTCATGAACTTCTGCTTGATAACAAGTGAAATAACTATCATTTAAATTAAAAAATAACTTTATTTAAGACAAAATTTTAATTTTATTGGCAATTATCCTGATCATTTGCTTAAACTCATGACAGTTATAAATGGAATGTTCATGTGTTTGTACACAAAGTTTAAAGACACATAACGATAATTAACGCTTTTTAACGTTTTTGTCTGTTTTGGTTCTCTATCATTAGAGAGTACAAAGAAAAAACGTCTTTGATCAATTCTGGATAACTCGATAGAATTCTTAAGTTGTTTCACTCAAATGAACAAAAAAGCATACTCCGGGAAATCACTTTCTTGCTAATACTGCATAATAATAATAATAATAATCAAAATATTAATAATAATAATAATAATGTTATTAACTGTCAAACTGTTATATAATTACCCCAGCCGACACATATAATTACCCCAGCCGACACTGAATCCGGAATAAATTAACAAACTGCTTCTTTTAATTAAATATTAAGTAATTAATTAATAATTAATTATGTACACTGCAATAATTGAAATTCTATCATTTAAAATTCAGATCTGAATATGAAGTAACATAACCATAAATTGATGTCCAACATAGTTTCGTTAGCAGATTTGGCTCTGTTGTGATTGTTACAGTATTTGCATTAAAATTGAAGTATTTGGAACATATCCACGTATACATAATTAAGTGAATAAAATAGATATAAGTTTAATGAAAACAAACAAACAACATTTTATAAGTTTATTCGACATTTTCTCCACTGAACATTATTTTCCTTTATGGAGAATTACAGCCAATACATCGTCAGCCTCGTTCTCGATTTCGCTTTATCAAGGGAGACAACTCCTACAGCACTCGATAACGGGAATGTAAAAAGGGTCTATTTTATTTTCTGCAGTTATTCATAATGTCACACACCTTTCTGTGGATCTCGGTCGGTTCCAGATCCATGTCCCACTCTGTATGTGTCTGATCTTTATCCACATGGCGTACATAATCTATCTGCATGACTTCTTACCCCCATAGTATGTACTCACTTGAAATTTGTATGAACACAACGCCACTGCCCTGGACTTGCAGATCCAGCTTATCTACTTACTTAGTGATATATGCTCTCTATCTACACTCTCTGTTTATCTGTAGATCTGGTGATGTTGAAACTAATCCTGGTCCTGTCTGATCCCCACTTTCAATCCTACACAGAACTCACCTCTAATGGTTTAGCTATAATGCACCTCAATATTCAAAGCTTGAAGCCCAAAACTGATATTCTTGAAATTGAGGCACAGCCCTAAGAAGTCCTAGTTTTCACCGAAACTTGGCTTAATTTAACCATATCTAACGACGATTTGTCAATACCCAATTTCAGTCTTCCATTTCGCTGCGACAGACTAGGTAGAGTTGGCGGAGGAGTTGCAATATATGTTCGCGACACACTTAAAGCTGTTGAATGTCCAGATGGCCTCGAAGCCCTTTGGGTTGAAATTCATATCAACCAGCGCAAACTTTTAATTGGTGGAATGTATCGTCCACCGGACTCAAACAACACACAGTGGTTGAATATGGAGCACAGTCTCGACCAGGCCTTTAATGGACACTATGATAATATACTAGTAACCGGCGACTTCAAGATAAACATAGAAGCCTTACAGTCCAACAAAATTAGTAGACTGATTAATTCATACAATGCAACACAATTGATCAATTCTCCGACTCACTTTACTGAACAGTCTAGTTCACTCATAGACCTCATGTTTGTAAGACACACACAACATGTCCTTTCCAGTTTTGTTGCAGATTCCTTTATTCCAGATCTAATACGCTTCCATTGCCCCATTGTCTCTGTCTCAAAGTTCTCCAAACCAGCTGAAACCTGTTATAAGCGTCACATCTGGCTTTACAAAGAAGCCGACTACACCAAGTATAGGCATCATCTCAACTCTGCTGATTGGAATTCAGCCTTGAATAGTGAAAATCTGGACTTAGTTGCCAGAAGTATTTCTAATGTAATATTATCTGCAGCTTCATTAAGTATTCCAAACAAAACAGTTACCATTAGACAAAACGATATACCATGGATCAATAGTGAAATTTGCCACATGATACGGAAGCGCAAACAACTACATAGAATCGCAAAAATATCAAATGATCAAATTGCATGGGCCAACTTTCAAAATACGAGAAATCAAACAACCTCCATTATTCGAAGAGCAAAAGCCGGATTCGATTAGTCCAAGACTCCTAAAAGAAGGATCCAATGAACTAGTAACTCCGTTTTGTCTCTTTTTTAACAAGCTCTTGTCCAATTCTGCATTCCCTTCATTGTGGAAACTGGCTAATGTCACGCCCATCTTTAAACAAGCAGATCCTTCTGATCCTTCCTACTATCATCCCATTTCATTACTCAGTTGCATTGGCAAGCTCATGGAACGCTGCGTCTACAAACATATATACAATTATTTAGTTTCAAATTGCATTCTTACACCCTTTCAATCAGGGTTCATAAAGGGCGACTCTACCATTAATCAGCTTGTATACCTGTATGAGGATATTACTAAGGCACTTGTCGATGGTAAAGAAGTCCGCGCCGTCTTCTGTGATACATCTAAAGCATTCGACAGAGTATGGCATCGAGGGCTTCTGTCTAAATTATCTTCTATTGGCATAAGTGGTTTTCTTTTGAACTGGTTCTCATCCTACTTGTCGAACAGAAAAGGCGTGTTGTCTTTGCGAACACATCTTCCTCTTGGTCATCTATTAACGCCGGCGTTCCTCAAGGATCCATTCTAGGCCCACTACTCTTTTTAATTTACATAAACGATATCGTCAATGACATTGGGGCCAGCATATGTCTATTGTTGAAAATCCTGTTCTGTCTGCTCAAGTGTTAAACACTGATTTATCTCGAATTATTGAATGGTCAAATACGTGGCTGGTTTCGTTCAATCCAGCAAAAACAAAGTCCGTCACTTTCTCACATAAATGAAATAAACCCAATCATCCGGATCTTCTTATGGGCAACATCCCAGTATCTCAAGTCAGGTTACATTAACATCTTGGATAAACTCTATCAGAGGATGCAAAATGGGCATCTCATATCTCAGTAATGGTTAACAAGGCCTGGCAGAAAATCGGAATCCTCCGTTCTTTAAAGTATGTACTATCCCGCGCAAGCCTAGAGCGTATGTACATAGCCTTTATTCGACCCCTCTTAGAGTACGCCGATGTCGTATGGGACAATTGTTGTAACGAACTCATTAACGATATTGAAGCAGTCCAAAACGAAGCTGCAATGATCGTAACTGGAGCCACCAAGTATTGTAACCTTGATCGTCTCCTGTTGGATCTAAACTGGGAATCTCTAGCTGAAAGACGACGAAACCATAAACTCCTACTTCTATTCAAGATGAAAAATAATCTTACCCCAACGTACCCGCCTAACCTCATTCCTGTGCATTCTGACCGGACCTATTCACTTCGTAGCAATAACAACATACCTATTATCTACACAAAAAGTCAGTTGTATGGGTCTTCATTTCTACCCTTGACATGGAATGTTATGGAATGCTCTCCCATCGCCCACACGTAATGCAATTACTGTGCTAGACTTTAAGCAAAAACTAATGAAAAAGCAAAGCACAAGATCACTTACCCTCTTTAACATTGGTAATAGAACATTACAGATTCATCACTGTCGCCTTCGCCTGGGTTGTGGCACACTGAACTACGAGCTATATCGTAGAAACATCATAGACACTCCGTTCTGTACCTGTGGTGAAGAAGAAACACCTAGATTTAATAGTGCTCGCAATTCCTTTTTCTCAAATCTTCCATGTCCAATGACTCTAAACAATCTCCTTTTTGGAGTTGACCAGTTATCATTTGAAGATAATAAATACATATTCCAGCGTGTCCATGGTTTCATTGCAGCAACTAAACGCTTCGACGCGTAGACAGTGTTTCGGATTGATCCTCCCCGACTCCCTTAAGGTGTGTGACAATGTAAAATTAATTTGATATTGAATTTATTTATAGTTCAGAATAGTCAATATATCACTAATTGCTAAGCACATTTTGTTCTGTCATAGTACTTAGAACTTAACTACCGAATCCAACCAAGCGACAAAATGTTCTTCTGTAACTACAGTACACTCATAACCAACTGATTAAATGTGCAGATTATTTTCGTAAACTCCAGCATGGAAAAGAACTTGCATAAGCATCTTTGATGCTTGTTTTCTAATTCATAAAATACCATATCATTGTTGTATATGCACATGTTAATTATGTTGTATATTCATGAACAAATAAATATGTTTAAACTATAAAGAAACTGATAAACAATGTTCAAATGTACAAAAATATTTTGTGCATAATCAGAAATCAGTCATATCCTACACAATAGTACATAGACCAGGCTAACTCAGTTGGTAGAGCGCTGGATTGTCTATCCGGGGTTTGTGAGTTCGAACCCCAGCCCGGCCACATAACTTGTGTGGGGATTGGTCATGAAATTATTTCTACGGCCATTCTCCCCCTGCTTCTGATTCAAGTAGGGCAGTTGTCTGTTACTGGCGTAAGTATGTGCATTTAGTACTGGTAAACCGCATAGATTGGCTAAGCTTGCCCAGGAAAAGTGTGAGTAGGTTAACTGACCGCCGTAATATGACTGAAAAACTGTTAAAACGGCGAAAAATCCAAACAAACAGCACATTTATACTGATACTTATAAGTCAGTTTTTATGCCCACGGGATCTTGATTCAGAAGGCATATAGTGATTGTCCTGCCTGTTCGTCCTTCCGTCCGTCTCTGACAAGGTTAAGTAGATTGTACCGTTTCGTCTAGCACCAACACCGCTTACTACAACACTTGGATACTTACACAGTTGTTGCTTATGACCATTCCCTATCCACCCATATCACCCAACCTCACTTTGACCTTGACCTTGACCTAATTTACACGTAGAATAATTCAAATGGACTGTTTCTTGGTTAACTAGATTTTACTGTTTCGTCTAGCACCAACACCGCTTGCTACAACACTTGGATACTTACACATTTGTTGTTTATGACCATCCCCAATCCACCCATATTCACCCAACCTCACTTTGACCTTGACCTTGATCTCATATTTTGGACTTGTAATTATTCAAAAGTGCCATTTCTTGGTTAGTGGTTAGCTAGATTTTACCGTTTTGTCTAGAACCAACACCGCTTACTACTACGCTGGGATATTTTCACAGTTGTTACTTATGACCATTCCCAATCCACCCATATCATCCAACCTCACTTTTACCTTGACCTGATTTGGACTATGAAATGGGCTATCAAGCATTACCGGGGGCATGTGTGTTTCACAGAATCTTGTTTTTTTATATGTTTAATGACTGGGAGATCAAAATCAAGTTACCTGGTAAAGAAAAATCCTTCCTACCTACTCAGCCATTATAAGTGTGGGTTATTGGAGTGGAAACAATTACTGATATAATAGTTGATAATAACTATTAACCATTATTTACTGTTTTAATAAGCAGTTATATTTTGTAGGTGGTCACCAGAGGCTGGAATTTGAGATACGGTGTTTCTTTCGGCGTGTCTTCTTAGACCCCTGCAGTTCACTTCAAGACAAGGCCTTTTGGATGACAAGAATATTAAAGCCCTGGCCACTTGTTTACCAAGCACGACTGTTGTTTTTGATTTATGGCCCAGTTTTGGCAGGTAATCAGTTAATACACATAGCTTCATTACCAATAGTAGGTACCAAGAGAATGTTAGCATAGTGTCAGGATCTTCTGCTTCATTTTCTTGCAGTCATGGGCCTTTTAGCTGCAAATTAGTATATAGTGCACAATTCTTATACGAAATATTTCTCCAAAAACCACTGACAATCAATCTTTATGGCAAAATTTTGTAAAAGCTTTAGTATAGTGCGATTTTATTGATCTGGCACTTAATAATCTTCGGTAGCTTTGCATTCCTATTACTTGACAAAGCGTATTGGGAAACATCCACCAGTTTTACTGATATCTTTGTTCTTTTTGCTCCACCAGTTTTACTGATATCTTTGTTCTTTTTGTTTGTGTAAAACATTCTAGAAAAATAAGACAAGTGTATTATTGACCATGAATTACTAGTTATTTATATACATGATGTATCTGATGAAATTGGCTGTAAGAAAACTATTTTGTTTCATTTTTAGCTCGACTATTCGAAGAATAGGTGAGCTTTCCTACTACCCCCGGCGTCGGCATCCGCGTCTGAATTTGGTTCAAGTTTTTATTCAAAAGTCTTGTAACTTCAAAACTACATAAGTTATTCACTTGAAACTTGGAATATACCTTTGTCATCAACTCCAGTGACAGGGGCAACATTTCCCATAACTCTGTTTTGTATTTTGACAGAGTTATGCCCCTTTTTCACTTAGATTTTTTTGGTTAAAGTTTATATTCAAAGTTTTGTAACTTCAAAACTACATAAGTTATTCACTTGAAACTTGTAAGTAACCTTTGTCATCAACTCCAGTATCAAGGGCAACATTCTGTATGACTCTGTTTTGTATTTTGACAGAGTTATGCCCCTTTTTCACATAGATTTTCTGGTTAAAGTTTATATTCAAAAGTTTTGTAACTTCAAAACTATGTCAGTTATCCGCTTGAAACTTGGAACTAACCTTTGTCATCAACTCCAGTGTCAGGGGCAACATTCCCCATAACTCTGTTTTGTATTTTGACAGATTTATGCCCCTTTTTCACTTAGATTTTCTGTTTAAAGTTTATATTCAAACGTTTTGTAACTTCAAAACTACATAAGTTATTCACTTGAAACTTGGAATATACCTTTGTCATCAACTCCAGTATCAGGGTGAACATTCCCCATAACTATATTTTGTATTTTGATAGAGTTATGTCCGTTTTTCACATAGATTTTCTGTTTAAAGTTTATATTCAAAAGTTTTGTAACTTCAAAAAGTACATAAGTTATTCACTTGAAACTTGGAACTAACCTTTATCATCAACTCTAGTACCAGGGGCAACATTACCCATAACTCTGTTTTGTCTTTTGACAGAGTTATGCCCCCTTTTCACTTAGATTTTCTGTTTAAAGTTTATATTCAAAAGTTTGATAACTTCAAAACTACATAAGTTATTCACTTGAAACTTGGAACTAACCTTTATCATCAACTCTAGTACCAGGGCAACATTACCCATAACTCTGTTTTGTATTTTGACAGAGTTATGCCCCCTTTTCACTTAGATTTTCTGTTTAAAGTTTATATTCAAAAGTTTGATAACTTCAAAACTACATAAGTTATTCACTTGAAACTTGGAACTAACCTTTGTCATCAACTCTAGTATCAGGGGCAACATTACCCATAACTATGTTTTGTATTTTGACAGAGTTGTGCCCCTTTTTCACATAGATTTTCTGGTTAAAGTTTATATTCAAAAGTTTTGTTACTTCAAAGCTACTTAAGTTATTCACTTGAAACTTGGAACTTACCTTTGTCATCAACTCTAGTATCAGGGGCAACATTAACCATAACTCTGTTTTGTATTTCCACAGAGTTAGCCCACTTTTTACATAGACTTTGTGGTTAAAGTTTTTGTTCCAAAAATGCATAAACTATACAAGGCTTCACTTAAAAATATTGTATTTTAACAAATTTATGCCCCTTTCACTATCCAAAATATGTACCAACTGAAGTACTTCGAATAGTCCAGCGCGCTGTCCTCTGACAACTCTTGTAAATTTTTGTGGTTGTTAATTTCAGATGAGATATTATGGTATGAGCTCAGTGAAAACACGCCTGTGAATTCTGTTCAGTCTACACAACACATTGGAGGTTTAGCCAATGCTCTGCAAATACTTCATCACTACAAACAAGAGTGGTCAGAAGATGATGTTGTCAGTATAATTGATGAAGTGACAAGTATGTGTTCCATACACAAGTATTTAGTTAAAAGAAAAAAAGTTTGCTTACATATTTGCATGAATTATGTTGTTAATTGATATTTATATCTGATACAAGTATACACTATAGTATTTGATAACACATGGTAAAATGGCCATCACCAAAAAGGAAGAAAATTGCCCTTATCCTTCCATGTACTATTTCAGCTTATCATTAACTCTGTCTTGTTTCATGAAGTTACCAAGCTTTTTTCTAGGTTCTCCTGAAGAGTGGTTGGCTGAGAACATGGCTCATCTTTTGATATTGTGTGGAGATGTCATAACTTCCAAACTGCTCATCAGCAAAGCCATCAATGGAAGGATGATGGAGCTTTCCAGTCTGATCACCTCATTTTGTCTGGTAAAATAGTTTCTAACGTTAATCACTATAACGTTATTTATGGCATTTTGGCCAGTAAGACATTTCTTCTAACAATGTGTTTCCTGGTTTCTTCTCAATACCATTGCTTTTACAATGTTAGTTCCACAAACAAATCCGACGATCTTAAAACATGTTTTTTGTTTATCATAATGGAATACCTGTGGTGATGCTGTTTTGATTTGGACTTAAATCAATTTTATTAGAGAACTTACATTTGTCATAAACCACCCATCGTCGGAACCCATGATATATTTTCCGTTACCACTACATTATATATTGATCAAGAAGAATAGCTGATTTGACCGAACGTGGGTTTCGACGATGTAAACCACCATGCGCATTAAATTTCATTTCGTTAAGGTTGGAAAGTGTTTATTAAAGATGATAGTCCAATGATTTAAGATCATGTCATCATACATTGTATACTGTCATAATAGGTTTGGTCTAGACTAGACTGTTGTAGATGGACATGTATCAGATTTATCAGTACAGCACAAGTTTCAGTAAGAAGGGCAATGATGCTTATATGAGGGTTGTTATACAGCATTTCTGAGGTGTCATTTTTTTTTACAAAGTCTGTGCTTGTAAGGTCAGGATTGGCTGGAAGATAAACAATCTATGGTGTATAGAAGACATGTTGAAAGAAAATTGTTTGTGGAAATCTCTTTTATGTCATTACCTGCAAACTTAATCAGTCATACTGGTAAGCTGTACGGGTCCATCTTGGGCCTCGTTTTTGTCACTGTTAGTGTACTTGTAACATTGAGTTATGGTACATCTTGACCTTTTTAACGCTAGTTTAACCCTCTTGTTGGTAGACACAGGCCATTTAGGTCTTTAAACATTTATTTGTGTTTCATTACATTGTCACACGTTTAATGGTGTTTTTTGTTTATTTAGGTCTGCGTGAAGAACAGTCTAAACTTGGACTATGTGATATCAATGATCCGCCATGTCCTGAGTGTGATAGATAGTGCTAAAGACAGACAAATATTCTCCTGCAGCATTACAGACATGTTCAAAGAGCTCATTATTGATATTCATGAATTTGGTAGGTGATGTTTGTTTCTGACTTTGTTGACCAATTTTGTAAATTTAACTATGGAAATATTATGAAAGGCCGAATTAAACAGCTGCAATTTAATATTTATGGTATAAAGTCGACTTAAAAAATACCTGTAGTACAAATCATGTTATTTTATTCGTTCTTTACTTTCTTTAAAGTATATTTGTGATTACCAACCACATGTAGTTTTATGAAATACCAATGTTTTGTGTCCTGTACAGAAGAAGGCCAAGGCAATGACATGTTCTACATGGTTACATCTCTGGCCGAGTTCACCAAAAAGGTCATGATGTTGGCTTTTAAAGAACCCTGATCCCCACAGGACAACAATACCCGGGAGGTCCTCATAGCAAATGTAGATTAGTGGGGAAAGATCATGTACAATATCATATTAAGAAAGATGCTGTTGTTTGTTTGGGAATTCATAATGATGTTCAATGAGGTTTCAATATTCAATATTCCCTTTTAAATGTTATTGTTAGTACCATGCTTTATTATTGTTAATACTTGGTATATATAAGCATAACTGTGATATTTATGTTGTTATGCTGTTACTCATAGTTTGACTAACATATTTACATGATTATAATACTCTCTGAGCAATTTTGGGGGCAGCATGTAGTCGCTGCTTTGTCTGTCCATCCGTCCGTCCTTCTGTTCCACTTTCTTCAATGGATTTTTAGCTTGAAGAAAAGGCAAGCTATTCGACTGGCCCAGGCGTCGGCGTCCGAGCTAGGTTAATGTTTTTCAGTAAGCTAGTTTCTCAGGAATGGCCTAAGGGATTTCATTCAAACTTAAAACATTTATTCCCCACATTAACATGAACCTATAGGCCAAGCTTGGTAACTCTAGTTTGAAATTTGTCAAAATTATGGGCCTTTTTACGCTTTGAAATTTTACATATAAGCTATATGGACAGGTTAAAGTTTTTCGGTAAGCTGGTTTCTCATGAATGGCTTGAGAGATTTCATTCAAACTTGTAACACTTATTCCCTATATTAAAATGAACTCATAGGCCAATTTTGATAACTCTAGTTAGAAATTTGTCAAAATTATACACCTGTTTACACTTAGACATTTTACATATAAGCTGTATGGACAGGTTCAAGTTTTTCTGTAAGCTGTTTTGTCAGGAATGGGTAGAGGGATTTCATTCAAACTTAGAACACTTATTCCCTATATTAAAATGAACTCACAGGCCAATTTTGATAACTCTAGTTTGAAATTTGTCAAAATTATGGGCCTTTTTACACTTATAAATTTTACATATAATCTATATGAACATGTTCAAGTTTTTGGTAAGCTGGTTTGTCAGGAATGGCTGATGGATTTCATTCAAACTTAGAACACTTATTCCCTATATTAAAATGAACTCACAGGCCAATTTTGATAACTCTAGTTTAAAATTTGTCAAAATTATGGGCCTTTTTACACTTATAAATTTTACATTTAATCTATATGGACAGGTTCAAGTTTTTGGTAAGCTGGTTTCTCAGGAATGGCTGAGGGATTTCATTCAAACTTAGAACACTTATTCCCTATATTAAAATGAACTCACAGGCCAATTTTGATAACTCTAGTTTGAAATTTGTCAAAATTATGGGCCTTTTTACACTTAGAAATTTTACATATAATCTATATGAACAGGTTCAAGTTTTTGGTAAGCTGGTTTCTCAGGAATGGCTGAGGAATTTCATTCAAACTTAGAACACTTATTCCCTATATTAAAATGAACTCACAGGCCAATTTTGATAACCAGTTTTGATAACTCTAGTTTGAACTTTGTCAAAATTATGGGCCTTTTTACACTTAGAAATTTTACATATAAGCTATATGAAGAGGTTAGTTTTTCAGTAAGCTGGTTTCACAGGAATGGCTTGAGGGATTTCATTCAAACTTAGAACACTTGTTCCCTATATGAAAATAAAGTCATATGCCAATTTTGATAACTCTAGTTTGAAATTTGTCAAAATTATGGGCCTTTTTATACTTAACAAATTTTAAGTGGGTGGAATGACAGCGTCAACTTTTGATTTCCACTCTCTAACTTGAGAATCAATCTTCATACCTAAATACCCTAAAGCAACACTTAACTCGGGATTGCATTTGTGGTGGGTTGGGTGGGGTCAAGGTAAAGGTCACTGTTAATAAAAATAGAAAATAAATCTGCGTAATAACCTGAGAACAAATTGGTATATTTAAAAAACATTCCATTTATAGACACTGTATAACGAGACATTGCATGAGATTGCATATGGGGTTAGTTGGGTCAAGGTCACTGTTTTGAAATTTAGAAAAATGCTTCTACTCAGTAACAAGAGAAAGAAAGTAATGTTGTTTATTTGGCCCCTACTATACAGTTTGTTTTAGAAAAAATGCCAGAAACTCTGACAAGCACATGAAATAGTCAAGTGCACTGTCCTCCGACAGCTCTTGTTTCCAGAGTTATGTGACTTTTATGATGTCTGAAATAACTTAACTTTCTTGTCCGGGCTATTTGTCAGCAACCAATGGTCGGAATTCAATGAAACTTTATGGGAAGCTTCATTATCAAGAAGAGGTGTGCATATTACTAGGACGTTCCGCTTCAATGGATTTTTCTCAGGTACGGAACTTTTAAAATTTCTGAAATTAGTGTATAGTCCACAATTCTTATTAACTTTCTTGCCTGGGCTATTTCTCAGCAACTATTGGCCAGAATTCACCAGGAGGTGTGCATAATACTAGGACGTTCTGCTTCAATGATTTTTCTCAGAGTTATGGGATTTCAAAGATTTCTGAAATTAGTATATAGTGCACAACTCTAGTAAAGGCTATTTCAATAACCCTTAATGAGAAGCTTCATTGCCAAGAGGAGATATGCATATTACCATGACGTTCCACTTCAAAGATTTGTCCTCAAGTTAAGGGACTTGTAAGGTTTCTGAAATTAATATATAGTGTGCAATTTTCGTCCGGGCAATTTTTTAGCAACTACTGGCCAGATTTCAATGAAAGTTTATGGGAAGCTTCATTACCAAGAGGTGTGCATATTACCAGGATGTTCTGCTTCAGTGATTTTTCTTGGAGTTATGTAACTTTAAAAATTGCTTTTCACAGCAACTGTTGGCCAGATTTCAATAAAATGTAATGGGAAGAATCACTGCCAAGTAATTACTCTATATGTTGGGACACTTTAAATGTTGGGACACCCTTTCAATCCGAAAAAATAATTATTTTTCGTGTCTCTTAATGTCGGGATACTTTGAAAATTTTGATTTTTCCTATTTCTAAATTTAGGATCACTATTTTCCAAAAAGGCAATTTAGTGTAAATTTCCATTATGTCATCATTAAAAGTCGCCATCTAACAGTTATTTACCTGCACCGATATATTGCAATATATTAGCAAACTGTCAAAGTTGTGAATGAACATGTGGATATTCCATATATCCATATCTCAAGGCAGCTGATCCCCATCAATGTTACCACCTGTTGGTGCATCATAAATTACTCCCTGGGGCAAAGATCTTTATCCACTGTGATTGCTTGTTTATAGCCCTGATTAATATACACACCCATGACACAAATGAACCTTCCAAATAATGGTTTTGTATCTCAATTGATGATTCTAAATATTGGGACACTTTCAGGAGGAATTATTATTTCTGCTTCTAAAAATTAGGACAGCAAAGAAATAATTATTTTTAAGTGTCCCAACATTTAGCGTAATTACGGTAAGCATATTACCTGGAGATTCTGTTCAAGCAATGATTTTCATGGAATTATGAGACTTTGAAGAAATCAATTGTGTTGTGGCTATTTCTTTGAAACTGTTGTATGAAATTCATTGATACTTGATGGAAAGTTAAATAACTTGGATGTAATAACCATAGACACAGTAATGATTCATCACTTTGATTTATTGTACTTTTTGGACCTTGTATATTTTTTTTACCTCACCTGAGCACAACATGCTCATGGTGAGCTTGTTGATCGCCTTTTGTCTGTCGTGTGTCATCCGTCGTCAACAGTTACCTTGTGAACTGTCTAGAGGCCACATTTATTGGCAATCTTCATGAAACTTGGCTAGAACATTTGTCCCAATGATATCTTGACCGAGGTCAAAACTAGGTCACTAGGTCAAATTGAAGACAAAGCTTGTGAACACTCTAGAAGTAAGATTTTTTGCACAATCAATATGAAACTTTCTCAGATTATTTGTTCTAATGATATCTCGGCCGAGTTAAAAAATGGTTAACATCCGTTGAAAAACTTGACTGCCAGGGGGTTGGGCAGTTTTCCTTATATGGCTATAGAAAAAGCTTGTGAACACTCTAGAAGTCACATTTTTTACCTAATCTTCATTAAACTTGCTCAGAATATTTGTTCTTATGATATCTCGGCCGGGTTCGAAAATGGTTCCGGTCCGTTGAAAAACATGGCTGCCAGGGGGCAGGGCAGTTTTCCTTATATGGCTATAGAAAAAGCTTGTGAGCACTCTAAAAGTTGCATTTTTTACCCAATCTTCATGAAACTTGCTCAGAATATTTGTTCTTATGATATCCCGGCCGAGTTCGAAAATGGTTCCGCTCCGTTGAAAAACATGGCCGCCCGGGGGCAGGGCAGTTTTCCTAATATGGCTATAGAAAAAGCTTGTGAACACTCCAGAAGTCACATTTTTTTCCCAATCAACATGAAACTTGCTCAGAACGTTTGTTCCTATGATATCTCAGCTGAATTCGAAAAATGTTCCACTCCGTTGAAAAACATGGCTGTCCCGGGTGGGGGCAGTTTTCCTTATATGGCTATATTGACAACTTTAGAAAGCTTGTGAACACTCTAGAGGCCACATTTATTGCCCAATCTTCAGGAAACTTGCCCAGAACATTTGTCCCAATGATATCTCGGACCAGTTTCGAAACTTGGTCATGTGGGGTCAAAAACAAGGTCACTAGGTCGAATTGAAGAAAAAACTTATGAAGACTCTAGAACTCACATTTTCTTGCCCAATCAACATTAAACTTGCTCAGAACATTTGTTCTTATGATATCTCGGCCGAGTTCGAAAATGGTTCCATTCCGTTGAAAAACATGGCTGCCACAGGGCGGGGCAGTTTGCCTTATATGGCTATATTGAAAACATTAAAAAGCTTGTGAACACTCTAGAGGCCACATTTATTGCCCAATCTTCATGAAACTTGCCCAGAACATTTGTTCCAAAGATATCTCGGACGAGTTCAAAACTGGGTCATGTGGGATCCAAAACTAGGTCACTAGGTCAAATTGAAGAAAAGCTTGTGAACACTCTAGAAGTCACATTTTTAACCCAATGAACATGAAACTTGCTCAGAACATTTGTTCTTATGATATCTAGGCCAAATTCGAAAATGGTTCCGCTCTGTTTAAAAACACGGCCACCAGGGGTGGGGCAGTTTTCCTTATATGGCTATAGAAAAAGCTTGTGAATGCTCTAAGTCACATTATTTGCCCAATCAACATGAAACATGCTCAGAACATATGTTCTTATGATATCTTGGCTGAGTTCGAAAATGGTTTGGCTACGTTGAAAAACATGGCCGCCAGGGGACGGGACAGTTTTCCTTATATGGCTGTATTGAAAACTTTAAAAAGCTTGTGAACACTCTAGAGGCCACATTTATTGCCCAATCCTCATGAAAATTGCCCAGAACATTTGGGGTCAAAAACTAGGTCACTAGGTCATATTGAATAAAAAGCTTGTGAACACCCTAGAAGCCATATTTTTTACCTAATCTTCTTAAAACTCACTCAGAACATGTGTTTCAATAATATCTCAAATAAGTTTGAAACTGGGTCACGTAGTGTCAAAAACTAGGTCACCAGGCCAAATTGAAGAAAAAGCTTGTGAACACTCTAGAGGGCCACATTTGTAACCCAATCATCATGAAACTTGCTGAGAACATTTGTCCCAATGATATCTTGGATGAGTTTGAAACTGGGTCAGGTGTGAACACTAGAAGTCACATTTTTTGCCCAATCTTCTTGAAACTTGCTCAGAACATTTGTTTCAATGTTATCTTGGATGAGTTCGAACCTGGGTCATGTGGGGTAAAAAACTAGATCACCAGACCAAATTGAAGAAAAAGCTTGTGAACACTCTTGATGCCACATTTATAGGCCAATCATCACGAAACTTGCTTAGAACATTAATTGTCCCTATGATATCTGCGACAAAGTTGAAACCAGGTGACATGGGGTAAAAAACTAGATCACCAGATCAAATTGAAAAAAAAGCTTGTGAACACTCTATAGAGGCCAAATTTTTAGCTGAATCTTCATCAAACTTGCTCAAAACCGTTTAGTTTCTAAGCCCCTAAGGTAAGCGACCTAGGGCCTTGTGGCCCTCTTGTTTACAATTTTGCTTCATCTGCATGTTCATATGGTATTTTTGTGGCATGCTCACATAGTTTTAATGTCAGATTTGGTCATGCAGTTCTGGTTATTTTTAGTCATTTTAATATCTCTGCTCTTTTCATTACATTTATATTGCTTGACAAAGCGCATTGGGGAGCATCCATCAGTTTTACTGATATCCTTGTTTTGCATTTGTTGTATGTTTTACACGACATTGCTTCTTACCAATGTATTGTAGATGTCGAAGTTAATGTCATAGACATCCTGTGATAACCTTCGACTTCTATGAGTTTTTTAGCTCACCTGAGCATGAAGTGCGTGGTGAGCTATTGGTATAGGGGACCTCTCCTGCGTCGTCCGTCGTTCGTGTGCCGTCAACAATTGGGTTCGTTCTCACGCTGGATTTCACTTTTTATCCAATCTTAACTAAACTTGCACAGTTTGTGTTTGACCATAAAATCTCGGATGGGATTGTTATTTGGTCAGATCACACCAGTAACACTAGAGTTATTGCCCCTTTTTCATGCAAAAAAGGGCAATAATGCCTTTTTCCAAGATGTAGACTTTATTGTCCATACAATCTTAACCAAACTTTCAGTTTGTGTATGACCATCAGATCTCAGCAGACGCCAAAAATGGGCAAGATCGTGTTTCAAACACCAGAGTTATTGCCCTTCGTTTATAAAAAAATATACAAAAATGGACATTTTTCAGGATAGAGACTTCATTTTTCATCCAATCTTCACCAATCTTGCACAGTTTGTCTAATACCATGAGATTACACTTGAAGTCAAATATAAGCAAGATCTGACCAAAAAACACTGGAGTTATTGCCCATTGTTGGTGAAAAAAATATGCAAAAATGCACATTATTCCAGATAGAGACTTCATTTTTCATCCAATCTTCACCGATCTTGCACAGTTTGTATATGACCATAAGATTTAAAATAAAGTCGAATATAAGCAAAATCGGGCCAGAAACATCAGATTCATTGCCCTTTGTTTGTAAAAAAAAATATACAAAAATGGACATTATTCAGGATAGAGAATTCATTTTTCATTCAATCTTCACCAGTCTTGAACAGTTTGTCTATGAACGTAAGACTACAGGTGAAGTTCAATATAAGCATGATCGGGCCAGAAACACCAGAGTTATTGCCCCTTGTGTTTGAAAAAAAACATCAACAAGTTATTAATGATTGGCTTGTACACACGCTTTTTTATTCTATGTTGCTAAATTTACAGTTTGCATATGACCATACAAATTGATTGATAAAATTTGATTTCCAACAGTAACAAACCTTGCATGCAGTCATTTGTACATGCAACATTGATGGCTTCAGAGCCTGCATTAACATCATTTATCATCATTGGACAGAACATTATCAAAGAAAAAGCAAAACTTGACCTTATAGCACATCCATCGCAATTATCGTATTGCAACTAGTTCTCCAAAGCTGTCTGTGAAAAAGACATTAAAATCTACTGTTTCTGCATGTTCCAGCATTGTCACTAACTTAATGAAAAAGGGTTAGGTAAGAATATCGAGAAAAATTATTTGAGAACTACATTAGTTAGCCCATTGAACTAACCGATGTTTTAAATCAAAAATCCCCCTTTGCGTATTGTTTAGATACCTTAATTTTCAAACCTGTCACAACAGTATGGTCTTCATCTGTACCCGTTCTTAGGTGAGCGCTTTGGGGCATCATGGCCCTCTTGTATTGTCTCTGTTGCCATTTGTGAATTTTGATTACAAATAATCTCAAATGCTGATATAAATGTACTTTTGGCAATACATTAACAACCAATAACACAGAGGATAATTTGCTGAAACATTTGCCATTCAAATAAATTAAAGAAAGAATATTTATCTTTGTTTTATGCTAGCTAGAGACTTCTGTCTTTAAAAATATAAAGCTGCATGTTTCCGTAGCAAGAATGTTAAGCATTCACATGAAAGGCATTATGAGAAAAGTAACCTGGATTGTGTATTTCCAGGCTGCTCGTGATGCGAAATTCAGAAGTATTAAGTTAGCTAAAGGTGAAAGTATTGTATGCAAATGAAGCTAACACTTTGTAGTGACAAACACATTCCGGAATCAAGTCCAATGTCAGACAATCACAGACAATGTTAACTGAGTGCTAAAGTAAAATCGAAGACAGGTGTGTCTATTGTATTTTGACCTTGGACTTGATTTCAGCGAAGTGCATCGTAACCTTTTCATTGCTTTACAAGCTACTCTTAAGGCAGTTAGAAGCGAGCAGATCAAAACTCCTGATTAATGTTCTTAACGGCACAATGGATTACCACAAAAGATGAGGAAAACTTAACAAACACTAAATACATGTAAATTTCTTTGTCTTCTCAAAAACGTAAACGTTTCTCCTAGATTCCTCATTTCACATAGGTTTCGCAATATGTGGAAAAGGTAAGGTGGCACAGTATATAGATATATTCAGACCTAAAATAATGTCAATCTGTTTCAGTTTTTATTAATAAAATAGATGGTACTACTTTATATACAATATGGCACTCCTGTTTGTGTCAAAATCTAAATTTACAAATGAGTATGTCACAACTGTAAATTAATCCACAACAAATCATGCATGATAACAGGCACAAAACGTACCTTAAATACTGGACTGAAGAGTAAAAATAATTTATACCTGGAAGTTTGGGGACTACAATAAAGATGTAAAATAATATATTTTATTCCTCTAATTACTCTTTGAAACCAACAATGGCATATAACTATTTACAATATTGAACAATTCATGACCTAGTAACTTGACTGATACTTGTATTGCATATGCATTTTAGTCAGATGCTATTTTATAGACAGAAAAAGGTAAACAGGAAGAAATAAATGTGATCTATAGTTTTGTAATTGTACATATTTTTTGTCTTCATCACAACAACATGTATTATGCTAACAGCTATAGTGTGTTAAAGCTAAAACAAGATTATAAACATAACTGCACACAACACAGTTCAGTATTGTAAACTTTGTGAATGACTGAGAATTACACATCTGCTGGCATAAAACGCAGAATGAAGTTACACTTTGTTTGGAGTAAATACTGCTTCACAAATGTGTACTCTTATTTCATTTCACTCTCAGTTGAAGCTAAAGCAGAAGGCAGAGTGCTTCCACATGGCCCTTGGAAATGAAATCTGCAACAACAAAAACCGAGAGATTAGTATAATGTAATACAGTGTACTCCCTCCGTACCGAACACCGACCGAACCGGACCAAATGTTAGGTTTTCAGGGAGTTCCGGTTTACTGAGGGTTTAAGGCAAATTACAAATATGCATGTTGATAAAATATTTATAAGTTTTCTATTCATATTTATTCAAACATGGCATATAACGACAGTACAAGCATAACACGTAACACATTATTAGAAAATGCACCACTTTTTAAAATCATGACCAAAGAGAATGCATAACCAGCACAACAATTTGAACACACCGCGCAGTCACTTGAAAGTCACACATCACCCTATATATACTTAATTTAAACTAACACAATAAAGCATGTAAATAATATTCCAATTATGTTTTAATTAACGTTATCATTAATAGTCGTTTGAAATTGACAACATTTTTGTTATAGAGCAATACAAAATTAATTGATCCTAAAATGGTAAAATAGTTTCTAAACAAATGCAAACAGTCTGACCAACGCTTGCTTTGTTATCTACTCTTATTTAATATTAAATACCCATTAACTTATCGCCTCCACATTCTTATCTCAAGTCTTAATATGGTGTCTAACTGTTGACGCTAATTATCGGATTAAGTGTACACTCGCCCCGCAGCAAGACTTTCACGCGGTGAAGACAATCGATCAACCGCAGACTGACACATTTTCCACCCTGTCCGGTTTATAGAGGTCAAATTGTACACTGAAACAAAGCGATGTACTGCTCCGGCTGTTCGATATTCGGAATGCAGAGGTTCCGGTATACCGAGTGCTTTCGCATATAAAACGTATAGGGCAAAAAACGGGATCGGAGCGTCTGTTCGGTTTTCAGAGGTTTCCGGTTTAGAGGGTGTTCGGTATTAAGGGAGTACACTGTATAATACAATACAGAATGTACCTATATAATGAAGTTTCTGTGAATGAGGACAAAGGACATTCACAACTGTGTTTTACTTTAATTGATTCACCATAATCCAATAACTTAAATTCCCATGATATTATCTACTATGCAAATGTAATTGCACATAATTGTATGATATCATTATCATGCAACTCATTGTAAATGAACTATGGGTATAAATGCTAGAACAAGTTGCAGGAAATCAAAATAATTGTTTTCTTACTATATTTTGTATAAATTATGTGGCAAAAAAGTATACTATCAATGAAATAATAATTTAGAACGGTGCTCTGATATATTGCATCAGTGTGTGTCAGTTGTGTGAAGCAGTTACAACAGAATAATTTACACGCCCAGCAAAATTAGTGTGATGAACGTTTCAAACAAAATAGCAAACATTTGTTACAAACCCAAACTCGTCTGTTGCTGATGTTGGTTCAATGTTAAACTCTGCCACAGGAATCCCCCTATGAGCCACGGTTGGCGCAAACATGGCTGCTGGGTACACCACAGAGGAGGTTCCAACCTTCACACAAATACAATATAGATCTGTATTTAGTACAAGTATTTACCACATGCTACAAATAATTGTTACATCCTTACCAACTTAAATCTCCGCAGTAATAGTTATAATGAGGCTACCAGACTGTGTGAAAATATAAAATTCTAACAAGAGGGCCCTGATGGCCCAAAGCGCTCACCCAAGAACTGGTAAAAGATGAAGACCATACTGTTGTGACAGGTTTGAAAATTAATGTATCTGAACAATACGCCGAGTGGGATAGGATCAATTTTGATTTTAAAAAAACTAAGAAGATTATTCTGGCTTTGCGGGCCCGTCTAGCTCAGTTGGTAGAACGCTATACTCTCAATCAAGGGTTCGTGAGTTCAAGCCCCAGCCCGGCCACATAACTTGTGTGGGGATTGGTTGTGAAATAATTTCTATGGCCATTCTCCGCCTACCTCTGATTCCAGTAGGCAGTTGTCATTTACTGGCATAAGAATGTGCATTTGGTACTGGTAAACCACTTACATCGGCTTAGTTTGCCCAGAAAAAGTGTGATTAGGTTAACTGACCGCCATTATATCACCGAATTACTGGTAAATAAGGTGAAAAATCCAAACAAAAACTTTCCAAATGTACTCTTAGGAGAACAAAATTTATAGGTTACATAGGAATACTTATTGTTAACATTAACAACCATACAACTATCAACATTGTCAGATTGAATTACAAATAACTATAAAACCTTTTATTTGTTTTGCGTAAAAACTTACTAATAATTTTGAGTCACACTTTCCAAATGTACACTTACGAAAAGGGAAATTTCTATGTTATATAGGAATACTCATTGTTAACATTAAGAACCATACACCTATCAACATTGTCAGATTGAATTATAAAGAACTATACAACCTTTTAGTTGATTTGTGTAAAACTTACTAATAATCACACCAATTTTTAGTCAAAACAGTGTAGAAGTATTTTTCAATTAAGGAGAAATAATAAGCTTCAAAATCATGTTAGATAATTACCTGAGTTTCCAAAATCCCAATTCAAATGTATAAGTCAGTCCACAAGTTACATGATTAAATGATACTGAATATGTTACTAACTAAACAGTCCAAAAACTACAGAAAATAATTAACCCTTACAGGCACTAGATCATATGATATAAATCCTATATTCTGATTGCTTGTTTACAACATGAATTTTAGCCATTTATTGTTGTTTACATCTTTTTCCTAAATGTTTCCCAAGTCAGACAGTGGAAAATTTTACTGCTGCGCATATAGGTCAAAAGCAGGCTATACATAGATAACTATGTGTAAAGATGCTGATCTAAAATAGAAGTATCATACTGATGTGATGTATTGATTTTTCTGATAAGCAGACTCCACTATCTGGGTTATATCTATTAACTAAAGGGAAATAACACATTTATAGCACTTATCTTCCTGATACTGCATTTACCCCCCTTTACCAGGTGAGTTTTTCAGGACTAGATTTATTTTGGACAATAACTCTGGTGTTCATGGTCCGATTGGGCCCATTATCGAACTCGTCCAAGATTTTGTGGTCATACACAAACTGTGCAATTTTGGTCAACATTGAATAAAAAATGTCTTTATCGCAATAACGGTCCAAATTGTTGACGGTCCAAATTGTTGACGGCACACTGACGACGGACGATAGACGCCGCCGGAGAGGTCCCGATACAAATAGCTCACTGAGCACTTCGTGCTCAGGTGAGCTAAAAATACTAATACCAGGTTTCCTAAACACATTATTTTTATTCATTATATTTAGACAAATGTTGCAGAAAATACTGAAAACAGTATAAACGTAATACTGAAAAAATTCATGATGCTACCAGTTTAGCCTTTTGTTATCGTTTGAACTAACCACAAGACACAGGTCACACAAGTCCAGTTCATGGTATGTCTTTTCAAGTACTGCTCCATCCAATGCTTCTCCAAACCACACAACGTTCGGTCGAGTCATCCCATTACAGCCCTCCTGTTTGCATCTGATACATAATACACTAAACAAGTACAAGCGTGTACATTACACTTTGTCTATAGTAACTAGCACAGTCCTTTTAAACACTTACAAATGAATAACAAAGAACTTTAAGAATATATATATATATGTACTAAAATTTCAAAACTGCCTTCATAAAATGGTTCAGCAGTTTCAAAGGGACCTATTCACATACTTGCTTACTTTCATTTTTTGCACAATACTATACTTGTTCAATGATAAAAAGAATGTACATGAGATAATAAACAAAGCACTGAAATAATGCTCTTGATACATTGGAAACGATGTGTCTATATTGAACTGTAAAGACTTTTCTACAGAGAATACTTCAGTAGTTGTTATTTTAAAGTAGTTGTTATTTTAAAGACAGTGGTTTGCAGCTAGCATGTACATGTACATTACATTATACATGATAACAAATATGTGAACAAGTAAGAAAGAAGCAACATATGGCAATATAACAATTATCTGACAATCTTTTTTTTTCTTTGCTTAATATTTCTCCTTGTTAATGAATAGTCCACTTTGCTTCATTTTACCTTGGTAGATTTTCTGGTGGAATTCGCGCATCTGGTGCCTCTGGGTTAGGAGCCCTTTAACACGAAATTGAACAACAGTATTAACACAAGTTAACAAAAACATCATATCAAGCCATACAAACGAGAACATACATGTACATTGTGTAACTGTTAATGTTAACATAAGGAGTCATAATGGGTTTTTATTGCTCAACTGAGGGTCACGATAAAAACAATGATGCAGAATTAAATGACAAAGGTTTTGCAAGTTTAGTTTTCCGAAATTAAGAACTTAGTATCTACAGAGAATTCTACACTCTAAGCTGAGGCAGGTCTGATGACTATGATACATCTTGCAGTGGACATAACATTCCTCCAAAAGCATTTGATTTGAAACACTGTTTCTGACAAGATTTACTAATTTCCATACAGGAAGTCTCCAGACAATGGAAGGCAGATTTTATGATGAATCTTAATGGCATGAAAAAACTAACTGGAGGGTAACCAGACAGACATGGGTATACATTGATATGTCAATATCAATGTAGCTCTGTAAATACTGCTTTTTAATTAATAGTGTGTACATTTACTTTGTTATGCAGTTTAAAAATCTTAAATTGATCACCCTTTTCCTCTAAGTGCTTCACATATTGGACTGTCGTAGTTCTTTTCAACTGTTCCACACTTCATGCATTTTGTTGTGAACAGGTTGCCTAGTAAAATAACAAATATTTATTCAACTGAATTGCTTGCCAAAGTCGATACACATCTGAACTTGCTATTTTGTGATAAAAAAAATTGTGCATTTTGAATCTGCTATTTTTATCCTTGTTTGGAAATCTTTAAAAAAAACACAAGAATCTGTGTTTGATAAACACACGTGCCCCCGGTTGGCGCTGGGTAGCCCATTTCTTAGTCCAAAGTAGGTCAAGGTCAAAGTGAGGTTGGGTGATATGGATGGATTGGGAACAGTCATAAGTAACAACTGTGTAAATATCTAAGTGTTGTATTAAGCGGTGTTGGTGCTAGACGAAATGGTAAAATCAAGTTAACCAAGAAATGGCACTTTTGAATTATTATAAGTCAAAATTAGGTCAAGGTCAAGGTAAGGTTGGGTGATATGGGTGGATAGGGAATGGTCATAAGCAACAACAGAGAAAGTATTAAAGTGTTGTAGTAAGCGGTGTTGGTGCTAGACGAAACGGGAAAATCTACTTAACCTTGTCACAAGAAACAGCCCATTTGAATTATGCTAAGTGCAAATTAGGTCAAGGTCAAGGTGAGTTTGGGTGATATGGGTGGATAGGGAATGGTCATAAGCAACAACTGTGTAAGTATTAAAGTGTTGTAGTAAGCGGTGTTGGTGCTAGAGGAAACAGTAAAATCTACTTAACCCTGTCACGGAAGAACGGACAGGACAATCACTATATGCCTCCTGCATCAAGATGCTGGGGCATAAAAAAGGTAATACATCTTGTGTTACTTCTAGCAAGGGTTAAACCCACCATGTAATTCAATAATATTTTCAGATCCTGCCCGCAAATGAAGTTCATCTATGTTCTGGGTGATAACAACAACCCGTCTGCCTTGCTTTTTAAGCCTCTTCTCACACTCTGCTATAGCAATGTGTGCCTGAGTTAAAACACACAGTTTTTTTGTAGTTTTGTAAGCAAATAATCATATGCAACATTATTAATATTAGTATAAATAAAAGTATAAACATAACTGCTCTCTATTGAAAATAATAGAAATCTTAAAAGTAATTCAGAAACTAACGTATATCGTGTACATAGAAACAGTTTAGAAACCAACCTTTACTGTTGAATAAAACAAGAGCCGTTACTGTTGGCAGTGATTCATTTTGATGGTGTGCATTTATGGTTTTCTCACAAAACACCATTATTTGTAAGTCCTCGGATTAAAACTTTGTTTAAAATAGAATTAAAAATAGATGTGTCACAGACACAGATGCCCCCACTACACGTTTGGCCACAGAGAAAGGGTGTGTCGCCAACACTAAATTTTGCCTCCACAAATCTATTTTCATATACTAGCATATTCTGTAGTTGAAAATATTACAGAGGGCCATAATTCAGCTAAAATGGGTTACAGCCAGATTTCTTTCCTTCACGATCACCTATACATAAAGGTTCTTCAGCTGTGAAAGTTTGAGCAAAATTTGCCAAGCAGTTAAAGAGAAGTTGAGCTCACAAAAATTCTGGCAGTGTACATTTTGTATATTGCAAAGTGGAAAAAATGGCAAAGGGCCATAATTCTGCCAAAATTGGTCACATCCAAAATTCCTTCCATTACAATCACCTACATGCTAAGGTTTTTCAGCTGTAAAAGTTTGAGCGAAATCCTCCAAGCAGTTACAGAGGAGTTGAGTCCACAAAATTTTGGCAAGTATATATTCTATAGTGAAACAAGGCTTGTCACAGGATGTGCCCCCGAAGCATATGCTTGTCAGAGGAAGGCAACACAATGTCAATGTAAAATATTATGCGCTGGACAAATATCTTGAGATATCAGCAACAGAGCTGTTTGTTGTGTGTGACACACTGCATAATAATGATCTTCATTCCCAGCAGTTATTACTTTCTGACATATTGGCCAAACTGATGCTGGCTTCAAAAAGTTCATTCTAATATTTGACCTTTAAGTGTAACCTTGGACCCATCGACCTTAACCGAGGAGCATGTAAGTGGTATGCGACACATCGTCTGGTCATAGGAAAAAAATAATCTGAAGTAATATTAAAACCCTACCAGGCTTTTGGAAGTTACAGAGCAGACAGAAAATTCCTTGACCTTTGACCTTGAATTGTGTCCTTGACCTTTGACCAAGGACCTTGGGATTTGTAATGACACATCGCTTGGTCATGGGAAATAATAATCTGAAGTAATATTAAAATCCTTCCAGACGTTTAGAAGTTAGGGTGGAGAAACAGAAATCCTTGACCTTTGACCTTAAATTGTGACTTTGACCTTTGACAAACGAGCATGGGAGTTGTATGCAACACATTGTCTGGTCATGGAGAATACCTAATAATCTGAAGTAACATTTAAATCCCTCCACATTTAGAAGCCAATAATAATCTATAGTTATGTTAAAATTCTTCCAGGCATTAAGAAGTTACAGAGTGGAAACAAAAAATCCTTGACCTTTGACCATTGTGACCTTGGACCAACAAGCATGGGACTTGTACGCAACACATCGTCTGGTCATCGGGAATAATAATCTAAAGTTATATTAAAATCCTTCCAGGTGTTCAGAAATTATTGCGCGGAAATGAAAATTCATTACCTTTGACCTTGAATTGTGACCTTGACCTTTGACCAATGAGCATGGGAGTTATAGGCAACACATTGTCTGTCATGGGTAATAATAATCTAAAGTTATATTCAAACCCTTCCAGGTGTTTAGACGTTATGGAGCAGAATCGAAAATTCATGACCTTTGACCTTGAATTGTGACCTTGACCGACGAGCATGGGAGTTGTACGTTACACATCGTCTGGTCATGGGGAATAATTATCTGAAGTTACATTAAAATCCATCCAGGCATTAAAAAGTTACAGAGCGGAAACAAAATCCGGACGGACGGATGACGGACCCACCCACCCAACCAACCAACCTGAATCTGAGTTCAAACCATAACAGATGATAAACAATGTGAACCAGCTGTCCAGGCTAGAAGCAGCACACGGTAATCTGCAAACAATCATCATACATTATTTGGTTGCTTGGATGACATCACCTCCCTTCTGTAATGATAGAACTCCCAGACCAAAGATGGGTTCTCCTCAAATGCCTCTGGTGTAGCTAAATCCTAAATAGAAATCACTTTCAAGTACAAGAGCTGGCATGGACATATTGTTATTTTACATTTGATACTTGAATGTACAACCTCATGTTTTAAAACATCAAAAGTATGAACAATTTAAAACAACTTTGTTTCAGTCTATTTAACTTTAATACATAAAAATAATAATGATGTTTAAAACATCAATGCACATATAATTTCTGTATCAGCCTCAGCAACCATGTACTACCCGGTAGTAATTTACCAACAGTTACTACTTTCATTACAATGTGTGTAACTTAAAAAAAAAAAAAAAGCAATATTTATAAAATGACTTCATTTAGCATGAACTCAAACCACAGAGTGTTTTGTATACACACACAACTATCATATGAGGCGTGTCATGGGAAAACCTGGCTTAATGCATGTGCGTAAAGTATCGGACACTTTCCGCTTTTGTGGTACTATGTGTTTCAAGGAAGTCTGTTCTCAACATAGCTCCAACAAAGGCAGAAAGTGCCAACCTGGATCAGCCTGTGCGGACTGCACAGGCTGTTCCGGGACGACACTTTACGCACATGCATTAAGCCTGGTTTTCCCACGACACGCCTCAAATATTTAAAGGACATGGAGTACCGGAGCCTGCCAAGTCCGCCACAGGCCTCCCACCCCACGGAACGTTGGAACTCCACTCTCAGCACTCACTCCAGCTCCAGTCAGTACAACAATGTGTTTGGCCTTATCAAAGGCCTTTCTAAATGCAGACATGTCCGAGCTTGGGGCTGTTTGCCACTGAAATACAGTGGGCAAAAATTACAGGGAAATGCATATGTTAGCAATCACAAGGTAAAACTCTGTAAATCATAAAACTTAAATCCTACTTAGTTGACTTTACAACTTAACTGCCAACAATAAACCAATATACAAATACATTTACATCAAGGCACAAGTGAAAAAAACTACCAACTTGAGACACATCGTGATCAAATGGACATAATTCAAACAATTTTAGTGAAGGATCTTTGACTACTAGTAATATTATCTAATATCTAAACAGATTTGTAATTTTTTTTTTTCATGATTTGTTTTATAGTAACTTTGCATTTAAAGGGACTTGTTCACAGATTTTCGTATTTTTGAAAAATGTCGCTTAATGTATTACCTGCAAAAACTAAAGCAGTTGGACTTAACCAAAAACAAATATTATATAAAGAACAAAATAATTGATGAAAAAAATTGACTTCCTCAGAACTAGAAACACGTCCTCTGGAATCAAAAGTTTTTCGCGCTAACCACTTGGCCATTCCGACTTACAAACATTATAGTGAATATTAAAAGCTACATGTATATAATAATAAGTGATACACATTTCCCAAAGTATCGATGAAAAGCGTTACAAACGCTTTATAATTTTATCCATTTCAAAAAGACGATTTTTCATTAACTACTCTATATTTCCAATATATTTCTTCGTCAGTAGTTTTATTTTGCTTGTTTATATTTAACATATTTTTCTTTTTGGGATCTATGGCATAAAATTTATAAATTGTCAATTTGCCAATTTAACAGGTCCATTTAACACCAAACTAGTATTTACTGGTACAGAAATTTTTCTCAATCCAATTATTAGATCTACTTCCTAAATCATAACAGTATTTATATGGGACTATTTGATACACTCGGATCAGTATCAAGTTATTCATTCACAAACCACAAGATGACAACGTATTCTTTGTACCACTGTATGCAGACTTTACATAATTTAACATTAGCACAATATTTAAAGGTCTGATTACTAAAGTCCTTTTAAATGTATTGAAATTTAAACTAAATATACACATGAGCCGCGTCGTGACAAAACCAGCTTTAATAACATTTATGACGTTTGTGGAAAAACCCGTTTAAAGTGACGTCATTGTTTTGATCCAGGAATTATTTAAGTTTGTCTGGTGAAAATTAGTTAAATATACTTTATTTTGAATTTTGAAGTGGCAATATGGATAATGAAATGGAGGTAAGCATTCGTTTGTCCACTTCATTAATATTAGTTTTCGTTTAAATCTGAATAATGTTTGTGACCATAAAATGAACAGTATGAAACTGAAAGTAAACAGTCGCTGAATTATTGATTTATTTCTACTGCAGTAATGTTTTGCTACCACTGCTTACACTGTCAAAATCAAAATGGAAATATGTTGATATATTAAGTCCACTGTTTGCTACTGCAGATATACATTTTAATTTATGTTATTTTCTTCAAAAATGTAGATTTCTCGATTGCATTTGAAAATATAATGTCAATTTCAGAAATCGTTAATTTTTTGGTAGATTCAATAATAATTATCGCATCGATCTAGTTATATGTTATATTTAATACTTAAAAAGTGCAATGTGCCTTAAATTCATGTTTCAGAACGGATTTAAAAATACTTTTGACATATCAAATGTGTCAATTCATTAAACGATTGTCCTTTCGCTGACTAATATTAAATATGATGTCTGCAAACATGTAAATAAAATGTGGTCTCCGTGGTATAGTGGATAGTTAGTTAGCCTTGGGATCAGTCGTTCCGAGTTCTATTCCGGCTACCGACATCTTCAGTCTTTTGTTGTTTTTTTCTTATCTATATTTGACAATAAGTACAACCTATGCACTATTTCTCTTCTTGAAAATAAATAAAACGTTAAATGATTACCATAATTACCCTAATTATTGGGACACTTAAAGTTAAGGAACATTTTTATTGTCCCAATATTAAGGTACAAAAAAAAATAATTCTCGAAATTGTGTCCCAACGTTTAGGGCAATATATGGTACAATCTATTCTGCAAATATCTATGTCTATAACCAATGAATTATTTTTATTTCTTTGCGGTAATAATCGCTTACTAAAATATATTAAATATTTAATTATAAATAATAAGAAGGAATTTGTTTGAATACTGATGTTAAAAAGATCAATTATTTCTTGTTGGGGACTTAACAGTAATTAATTAAGAAGACCATGCTCCAGTAGAGCAGTGACTGGGAAACCCATGCGAAATGCGACATTTGTGCATAAAAATGAGAAAAATCGCACAGAAATGTTTGCCGATGGGATTTAATGTCGCACCTACATTTTTTGAGTACGAATCGATAAACGCTGCCGTACAATACACAATGCTTGGTCTGGTTTGCAGTTTTCTCACAATGCAGTGAGATTTTATCCATAAAATTAATATGGCAGTCTGAAAAATCATTATCAACAGAGGCTCATTACACCTCGAACAGGAAGCGCCAGCAAAAAAATAGATAAAATCCCATAGATTTTTTACAAAGCCCATAGGTTTTTGTGGAGATGAGAAAGTATGAGAAAAATCCTTTCGTAGTCACTGGTAGAGTACACAGTTTGCACCACGTGTCAAGTACATGCAAACATACCCTCATGGTATACATTATGGTGTACAGATAAGCATGCACAATATACCGTGTCACAAGTCGCTATGCAACCAACATAGTGGCAGTGTATGGAATGTTTATACAGTAACAACATAAGGTGTTATTTTGATGTCCAAATATTAAGGGGCACGTAAAATAGTTATTTTTGCAAAAATTGGTGGTGTCCCAATATTTAGGGTGTCCCAATACTTAGGGTAATTACGGTAAATCGAAATTATTAAAAACAATATGTGATTTCAATGTAGATCTACATCTTGTTACAATTATAGAAGAATCAGTAGTGTTTCTCTATTTTTATAATTATTTTAAATAGTTCTAAAATCATACCGGTATTAACTATAAAATAATATTTCACTAACATGGAAAGGGTCAGCATATTGTTTGGTTTAAAAATGAAACTTAGTAATTTATGTTTTTATTACCTGATAGATTGGGCGATCGAAAACAATGGTGGGCATCCTGTGTCTTTTGCCATTCACGTTAATAACTGTCCAGGTATTTATACCTATATGCTCTTAAATTCATAACCCATTAAATGTGAAAGACGTGTCAACTTCGTGTATTGTTTAGATTTTTACAAGTTACACGTTCATGAAATATTGTTAAAGATAATGACTCGTATGTTAAAGCTATGTTAAAACTGGTTGTACCGGGATATTGTTAACTTAAGCAAATACATGTAACATGAAAATAGCAAAAAATTAAGTAACTTAATAATGACTTGTGTATGAATTAATATTTTATATTCTCATATTCCAGGCCAAAACAAGGATCGGTTCTTGTTGGGTTACTTTATGTGGACATGAACAAACAGTCGAATATCTTATGCAGATACTAGGTTGGTATATCAACAACAAACTACTTATATGACTTATTATTTGCACATTAAAATCATGGGTTCGCACCATAAGAATCATTTGTGTATAATGTTTAAAAATGATGTAAACGCTATTTTGATTCCAAATAATAACAACAGCACACTATAAATGGAATTTTACGACCAGGCATTTACTACATAACAGTAATTATTTTATGTATTACATATCATTTCCGGACATGCAAAATGCTACTTGGGCGATGGTTTTGGTAACATTAAGACACTACAGGAGGAAGGATTGTGAGAATATGGCCGTCGTAGATAAGTGGTCGGCAACCAACACCACCGTGCGATACCCGACATGGTCCTGGAGGAACTGGACGGTGTTTCTTGGAGAGCATTTCAAGGCGCTAATTGGAAATAGGTATCATCATGCCTATGACTACTATGAATAAGTTAACACTTAGAATCAATATTGTTCAATCTTAATCAAGTATGTATAAAATTCAGTTTTTCAAATAAATAAACCATTGTTTCATACTGAAGTCTTGTTTGGCATGAAGGAAAATGTGTTTCTTCTATTTCAGGAAGTATCAGTACTTTAAGTTCTCCGCTGGTGAGCCAGGCATGTTAACATTGAGGTCGTCATGGATCGCCGCGCATTCGACTGTATGCATTTTGAAAGACCCCGCGTTCCAGTTCAATAATACTACTCGATCGGAAATTATCCCCGCGACCGGCGGGAGCAAAACCAGACATGACTATCTTCATAAATCTGTCAGTCCGTCAGTTCTCCTGCATAGCAGGAATACATGCCGGGACCAAAGGCTGAAATGGTGTGGCTGTGCTGAGTGAGTGTTTTGAATACCAGAATGAATGTCGTTCATCATATCAATGCAGTTTTAAGGTGACACAGTTTTTAAGGTGACACAATAAATATACCGTGCGTTTTGATGATGCTTATTGCCCTGTTTTATTTCTAATTGTTCACTGAACATTCGCCCGCCAGAACCATATTGAACAGTGATCACGAAGTTCTATAGTTTCAAAGCAACATTACCAAATATAAACTAAACCAAGATGAAAACTAGTGTGGGTCAAAATTTCTTGTTTTTACGATGATGTAAATTATAAGACGTATTAACTTAGTAATGCCCGTGTTACGTTAATAACTTAGTTTAAATAAGAGATTGTACAACTTCTTGTGATGGCAATACTCGTGCACCCATGTGCCACTCGAATATGCATATCCGCAATATATAGTACATCTCTGTAAAACAAGACTATATACTTGTTAATGAGGTAAACGTTTCTTAATTATAAAATGTTAAGACTTAATTTTCATATTTTTCATCACGGCAATTGATGTTATTCCAACATGCCGCACGTGGACTGGTCTTCTATGCATACGTATATGCTCTTTTGTTTCTAGGCAACGAAACATAGTCTTTAAACGTGCATAACGGGTCTACAGAAAACATCGATAACAGTTCTTACAGAAGAGATGAATATCTCAATTATCTGCTTTAAAAATATACAGCACGCAATTGTTTTTCAACGCATCACAACGCTCCATATCAGAAGAACAATGTTTCCATTTATGATTAGTTGATGTCAGGGAAATGTGTATAACCTTCTCGTTTTTAGTCTGATCCGTTAACTTTGTTCTATATTAATTCGGAATTAAGTGTTTTATTTAAATTATTCGATATGCAGTGAGTTTAAACAATATTTGGCATAAAAATCAATTTAATAGCAGTTATGCTGTCCATTTTTACCTTCGGTATACCATGGCGTTCTATCGTTGCTAGGCAACAATGTAATCTTATTTTTAAGTTTCCGTATGGACTTTAATACTTTGCTAACAATTTTTATGGACGAGATGATGAAATGCACATTTGATATTTTTTTCAGCTTAAAAACAGATTGCACTTTAGCGCGCAATTGTTTCTCAACATGTCGCTAACGTCTAAACGTCAGATATAAAATGCTAGTTACGTGACGTCACAAAAACGCGCATAACTTTGGCATTTCTTGTCCGAATTGAAATATGTCTGTATCAATCATCTCTTAATATAATGTACTTTTCAAAATGATTAAATACCAAAAATGTGAAATTTTGTCATTAAGGCCGGTTTTCTCACGATGCGGCCCATATATGCTTTGCAACCTAATGTATCCAATGACACAACACCTAAATATTAAAGGGACCTGTTCACAGATTTTGGTATTGAAAAAAAGTGATTTAATGTCTTAACTGCTATAACTAAAGCTGTCGGCCAAGCCAAAAACAAATATTAGATAAAGAAAAAAATTATGAAAAGTAATAAAAAATAATGAAAATGGGACTCAAACCCACGACTGCCGGGATCAAAATCTTTCCCGCTAATCCCTCGGCCGTTCTGACATACATTCATGATAGTGAATTTTTCATGCTATGTCAGTTATACATGATTTTAACAAAATACCCATGAAAAGCGTCACAAACACTTTATAATTGTATCCATTTAAAATCATGACTTTTAATAAACTACACTATAATTCTAAATATGTCTGTGCCATGTCAGTGTTATTTCACTTATTTATATAATAATTATAATATACTTTTCTGTTTGTAATCGTTGACAATTTAAAAATTTGTCAATTTGCAAATCTGTGAATAGGTCCCTTTAAATGCTCTTGAATTGTTTTATATGTACATATTCAATGGTCCAAAGTTCAGACAATAAATCCTCCTTACATGCACATGATGTACAGTTTAAAATTAATATTAATATGTTTTATATTGGATTGATTAACTTTACATTAACTGCTTTTATCCACTGTATTCTGACTTCCATTTATTGTACTGTATGCAGAATAATTATTGATTAATATTGTCTCTTTTACTGTCTTTCAGTCACTTAAGAGCTAAATTGCTTTTATATCCTAAAAGAACACAATTTCAACACCAGTGAGACTTTTATCTTTAAATGTAAGGTCTCTCCTACAAAAAGGACAGATAATTTAGAGATCAGCCATTCAATCAGTTACTGACCAATTCTTGGAAGGTACCATAGCAAACATGAAGTTTTCAGATGTTTCCAATCATTTGGTTCAGTCTTCATTTTTATAGGAAAACACTTGAATTTTGAAATAATTTTGGTCTAATTCATTAAAAGCATCCTGTATTAGACAAACAAACACCAAATTACTGTTTCAAAATGAACGTTCACAAAAATCCCAGGCATGTAGCGATTTTAGAGAATTTCTTCAAATATTTTAATTTTCGAAGACAAAATCTAAAATTAGCAATTTTAAAAATAAAAAACTGTATTAATAAGAATTGTCACAATACAAATAACTAATGCAAGTTTAATAAGAAATAACAATTAATTTCCATTATTCAGGGGGTGGCCAAATACAGAGGGGTGGCTGAATAGATAGGAAAGACGGATACAATGTACTCATTTTAATTAATATGCAAGAAATAACAGAACAAACCCAGACATTAAGTGTAGCTTGCACATATCTATTGAAGGATATGTAGAAACAAATTCTGTATTTTCCTATAGTCAGGGTTTTCTTTGATGCACAAATCCTGCATCATTGTCGCATGTTTTCATCAAATGACCCTCCAAAAAAATTCCTTTGTGTCCATGTGGATGCAATTTCTGAAGAAATGCATCAATTTCCAAGGCATTGAATTGACCCATATCTATGGGTTTTGATGCTCAGAAATTTGGATTGACATGATTTTGACTCCTGAAAATACACATGCAAACGTTATGTTGACTTTCTGAACAAAATTTCATAATGTCATTTTCGTCACAAAATGCATAATAGTGAAACTGAAAGTAGAAAAACTAGACATGTGTCCGTAGGACACGGATGCCCCCACATTCCGCTGGTTGTCACAAAACTCTGCTGATGGAAAAAAATGCACCAAAATACCCAGGTGCACAAGTTCACATGCTGATGAATACGTTTATAAGTTTCATCAGTCTAGCAGTTATACTTTTTGAGTTACACGGGACACAAATCCAAAAATGTCATTTCTTGCTAAAAAACTCCACTGATGGCGGAAAAAAACTGTACCAAAATACCCAGGTGCACAAGTTCACATACTGATTTATATGTTAATAAAGTTCCATCACTCTAGCAATAATACTTTTTGAGTTACACGTGACACAAGTCCAAAATTGTCATTTTTTGCTGAAAAAAGGGCCATAACTCCACTGATGTCTGAAAAAACTGCACCAAAATACCCAGGTGCACAAGTTAACATGTTGATTAATATGTATATAAAGTTTCATCACTGTAGCAGTAATACGTTTTGAGTTATGTGCGACACAAGTCCAAAAATGTCATTTTTTGCTAAAAAAGGGCCATAACTCCACTGATGTCAGAAAAAACTGCACCAAAATACCCAGGTGCACAAGTTCACATGCTGATTAATATGTTTATAAAGTGTTATCACTCTAGCATTAATACTTTTTGAGTTACACGCGACACAAGTCCAAAAATGTCATTTTTTGCTAAAAAAGGGGCCATAACTCTGCTGATGTCAGAAAAAACTGCACCAAAATACCCAGGTGCACCAGTTCACATGCTGATGAATATGTTTATAAGTTTCATCACTCTAGCAATAATACTTTTTGAGTAACACACGACACAAGTCCAAAAATAAGGGCCACAACTCCGCTGACATCGGAAAAAACTGCACCAAAATATCCAGGTGCACAAGTTCACATGCTGATTAATATGTTTGTAAAGTTTCATCACTCTAGCAGCAATACTTTATGAGTTACGCGCGACACAAGTCCAAAAATAGCATTTTTTACTAAACAAGAGGGCCATGATGGCCCTAGGTCGCTCACCTGAGTTTAAGGCATAATGGCTAATAACAAGAGGGAAAAATGGCACTAAACGCCTTACCTGAGTATGAAGATCTGGGCCTTGCAATTTCAAATATTTTTTTAGTCTATATAAACCATGTGACCCACAGGGCATGGCCACCAAAAACCCCAGGGGCATAATTTGAACAATATTTGTAGTGGACCACTTTTCAATGTTACATACCCAATATGATTCCACTGGGCCTTGCGGTTTCAGGGGAGATTTTTCAAGTCATTTTGCTATTTAAATGTATATAAACCATATGACCCCCAGGGGGTGGCAAATTTTTACACCTGGGACATCATTTGAACAATCTTTGTAGAGGACCACTCCACAATGTTTCACGCAAAATATAAAACCTCTGGGCCTTAGGGTTTCAACAAGGAAGATTTTTAAGGCCCACGTTCCATATAAGTCTATATAAATCATGTGACGGCCCGGGCCATGGTCACTTTTTACCCCTGGGTCATAATTTGAAAAATCTTAGTAGAGGACCACTATACAATGTTACATATCAAATACGAAAAAACTGCTGTTTCAGGAGATTTTAAAGTCATTTGGCTATTTAAGTCTATATAAACAATGTGACCCCCAGGGCAGGGCCAGTTTTGACCAACAGGACATCGTATGAACAATATTTGCAGAGGACCACTATAAAATGTCACATACCACATATGCAACCTCTAGGTTGCAGTTTCAGAGGAGAAGATTTTTAAAGTCATCTTTGCTATTTAAGTCCATATCGACCATGTGAGCCCTGGGGTGTGGCCAGTTTTGACCCCAGGGGCATCATTTGAACAGTCTTTGTAGAGGACCACTATACAATGTTACATACCAAATATGAAACCTCTGGGCCTTGCAGTTTCAGAGGAGAAGAGTTTTAAAGCCATTTTGCCATTTAAGTCTATCTAAACCTGGTGACCCCTAGGGTGTGCCCAGTTTTGACCCCAGGGGCATCATTTGAACAATCTTTATACACTGTTTCCAACCTAATATGAAACCTCTGGGCCTTGTGGTTTCAGAGGAGAAGTTTATTTAAGTCATTTTGCTATTTACATTTATATGAACGATGTGAGCCCTGGGGTGTGGACAGTTTTGACCCCAGGGGCATCAATTGAACAATCTTTGTAGAGGACCACTATACAATGTTATAGACCAAATATGAAACCTCTGGGCCTTGCGGTTTCAGAGGAGAAGATGTTTAAAGTCATTTTGCTACATAAGTCTATGTAAACCATGTGACCCCTGGGGCGTGGCCAGTTTTGACCCCAGGGGTATCATTTGAACAATCTTAGTAGAGGACCACTAGAGGATGTCATATATCAAATATGAAAGCCCTGTCCAATATCTGGTACTAAAAAGTAGTTCTTCTGAGAAGAGGTCCTTGGGTGGAGGCTGCCAACAAAGCATTAAGAACTTTGTTGGAGAAACATGATCTGTGTGTAGTTTTTGTGTGCTGCACACATTTAATTAAACTGTACAAATGAAAGGTTTAAAATAGATGACTAGACTTTAGGCTCTATGCTACGTGTTTCTGTACATGCTGGTGAAACAGACTGCAGTGTCAGAGCCACAGACTCGATTGCTGCATCATTTTGTCTTACAAAAAATTGTGAAGTTCCACCTAAGTTAGACTACTTATAGATCTAATGCTATCATGTCATTATTAAATTAGAAATATACACTTTGCCTGTATACATATTCAATGTAGTAGATCTAAAGTGAAAATATATGATATAAGACGGTCTTATAAACTAAGACTGATTGACTACATTTCTTACACATTGCCTAAACATTACATCCAGCTAATTTACTTACACAACAACATGATTGACCATGCTGGTGGATAACATTTTCTATGCATTTCAATCTCCAACGATTCTCTAAAGCACCCTCACAACCCTGTGTAACTGGCTAGCTGGTTTGATAAAATCTAAAAATAGCACACTGTATACACCTGTCTGGAATGTCGTCTGCTGTATTGATTTTTGAGTGTTGGAGGCTTATTGAAATTATAGTACTGCAGTATAAACAATGTGACCCCCGGGGTGTAGTCAGTTTTGACCCCAGGAGCATAATTTGGACAATCTTTGTAGGGGACCACTATACAATGTTACATACCAAATGAAAAACCTCTGGGCCTTGTGGGTTATGAGGAGAAGATTTTAGAAGTCATTTTGCTATTTAAGTCTATATAAACCATGTCACCCCTGGGGTGTGGCCAATTTTGACCCCAGGGGCATCATTAACAATCTTTGTAGAGGACCATTATACAATGTTACCAACCGAATATGAAACCTCTAGGCCTTGCAGTTTCAGAGGAGAAGATTTTTAAAGTCATTTGGATATTTAAGTCTGTATAAACCATGTGACCCCCGGATTGTGGCCAGTTTTGACCCATGGGGCATCATTTCAACACTCTTTATAGATGACCACTATACAATGTTACATACCAAATATGAAACCTCTAGGCCTTGCGGTTTCAGAGGAGAAGATTTTTAAAGTCATTTTGCTATATAAGTCTATATAAACCATGTGACCCCTGGGGCGTGGCCAGTTTTGACCCCAGGGGCATCATTTGAACAATCTTAGAAGAGGACCACTAGAGGATGTCACACATCAAATATGAAAGCCCTGAGCCTTGTGGTTTCATAGGAGAAGATTTTTAAAGTTTTCACTTTTTAAATCTATTTTTGGCTCTGGTGACCTACATATGCAGCGGACCGGAAAGATTTGAACAACTCTGAAAGAGGTCCACCAAAGGATCATTCCTGTGAAGTTTGGTTTAGGAGGAGATGTTGTTTGAATAAAGTTGACGACGCACGCACGCACGCACGACGGACAACGGGCGATCACAAAAGCTCACCATGAGCACTTTGTGCTCAGGTGAGCTAAAAAGGGGCATAACTCTGCTGATGTCAGAAAAAAACTGCACCAAAGTACCCAGGTGCACAAGCCTCGATGCCGATGAATATGCTTATACAGTTTCATCACTCTAGCAGTTATACTTTTTGAGTTATAAGCGACACAAAAATCCGACGGAAGGACGGACAGATGGACAAGGGCAAATCTATATGCCCACCCCTCTAAAGTGGGGGCATAATCAGTGACTGAAGAGAAATTTTCATGACTAAAATGTGAGTGGAATTTAATATATTATTAATGATAACTGATTCGAATAACTCAGGGTTTTTCTGCACTTTGTTTTAAGATGCTAGAAATAATATTTTTTGTTTAAGTTGAATGTTAAAAATCAGAAAGGACAGTAAAATATTAATTACAGCAGTCACTATATTTGGCAATGTGTATAAGATGTAGTCTGATGAATGACCCCCAACATTTTCAAATGTCCCCCCAAAATCCCAAACATGGGGGTCATCTTGACCCCAATTTTCACAATGCAAGGGAACTAGAGAATAACAGGTTACTGGCTGGTCTTGTGTAATATATCAGGTGAGGCTTAGAATAATATAACGGCAAGGCTTGCCTCGCCGTTATTTTATTCGTGCCGAAGCTGATATATTACACAAGACCAGGCAGTAACCTGTTTTTCTATTTATCATACCACATTTTTCATAAAATATCACCAAACGAGCTGATTTTAATATATTTAAAAACTAAGGGCGGCGCTGATTTTGCTGCTTTGACTTTTACACGTTAACGTACATGTACTTATGGATTTCAAAAAGTTGACTGGATAATACCTTATTATTAAAATTTTGTAATGATAAGTGAACTGTTTTCAATTCGAATACATGGATTACACGAATGCTCATTCATAAAATACTGAAAATGCGAACTGAAATGAATTGCAACGATCAATTTCATCGGAGAACACACAACCGAATTGTTTGGAGACGCCATTTTGGAGTTGTGTATTGAAATTGACATTTCCAAGATCGTTTCAATATTGACAGTATTTGACTATAGTGTGTTCAATTTTTGGTAATGTTTTTGGTTCAATATAAACTGATGCTTTGTAGTGACTTTTAGTGCATTTATTATGAATGTATTGAAATTAATTTGTATGGATGATTTATTGTGTTCCATAGATGACGTCATATCACTACCAAAGTGCAGGTTTATGTGAATATTTAAAAACTAAAGTTTTTGTGATTTATGACGATTAAAAATAATAAACTATATACGTTCTTGGTATCAAATTGTTTGTTTTGTTGAAACGTTTGATTTTATAGTTGATTCCGAATAATATGACGTACCTCAAAACATTGACTGATATAAACGCTAGTGACCTGATATAAAAAAATATATCAGGCACCTTTGTATCAGGCCGATATCAGCATAGTGGTAGGATAAAACTCTGTACAGTGACTAAAAGTTATCATAAACTAGTCTGTATTCTGCATACAGTAAATAAATGGAAGTCAGTATACGGTGGATAAGCATCTCAAATGTTTAAATAACTACTTGATAAATTTGATAAATTTTATGTAATATTTGTTTGTTATCTCAACATTAAACGTTTAATGTTTAGTGTAATGTGAATCACAATGTTAGTGCCTTTAAAAAAAATAAATAACAATAAATAAATGTTGTTATAATTTTTATCAGATATTTGTTGCCATTTTTCCAGAACTTTTAGTGCTAATGCCACTTTTGCAGACATAGTCCAATCATTATAAATATTTAGGTAAAGCAAATTCCTTCACAAGAGATTTTGGTGTTTACCATTAGTTTATAGTATAAAGACATTGTCAAAAAAAGTCATCCAAAATATTTCTTGTTTTATGTAAATAATGGCTTTCTAAAACTTTACATTTTTTATGTTTATTTCCTGTCCCAAACAGTACACCATATATCCTATTTTTCGCTCAATGATGTAATTTTCGGTCAACATGTTGGCATGCATTCCATTTGTTGTTTGTCAATAAATAGTATAAATTATCGCTTGAAGGCATGAAATCTTCAGCAACATGGTAAGTTCACTTTCCATTTATTGTATATAAATAGTCAAGTATAGGAACGGTACATTTTACTACACAGAAGAATGCACATGTTTTATGTTTTTATTCAAGCAGATGATTTTCTGTAATGTTCAAGTTCTTCCGTAATTAGTATAAAATTATGTTTGCAATTAATATTTGGCTCGAAAGGAAGTGAAAAGAAAGTGCTTCAATTGGACAATCAATTGTACAAGCAGCAACACCTCAAAGTCTAATCGCTCCATTACAAATCGGTCTCGGTGTCCATATGCATCATCACTTTGGGTCAAGTTGCAATTAATATTTGGCTCGAAAGGAAGTGAAAAGAAAGTGCTTCAATTGGACAATCAATTGTACAAGCAGCAACACCTCAAAGTCTAATCGCTCCATTACAAATCGTCGGTCTCGGTGTCCAGATGCATCATCACTTTGGGTCAAGATTTCTTATTGACACTCAAACAGTTTATGTTTTTGTTCCTCATATCAGGAAGTTCTTCCATACTAGTTGTGTGCTGCAGAATCACAGGGATCAAATGTTGAAAGTAGAGATGGCCAGTGTGTCCAGTTTGTGGATCATAACATAAAATGTCTTAATGGACATAACACCTTCCATGGGATGGGGATAATAGCTACAATTACCCCAAAAGGGAAACCAAGACACACTCTTAGGAAAGATATCTCAAGAGAAGATTTGGTAAAATTAGAAAGAATAAATATACATTTTTATAGCAAAAAATGAATATGATGAATGAAATCACTTACAGACAAATGACCAAGATGGTATCCATTGACAACAACCAATACTTGGACTTTTTAATAAGATTGACAAGGCCGTTGAAGTTGGGAATTCCTGGATGGTCAGGGTCAATGCAGGCTGTCAGAACGGGCACCTGTCCTGGACAGACAGAAGTTGTATTCCTACCTATGATAGACATGAACCCAACTGACTTATCGTGAATCTACTCGACATTACTTTTTGTAGCAAAACAGTCTGAAAATACTAGAACATCTGCAGTAGTGACATTTGACCAACCACTCTATTGGAAAGCGTTCTGTATAATTACAAATGAACCAGAAGGGTTGCCCCTGAAAAGAGTTGTTTTAAGACTTGGGAGCATTTCACAACGAAATCAGCTTCCTAGGATGTATTGGAACAAGAAATGTCTTTAAAAAAGACAATCGGCGTTGAATATTGATATATCAGTTTTACCCTAAACATAATACAATTGGGCCAAGATGATCGGTTAGCTGACTTCTCGGATCCCCAGATTTTTCGGTCCCCACCTATATAAGAAGACTTCTCGGATCCCCAGATATTTCGGACACCATAAGACAATTTTTCGAACCCCAATATTAATTTAAGATGAATTCAATCATTATTAATTATTGTACTGTGATTACACCGATCATACCACCCCATGCTTTTACCAGTGATACATGAATAACCTAATTAATTTACGTTAATATAATGGTTATTTGTTAGGCAAATTTAACAAATAAACAATGTAAGAACATAATTGCGGGAATGAGTGAAAATTATTTGGTATCAGACGAGTGTAGTTATTCTTAAAGACGTTCGCAACAAAAAGAACATAATTGGGTTAATTTCTCCGTTTGCTTCATTTTTTCTTTATTGTATATAGATTACAATATACTAATTTCATCTCTAATGTCCATTCAAAATTAATTATTTTAATAGTAAAAGTTCATAAAGCATATTAAATAATCAAAAACACACTTATGCAATGAATATCCAAACAAATCAGTTCAAGATGATCCATTATCTCCATGCTATTTTTGGTAATTGATACGTTGTTTATGTAAACCATGTTAAAACGAAACAGGAAAAAGGCTACACAGGTACCCTATTTGAAATCGAATATTTCCCAAACAAGTAGGGTAAGGCATCCTTTTTATTAATGTTTTGGGGTAAGTATACTTTGATGCATGTATGTGCGAAATTTTAGAAAATATGTCGTTAGGAATAAAATATGCATTTGATAAAATATAGGTTTCAGATAGCATTATTAGTTCCCATTTTACACACTTAAATGTCCAGTCAAATTCATTATGTTAGCAGTAACTGTTGGTAAAGCGTTTTTATTATCAACATACAATTGTGTTTTGCCAAACAAAGCATGCAAAACATATCAGTTGAAAGATCCGTAACCTTGTTTGAAAAAAATTATCCTATATACTTTAAACATTGATAAAAATTCAAACTGAAAAAAGGGGGCTTCTATAGGTATGGTATTCAAAACCCAATATTTCCAGAACAAGGCCGGTGACCCCTATTGTTTAAGACTGTTTTAGTTTCAGTTTACAATGACGCAAGTATATGGGATCTTTTAACAAAATCTGTCGTTTGGAACAAAATATATTTAAATATTTGATTATTTATTGACGATTTCACAGGCATATTTAATGAACAATTAACCTAGTTAAGCGTCCATTAAAAGTTATGTTTTTAATGGTAACTGTAGATTAAGCGCATTTTATCATTAAACTGCACTTGTATATTGCCAAACGAAACATTAAAAAAGATACATTAAAAAACCACCATCCTTGTTTGAAAATGAACGAATTATCACACTGATAATCAAACAAAATGAAAAAAGGGCTTCGACAGGTACCGTATTCAAAACCAAATATATCCGGAACAAGGCCGACAACCCCTACTTTTTAACACTGTTTTAGTTTTAGGATACATTGATGCAAGTTTGTGCAAATTTTTAAGAAAATCTGTTGTCGAAAAAAAAATGTTGCGAACGACTAAGTAATATACCCTACGTTAATCTCTGAAGTTATCTAATACATAAACATTTTGAAGTCAAATAATTATTTATACTGTGTATCCTATACTGAAAAGCAATCTTCAGGGAACATTCAGCGCATTAGAAATAATGATGACTTCATTTTTGATAACACAACATAAAATTTTATAAGACTATGGTGATGTTATTTTATATTCAGTAGGAATATATGTGGGTTTCTGTGTAGTATTGCAAATAATGTATTCATGCTACGCGAAGTAAAAGTAACATGAATAACATAGATTCAGTAATATTCCTACCGAATATAATTTAAAATCGTCATGTAGTCGTATGAAATATTTTGTTTTTGTATCAAACATGGAGCAGTTGATACAAATGTGCAATTCTAAATAATTCTTAATAAAACGCAACCGCAATTCAAATTCAAATAAACATACTAGTAAGTTTACAAACATAAATTCTCCATTCATTGAAATATTCTAGCTTATGATTCTCTGGACGCTAATTGATGCATGTAACACAGCTATACAACGGCCAGTCTGGTACCCAGCTTCTATCATAATTTTTACAAAAGGGCAACCAATCCAGACTCTATACATCGGCTGCCAAACGCGCGCTATTTTTAGAATGACCTGGAGTTTGTTGAACTCACTAGAATCGAATTGCTATTTATAAAGCGGGTCGTTAGGCTAAACAAATTAGTTATTTAATTATGTGAATGAATATTACATTCTGTTCATGACATTCAATGAGTAAAATTGTTCATAATTATGTTCAGTTTTAGAGTGTATGTCGAAGATATGTTTATAACTTTATTTTAACCGCTTATGTAAATAATTAAAATCCCTTAAAGTATGCAACAGTTATTGGTGGACATCAAACTATTGATGTAAGTTTGAATTCCCTAAAATTAGAAAATTTGCCCAATTTTATTGGCATTCAATTTTCCCGCTGCATAAAATTATCGCAAGAAATCTAGGTCAAAAGTGATATTAGACAGCTACGCCGAAAAATCATGGACAACGACACCAGCATGGAAGAACTGAGCTGTATCCACACACAGCTAGAAGCTATGACTGAGGGGCTATGTGAATTGAGGGAAGATCTCAAAAGTATGTTAAAGCGAGATGAGATAGAAGACTTAATCAAGAACACAGTTACAACGATAATGAAAAAGATCGAAGAATCCATGTTCAGAAAAATAGAAACTGAAGTTACAAATAAAACAAAGGTATTAAGTGACAAAATAGCAGGTCTTGAATTTGAAAATGAACAGTTGAAACAAAAGATCGTAGATTTAAAGAATAGTAACACAAAAGCAATTACTGAGTTGGAAACACGAGTTGAGAAAAATTATGAGACAAGCAGAGAAGCACTTATGTTGGCCAATTATAACGAACAATACTCGAGAAAGAACAATGTTAAAATTATGAACATTACAGAAGCACCTGATGAAGCAGAAGCCAGTTTCACGCAAACCGTATCTGAGACCCTGAAGACAGCAGCAGACATTGAACTAAAACCCGATTACATAATTGCCATACATCGCATTCCATCCAAGAAGGGCTCACCCAATATTACTCAAACTAAGAAACAACAATGCGAAGTCAGCAATCATGAAAAAACGAACTCCCATGAAGAACAAAGGATTCAAACTTGTTGCTGACGTCACAAAGCGCAATCAAGGACTGATACACAGACTATTACTGCACCCCGAAATAAAAAACGCCTGGTTCTTTAATGGGGCGGTTTTCGGACAAACCATTTCTGATGAAAGAATTAAAATTGACATATTTGACAATATTAATAACACAATTAGTGACTACCCAAACAGAAGCAGGAAATTCAAAGCTGGAGCCAGTGTTTAAATATAATGACAAAATACTCCAAATGGATACTTTACATACTGGGGAATTTTACTTGATGTACCTTTTAACCGGTATGTAAATGATTTTTACCTCATTAAGTGTTTTGTTGTTACTTTGTACTGTATTAAAAATGAATTGTTTCCAATGGAAAATAAGACTGTTTTCACCTTGTTTATTATATATATTAATATTATTTATATATCATTATATACAAGTTGTAATGTGTCATCTTCGCTAAAAAACATAAACGTAATCTAGAACATAAAAATTACCTATTTACGTTTTTTGTTGCAAATTTTACAGCTGGGTACATAGTATCCGTAACGTGTAAAGATGAAAATTGCAACGATATACATTTATTTTAAACAAAATAAACTTAAAAACGCATTTTATCATTATAAACATTGATTGGTAATGTATTACCACAGTGCTAAAGTATTCACTTAATCACTTACACAATCCTTTTACCTGTCCATTGTATATCAGAATTGTGTATTTTAAACATCTTTTTTTCTCGGAAAAGTTGTATTAACCCATTGATTAAAGTAATCTGTGACTGCTCCCAAAATTATGTATTCATATTTACTGTATATACTTGGAAATTTAAATGTGATGTATCTTGTGAATTTTTTTGTATAATATGGGTGTGCTTATATAGACATAAATATTATAGAAACACAGTGGTGATCTGCACAAATCCCATGCTTTTCATAAATAACTGTACTCTTAAAAGTAATACCAATTGCTTTCCCATGATTTTCATGAATATCTGCACTTTTAACAGTAATACAAATTGTCATAAACTGAACTAGTCATTTTGGGGGCTGTCTATGAAACATTTTATACAGTATTTGCAGTTTGTCATATATAAAACATTCAGCAATTTACAGACTCAAAATCAGTTGGTCAGTTTCTGATCACTAAAGTAACTTTTCACAGTAAAACATGTTGCTTTGTTTATAATTACTTATGTCTTCTCAATTGGCTGTAACAATGTCTTTATAAAATGTTGATAACACACTACTATACTGACATTTATTAGACGACCCTTAAAATTGAAATGCCTTACTGACCACAATTATTTATAGTCTGCCGATAAATAAAGGAGATTTGAATGACTTATAACCAGTTTCGTATTTCATTTTTAAGGTCCTATAATACATGCTTACTGGTATAACTATAGTCTACTTGTACAAATTAAATTTATAGTGCACACTTATTTTCTGTTTCAATGTATTGTCGCAAGTGTATACATAGTGCATGTTTTGTGTGTATATTCTGTATTTTGTATGTATACTGGGTATAATTATAGTCTGTTTTTACAAGTTTAATTTAAAGTACGCATTTATTGTCTGTTTCAATGTATCGTTACAACTGTGTACATTAAGTATGTTTTTTGTATGTATATTCCTAGTTAAGTTGCTTATAACGACATTAAAATTTAACATTTAAATTGCGAATACATTTAATTGTCTTATATTCTAACCAATTTATTGCAATGTTTTTTCTTAGATCGTTTTATAACTGGAGATACATAGTTAATGTATTCAGCTTGTATATCGTTTTGATCGATATATAGCCTTAGTCTTTGTGTGTGTGTGTGTGTGAGCTATATGATTACTTTTAATGTTAGTAAATGTATTCATCTTGTATATATTTTTATAGCCTTAGTTTTTGTTTTGCCCTATCATTACTTAATTTAATTCAAATATATCCACAATAGGCATATTACAGTGTCATTTTGTATTATAAATAAAAATATCATATCTCCAACTAGCAACCATATGTCTTAATCTTATATTTAGGGCAATTTATTTGCACTGTACACTTTGTATTTTGTTTAAATTTTCACGATTTCTTTCTCAGTTTCAAGTTGTTTTTCTTCTATGCTTGCCATGCTGTATATAAAAATCAGGAACGTTTTGCGAACTTCAACATTGTTGAATAGCTGCATCTTTGCTGATGCCAGTATTTTTCTAATAACGTCTTTTTTCAAATATATTCATAGATGAATAAATTAAAGATTATCTCATATAATTGAAGAGGCTTAAATGATCCAAAAAAAAGATCAGATGTTTTTCAGTTTTTAAAAGAAACAAATTCACAGATATTTTGTTTGCAAGATTTACATTTTACATCGGACATGAAAAAACAATTATATTCAATGTGGAATGCAGAGGCCTTTTTTAGTTTTGCAAAATCAAATGCCCGAGGGGTGGGGATTTTGTTTACCAAAGGATTAGAGGTCAAGGTTAACCAAGTTTTTACAGATAATAAAGGCAACTATATAATTTTAAATCTTACTTTACGAGGTAAACAGTTAACACTTATTAACGTTTATGGCCCATATAATGATAACCCTACTTTCTATCAGCATATTTATACTCTAATTGACAATATAGGGAATGAATCTTTCATATCGTGTGGTGATTTTAACTTGGTGTTAAATACAAATCTTTAATCGATTACAGTAATTACAAATATAACAATAATAACATAAAAGCAAGAAACATTTTAACAAATTTTATTGGAGAAAAGTTTTTACACGACCCATTTAGAGAAATACACGGAGATTTGAAAAAGTTCTCATGGCGAAGTACAAACCCCTTACAACAGGCAAGGCTAGATTTTTTCTTGGTCACTAGTGATTTCATACCTCATATCAGAGATTGTAATATAGGAATTAGTTATCGTTCTGATCACTCAGTCATTACTTTAATTTTGGATTTTGAAAATATTCCACATGGAAAAGGACTTTGGAAATTCAACAACTCCCTTCTTCTAGATAAAGATTATCTTGCTTACATTAATGATAAAATCGAACAAATAAAAATACAATATGCATTGCCAGTATATAATTTAGAAAATATTTCCTCAGTCTGTAATGCAGATATACAGTTTCAAATTGACGACCAACTTTTTCTGGAAATCAGAGGCTCAACAATTTCTATTGATAAGAGAAGAAAAAATGAAAGGAAATATAATTAGATCCAGAGCTGAATGGATAGAAAATGGTGAAAAACCAACAAATTTCTTTTGTAATTTAGAAAAATATAACTACACCAACAAAGTTATACCTTGTTTAGAAACCTGTGATGGGAATATTATTTATAATCAATCAGACATTCTGAAAGAAACAGAATTATTTTATAAAAATTTATAATATGACATCCAAAGAAATAAATAATCTTATATTGATAGCCTTTTAGAAAATGCAAATACTAATAAATTAAGTCCAGAACAGTCTTCATCATTGGAAGGGTTTTTATTATTCTCAGAAGTTTCGAATACCTTAAAAATATGAAAAATGACAAAAGTCCTGGTTCTGATGGATTTACATCTAATTTTTTTAAAAGTCTTTTGGGGGAAAATTGGTCATTTTGTAGTAAGAGCACTTAACTTTGCTTTTATAAAAGGAGAACTATCTATAACTCAGAAACAAGGAATTATCACATGTATTCCTAAAGAAAATAAACCAAAGCAGTTTTTTTAAAATTGGAGACCTATAACTCTATTAAATATTGTATACAAATTAGCCTCTGGAACTATAGCTGCAAGACTGAAGTCTGTTTTAGATCTTTTGATAAATAAAGATCAAACAGGGTTTATCAAAGGAAGATTTATTGGGGAAACATTCGTTTAGTATATGATATAATGAACTATACTGAAAAACAAAATATACCTGGATTGCTGATGATGATTGACTTTGAAAAAGCATTCGATACTCCATCTTTTGATTTTATATTCCAAACACTTTCCTTTTTCAATTTTGGTCCAAGTATTACTAAATGGATATCACTTTTTTATCATAATACTTCTACTGCTGTGCAATTGAATGGTTTCCTTTCCGAATTCTTTAACATAGGCCGTGGCTGTAGACAGGGGGATCCAATAAGTCTGTATTTGTTTATTTTATGTGCTGAAATTTTATCCATAAATATCAGAAACACCAAAAACATTAAAGGTATTTTTATCAATGGCACAGAATACAAAATAACACAATTTGCAGATGACACAACATTGTTGTTAGATGGAAGTGAAAACACAGTTAATAAAGCTCTAGATATTTTACATCAATTTTCCCAATACTCAGGTTTAAAAGTTAACTTTCACAAAACCCATGTTATTTGGATTGGTACCTTAAAATATAGCACTCGCTCTATAAAAACGAAAGTTGGATTGGGGGAACACTAGTTTTAAATTACTTGGCATACAGTTTCACATAGACTTGGAAAACATTGTGCCTATCAATTTTAATGATAAAATGCAAAGTATTGAACACTGTATAAGGTTATGGAATACAAGAGCACTAACGTCAATTGGCAGAATAACTGTTGTCAAATCACTTTTATTACCTCTTTTAACAAATCTATTTTCCACATTACCATCCCCAAATACACACATATTAAATAGAATTAATTACATGTTTTATGAATGTGTTTGGCAAGGTCAGTCAAAGATAAAAAATAAGGTCCTTATTAAAGATTATGATAAAGGAGGTTTGAAACTGGTTGACGTTTTTGCATATGTTAAAAAGTTGAAAATACCCTGGTTAGATAGACTATCTACAGGATATAATAGTAAATGCTACAGATTTGTGTTGACCAATGTACTTGAATTAGAAAAAATATTAAACTTTGAAAAGTACTATATTGAATCTGCCGCAGCAAAGTTGTTCAATCCATTTTGGAAAGATCTTTTAAAATCCTTTGCAGATTTTATTGATCTTTTCCCAGTAGATAATATCACTAAATTTCAAGAGCTTCCTCTCTTCTTTAACCAATTGGACAGAGACCTTTTTTTGTTCAAACATGGTATAAATGTACTTTCTGTAAGACAGAAACAGAGACGCTTGTTCATTTATTTTGGAGTTGTAATGTTATACAAATGCTATTACATGACATCACATCTTCTGTCAAAAACATTGATAATAATTTTAGTTTTGATTGTAAAACCTTTTTATTGGGATCAAGTTGTAAATTGTCTGGGAAGTATAATATATTTTGTCTTGAAATAAAACGCTTTATTTACCTCTGTAAACGTAAAATGGTAACTCCAACAATTCATGGCCTTAGAAGTAGCTGCAAACTAGCCTTTGCAGTTATGCAAAAAACACATTTACCTGATAAATATAAAAGTTCGTGGGAACTGGTAGAGTCTTTTTGTTATAATGATTTAGCTTCTTAATTACATGTTTTGCATAATCATATATATTATAGTTTGGCATGCCCTTTTTTCACATTATATGCTTGTACTGTATATATATATGCTTATTCCTGTGATGCTTGTAATGAAATGAATCATGCATATTTGTGAATAAATATTTAACATTAAAAAAAAAAAAAAAAAAAAAAAAAATCATGGACAATTCAGGGTTAACAGACGTTCTGGAGACTGTATATGCTGCAAATACTGTGGGACACATGCTGAGTGGAAAAGCTGTAGGAAGAGATATCCGGGGCCATCTGCTGATGTGTGAAGCCCTTGATGATTTTCTTGTCAATAAACACGTTATCAGTATGTCAATAGAAGAAACGGATCAAATGGATGAAAAACAACAATGAAACCAACAATGAAAATACCACAAACACTTAACAAATTGAAACACTGGTAACCCTAATGAATCAAGTATTGTCTCAAAGTATATAGCCAGATGATCGTCAGAATAGCTTGGTGTTAAGGGAGTTCACTGAAGACTACAACAAGACAAAAGAATCACTGCAGTGTTACAGAACAGCAAAACTGTGGCTGCAAAACATGGAAATGGTGCACCTGATGAAGCAGTTCATAGCAGCCGAGAGAACAGGAAATTGGAAACAACATCTGAGTTCTATGCAACAAATGCTGCCATATTTTGCAGCAGCGGGCACAATTTGTATTTAAAGTCAGGATATGTTTATTTACAAACAATGGCTAACCTATCAGAAACGCATGTTGAAGTGTGTGAAGCTTTTATGAACGGGCACCATGTTATCAGAAGGAGCGATCGATATTGGGGTGGGCAATCGAGTGACCTTGTTATCGAACAAGTGCTTATGAGAAGCGTCAAATCCGTGGGCGGCTTGACTCAAGACCAGTCTTCGACGTTAAGCGGTGGACTGTGGACCGAGTCCACCAAATTTTCGGCGGTCCAGCACAGAAATTTCCCTTGATAATTTTGATACCAGAAATCCCTAAAAATATTCAGCCAATAATTCTCGGTAAAGTGAAAGTCTGCTTATTTGGATGCATACTTTTACGAAATGATGCCATAAAATTAAGTGTCAGATTCGCAACCATTTCCGCTTGCGTATGCATGTTTTTCGAAAACAAAGAACGCCTACTCGGCAATAAACGCACTCTCCTGCATCTGTGTGTCAAATTCTCGATAAAACCTGAAAGCAGGAGGAGCTAGATTTACTACAGTCATCCAGTCAGCCAATGAGAATGCATTAAATTTCCAGATGAGCGTAGTCGATAGAATGTTTATCACGCCCTCATTGTTGGTAAGGTGAAGTAATTTGTAACACATTTTCGTGAGGTATGCATGTTGTTAGCTGCGTGTATGTAACACCCACATACTAAATAAAATACTACATACTTAAAGAAGTCAGTATATTATTGTTTGCAAAATGTTTACTTATAATATGAAATGGGATATTGACAAATTGTGTTTGCAAATCGCATAGAAATTTAGTGTGTAATGTCAAAGGTACGTCTTCATTTGTTTAAAAAAAAAAATTGCTACGACTACGGGTGTTTTTTTCGAATAAACGAAATATAACTACACTGATTACACCCAAAAACTCATGCTGCCACATTTTCACGAAAGTTAGCGAAAATTAAGTCAGTGAAAGTACAAATGTTTTATTACTCAACAATGGAATTTTTGAAATAATTTTTGGACACAAAGCATTTATTGTTAAAGGAGTGGGTGAGGAGGGGTTCTATGGTAACAATTACTGCTAAACCGACGGTCCACTGCTTTTAAAACTTATTCGTGAAGACTGCAAGACAGTGAAATGACAGATTCACAGAGAGCAAGGTGGCTTTTAGCGATGCCAGCATGTGTCGCAGTTAATGAAGCCATTCAAGAATTCAGTGGCCACAGATACGAAAGCAGTGATCACCATAAAGAAAGTACAAAAGCCAGAATAGCAAGAGATGAAAAAGACAGAGCAACCTTTAGACAGTTTTTAAAGGACGGAAATCTGTTTGTAGCCGACACAAATCTGCGAAACATAGAAACAGGAGCAGCTGCGGACAAAAATGTCAATGCTGATATGGCGAAAGATATTGGTCAGCATATCTTAGATGATTTTGTCGGGCAACATGTCATTTCATATTCATTCAAGAAAGCAAATCAGGTCATTACCATGCGCACAAAAAGTAACCTGAAAATTAATGGTGATGAAATTTCAGTTGATCCGCAACTTCTGTTCCAAAGGCTTGTTGCCACATCTGATAATGAAATTGAAGACAAGAAAGCACTTTTTCAGCACGAACTGTGTGTTCATCCAGCGTCTCTTTTTGTTTCTTCAGGTCTTCTCAGAGAAGCACAGAAGTCCCAACTTGCAGTGGCATTATGGGAGACGTGTAAAATGGGACAAGAATATAGCATAACTTATAATCTGTTCGTATTGCATGGTGGCTCACTTATACAGCGCTTACCATGGAAATCCAGAGACTTGTTTGGTCAAATTGCTGTTAAGTACGTTCATTTATAGAATCTTCATATTGTACATTGTTTCTGATGGTTATATTAGTGGGGCAACAACAACAGATGTCACACACGAAAGGCGCGCAAAGGGCAAACCTAACAATCGAGTAGTATTCAATGAAAAAACTCCATTCCGAGGACAGAAAGAAACATTTTTGACCAATTCTGAAAACAAGCAGGACTTCATTGATTTACTTGACCATCATCTAACTAACAAGGGCTGCATTGTTAAACGTGCTGATGGGGACTCAGATTTACTCATTGTTCAATCAGCCTTCGAAGCCTCTCAAGACAGGACGGTTGTCGTTGTGGGTGAAGACACTGAGATTTGAGTTCTTTTGATGTATCATTCCAAGCCAGGAAGACACAACATATACTTTGGATCTGACAAAACAGTAGACATAAAGAAGATTTGGCACATAACTAGTGCGCAAAATATATTAGGACCTGATTGTTCTTGACATCTACTTTTTCTGCATGCTTTTACCGGTTGTGACACTACATAAAGGATGTTTGGCATTAGCAAAGGGGCTGCAATGAAGAAGTTACTTTCAAATGGAAAAGGATCAATCTGTGTCACATGATCAAGTACAAACAAGAAATGTCTTTAAAAAAAGACAATCGGCGTTGACATTAATATTGAGATACCATTTTTACCTTACACATAATATAAGAGGGCCAAGATGATGGGTTATGTGGCTTCTCGGACCCAACATTTTTCGGTCCCCACCTAGACAAGGCGACTTCTCGAACCCCAGATTTTTTTAGCACCATAAAATCTTCTCAGATCCCAAAATTAATGTGTGCTTAAATCAATAATCATTCATATTTGTACCGTGAATAAAGCGATCATACCACCCCATGTTTTCACCAGTGATACATGAATAACCTAAATAATGTACATTAACATCATTATTATATAAATTTGTCAGTCAAATTTAACAAATTTACAATGTACGAAAATAATTGCGGGAATGAATGACAATTATTTTGTATCAGACCCGTATAGTTATTCAGATCTTAAGTAATATACCCTACCTTCATCTTGAAGTTATCTATGCATAATGCACCTATCAATGTTTTCCCCCGGAGGGGGGGGGAGCTGCGGGCACACCGGGGAAATAGACTTTGGTCGGATTTTAGATACCTGTAATATACGCCCCGGGCCATTAGATAGATATATAGCATTTCCCACTGAGGGGATTTAGACAAATATGCTTGGCTCTAGAGCGGGGAATTAGAACCCCCAAAATAACATTTGTCAAATTCCCCGAGGTCTGCCCGCCGCTCCCCCCCCCCCTTGATAGGTGCATAATACATACACATTTCAAAGTCAATTAATCATTTATACTGTGTATCCTAATGAAAAGCAATCTGCAGAGAACATTTGAAATAATGATGACTTCCATTTTTGATAACACAAACATAAAATATCATTAGACTATGGCGATTTAAAATTATATTCGGTAGGAATATGATATATCAAGGGTTTCTGTGTATAATGGGTATTTAAAATAATGTATTAATGCTACGCAAATAAACTACAAGTAATATGAATAACATTTCGACGTATTCCGAGACTTATTTCACCACATTTTATTTATTGACATATATCTTTTTATAGGTTGATTAACATCTACTGGAGAAGTTGATAGAAATGTGCAATTCTATTTAATTCTTAACAGAATGCAACCACCATTCAATTTCAAATTAACATGCACAATAAGTTTATAAACAAAAATTGCCCATTTATTGAAATATTCGCTCTTATGATTCTCTGGACGCTAATTCATGCATGTATATTGTAACAGCTATACACCGGCAGCTAAATTCGCGCTTATTTTAGAATGATTGTGAGTGTGTTGAACTCGCTAGAATCAATTGTTATTTATAGAGCGTGCCGCTAGGCTAAACAAAACATTGGATTAATTATCAGAACGAATATAATATTATTTTCTTGACATACAATGAGAAAATATGTTCATAATTATGTTCAGTTATAGAGTGTATGTCAAAGATATGTTTATAACTTTATTTTTAACCGCTTATGTAAACAATTATGTACATTTTAATCCCCCAAAATATGCAACAGTTGTTGGTATACATTAAATCATTGTTGTAAGTTTGCATTCCCTAAAAATAGAAAATGTGCCAAATTCTATTGGCATTCAATTTGCCCGCTGCATAATTATCGCAAGAAATCTAGGTCAAAAGTGATCTTAGACAGCTACGCCGAAAAAATGGAGAGCAATTGTTAGTATCTCTTTACAATGGTGACACCAATACAACCATTCATGATCTCAGGTATCAAAAGTTCATCCAGAAAGTTCACTCTACAAATACGTTTGTAAGTGTGCAATCTCTGCCTACAACATCATATGCTGCAAAGTATAACTGCTACAGAACTTACTTTCACGTCCAAATATGGATTGGAAACAATCTTAACCCAATGAAGTGTGGTTCGCACCATAAGGATCGCAACTTGTTCCAGCGACATGTGATCTACCAGTTGCGCCTGAAAGGCTATTGAAAACTGTAAGGGGTTGCTACAAATCAAACTGTGTCACAAAACGTTGCTCTTGTCAAAATAATAGCTTAGCCTGCACATCTGCATGTGGTCAATATTAAGCCAGTCATAAGTGTCACATGTATTTTTGTTCATTTAAAGTGTAATGTTTGGAGCATCTTGTGTTATGTTTATACGTGTAAAGCCAGATTTGCTATTGGTTAAATATGTGTTTTGCTTGTATCCTGTGTTCTGTATCGTATTAAACAGATCAGATAGTGTAGGAATCTGGACACAAGTCAAGCATGTATATAATTAAGGTAAGATTTGCTCTAAAAATGTAGATTCTTTATTATGTTCTAGAAGTTTTAGAAAACATATTATATTAACCATACTTAACAATACATACATCAGATAAATGTGATATGTGTGTGTGTTAAAAGAAGCATTTATAGATTTATATTAAATGACGATAAATGTATTGCCCATACACTCTATGTGTGGGTGGGGTAATTCCAGCTCGCCAAAAGTTCAATAATTGACTTAATAAGAAAGGAAACAAAATCGTATTATAATTCGCAAAGCAGTTATTATACGGTGTAGCTACTATTATGGGGATATTAAATAAATAAATGCAAATGAAACATTGATACTCTTACAACGCATCAATATACCACCCTTTCTGTGTGGGTGGGGTAATTTAATTACACCAAGTAATCAACAAAATATATTATTTTGGGTAAAAGAAGTGTAATTATATTTCCTTTCGCATTGCCTATAGTATATAGCTCATTTTATGATGATATATTGGTATAAAATACATTGTTACACTTGATTTTGTCATACTGTATCAATATACTTGTATTAATAAAACATTTAAATCGTAAATACTGACGCAATGCCTAAATCCGCCACTTGCCTAAATCCGCCACCGCATCTGAATAAGCTTTTTTCTTACCGGCGATTTCTATTTTGTTGATCTCGATCAATCAGATACTTTCCCTTATATGCCTAATTACCATAATTTCGTGAGTTACCATAATTTTGTGGTCGTTTAAAACTAATAGAATTTTCGCTCGTGCATCCGAAAACATTGTCCAAAGTATCTATAATTTTACGTAAAATGTATATTTTTGCAGTTCTGAAAATAAATCGCATTAAACGTTAACCAGTAAGAGACTTTGTCATTTTTATCACCAATTAATGATATAAACTACACAAATTATTCACTACCCTAAAGTATTTTGGAATTCATGAAATTTCGTTCTAAACAATTCCCCTTTCCTAAATTTGATTGACATTTTCAAACTGTTAACTTTAAGTTAACATTCCTACCTACGAATCGCTGTGTGCAAGTTTATCATTTATTTAATATTTATGAAAAATAACTAACACAATAGAAATATTTATAGATTGATGAAGCCTAAAGTTAAACCTGCAGAATGAAATTGAACAAGTGTGTAGATTTCGTCAGGCCTATATTGTTACCTTTTAACAAATATGATAAGGATTGTGTATTTATAATAAAAAATTTCAAAACACTGGTTTTCACCAAGATTTTCGTTCTTTGGTCAGCACAGGCTACACCACAAACAAATTGGAAGTAAATTGCTGCTGTAAACACTCTTTCCAAAGGCTGAAAATAAAATGTTGTTTGTTCCCCCCCCCGCGACCCATGCTAATAAAGGGTGGGTCAGTAGGTCGGAAAAATATTTTATTTTTATACACAATAAGTCATTTTCATGCATGTTTTCCTTATGTTCGAAATGTTACGTTATAGTATAAATTCTTAATATTTTCGTTGTTGTAGATTAATAAAGTTCTGCTTATTTACGTAATACTATGTTCTAATTACCTTACCATAATTTATCAAAATTGAACAAACAATAACATACGTTAAAAACAAGAGCATTAATAATAAAAACCTGTTAAAACTAAGGAATAATAGCGTGACGTTGCTATTTGCCGGGCATCCAAAACAGAACGCTGTTAGCAACAGCCATAGCAACGGTGACTGTCAAACTGCGGCTAGCAGTTTGTAGCTGAAAAGCGTGTTACACGCTTAGCACGTGGATAGTGTTTAAAAGCATCAATCTGTAATACTGTACCTGAACAACGCAAATGCTAGAGCATAAATGAATTAGCATTCTATGGAAATAAAAACAAATAGGACTTTGTTCATTAATAAAAAGAAAGCAACAGAACATTTTTGATAAATTTCAATAAAAGAAAAGGCGCTGAAGTTTATTTACTTTCATTTTTGACAAGGACTTTAGTTCCGCTAACTTTCATTCAAATGTTGCCTCAGCCAAAGTTTTTGCATAATACCAATCCGTGTGCAGTGATGAATTTAATAACTCTTTTGTTAATTATTACTACATCTAGTAATTTTATTTTTTTAACAAAATAATATGTTTGACGCAATCAGTTTGTCGAGTTACATGACGTTGTAATTCATATTCTTGGTAAACGGTTACTTTCACCAAAATTCACCAAAATTATGATATTTATTTATAATTATTTATTTATTTACTATTTTAATTTGTAATAATTTATTACAAACGCGGCTGTTAAAACACGCATATCTATAGCAAAACACATACCTAACGCACCTTTACCAATTAAAATTAGAATGAGGGCGTGATAAACTTTCTAACGACGACGCTTATTTGCATGTTGGAAATTGTATGCGTTCTCATTGGCTGAATGTTTGGCTTTTGTGAAGCTGACTCCTCCTGCGCCAAGATTTTATCGATAATGGACACTTGGTGCATAAAGGTGAGTTTGTTAATTGCCGGTGGGCGTTCTTTCTCTTTAAAAAAATATGCATATGCGAGCGGAAATGGTTGCGCCCTAGAATCTGACACTGAATGTTATGGCGTCCTTTTCGTAAAGCATGCATCAAAATACGCCGAATTACGCATTACCGAGAACTGTCCGTTTAAAGTCATTTTATAAGCGTCTTTTGAAAGTAAGATTTGTACACACTATTGGATTCTTTTTAAGGATTCGCAGCCCGCATTTTCACACACAAATAAAATATAATATTGTTTTCTTTGGTCTATAAATTTTTTTGGGTCGCTGCGGTTTTGCTGGGTCGGTCGCGGGAGGGGAAACAAATAATACTTTATTTTAGGCCCAACCATTGTATTAACAACAGACAACAAGCTGCTTACTGGCGCAGTGCCTAAATCCGCCACATTTGGGGGGTATTTTTAAGATATTTTCAAAAGTTGTTTACCGATTGACATAAAAATTCACATAAGTCAAGTTAGGTTTAATGTGCATTTACTCACGTGTTTTGGTTACATTTCAAATACTTGGCAAATGAACAATATTTATTGAAATTGAAGGCCTAAACATTGTAAAAAATGAGTGTCGGAGTGCCTAAATCCGCCACCCTTTCTTTAAAATGTTCAAATTGCGTGAAAATAATATTCCTTTATAAATTCTGTTTTCAAAGCAACTTCTATTGGTTTCTATTGACAAAACTCCCACTTTTGTTTCTTTAAGGATCATTTTCTAGTGTTTAAAATAAACAGGGTGATCCGAAGTTGCTTGGTGAAAATCGAAGATCACCAGAAACCAAAATTCATACAAAAAATATTATTTTCGAGCACTTCGAACATTTTAAAGAGGGGTGGCGGATTAAGGCCCCTTTTACCATGGGCGTAGCGCCCTATACGCACAATATGCACGTGCGTAATAAAAAATGTGGAACATAAAAATATATATAAAGTATTTGCTTAAGATGTTACATAGATTAAATTGTTTTTGAATCTGTCGATAAATATCCATGGATGTTACATGATGAAAATTAATTTCTATACCAAAGAAAAGAATTACTTTTTATCTAACGCTATAAAAGTGCCTCAAAGTGCTCCATAATGCACCATTTCCTTTTGTTACGACTCACAACTTTTTGTATATAAACCATATACTAAAATAGTTACTCGCAGCCAAAGAAGCCTTGTAAATAATACCAGAAGAATTGATCCGTATATTAAAGATGTATCTTCTTACAATAAGTTGTTGACATAATTAAGTCTTTTAAGATCGCTCACCACAGCATAAATTCGCTTTAAATATAACATTCAACTCACCTGTGATGCCATTTTTAACGCTTCTGAAAATAACTTCCGTGTAACGACACGCGATCTCAACAGTAGAAATGTCATTGGTATTTCACAACGCATGGGGCAAACTCCTCGTAGCGATTACCTCCCCTTTCGGTTAACGGTAACTATTAGAGCTATGCTCGGAACCAGTCTCCGAATCCCATATGCGATCTTATATTACCGGTATTTATATCGAAATTATAACGTAAATTATGTCTGTGACCAATGAATTTAACAGCGATACACAATTTACAACGAACGCGTGTGTAAAGATTCCTACAGCCAACTAGTGTATAATTTTCCTGCGTACGAGATATCTAGGATCCAGGAAGATCCAACAGTTTCCATAATTGAGTATAAATGGTGATAACCATTATTATGAAATCCTGACTTTCAGCACTATACAATTATTGTGCAGATCTTTCATAAATAAAAGCCAAAGACGACGAGATTCATACTTGGAAACTCACTCGCGAGTCTCAGTATTCAACATGATTTCATTTTGACGAGGTACTATAACTGCTATTGATTTCAATGGCAATTAGAACCCTCTGGTGTTAAACCCTCGAAATATATTTCTACATGTTCATTGTTTGTGCCTGTCTTTTGTTGCACAATTTGTTGCACCACCCTTTTCCTGGTTTTCAAAACGAAATGTCCATGACCATATCCCTGGAATGCAGTGTTACACGATATCCGCTTTCATCAGGAAGACAATAATGCAACGGGCGAAGCCAATCAATGGAGACTGTACAGGAAACAAGAAGTTGCTGATCATGTTAATACAATTACATTTTGCTAAAGGGTATATAACAAATTATGTGAGGCTTAATTTATTTATCACATATGAGGTTCAGCCACGTACTATATGTCGACACAACATACAGAGGTACATATTGGTACAGTATAAGAAACGTTACATAAGAGTTATAACAATGATGTAAGCGTAGATCCACTAGTACCGGTATTCACAGCAGCATTTCAAATACGTATATGCCGGTAAGAGTAGGCCATACTACATGATCTTTGTTTCATTTACGGGTATGTACTAGTATACTATTATCATCTCAGCACCGTTGCGATAGGTTTAATAAAATATTGAATTCCAATCAATGCTTTTTATTCGAAGCTTGAGAAAGTATATCAGCAGTAATGTAGCGCGGGCTAAAATGCATAGTCGGAAGTCATACATACATGGCCTACATAAAACATTCTTGTGTCGACAGTGCATCGTTCGTCGACACAGGAGCTCTTTCGCACATTGACATTCGGCGACGCAGATTCAAGCACGAATGCGTAGGACCAATGTCACGTCAACGTACGACTTTGTGACAATCAGACTTTTCAGACACGAAGCAGGATATAACATACTACGTCCTACACACATTAACGCAAACCTGTACAAAGCCTCTTTGACAACCCAATGCGGTCGCCGCAGACCGCAGATTAACCACAACGTATTTAGACCGAACGATAAACGCAGACGTTTTGTAAAACCGTGTGGGCATCGTGCAGGATCCGTGTCTACTGGGCCCCGTACGGACAAATAGCGGTCACCGCGCATGGCTACCGGGCTTTTTCGATTTTGGCGTACCGCAACTGTGCAAGTTAAACGTGCGTCTATCGCTAGGTGTCCGTACAAATTACGGTGCCACAATGTCATTACAACGTTATAGCAGTTTGTTCGCACGATCGCCACAAGAGATCACTTGTCTTTTACAGCATTTAACTTGACATGTACATCAGACAGATACCATGTCAACTTCTAGTTTGCGTTTTGTTCAACTAAGCTATGTTGTTCTATCACTCATGAAACAAATCTAGTGAATTCGGAAAATGACAAAATTATGCTAAATGTGTGCAAATAATACCTGATAGTTTTACGAAGCCCGTGGTTTCGTACGAAGACGGCACTTGTCTTGCGTCAAACGAAAGATGGCTGTTTCGTTCTTGTGGCACTGGTACGTTTATCGCAAGGAGCTATACGGGCTTCGCAAAGGAGTCGTTCGGATTCTGCAAGTGCTGTCTATCGGATGCAAAATTTGAAGCAAAATCGTACTTTGCCCGCACGATCTCGGCACGGAGGCCTCATTGGCGCACGGCGAGTGATTGTCACGCGGTCTGCGCATCAACTTAAATGCTTGTGCTAATGTCTGTTGTGGTCGATAGAAAAAAACGCACGGTCGCCATGTGGTCGCCGGACGTATTTAAAAAATTCACCGTGAGCTCGCCTAACGGTCACCGCAACCTAGTTGTGACCAACGCTTAAGAATCTTGCCTTCAGTGGGTAGGTTTTTTAACATGTTAAAACTCAGCTACTTCTGATTTTTGCCCAGCGGCGACGCACGACTTCAACAACGGTGAAATGTGTCCTTTGTTTTATGAAAATTCTGCGCGTGTTAATATAAGAATTAACGTATGTATATTTCATTAAATAAATCTATATAGACCACTTTATACTGAATGGATATATTTGAAATTAAATGGAGATTTTGTTTATATGATTATAGAAAAACAACAGGAATACATCGCAGTTACAACCAACCAAACACAAAACTAACCAATATTGCGTCTCTTGGATTCAGTAAACTTACATAACACTTTAAGCCAAAATATTTGCCATTAATCTGGCATGATATAATGCAACGAGGGCTGTTCGGAAATTATTGAGACAGTGATTCTTGCAGGGTTAGAGATACAAACAATACTTTACACCATCGCAAACATCAACTTTATTGCTGTTAACATGCGAAATATGAGCAATATCAGACACGTACACAGACTGCAACCTCGATTTGCAGCATATCACTCTGTCGCATGCGGAGCACGCTAATGTAGTACCTGCAACGTCAACGTGTGTGTGAGGTACATTTTTATTGAGTGCACCGGGATTCTCTCCCATATGGCCATCGCCCCCAGAAGACTTGTTAGTTGGGTTACGAGGAATAGTGCAAGATACAGGAGACACCCCGTTCCAGAGACGACCCTGGGTCTTTTAGTGCCCGGTGTGAAGCACCTAGTACACTGCACCTCTCATGCGAAAGACGAGTTAGAAGGTTAGGGTGTAGCGGGGGCTCGAACCTGCGACCACTGAGTTGTGAAACCAGTGCGTTACTACTAGACCACGGATCCGCCACACGTCAACGTCAATGCAACGTCAATAACACCTTCACTCCTTCTCAAAGTAAACGCCATCTAATCGAATGCATTTCATATGGCGTTGAACCCATTTATCATACACGTTACTGCACCACTGATCGTCGAGTTTCCTCACAGCATTCAAAGTCGCACATTTCTATTGACCAAAGTCACAAAACCGGATTCCTCGGAGTTCCGACTTGATCTGCGGGAAAACCGCAAAATCCATTGGGGCTAGGTCGATCAGGGCTGTAAGCCTTGTTGCGGATGCAGTGTGGGCTGGCGCGTTGTCTTGGTGAAAGATGATGTTCTCTTGCTGTTGTGCCAGTTCGGGTCGCTTCTTCCACAGAGCATGGATAAGGTCCCTTCGTACCATCTAACGTTAATCACACAGAAAAAAACAACTGGTAAGTCTACAATAACGGTGTTATTAAATATTTCATATTAATCATCACAATTTAATATGTTCATATGCTTGATTAAAGGGCATAACATGTTCAAAAGTATTTCCGACATTTTATTCACTACCTTTGAATAGTAAGCTGCATTCACTGTCCATCTGGAACGAAGTGCGTCAACAGAATCCCATGGCGGTCCATGAACATGATGACCATGTGTTTCTCTGCCGATTTGCTCACTCTCGCTTTTTGGGGAGGTGCCGAACCCATTTTAGTCCACATACTTGATTGCTGCTTTGTTTCAGGATCATAGTAGTAGATCCACGTTTCATCAGTTGTTATGATACGATCGAGAAACCGCTCGCCACTGACCTTCCACCTCTGAACAAATATCTTGGATGCAGCAACTCGCCTCAGGCGCTCCTCGTCAGTGAGCATTCATGGTACCCGTTCCATATTCAGATTTTCTGTTAAGATTTTTTTGGCAGTAGCCACTCCTATGTCGTTACGCTGCGCAATCTCGCGCACAGTCTGGCGAGCGTCATCTCTGACTGCGGCAATCACTTCCGACGTCAGTTTCTCCGTTATAATTGATGGTCTTCCTCCTCCTTTTGTGTGATACGGAGTGGTCGAATCGTCCGAGAAACGTTTGTGCCATCGATATAATAAAGCCCGTGATACTCCCCGTCCACTATTTGTATGATCCAGCAGTTTCTTAGTTTCTGTTGGTGTTTTTCCGAGCTCTAAGCAAAATTGTATGAAAGTTCGCTGCTCCGTCTTATTCGCGGATTCCATGATTTCGCTACCAACGAGTTTTCACTCGACTTCTTCAAATACAAGGTACTCGAATGTTATTAAACCGAACGTTATCACACTTCACACATATGACGTCAATATCGCAATGCATTGATGACGTATTAAAGATTGATGTTTTCCCGCTATATATTCGATTACATAAACATTTTGTTAGATAGGTTTTATGTTGGCTAATGTTATCTTAAGGTGCTCTTGTTAGAGAAACGTTGTGCATGTATACCGTGTATAATTATAAAACTTATTTTAAATATCTTATTTTTGATATGATAATTAAATTTGTAAGATGTTTAAATGTGTTAGTCAGTTTACGTAACTGGACGACGTTTATTATGTAAAATACAACAAGTGTCTCAATAATTTCCGAACACCCCTCGTACGAATAAGCTTGAACAGTTCGAGGCAAATGTACACGTGCATTCACATCTATTTTGATCAATAAAAACTAGACAAAGTTCCCGGTGTTTTATTTAGAATATCATGCAGCTTGCCGAGTGTTAACGGTTAATATTCGGATGTAATTCGTGTCACCACAATGTTCAAAATGCAAATATTTATTATGTCCATAAACAGTTTTACTTTGGGGATCAGTGTTTTTTATTAAACAGTATCTAACAAATCAAATGTTCCTTGTAATTCATATACCACACAAACATACACAAACTAGGCTGTATTTAACAGTTACATTTTGTTTGTGTCAAACTGTTCAACCTCATTCGTAGATGCATTATAGCATTGAAGCTGTGTTTATGTTTCTGTATTTTATTAACAGTTTCTTTCTGCATGTTGTCTTTACATGTTGCTGAATGTTCCTCAATTTATTTTTAAGATCATTACACGAGATCCCCATACATTAATTCATAACATTTAACACTGCTCTGGGGCATACGGTGATACACATATTGCAACTATTTCTTTACGAATGCATTTGCTCAATGGCATTGAAACTATCGCAAGATCCAGTATTCTGAAACAAACGTTCTGACATGAACATGGCATATGAACAGCATTCACTTGCTTGATCACTGCAAACATGTTCGGTCTTTAAACAACTGCATTTACTGCTGAACTGACAAATAGAATATTAGACTAATAGAACTGAACACAACGTACAATTTAATGACTGCTTTCGTTATTTTTCATTATGAACAATAACTTAATATGATTTTCAAAGGACTGAACAAGAATAATACTACAGTCAACAAGGCATACATAATGCGCTCACGGTGATATTCACTAAAGTATTTGCTTATTTTTTTAGTTCAAATGTTTCAATGGTAACTTGATGCTCAGTTCACACAAGATATTACAAGCCAGAACTTCACACTTCCAGAGTAATAAATACAGCAAATAGTGTGTACTGCTAATTACTGACCAACAAGTTACAAAGTATGCATGAAGATGATTGCAAGCCATGCACTTTACTTCAACAAACCTACATTAAGGCATTGGATACTGGAAACTTGCTTGCTATTGATTACTCAGGCATTAGACACTCGTTCGTTGTTCCACATGGTCACAAGGAAAACAACTCACTAATATTTAACACTGGGACCATTATGGTCGCCATCTTCTAACTGGGTTCCTATTCGGTTCTTCCAGTCACATAAATAAACCAATATTCAAAATGTTTTTAAAACAGGTTGCAGCAGTCCATTTGATGGCCAGCTGAAGTTCATTTGATCCTTTGAACTACGACGGCATTCTGCAGCTTGGCTGTCTCTATCGTTTCAGATTCGTCCATGAGTTCTCTGTTAGGGAATGTGGTTTGTAAGATGAAGTTTGCATTCTGATACTCAGGTCTGGATCTGATACAAGGGTTAAGGAAAACACATCTCACAACTCTGGGAAGGATATGGTCAATAAATTCATCTTAATTCAAAGAGAAAAAGTAACTGCTGTTGAGCACAGCTATTTCGAAGTTGTTGGGACCGTTGAAAATTGTTCGAAATAAGAGTTTCAAATAGCGATGTTCAAACCTCCGCACAGAGATCTGACTGGTTCTGAGCACTAATTGAATCCCTGCCGTCAAAACAAACCACGTGATGATGATCGATTTAAATCTTTGACAATATTAATTATGGTTTTATTTAGTTATTTTTTCGTGTTTTTTGTTGGCATTTATAATGACGGTTTATAAATAACATTGTAAAGATACTCACAGTTATATCTCAACCATATATCCACTTAATGCTGATTATTTACCTGCGCATCAGTCATCACTTGGTAACCCAGAGAAAAATGGAAGTTGTGAAAACTTAACAGAGCTACAACTGCCAAGTCATCATACATTTGATACACAGCTTGGGATTAGGTGTAACTCCGAAATAAAAACTGATGTGAAAACAGTAGTTGGGACCGGACTTTTAGTTCGAAATAGAGATGATTTCAAAATAGGCAACTTCGAATTAATGATTGTTTCTTAGTTAAATAAAAAAAGGAAAAAATCACAACCTTTTTATTTTAATAGTTTGAAATAGCGATTAATTCAAATTAACAGTGTATGAAAAAGCAGTGTTCAACTGTATATGTACCTTATCAGTTAAATGAAAATTATACTTAACCTGTATTATAAAGCAAAAAAGAAAGAGTCTGTGTTTGATAAACACATGCCCCTGGTTGGTGCTGGATAGCCCATTTCTTAGTCCAAATTAGGTCAAGGTCAATGTCAAAGTGAGGTTGGGTTGGGTGATATGGGTGGATTGGGGATAGTCATAAGCAACAACTGTGTAAGTATCCAAGTGTTGTAGCAAGCGGTGTGGCACTAGGTAAAATCTAGTTAACCAAGAAACAGCCCATTTGAATTATTCAAAGTGCACATTAGGTCATAGTCAGGGTCAAATTGAGGTTGGGTGATATGGGTGGATTGGGAATGGTCATAAGTAACAACTGTGTAAATATCCAGTTGTTGTTCCAAGCGGTGTTGGCGCTAGATGAAACGGTAAAATCTGGTTAACCAAGAAACAGCCCATTTGAATTATTCTAAGTGCAAATTAGGTCAAGGTCAAGGTGAGGTTGGGTGATATGGGTGGATAGAGAATGGTCATAAGCAACAACTGTGTAAGTATCCAAGTGTTGTAGCAAGCGGTGTTGGCACTAGGTAAAATCTAGTTAACCAAGAAACAGCCCATTTGAATTATTCAAAGAGCACATTAGGTCAGGGTCAAATTGAGGTTGGGTGATATGGGTGGATTGGCAATGGTTATAAGTAACAACTGTGTAAATATCCAAGTGTTGTTCCAAGCGGTGTTGGCGCTGGATGAAAAGGTAAAATCTAGTTAACCAAGAAACAGCCCATTTGAATTATTCTAAGTGCAAATTAGGTCAAGGTCAAAGTGAGATTGGGTGATATGGGTGGATAGCGAATGGTCATAAGCAACAACTGTGTAAGTATCCAAGTGTTGTAGTAAGCGGTGTTGGTGATAGACGAAACAGTAAAATCTACTTAATCTTGTCACGGACGGAAGGAAGGACGGACGGAAGGACAATCACTATATGCCTCTCGCATCAAGATGCCGGGGGCAAAAAAACATTAACAATGCATATACATGTAGTTAAATAATAGCATTTTTGAGTAACATATTTTTTACAACATTTAATTTGCTGAAACCAAATTGTAGAATATTTGCATGAATTTTTGTTGATTTTGTTTTGTCCATGATTGGACTAACAGCATGTCAATGCAACAACAACAAACAATGTGATTTACATGGTTAGGAATGCACTGTTCCAAGGATACGAGGTAATATGACGTCGAATATCACTAACTGTGTGTGTCAGGTTAAACTTCAGAAGTAATCTGAAAAACACAATAATCTAAACAAATATATATTAAAGTGAAAAAAATGTATAAATCACACTACTATCCCTAAACGTGCCTTTAAGTACTTTTGATGTGAACAGAATGACATATTAGTCAAAAATAGAAAATAGTTTCATATAACCCAGATTGAAATACAAATGTGAAAGGGAAATGCTCATTTCTGGTATAATTCACTTTTTTATCATATATAAAACTATTTTAATAACAATTTAACATGCAGGGATCTCGGAAACGCAAAATGAAATATTTGGACGCATATTTGTTTAAAAGGACGCATTTCAAACCCATGCCAAGAGTCCTTGGGACGCACGCTTTTTGGCATACTTCGTATACCCTGTTACTTAACACATACATGAGTGCCTGCAGTAAACTCGGCAGTAGTCGCGATAAAATCAATATCGGCCCCAGTACACACTGCAGCTGTCAAAGTCTAGCCCTTTAGCTCCGCCCACACCATTCCAGACAGTTACTGTTAATTTTCATTGGTAAATTACATTTGTCACTCATTGCTGTGCTTTAATGCACAAGTCAATTAGAATGTGCGAAATCGTCGAAATGTGACAAAAGGCGTCCTTAATTAAAGACGTTCGCAACAATTTCGTCCAATTTTGTTCCAAAGACAGATTTTCTTAAAAATTTCCACAAACATGTGTCAATGTATCCTAAAACTAAAACAGTCTTAAAAAATAGGGGTCACCGGCCTTGTTCCGGAAATATTGGGGTTTAAATACCCTACCTGTCGAAGCCCTTTTTCAGTTTGTGTGACTAGCAATGTTCAATTATATAAAGCGTTCATTTTCAAACAAGGACGGAGATTTTTAAATGCATCTTTGTTTTAATCTATCGTTTGGCAATATCCAAGTGCAGTTTAATGTTAAAACGCGCTTTATCTATAGTTACCATTTAAAAAATGACTTTTAATAGACACTTAATGAGGTTAATTATGCATTGAATATGCCTTTGAAAACATCAATTAATAATCAAATATTCAAATATCTTTTGTTCCAAACGACAGGTTTAGTTAAAAAATTCCATATACATGTATAATTATATACTGAAACTAAAACAGTGTTAAAAAATAGGGGTCACCGGCCTTTGTCCGGAAATAATAGGTTTTGAATACAGTACCTGTCGAGGCAACGTTTTCAGTTTGGATTTTGTTATCAATGTTTTAAGTATATGTAGGAGAGCTTTTTTTCAAACAAGGTTATGGTTCTTTCAACTGTTATGTTTTCACATGTCGTATTTGGCAGTATACAAGTGTATTTTGATAATAAAAAACGATTTACTTATATTTACTGTTAAAATTATGAATTTGGCTGGACATTTAAGTAGGTCTAATAGGTATTAATAGTACCTTTTGAAACATCATTTATTATGCATCAATATATTTTGTTCCAAACGACAGACTTTCTTAAATTTTCGCACATACATGCACCGATGGTATACTTACATCAATTAACATTAATAAAAAGTCACCGAATTTGTTTGGGAACTATTGGACTTTAAATAGGGTACCTGTGTAGCCTTTTTCGTGTTTCGTGTTTACGTACACAACGTTTCAATTGCCAAAATAGAAAAAGATATTTAATGGATCTTTCTTTTTGACTAATTTGTTTGGCAATACATTGTATACGTGTGGTTTTGATAATTATAATGCTTTATGAACTTTTAACCATTGACTGGAACTTAATGACTCACACAGATTTATATTTATTGATTGAAATTAGTATATTGTAACCTATAAACAATAAAGAAATAATGAAGCAAAAGGAGAAATTAACCCAATTATTTCTTTTTGTTGCAAACGTCTTTAAGAACAGTTTTGAACATATTTGACAACTTAAAACAAACAACATTGTTAAAATCAGTGAAAAACAGCTTCAGCTGATTTTATTCACAAGTACCTGTGATTTCATTAATTTATATTGCCAATCCAATTTCATGAATAACAACTAAATCTCAGTAATACTAGTACTGGTTAGCGTGTAATTGTCAGACAGTAGTATTATCCGGACGTTTTTAAATATTCGCGTTTCGTTAGCGCTTTTCGTATTTTATCATCATAATACAAATAAACGCTTATATTTTTAAGTATGTTTCGTTTAACTTCGAAAATAGTGAGTTTATTTTTTGGTAAAACCCCAAATGTTTACGTCGATAGTCTGACACGCATGCAACTGTTGTCTGGGGAAGTAATATGACGTGCGCATGCGCGATAAAATCCCAATTTGGGGCCCAGACAGGGTTTGTGATAGTTTTGGCTGTCTGCTCATTATAGCAGACGAACTCTGGCAGAACATTATTTAACCCCCTACGACGTTAAGGACGTGCGTAGCAGCTACATAGATACGTAACGTCTAGTAAACTCTTTAAAACGTCATGCTTCCATATTTGTTTCAACGCCTTACTTATATTCTCTAGTAATTATTAAATCATTGGATTAAGTGGTATTATTTTGATATAAATTACGCATCTGATTATTTATTTGTTGTCTAATATAGATTAAATAAAGTTATAAAGCAGTTCTCCGTATATTTCAGTGTAAAAAAAAAACGTCCGGAAAATACTACTGTCAACGTGAAAAAGACTGTGTTTTATGTACCCCTTTCAGGACCTCTATTGTTGCATATGCGCACAAGTGAAACTTATTTTGTTTACATACGCAAACGGGTGATTAGCCCAGAATATTACACGCGAATTTTCATCGTTGAGTTTGTTCATGAATTGAAACTGTCCCAAAATAAATGCATATTTCGTCCGACAAATACTCGCTCACCAGTACGGTGATAGCGATTTTTGTTTTGACATAAATTTTAGGGCTGAATTTTGACAGGAATATAAAAGCATCGATCAATAATCATACATAAAGGAACTCTCATAAAAGCATCGATCAATAATCATACATAAAGGAACTCTCTAGTATATAACACCTTTGAAAAGACATAAATTAACAATACTGGCGGTAATTTAAGTACAAAATATTGCAATGTCACATATTTTCGCAACCTCGCGAAAGTTTTCGTCGCAGATTTTACAGGTCACAAACATTTGTAAAACACATGCAAACGCATACTTGGGTGTGTAATATCACCAATAATTGCTCCTTTTTACATTTTTGTGTTGTTAGCCTGTTTCACAATTACTGTACTTGACAGTAACTTATGCTTTACTCTAATCACCGCATCATAACTTTTTACTAGGCCTACACATTACAAATCAGTAAACAAGTTTAGACCATCAATTGCTAATTGTCCAGAATTTACCTGTTTTAAAATAAATTATTGGTACAAAATTATTGTTTTATAAGATATGATTAAGTATTATATATTATCATTATAATTACATAACCCAATAAAAATAATATAAATAATAATAATAATTATTATTATTATCATGATTATTCTTTTATTTATAACTGTAATATATTGCATAAATGTATAAATTGTAAAAATTCCATTCTTTCGCGTGTCACGAACATAAATTTTATTTCTTTTCTATTTGGGACTCCTACTTTTTAGGGGGAAGGAGTCCCAGGACTCCTATTTTAAAATCCTAGTGAGATCCCTGAATGACATGTCTTCTAGATTGTTGTTAACTAGTTCATGAATACAATAGATACATGAGCAGAGACTGGGAAACCCATGCAAAATGCGATATTTGCGCACATAAAGGAGAACAATCACATAGAAATGTTCATCGATGTGATTTACGTCGCACCAACATTTTTTATTACGAATCGCAAAAACTCTGCAGTACAATACAAATGGCTTGGTCTGTTTTGTCACTATGCAGTGAGATGTTATATGAACATAAATCAAATTTCCTGATAAGACATTTCAACTTTATGGTTGCTTTTATGTTTCATACGCGTAAAGTGTTGTTTGACTTTCACAAAATGTTATTACTGTAAATCCCATAAAAATCAGAGAAAATCCCATAGATTTTTGAAAAAATCCCATAGATTTTTGTAGAGATGAGCAATTATCTCATATGGAAAAATCCTTTCTCAGTCACTGCATGAGTATGGAAGAACAGCTCAATTACCTGGTACCATCCATTAATCTGATTTGTAAAGTTGTATATGGTTTGGATTCATCTACGGACACACTGGAGCCGCCTCCCCTGGGGACAGATGCGGTAGACCTCACAGGACTCACCAGGTTGGGTACCGGACTGTAAATGTGCAGTTCACACAGATGTGCTTTTTCTATGTTTCAATGGTTTAACTTATTTCTTGATAATCATTCACCCAGATTTAATGACAATCATTTATTGACTCTCCAAAAACTTTCATGTTGTAATTAACATTAATTAACAGACTTCAGGCTACAAATACCTTTCCATACTATAGTCTGTTTATTTCAAATACATAGAAATTGAAAAGCTGCAACAATGAAGCTGAAGACAGTAGTACCTGCCGAGTGTGTGCCCCTCTCCAGTGAAGGCCCTCAAGGGCACCTTGGGCTTAACGTAGTTCTCTTGCCTGTGGTCCTCCATGCTCAGGTTCACCTCCCCGCCTTTCGCTGCACGGATCAGCTCCTGGGGCACCTCCCTGCACACCAGCAAACACACTCAACTACACACGGAACTCTGTTGATGTACAACTAATTAACTCACGCTAACACACTCTCAAAATAATGGTTTTGTCCATGCTTTCTTAACTTTCTCTGATATTGATAATGTTTTATATTGTAAAAAAATAGTTGAATACTTGCCATACAATTCTTTGTTAATAAAGAACAGGGGGTTAATTTTGCCACTATCACCCGATAACAACTGACAAACACTGTTGCAACTTGCATATTTTGTGTGTGCAGATTTTCCTTGCTTATACCTGTGATGTTCCCATCTCAACAGTGGCAAGAGCAGGAATCTACCAACTCATTGAGTTTGTGATCAACACAATACCACTGTTATTATTTATTATAAGTATCAAATGATATTTTATGTGTGCAATCACACGCCCATGTATTGCACATCAGTTATTAGAACAGAGTCACCACACCAAACATTCAAAGCAACATGACACACATACACTGCAATATGCAACTACGCAGACAATACAGACAGAAAGGAGGACCTAGTATACTTGAAAGTATACATGTATTAATACAGACCCGTTAGAAATGGAAGCGAGGAAGTCCTTGTTTGCAGGGTCCTGGAAGTCGCGGAGAGGGCCGTCATCCACACTGAACCCGTCCTTCCACAGCTTCAACACGCAGTCTATCTACAGAAAGCAACATGCTCTCATATGCATCATACATGTAGCTCATTGGGCTCATTTAGAATTGTCCATCAATTTGTTTAATTTTATTTTCAATTATTCTGTGATATTCACATATTTAACGACAGGAATTTAGTATGGTATAGCTTTATTCAAATGTTACAAACTTGTCTGAGAACATGCACTTATGTTTACACTGCAATACAATATAGGTTCAATCTATTTATAAACCACAAAAGAAGACAAAGAAATGGTACTTTCATAGATGATTTTTAATACTTAATTTTAAAACAATGACTGTGTTGCATGTTGTACAATTATTAACATATCATGGCTTTGAACACTTTGAAGTGTTCTGAAGCCTGCTACAAACTACTCCACTAAGATTGCCAGAGTTATGTAACCCGCCTAAGATATTTAGTTACTGACACCATGACTATGATCTTAATAAAATTATACACAAAACAGAAATGTTGTGATTACACCCACATATTTCGGTTGATATACCGATAGATATCTGGTGCAATCTATCTGATTATTGAATTTATCTCTGTTTATCCTTGGTGAGACGAAAGTGGTTAAAGATCAAACTAACACTATGCTTGGGCGTCACTCACCATTTATGCCTTTTTATGGTCACATTAAGATTTACCCAGCTATGAGGAGCAAATGCGAAAAACAGGATACTTGTATTCTGCATAACTAAACAAACCTGTTTTTTGTGGAACATGACAGGTTCCCCATGGACCCGCTGAGAAGAGCTTCCCTCTGTATCCCCCAGCCTGTAGCCGGAGCCCTTGAAGGCCGGCCCGGCGCGGGGCTGAGGCGCTTCCTTAGGCACCTCCTCTGCACCGTGTCTGCAACATAACAATACACAAGTACTGAGTGCAGCCTCTTCAAGAGTCAGCAGTTTTCTTGAACTGAATATAAACAGTAAATAATTAAATATAGGCTCAAAACTAATAATACCAGTAAGAGGAACATGATAGTTCAGTCTGGACAAACATTCATTGCATACCATAGCCAGGAATCTTCCTGTCAATTTCTAATACCAGTAAGAGGAACATGATAGTTCAGTCTGGACAAACATTCATTGCATACCATAGCCAGGAATCTTCCTGTCAATTTCTATCCTTTATTATCATTACTTTTACAACTTTTGAGCTTCTGAGAAAAGGTGAAAGGAAGAACGAAAATAATGTTATAACAGAAGCAGAACAGTCATTTCATGCTTAAAATTATGTTGTGATCAAACAATGTCGCAGTCTGCTTTTTAAGACTTAACAACTGCCACTATGTGATTTCAAAGAATTCAATTGAACATTTTTAGAGACGACTGAAATACATAGGTATTATGTTGTGGTAATAGTTCCCCCAAACTGAGTGAAGGATTTTATAGAATATACATTTTACTATTAAAAGTGACTTACTCTCTGGCTGATTTGAACAAATCCTCAACAACATTTTTCTTTTTCTTGGGCCCTAACACTTGCTGTCCACTGAAATGCAAATGCCAAAATGTCATGACAATGCCTATACATCAAGTATCAACATACAACCATTACGTCCCTCTAACACATCGGACAGCCAGCAACAATTTCAGTATTTTAAGTTCCAGTGGTTTTGGGTTTATCAACCAGTATTTATGGCTTCTGCAAATGATTACCGAGTATAGTACACTTTAATTGGTCAATAAATGTCATACATAGCACATAGTTGTCGATATGAATGTTTAATACAATTGAAATGAATGCATTTATCTTACATTGGTTATGCTTAGAGCTGCACTGATATGTGTTGGTTCAAACACAGCCATATGAGGAAATGATTGTTCACAATATAACTGTGTATGCCATGTCTGTGCATGTGCTACCTACCTGTGTTCTGATCCGCCTGCGTAGAACGACATGCCATGTCTGTGCATGTGCTACATACCTGTGTTCTGATCCGCCTGCGTAGAACGCCTGCCCTTCCTCCTCACTGGACTCGTCCTCGTCATCTCCAGCATTCATGGAACCAATAGTTGCAAACCTGACATACAACACTATGAAACATCTATAACATGCCCAGCTAACATCTAAGGTTTCCAGTAATCTGAGTGTACACTACTTTATGGAAACAATCAATGTAGACAGATAGTTTTTTTATGATTGTGGCTATGTGTATTACCATATGCAGTAGGTCAGCAACTCTGCACAGTACTTATTAAGCACCATCTATGTCCATGTTTGTACAGAGTCATTCTACTATTGAATGTCATTGGGTTTTGTTTTTTGGCTTCATGTATTTAATGGATTTGCTTGATTGTTTGACACATAGTTATCTCTTTATTAGTTGGTTATGGCAGTTTTAAGTTAATTTACTTGTTTTCCCAGGAAATCAAAATGAAATCAAATGAAAGGTATATTTTCAAGGCTCAAAATGTTGCATATCGAGACATTAAGTTTACTTAATTTAATTACTGTTGTGAATGATCATTTATACTATAAAACTGATTTCTGTGCAGAAATTTGCTATATGAACTTACAAAAGAGTAAATGAAAAACAAGAAATAAAAGAACAGAAATTACGAAAAAACTAAGTTTTTATACATATTTTCCACACCATTTAGTCTTGTTTTAATAACAATGGAATTAACCCTTAAAGAAAACATAGCTCTTTTTTTGTGTTCATTTTGCAAATTTTCTGTTCATTTCTTTATTTTTGTAAGGATATTTACTACCACACAATCTTGTCAGATATCAGATCATCCTGTACGCCATGTATAATTATTTGACATTGTTAGCATTAGTACACACATTCTGTTACTGCCTACCTTGAGCTACCCGGGCTGCTGCCCCGCTTTTTCCCGCCTTTAGAAGTGTCCTGTCTAACCTGGCTGCTAGCTGGGGAAACATACTGGGCTACTGGCGGGTTGACTGACTGTCCAACTGCCACCAGATCATCATCGTCATCCGGATCTCCCTCATAGAAACTAGCCATCGCCATCTAACAGAGATAAACATACTCAATGTAATGCACGTTTCTGATCACAAACATAAACTTAAACTTTTTTATTCAAAACGTTCACTTTAAAATAGGAACATACCTTTGTTATCAACTCCAGTGTCAAGGCCAACCTCCCTATAACTCTGTTTTGCATTTTGACTGAACTATGCCCCTTTTTCACTTAGATTTTCTGGTTAAAGTTTATATTTAAAACTCTTGTAATTTCAAAACTACATAAGTTATGAACTTCATAAGGTTGAAACTTGGAATAATTTGATGAAATAATTGCCATAACTCAGTTTTGTATTTGAACAAATGTATGCCCCTTCCACTTTCCAAAATATGTACCAACAGAAATTCTTCGAATAGTCGAGCGCGCTGTCCTCTGACAGCTCTTGTAAATTTAGGCTCTTGTAAATTTCAGCTTTATATTCTTCTATCATGTCAGTCATATTTTGCATTTCAAAAAAAGTTTTATCAACATTTATGAAGTCACACGCGTTTTTTGTTCTCGAATTAAAATCCCCAAACATACAAAAGTGTTTATATTTTTTCGCGTACACATCAAGTTCAGTTTGATTACTTAAGAAAGGATCTATTTCTGCATAGTCAGAATTTTCTGGGGGAATGTAAGTAACTTTCTGGGGCAATTATAAGATCACTGTCTGTTTTAACAAGGTTTTTAGAAACTTTTAACCATATCTATAAGGTGATAACATGCAACTAATTATATGCCCCAAGGCAATTAGAGTGGCATTTAATTTCATGTAGAACAAACAGCTTTTTTTTAATCGTCGATATCAGCAATTAATAGAAGTGTGCCATGTTTGTAACGGACGAGATCATACGATAATTAGATATCAAAACACGTTCATAGTTAAATAAGCAAAAGTCCGTAATTAAAAGATTGTCACGACAATCGGTATGAAATGTTGAATTTGAAAATGAAAATTCACTTGTCAAAATGGCCAGTTCAGACGTAAAAATACTCCTTGTAAAAAACGTTTGTTATATTCTGATGACGTCTCTTCTCCATCTTACATGCTCAAACTTCAATATTCTCCAGTGAACAGAAATTGTAAAGACTGTTGGAAGTTGGAACTCTTTTGGTATATGAACATAGTATATATAGAATTGCTGCTAATTGACGTCTTATGTGTATTTTCAGTTTCCTTTCCGGTGTACCTCATATTTATATGTGTATCAGGGATTATCCTAGAGGGCGACATGGGCGAAATCGTCGCCTTATGGTGTCTGACTTCGCTCTGTGATCTGATCAAAGCGAAATCAAAATCGCCGAAAACTGTCGATACCAATGCTTATTCCTCTAATCTTATGCCCACTACTGTCATGGTTTTCTAAATTGTGGAGATAACGATGCTTCTATTACCCATAATCGATCTGTTGACAGCGTGGGAAAGTTTGTTACACATCACTGACCTGGCATTGTGTTAATCAATCAACCAATCAGCTAAGGTTATACCAATTGCGGTTCCCGACTTCGCTGACTTACTTTCAGAGTAAATCTGTTATTAGCAAAGGCTGTCGGGAACCAAGAAACCGATTGCACACTGGGCGATATGATAAACCGGTTTACACTAGAATTTACAGTCGTTCAGAGTTATTATTACCGTTTAACGTACTGTAAAAGAACTTATATTCAGGCTATGAATATTTGCTGTTCGCATAATTGCGATGTTTGACCTTAGAACTGACAATTAATTTAAAATTAAAACAAAAAAATACACTGATCACTTATTTTCCATTTCCGCAGTTAACACAATCGTAACAAACACCGCGTGTGAAAAGTAACAGATAATTCCCATTTTGTAGTAAATGACGTCATCCAAAAAAAAGCATTGAACAACACACGACACCATTACAACGTCATTTCATTCTCCTGTGGTTTCTTTGTTCTGACGCCGACTAACGGCGGGAAAATTATGTTGCACGATTTCCACGTGCAGCTTGGTGACAACCAAGTGGTGTACAATACCGGTACTTGTCTACCTGAGCAATGTATAACATGTAGCGTTATTAGGAGAAATATCAAGGGCGTTAATAAATCTACATTGTAACATATACTCTTTATATCAATACATTATTTTAAAGGAAACCAGTGACTGCCTTATGAAGTGTAAGTATCAATTGTCATAAACATAAACATGAGTGCTTGTTTTTAAAAAATACTGCTTCTAATACCAATTAAACTTATTAAGCTATTTTGTGTTTATCTTTCATTATTACAGGTTGTAGTCTTTGTAATTAATTAATTATACATAATTCAATTGATTGATTGGCTAAAAAGCTGCTTTACGCGCCAGTGTCAATTATCGATAAACTTCTTCCTGAATTTGGCAAAAGAAAAGAAGAAGTCTCTTCTCCCTAAAATTTTGGGCTAGGATGATCCCTGTGTATATTTCTGTATTAATATGTATCATATTTGTAAGTAGTAACATTTAAGTATTGTAAAATGTCGATTTGTAAAAATAATATATTGATGATGTTAATAAACATATTAATAGTGCATTGCTAAAATATTTCTTGTTGCAACTATTGTGATCCATGGACATATTTTACTGCATTTGTATATGAAATATGCTATGTTTTGTTACCAGGGCCGGACGCAGACCAGGCTTGGGGGGCTGGATGATGTAGAATTGGTAGTGACAGTAATTAAGTAACAGTTGCAACAGCAGCAGAAGTAGTTGTAGTGGTGGTGGCAGCAGCAGCACCAGTAGTAGCAATAACATCATCATCACAGATAATAAAAAAATCACAATTAGGGACCTTGAAAGACCTTGGGAAAAAAAGCAGAAAAAAACAAGAAGATTGTTTTAGCTACCAATTTATAATACATTCTTTGTATATTGGGAATGGTCATTTGTGATGGCTTTAACTAGTTTTTTTCCGCAGTTTTTTCATTTTATGTTACTAGGACTGTTTCTATTGTCGTACTTAAAATTCAACAAAGTACATATTTTTTACCAAATAGAAAGTTATAAATTTGTGATTTAGAACACCCTATAACAAAATAGACTATATTCCATATACTATATAACAGGGACCATATGTAGCCATATCTTTGCAAATTTTAAATCATGAGCTTTTCAACCTAAATTGACTTTCACATGGATTATTTCCGTATCAATGGGGTATTCATATTACATAACATTATTAATATTGTATCATTATTGTATCGATACATCTCTGTACGAACCAAATGTATTGTGGTAGATTTTTTCCTAAAATCTTTGGGATTCAGTCCCATCATCAGCCTTAAAAAACTGTTAGAAAAAAAAATGTTATGACGTATGTGCCATACCTCTACCTAAACCAGATAGTTGGAATAAGGCGTAAACATTGTTTTTAAGTGGATGCTATCAAAACAAAACAAAAAACATTTAATAATTGGAAGAAAAGTAAATAAAACAAATAAATATCTGACAGACTCAATAAAATGTTCTAGGGTCGGGGCATCTTAATTACAATTAGGGTGATTCCGACCATGGTTAATTAACGATGTCGAGCCAGTGACAAATTTTATTTTATGAATTAATATGTTTCCAGCCACTCAAACACCATGATTGGTGTATGCTCAAGGTACCATCCAGCTCCCAGATTAAATGTCCAGATAAAGTGATAGGCAATATACACGGTAAACAAAGTGACACGCCTAATGTTTACTGATTGTGTAAGATCAAAGCCCAATCCCGACAAAGTCATAAAATAAGGCAATATACGGTACACAAAGTGACACGCCAGTTTTTTACAACTTGTGTAAGAACAAAGCCCAGCCCAAAAATGATATCGCCGGGATCAGCAGCAATTATATGTGAAAATATAATTTATATATACTAGAATAGTTATATATAGTATGACACCCGAACGACTCTTACTAAAAAACTACGTGCGACTCCTAATTGTCCCAAAGTTTTAAAATTTGGCGAAAAAAAGTGGTGACAACTTTTCAAAAGCCAGAGGAAACCTTGATATTGGACTAAGAGAGCGGAAACGAAATTGGTCTACCGACCGAAAGACATTAGCAAATCAAGATACCGCGACATGTTCGCTGCAGGCATAATAAGAATTCATTTAATGTACCCCCACCCACTCGGACACTGCGTTGGACACCGGGTAATAAAATACTTTATCATTAGCTAATAATCTGTTTAATAATTCTGGGCTTATTAAATAAAAACCTCTAAATTCCATGCAGATGACTCCAAGTAAAATTGAGCTCTGCTTTGATCAGCGCCAGTAATTTTGACAAAACTGTCAATCATGTCTTGTTTTGCTTTGTCAGCCATCTTTAGTTAGTTTAGGTTAGATACCAGTAAATCATTGTGTATCCCTCCGTGGTATCCCTCAAAAGTAGTGCCTATTACTAAAGAGTTCCTCTTCTCTTCTGGCATAAAAGCCATTTAGGTATCTCAGACATGCCTTTTGTGGTTATTTCTAATATTCTATGCGTGTCTGCAACATTTTGGTGCATTTCATTGGAGGCTAACTTGAAAGGTGAACTTTTGGGGGGGGGGGGGGGGGGGGGTTTACTGTGGTATGGGGCTTTTGTCGAAATATGACTGCCGAAACCCTGTTTTCTACCGGTTCCTGCATTCAAGTGAGATGCATTTTCTTAGAAGTATGACATATCTTTTTTATTGCAAACTGTTTAAGAGGACAGATTGATCTTTAAATTGATACCAAGCTTGCACAATCTGAAATAAAGGAAATGCTAGAAAAATGCTTGGAAATTTTGCAGTGTTATAATGGGACTCTATGGGAATTGGAATTACTGGTATCTAACATTTACATTAATTACCGTTTACTGTCGTACCTTGTTGTGTTAAGTTTAAGAACCACTAAATAACGCCGATCGTACACGAATCTAAAAAAATTTGGTTCAGTTACAGGACCTGTTCACAGATTGGCAAATTGACAATTATCTTTTTTGTCATAGATCCCAAAAAGTAAAATACATTACTGACAGTAGATTTAAACAAGCGAAATACAGGGGAGGAGATCGTAAAGTGAACTCGGCTACCTTTAAGTGAGACTGGTGCTCAAAATGGCCGGTTTTGAAACAAATGCTGGATGTTTTTCTATGATTCGTACAGCTTTTTTCCGTTTTTCGTCCCAAGAATATGTGTTGTGTTGTTCTTCACATTAGTGCATACTCATTTGAGTTCACCACTATGAGTTAATAAAAAAGTTATATACACAATAGTGAAACAAACATAAAACATGTTGTCAGAAGTGGGATCAATGGACCTACGTCAAAATCGGATTACTTAAATGCAGTTAAACACAATTTGTGCTAAATAATTAACTCAAGCAAGTTTAAGAAATGGCTTTATCTGGAATAACACCACCAGTTATGGACTGGAACAGTTCGAACTTACCATCTACGTGGGAGAAATTTGAAAGACACATACAATTAATATTCTCTGGACCATTGAAAGAAAAATAGGAAGAGGAGAAGATTGCGTTCTTACTAATATGGGTCGGTGAAAAAGGCCAAGACATTACTCAAGCATGGACTTTGACAGAAGAAGAAAAAACACAACTACAGACATACTTTGACAAATTCCAGAAACACGTGAAACCAAAATTAAACCCAGTATTTGCCAGATATCAATTCTACAAGGAAAATCAGAATAATGACAACATCGAACAATTCGTGACAAGGCTCAAACTAAAAATTACTGACTGTCGGTTTCCAGCAATACACAGGATGAAATGATTCGAGACCGAATAGTATTTGGTGTCAAAAATCAAAAACTACGCGAGAAACTAATCAACGAAGGTGAAAACTCGACACTTGACAAAGCATTACAAATATCGCAAAACTTCGAATACTGTAGACAACAAATGTCGCTAATCAACCAAAACCAACAAGACGTACACCTCGTCAACACTCGTTGCAATGGACGTGCACGTGGCGGAAGAAGAGGTCGAGGCCAAGGTCGACACCCAGCACATAGGGGAGTCCAACAGACAGCCCCAAACCAGGCAAATGGACGGGATAGACGGTAACTGCGGTAACCCGCCTCACAAAGAACGGACACAATGCCCTCCATGGGGAGAGATATGCAACTGGTGTCATAAGAAAAATCACTGGAAACGAGTGTGCAAAGCGAAATACGTGCATGATGTCGATCAGTATGACAGTGACAGTGAACACACTCAGGAAGACGATTCGTGGATACACACTTATTTTATAGACACGGTAAGTCAAACACAATCTTCCGCCCAATCGTCTACTCCTAATAAGGCATTCGTAAATGTAAGCATTGGCCCCAATTTGCATGACATACGATTCAAAAGTGACACCGGGTCGCGCGTAAACACAATCCCCCAAAAGACTTCGATTCGCTCAATATCAAAGCCCCTTTGAAAGCCACCAATTCAAGACTGACTTCGTACTCAGGCGATAACATACATGTTCTGGGCAAAATCAATCTGAAAAGAAAATACCGTGCAACAGAGACGCGCGCGAATGTCTACATTGTAAATAGCGCACAGCCACTGATTGGTCTGCAAACCTCGCTTGATTTAGGCCTGTTGCAATTGACATACGCGATAGACAAACAGAATGACAGCCATATGACTAAGGAATCTGTCATGTCTGAATATGGCGAGCTATTTAAATGTATCGGAACCCTCCCAGGCAAAAGTAAATTGCACATCCGCGAAGATGCGATTCCGGTGGTGACGCCACCAAGACGCGTGCCGGAAGCCTTAAAATCTCGAAGAGTCCGAACTTGAGGAAATGGTCAAGGGCAGCATTGTAAGGCCTGTGTCGGAACCAACAGACTGGGTCAATCCAATCGTGGTTGTTGAAAAACCCAACGGCAAATTAAGGATCTGCCTAGATCCAAAAAAACCTCAACAACGCGATACGCCGTCCGCATTACGCAACGTCAACAATCGAAGACGTAATTGCAAAATTGTCAGGCGCAACGCGCTTTAATTTACTTGATTTAACACACGCGTACTGGAGTGTTGAATTAGACAAGAATCGTCGTACCTTACGACGTTTGCGACACCATTTGAAAGGTACCGCTACTTGCGCCTTCCTTATGGCATTTCCGCTTCCAGCGACATATTTTGTCAAAAAGTGAACGAAATATTTGAGGGACTACCAGGTATTCACCCGCTGGTTGACGACATCCTGGTCTGGGGACGCACCCCCCAGGAACATGATCAAAATTTGACTAAGGTATTGCTACGTGCACGCGGTATCAAATTCAGCCCGCTAAAATGCACAATCGGGGTAAAATCAGTACCATTATTTGGTCACGTGATTACTGACAACGGGCTACAAACCCGACCCGAAGAAAATTGAGGCAATTACGAAATTGCCAGTCCCAGAAAGCCGCGAAAAGGTCGAAACCGTGCTAGGGCTCGTGAATTACATGGCAAAATTCGCGCCAACCTTAGCCGAGGTCACCGCACCCTAATGAGCCTCCTAAAGAAAGATGTAGAGTTCCTGTGGGACGCCCCACAGGAAGAGGCCCTGTCAAAGATCAAAGACATCATTACTCAGTCGCCAGTTCTAGGGTATTATGACCCTAAGAAACCGCTCATACTGGAAACCGACGCGAGTAAATATGGGTTAGGCAGCTGTCTTATGCAAGACGAGAGACCCATTGCGTATGCCAGCAAATCGTTAACGGAAACGGAAATTGGTTACGCCGTCATTGAGAAAGAACTTCTCGCGATTCTCTTTGGATTAAAGCGATTTCACCAATTCACTTACGGTAGGGAAGTGATCGTTCACTGCGATCACAAGCCGATTTCTGCAATAATCAAAAAGCCACTTGCTGCTGCACCGCCGCGACTATCAAGAATACTTCTTGCAATGTCAAAATATCAGGTCAATGTACAGCACGTACCCAGGAAAAAAATCCCGGTGAGTGACTGCTTGTCAAGACACGCGTTGCCCGACACATGTCCCGAAATAGTTGAACGTCTTGACAATCACGTGCTCACGGTATATCAACAACTTCACGTCACAGATTGCAGACTCGAGATAATACGCACCGAAATCGCGAAAGACCCGCAAATGATGAAACTGAAACGGGCTATAATCGAGGGCTGGCCGGAATCCGTGAAACAATGCGATCCAAACATCGCAGAATATTTCAATCACCGTGACGAATTAAGCTCGGAGGATGGTCTAATATTCAGAGGTCACACATTGGTTATCCCAACATCCCTGCGAAATGAACTAGTGCAAAAAGTTCATTCGTCACACTTGGGAATTACAAAGACACTTGAACGCGCCCAGGATTTGTTGTTTTGGCCTGGCATGTCTAAGCAAATAACCGATTACGTCACTAATTGTGCTACTTGCCTTACGCACAGAGATGCGAATGCCCCAGAGCCGCTGATAACGACCCCATTCCCAGACAAACCCTTTCAGCAAATCGCTACTGATCTGTTCCACTTTAAGGGACAAGAATACCTATTAACGGTAGACTACAATAGTAGGTTCTTTGAAATTGACCATTTACCAAACAAACAGTGATAACGAAATTGCAAAAACACATGTCAAGAATGTCAATTCCCGATATTCTAATATCGGACAATGGCCCTCAGTTTTCGTGCGCCGAATTCAAAAAATTCGTCGATTGTTGGGGATTCGAACACATAACTTCCGCACCAGGTCACCCACAAAGCAATGGTTTGGCCGAAAAGGCAGTAGGGACAGCTAAAAAGCTGATGCAAAAAGCATTTGACACGAAAACCAATGTGTACTTAGCACTACTTGAATATCGCAACACCCCGTTGCAGTGCGGCTACACATCTAGTCAATTAGCTCTTGGTCGCCGAACCAAATCAGTCGTACCAGTCACAAACAAGGCACTGTGTTGACAATATGCAAACATATAGTTGTGGGTAACCTAAAAAGTAGAACTTCACGAGTTGCTCCCCTTGGAAATACGGCGCAAATAAATGTTTGAGACTGAAGTCCGTTATTGTTGATTGTTCTAGGATTCCTGATTATAATCAACATGGTGGCAGCGGTAATTGAACCACGCTGAATACAACGAAACTAATCTGCAGGTCTGAAAGTTGCGGCAGAAGTTCGTAAACGGAGCAGAAAATTTGGAGGGTCGCGAAAAAAGGTGACATATCTCTATATGGCCGAAAACATATTCAAACCGCCGGCTCATCTGGACATTGTTGATGGTAACGTCGCAGAAAACTTCAAACAATGGAGAAGACAAATGCAAGTATATATGTCTGCCAGTGGTTCTGACACTAAAGATGACAAAATACAAACAAACATTATATTGCACTGTGTGGGACCGAAGGTCATTGAAGTGTATGATCAGTTTACATGGGAAAACAGTGGCGATAAGGTTAAACCCAATAAAGTATTTGAGAAGATTGAACAATACTGCATCCCGCGAAAAAATGAAGTGCTAGAAACACATAGGTTCTGGAACACGAAGATGGAAGAATTTTCCTCTTTCGAACAATTTCTGACGGAACTCCGGAAACGAGTGGAATCCTGTAATTTTGAAGACAAGGAGCGGACGATACGAGACAAAATCGTTTTCAGTACCAGTGGGAAATTACAGGAATTGTTACTTCGAGAAGACAAATTAGACCTAAATAAAGCAATTCAAATTGCAAGAGCCTATGAACAATCAAATAAACATGTCAAAGAAATTCGAGAAACAGACCAAAGTGTTCACAAGTTATCTCACACCAAACCAAGGACACACAATCAATCAAAAAATCCAAGAACACCGACAAATGCATTGGACATGTCCTGTAAAGGAACCAGCAAAAAACAAGGCGACGCTAAAGCAACTGCATATAAAAAGGAATGCAACTACTGCGGATACACGCACGAGCTGAAGAAAGAAAAATGCCCAGCGTGGGGCAAAACTTGTGACAATTGCAAAGTGCGCAACCATTTCAAAAGCAAATGTAAGAAAATTCATTACGTTGCGACTGAAGATCACTCTGATCAATCGGATGAAGAATATTGGCTGGCTGCAGTCCATACGAAGTCTCGGACTCGAGTCAATGCCAAAATGAAGATTAACCAATGCGAAGTTAATTTCCATTTAGACAGTGGTGCTGACGTGAACACCATATGTCAGAAATATGTTAAGAAAGACCAAGCTAAGAAAACAAACATCAATCTAAGGATGCGGAACAAGTCTGCCATGAAACCCCTTGGTGGTGCAACACTGACTATGACAAATCCACAAAATAATGAAGACCACCAGGTTGACTTTGTAATTGTACCAAACAGTTATGACTGCTTACTGGGTCTAAAAACCATTCAAGAACTGAACTTGGTTTCATTCCACAATGAACGATTTATATCGCAAATCACAAGAGATTTGGGTGACCTAGGAGAAGTTCATTTGAAAATTGACGATAATGCAGTCCCCAAGACTCTTCCCAGCAGGAAAATTCCGCTTGCAATCAAGAATGATGTTAAAACAGAGTTAGACATGCTGATCAAGCGCGGAATTCTAGAAGAGGTGACAGAGCCACCAAAATGGGTTAGCCAGATGGCTGTTGTGAAGAAGACTGACGGAAGGTTGCGAATTTGCATCGATCCACAGCCTCTCAACCAAGCACTCATGAGAGAACATTATAAGCTGCCGGTATTTGATGATATCTTGCCAGAGTTGCACAATGCAAAAGTCTTCACGAAGCTTGACGTGAAAGAAGCATATTGGCACTTGAAATTAGATCATGAGTCAAGCTTGCTCACAACAATGATAACACCATTTGGAAGATACAAATGGCTTCGTCTGCCGTTTGGACTGAAAGTGTCAAGTGAAATGTTCCAACGTAAACTTCATGAAGCATTAAGTGGTCTGGAAGGTATTTTCACCATAGCTGATGACATCATTGTAGTTGGAAATGGTGATGATGAATCGGCAGCAGAGAAAGACAATGAGAGAAAACTTCAGCAACTATACAAGCGTTGTAAGGAAAGGAATATCGTGCTGAATAATGCAAAGAGAGCAAAAGGCAATGAAATTAACTTTCATGGACACAAAGTCACGAACGAAGGTATACAGCCTGATGAGTCAAAGATAAAAGCTATACTAGAGATGAGCTCCCCAAAGGATGTCACTGAAGTGAAACGCCTGTGTGGTGTTGTACAGTACATGGCTAAGTTCTTACCTGACTTGTCAAGTACTCTTGAACCAATCAGAAACCTGACTCGTAAAAATGTGCTATGGAACTGGACAAAAGACTGTGAAAATGCATTCAAGTCTGTGAAAAGAATGCTAACTGAAGCTCCTGTTCTCGTTTACTACAACCCCAACAAAGAGCTTGTCCTACAAGTAGACAGTAGCAAAGATGGTTTGGGAGCTGTATTACTTCAAGAAGGCAAACCGATTGAGTTCGCATCTAGATCTCTGAAGCCAGCTGAAAGAAACTGGGCGCAAATAGAAAAGGAAGCTCTCTCAGTTCTATATGGTCTTGAGCGGTTTGACCAGTACACTTATGGTAGAAAGGTGGTGATTCAAAATGACCATAAACCACTTGAAGCCATACTGAAGAAGCCCCTCAGTCAAGCGCCAAAACGTCTACAAGACATCTTGATGAAACTGTTCCGTTATGACATTGAATTTCAGTTCGTGAAAGGTGTTGACCTTGTAATCGCAGATACTCTAAGTCGAGCTTTCCGTGAAAATGACGAAGATGAACTGAAGCGTGCAAGAATTCTAGAATTGGATGTTTTTGCTGACATCCCTGATGCTAGAATTGAAGAAATTCGCAAAGCAACTGAAACTGATCAAACTCTTCAGTTTCTGATTGAAACTATTATGAATGGATGGCCAGACCATGTGGAGTCAATTGATCCAAGCATAAGACCATACTACTCTATACGTGATACATTAAGTCACAGAGATGGAGTAATCCTGAAGGGTGAAGCAGTTGTAATTCCTAGACAGCTGCGCGCTGACATCAAAACTAGGTTACACAGCGCACACATGAGTTATGACAGTATGCTACGAAGAGCACGTGGAACTGTATTTTGGCTGGGAATGGCCAAAGACATTAAACAGCTCTCAGAAAGCTGTGAGCAGTGTATGGAACACAAGCCCAGCAACCAACGGGAACCGCTACAACAACATGATGATGGAAAGTACCCATGGGAAAAAGTCGGTTTGGACCTATTTGAAATAGCAGGGCTCAAATATCTGTTGACTATTGACTACTTCACAAATTTCATTGAAGTTGACCGTCTTACCTCCATTACGTCTCAGAAAATCATTGAAAAACTAAAGAAAAATTGTGCACGTTTTGGAATACCTGCACGCATCATCAGTGATGGAGGTACACAATTTACATCGACAGAATTCCAAAGGTTCTGTAGTGAATGGGGAATAACTCATCACATCACTTCCCCACATCATGCAAAATCCAATGGAAAAGCAGAAGCAGGTGTTAAAATCATCAAAAACTTGATGCTTAAATGTGTGAAATCCGGAACAGACCAAAATGAGGCATTGTTAGAACAAAGAAATACCCCAAGGCAAGACACAGGTTTAAGTCCAGCTGAAATGATGTTTGGAAGGAAGACCAGAACAATGCTACCTAATCTTGCACCAAGACAGGAGATTTCAAGGAAACGTCGAGCTCGCAAAAATTCCATAAAGCGTAACTACGATAAACGGTCTAAGGCAATGCCAAAATTGAAAGCAGGACAATCAGTTTATTTTAAGCGCAAGGTAAATCAATCATGGAAACCTGGAAGAATAATATCAACTCGAAATCAACAAAACATGGTAAGGTCAACTGATGGTGCTATGTACCAAAGAAACAGAGTACACATACGACCAACGGAAATTCCAGTCCACGTTCGAGATATTTCCCCACCAAGATCCCCAACACAACCAACAACACAAGAATTGCTGAATCGCCAACCAACACAACCACCAACCAGTAACCAATCAGAGCTGCAATCAGACACCCCAGAAACCACAGGTGTCCTGCTACGTCGATCAACAAGAATCAGGAATGCTCCAGCATATTTAGAAGATTTTGTGAAATATTAAATTTGGTTAAATGAAGCACTGTGTTTGGGGCATAATAATCCCCGTGCTTCTAGTGTATAAAAAAACTGAAAGAAGAAAGAAGATAAAGACATTTTAAAGATACTTTTCATTTAATTTTACAATTTAGAGATTAACTAGCATATTGGTTAAATTAGTTACTACCAGACAATAAGCCGTCCAAGTTTATAATTATTCAAAGTTCTTATTTTGACAAGGAACTTGAATATTGTTAAAATGGAACTCTTCATTACTTTGTTGTATGTATTCATGCTCTAGTCAATGTTGTGTTGACACAGGAAGTAGATTCCCCAAATTGAGAAAAGTAGACTAAACTAGGAATGCACCTTTTTGATAAATCTACTAGTCCGTATTATCAATATTGTCAGTATTTTCATTTATACGTTAATGTTTAATCACTAGTCGTGTTTTATCTGTTTTAAAGAAAAGGGGATGTTGACAATATGCAAACATATAGTTGTGGGTAACCTAAAAAGTAGAACTTCACGAGTTGCTCCCCTTGGAAATACGGCGCAAATAAATGTTTGAGACTGAAGTCCGTTATTGTTGATTGTTCTAGGATTCCGATTGTTCTAGGATTCCTGATTATAATCAACACACTGCAACCAGCACTGATCAATGACAGACAGGTACGTACACGAATGCACGAGTCAAAAGCACGACAAAAGTCGAATTTCGACAAAACATCGCGACCGTTACCGCCATTGTCAGTAAATGACTCCGTTCGTATCAAGTTCGGAAAAATCTGGAAAGTAGGGAGAGTCATGAAAATTCACAGTGACCGTTCCTACATAGTACAAACGGCCGATGGTAGCACGTATCGCAGAAACAGCTCAGTGTTGCACAAAACGCGCGAACATACTAGCGATATTGAGCCGTTCGATGCTTTAGTTCTGCAGTCGGATAAACGACCCGTTCCCCCAGGTAACCCCCAAGCGGAACCACAGTCAATCCCAGATGGCCGGAATGACCCGAACATGAACCCAGCTGCAGGCTATAAGACACGGGCAGGACGATTAGTGATTAGGACAACCGTAAATACATAGGAAGTGAATGGACAAAATAGAGCCAATTACCATCTAGCAAGAGGAAGGCATCCAAATCCCTTATTGAATTATTACTTGACAATTATTAATCATTAATATTGTGTTGAAAACTCTGATTAATTTTCATTATTGTTATTTTAATTTTGATATTCTCATACTATGCCTAATTACCATAATTTCGTGGGTTACCATAATTTCGTGGTTGTTTAAAACTAATAGAATTTTCGCTCGTGCATCCGAAAACATTGTCCGAATTACTATAACTGTTAACTTAATTGTATATTTTTGCAGTATCTAAAAAGGAAATCATATTAAATGTCAACCAGTGAGTGACTTGGTCATTTAAATCACCAATTAATGACATTAAATACACAAATTATTCACTACACAACTACTTTGAAATTTAATTCATGAATTTCGTTCTATAAAAATCGTATATTTAGAGCAGTTTTCCAAAGATATGCACATGTATGATTATCTCCCTTGTGTTTATTTCTCAATGGAATGTTGCTATTTTCGTTAAAAAATATATATAAACAACACCCCCTTCCCTAAATTTGACTGACATTTTCAAACTTTTAACTTTAATTTAGCATTCCTACCCATGAATCGCTGCGTGCAATTTTATCATTTATTTAATATTTAAGACCAATAACTAACACAATAGAATATTTATAGATTCATGAAGCCTCAAGTTAAAACTGCACAACGAAAATTGAACAAGTGTGTAGATTTCGTCCGGCCAAAAATTGTCACCTTTTAAAAAATATGATTAGGAGTGTATTTATAATGATACAATTTTCAAAAACACTAGTTTTCACCAAGATTTTCGGTTGTTGATCAGCACAGGGTCCAGCACAAACAAAGTTAAACTAAATTTATTCTGTAAACACTCTTCCACAACCAAAGTAGGCCGGCCAATCAGAACCCACGAAATTATGAGAAGCTTCCAAACGATACAGATCAGTAGGGTCAGGTACAATAACATAATATAGCAATGAAATAGCAACAAAAATCGGTCTTTTAATCACTTTGTTTGCAAAGAGGACATTATAAATTGTGTTTTATCCAACTCAGTGTTGAGATAACAGAATGTATTAACACGCATGCGTCACACACGTAAATAAGACCCACGAAATTAGGGTGACACGGCATATGTTTACATTGCACAATTATGTAACGCATTATACAACATGATTATCTTTTGTCTTTTAGAAAAGAAGGGAGATGTTGTATTTTGAAACAGACCATAGCTACCACCAATGTTAACCTAGTACCCTGTTCAGGTGCCGCACTGTATTAATAAACTTCGTAGTGTTAACACGTGTTGTGTTGTTCTTCACATTAGTGAATACTCATTTGAGTTCACCATTATGAGTTAATAAAAAAGTCATATACACAATAGTGCAACAAACATAAAACAATGCTCATGTTGTGGCCCAATATTCCATGTACTGCAGTAATCACGTATTTCATTTCAAGACTATACCGTTTCATATAAAAAAGTTATTGAAGGTACAGTGTGTGCAGGTGTGTTGTTGACTTATAGATATTTTTTCGCATTTTTAATAGTTTGAAGACAATTTCATTCCATTTTATGACTATCGATATGCAGTTTAGCCTTACTCTTACACAATAGCCAAGTTTGATACTTCTAGAGCAAATATGTATACTGTAAGCCTGCAAAAACTTCAAACTCAAAAATATTTCTGGTGACGACTTCAAGTACAAAATAACCACTGGTAATCAGGCATTAACATGTGCAAAGCAAAGAGAATTTGATTAGCAGAGATATGCAGCTCAATCAGTTTGTCCATCCATCCATATACATACATGTATCTGCAATATCTGCATTATCTTACATAGATAGATATATCAATTGTTTGTATATAGGCCTGCAGTTGTTGAAACCATTACACTTTAAACGTTAGAGTATTTAAAATTACCTAATTGAATTGATATGAGCAAAATTATGAAATAACTAATACAATCATTAATGAATTGTCAAAATCGCATTATCGTTGTGCAACTGTTTCAACGATATTGTATTGTTCCAGATGAGGGGTATTTAAACATGGACTAAAATTCATTTTTAGTGATTTGCATATAAACTAGCTATTAAATTTTAATGTTAATTCACGTTTTCAGGGAGCGAGTTTCTAATGGCAATGATCAGATGACCACTTTCTGTCCATTCACGGTTGACCCAGGAAACTGTTCACTAGCTGTAGCAGTCCAACAAAACAGTTGAACTAACAATGTGCTGCTGGTTTTTGGGATGTATCCTGGCATCAGTTAATGAAATTAATAAATATCTTTAATATTCACTATTCAGTATTGAATTAGTATCATAAGATGTGTTTGTTGTATCATCCATTTATATGTATTATATTGTTGATTACATGGTAAAATATGAATTAAATGCCAAGAGAGCAGGGACGGCTAATTAGCTATTGGGTCTACTTAATTAAACACTTTAGCATTCTTGATCATCAGTCAGGGAATGCACAACTATGATTTACAGGCCGAAAGGGGTATACTCTGTATGTATTATTTTAGCATTAACTTTAAATAGAAAAAATAACTTCCAGATATTCAAGCAACTTTATTGATCAACTTACAGCACAAGTGTTACAACCCAAGTAATATAAAACAGCCTCTTTCCCAAGGCAAGATGATGGTTCTTGCTGTATTATAATACTGGATAACTTTGAAAAAGAAAGGAACAATATATAATTATATTTTAAATACATGTATACGATTTAATTAATTGGTTTTATCTATATCGTATTATATGGCAGGTATACCCATACTAAAGGATCTGAGGTTTACATGATTAACCAATAATAAAACAATGGACAATGCAGACATGTATATTGTGCATTGTACTTGTTAAGGTAATGCCTAATTACCAGTTGTTATTTTGTACTTTAAGTCGTCACCAGAAAATATTTTTGAGCTTAGAGTACGTTTTTGCAGCCTTCAAGTACGAATATATGTTCTAGAAGTGTCAAACTTGGCTATTGTTTTAGAGTACGGCTAAACTGCATATCGATAGTCATAAAATGGTATGAAATTGTCTTCAAATTATTAAAAATGCGAAAAAATGATGTGAGATCTACAAGTCAACAACACACTTGTACACACTGTACCTTCAATGACTTTTTTATATGAAACGGTGTAGTCTTGAAATTAAACACGTGATTACATGGAATATTGGGCCACAACATTAGCATATTCTTGGGACGAAAAACGGAAAAAAGCTGCACGAACCATAGAAAAACATCCAGCATTTGTTTCCAAACCGGCCATTTTGAGCACCAGCTGCTTTTTGTCTCACTTAAAGGTAGCCAGAGTTCACTTTACGATCTCCCCCCTGGAAATAACACTGCTGATAAAGAAATATATTGGAAATACAGTGTCTTTTATGAAAAATCGTGAATTGAAATGGATGGTTATAAAGCGTTGTAACGCTTTTCATCGGTATTTTGGAAAACACGTGTATCATTTACATGGCCTTAGTGATTCCATGTCAAGTCGTATATAAGTCAGAATGGCCGAGTGCTTAGTACGATAGATTTTTGATTTCGGCGGTCGTAGGTTTAAGTCCCGCCGATGGCAAATATTTTTTTCTTTATATAATATTTGTTGTTGTTTTATTTATTGGTCTAACTGCCTTAGTTTATGCAGTTAAGGCATTGTCAAAATTACAAAAATCTGTGAACAAGTCACTAGCGGATCCATGGAGGGGGGCGCACCCCCTAAAACTACCGGACTATACATACAAAGGCATATATATAAAACGGGCAAAACTGGGTTATTTATGCTTTTTTTTTTCGCTCGCTTCGCTTGCTCACTTTTGTAAAACATACACATTAACTTATGTAAAACATTACCGACCTAGCCTCCCCCCCCCTCCTCGATTTCTTACGTACAATCGTAGTACCGGCGCAAAAAGTTCAGATGACATGTATACACCATATGCACAGCATACCACATAAAAGAAATTTATACTTTTCGATTCGAATAAATATGATTTAAAGCCGAAATTTAAGTCAAATCAATCACGAGTATCACAATATTTGGTGTAAAACATGTTCGTCGACCTGTCCGTTAGTTCGTTTCGATGGAAAAAAAACAACAGTGCATAGCACATTTGATGACAAGATGAGTTTGACTGTGAACGTGTGAGTTATTTAATAACATTCACTTCGAATAGAGACCATTACACTTCGGTAAAAGAATAATACAAATAATTCTTGATGCTTGTGTGTTTGATTGTAGTCAGCTACGGATTTTACATATGTAAAGATGTTTCTGATATATAACATTGAATGCCACATACGTATTTAGTGGACAGCACATCAAACAAAGACAATTTATTGCCAAAACAGGAACATAACATACAGATTAATTAACATTTATTTCAAACATAACACGGTGAAGTATTAAAGTGCATTTGACGATGATGATGATAATGATGGTGATGATGACGATAATGTGCAAACAATTATTATATATCTTTGATACGCATCTGTAGCTGATAACTGCAGACCCAAGGCAACATAAAGGGGTTATAACTGCATGATCAAACGTTTACGCAACCTAACTCGAAATCCTGGATCCGCCCCTGCAAGTCCCTTTAAGGTGTGTGAAATCCGTTGGTGTCATATTGGCAATGTAAAGCTGTATGTATTCATTATCACGTACACTGCAGTATGTAATTTGTAAAACGAATGAAGTTTTCAATCTAAGGTAAAGTTTCAATTCTTATAATCAGGAATTGTTCTTTAATCAAAGCGTTAAATGCATAACTATGTCTTGGGACGTACAATCAACTATCTAACAACTGTTACTAATTCGCTAAGCCTCCTCTATCTGATAATAATTAATCAAAACAATTAAGGAAACGTGCTCTAGGACAAGTCTATAATCTGATTATTCTTGTTATATATCATTTACTTACATCCCGAATGAGTAATGACATTAACATATATTTATGTATTGTCCCCGGGAAGTCTAGGGAGCGGTCGAACTCGTAAAAACACAGGGCGCACAAAAACCGCCTTTTCCATAAATGGCGCAATGGGCGGACAAAAACCGCCACATTGTATATACATAACAATTTGTAACATACAATGAAAATAATGGGCGGCCAAAAACCGCAAATACACCGTATATGCATAACAATTTGTAATAACCAATGAAAACATAAGTTAGGCCATAAATGACCTAAAATGACATATAGGCCGTATACAAAAACATATTATACCATGAAATATCAAGTATTCAAAAAGAGCATAAATGAATTGGCATATATCCGCCGTGGCATAATAGAACGATGGATGGAAATAAAGAGGTGGAGGTGGTGGTGGTTTTTAAAAAATGCAAAATGGTGAGGCATCCGCCTGCACCAAATATAATGTAAACAATGAGTTCAACGTATTTTGATTGGCTGACTAACATCACGTGATAAAACAGGTGTATCCAATCGGATATTGACTACTGAGCTAAGGTTAACTTGCACTAAACAATTTACGTGAACAATGACATCAACAAATTTATGTGTTCATAAAATATTATTTATGTATTGTCCCCGGGAAGTCTATGGAGCGGTCGAACTCGTATGGCATTGAAGGAAAAACAAAATGCCATAAAATAACCAATACATTGTATATACATAACAATTTGTAATATACAATGAAAACACACGTTTTTCCATAAATTACATAATGGGCGGACAAAAACCGCCAAAAAGGGAACCGACCGCCGCCCATGAAGACCGAGACGAGACAAGTGTTCGGGGCTAAAACGTATGTAAGTGATATTAGAAGAAAAATCTTAATACTGACAAAGATCATTTAGGCTGGTGTACATAGCAACCCGCATGTACGACTAAGCACAAAAAATGTAGAGAGATAACAAACAAAAACATTAAAAGCAATATCCCCACAATTGAAAATGAAGTTATACAGAAAATGAAGAAACGTGTTATGCATGTGCTACAAGGCAAAAACTAAGTGTTGTTTGATGAAGAGATGTGGCTATGCAACAAAAGAATTGAAACATTACCTGTGTAAAGGAATACAAATGCACATTGCTGAGAAGTATGAGCATAGTATGTCCATTGAATTAGCAAGGAGTACTATATGTGTTAGATTGATACAGAAGCAGTGGCTTAAGACTCCAACTCAAGCTTACAGACATTAATTCGAAAGATATACTGTTAATACTGAGGAGGCAAAAAACAAAACCATACCAAATGAAACTGACAAACTATGCTCTGGCATAATCACAGCAAATATATGGGGAAAATTAAATTGTATATACACATTGACCTATATTATATGTAAGATATTAAAACATATGAATGCATCGGAATAAAATAGTAATAAAATTCGGACCAAAATATTTGATTGTAAGTGACAAAGTGTGAATTCCAAGCAGAGGCAGAAATATATGCAATAGATTAGTTGCTGAATGCCTCAGAAATAAATAAAATAGAAGGCAGTAAATAAAAGAAATTAAAATAAGTACATAGTAGGTCAGTGTAGTGTGACAATATTATAGGACAAGTCGCAGTGATTAGTGTTCCAAGCTGTGAAGCTCTGCAGCTCTATACTGACAGACCATAACCTAAGGTTATGGCGGTGTAAAAAATTTGAAAAGAAAAGAAAATATATTATTTTTGGATTTATAAGTGTTTTATAAGTGTATTTGGGAACTAAACAATGCGATTTACCGCTGTGGATATTTTATCTATGCAAATAGTATACTGATTGTCAAAACAGTTGTGGGAAATGCCTTATTAATCGGAAAATCCTAATGGGAAAACGCAAGAAAAACGACACTTCACCCACCGAACAGCAAATAAAGCCGAAGCCAAAACAAAGCCGCAAAAAGAGTATGGCCGAGGGCGGATTAACGCAATGCACGGCAGCTATGAATGGTTTGACACAACAACAGCAACAGCAGCAGCAAACAGGGGGTCAGATGTCACAGGGTCCTGCCAACTACCCGTATACCCCAGGTACACAGGCCCCACCCAGTCCCTGGCTAGGCGGCACACCGGTAAACAATCAATGTTCACCTCAGTGGAATAGCCAGTTTTGGCAATCACAATCTAACCTGCAAAATTGTGGGGCAAATCGTTTTTACACAAATACAAGTAACGGTCAGAACATTGTTGACAGTGATGTGTTTAGCCAGTTGTTAAACAGATTAGACAATATTGACAGAAAACTGGGTCAATTGGACAAAATCACCGCTACAGTAACAACCATAACGGAGCGATTGACCTGTATTGAAAAAAGGTGCGAGGAAATCGAAAAAAGTCAGTGTTTTCTTTCAGAGAAGTACGAAAACATGTCCAAAATATCCGACTCCAATAACACCGAAATTAAGAACGTTAAAGTGGACATAAAAACCTTGAAATAGTAGTCTGAAGCAAACGAATAGCTCGTTAAAAGAAGACATCGTTGACCTTAAATGTAGGTCGATGAGGGATAATTTGCTATTTTTTGGAATTCCCGAAGGTTATGACACCTCAGCTAGCGGCTCAACTGAGGACCTCGGGGTGATCAGGGAAGCTACTGGTGAGACGCCGACCGCTCCCGGCAGCAATGCCCACACAAGTCGATCACTCCATGAAGATTGTGTGGGAAAGGTCTTCCGGTTTTGTAAGGATCACCTGAAGATACCGGATCCAGCTAGTGTGATCCATATCGATCGGGCGCATAGGATCGGGAAATTTCAACGGAATAAAACAAGACCCATAGTCGCAAAGTTTAAGGATACGGATTCTATCGTGTGTATAAAGAACGCACTCAGAGGTATCGATCTGCGACGGACTGGATTCAACGTCACTGAGCAGTACCCCACCGAGGTCCTGGAGCGCCGGAAAGCCCTTGTCGGTCACATGATGGAAGCCAGACGTAACGGAAAGCGAGCCGTCCTCGTACGCGATAAACTCTTTATCGATGGCCGTCCGTTTAACTCTCCATCCACAACGAATTCTACTTAGGTATCCGATGGCAAGTATGATCTGACTGTTGTATCATGGAATGTTAACGGTTTGAAAAACTGTCTTAACGATGAAGATTTTGTAAATTTTTTAAATTTGTATGATATTGTTTTCTGCTGTGAAACTTGGATAAAATATGATTATGAACCTGAGATAGAAGGGTATGAATGTATTATTGTCTCTCGACCGCTAGATAATAATCATTATAGCAAACGCGGTCATGGTGGAATTTGTTTATTTTACAGAAGCTGTTTAAAAGAGGCTATTTCTGTTATCGAAATTGATCAACAAGGAGCTTTATGGATAAAAGTTGATAAATCGTTTACATATACAACATTTGATGTATATATTTGCTTTATTTATATACCACCACAAAACTCGGTGTATTTTAATCTGCACCCTGAGGGATTTTTCGAATATCTTGAACGCACAGTGTGTAAATATTCGTCACTAGGCTTAACGTCGATTATTGGCGATTTGAACGCTCGATGTGGGCACAAATCTGATTGCTTACTGATGGATGAAAAGTTAACTGTATTTATTGATACTATAGATAAGAATGACTTGTATTCTAGTTGTATGCCTGAACGTTTCTGTAAAGACACCTTTTTGAATTCATCGGGTAATAAATTAATTGATTTATGTCTCAAATCCGATTTGAGAATAGTTAACGGTCGCTGCGGGTCAGACGCCGGTATAGGTGACTATACGTTTATATCAGCTAACGGTAGCAGCACTATTGATTATGTATTAGCGCACCAAGAGTTGTTTCCCTTTATTAGTAACTTTGTAGTACATGAATATTTTTCGTTTTCACCACATGCGCCTATCCAGATATCTTTTAACTTCAACATTAATAAGCCAGTGTGTTCGAACGAGAAAGTTACAATCAAACAACTAAGGTGGTCCAACGATGAATTAAAGCACAATTCGTTTATAAGCAGCATCGGAAGTAAGTTACATAAATTCGAAAGCATTGTTCATAATATCACGTGCAATAATGCGAACATAAATCAGGGTATAGATAATTTTGCGGACTTACTGTACGAATCTGCATTTGATACTTATGGGAAGCTTAAAACAGTGTTTCCTTCTATAAATAAACCGAATATAAAATACAAAAGTTCTTGGTTTAACAGCGATTGCGAGTTAGCGAGAAGGAACTATCGGCGGGATAAGAAGTTATTTTACGCAAACCGTTCTCTCGAAAATCGCGAAATATTTTTGTCGAGCAGAAAACAATACAACGATACAAAAAGGCGAGCTAAGCGTATTTATAACAGGCATCAGAGGGAAAACTTACATATGTTTGCCAAGTCTCAGCCTCAAAAATTTTGGAATGAAATTAAAAAGTTAAATAGCCGAAAAGTCAATAGTGAAATAACTCCCGATATATTTTTTGAACATTTTAAGAATTTATTTTCCAATAATGATGTATTCTCGAATAACAATATTGAACAGGAATTATTAAATTTATTTAATAATGATGTTTCTGTAGATAGCTTAGATAAGGAGTTTGTAGTGGAAGAAGTCTTAAAGGCTATTGGAGACATGAAAAGGGGAAAGAGTGGTGGAATTGATCAGCTTATACCTGAAATTTTCATTGATTGTAAAGAACTATTAGCTCCACTACTGTGCACGTTATTTAATCATATTTATTCAACTAGTACTTATCCAGATGCGTGGTCTATAGGTGTCATCGTACCTGTGCTTAAAAAAGGTGACAAAAACGACGTCAATAACTATCGAGGAATAACCCTTACTAGTATATTTTCAAAAATATTTTCCATTATATTAGACAACAGACTACGTAAGTGGTTAGAAACAAATGACGTCCTTAATGATTTTCAGTTTGGATTCCGAAAGCAAAAAAGTACAATAGATTGTATTTTTGTGCTAAATGCTTTAATAAATAAAGTAGTGTATCAAGACAAGCGTCAACTTTATTGTGCCTTTGTGGATTTTAAAAAGGCATTTGATCTTGTATATAGAAATGGAATTCTTTACAAACTTTTGCAACATAATGTATCATCCAAATTTGTAAAAATTATACAGTCTATATACAGTAGTGTTAAAGCATGCGTAAAGGCGAACAGAGTATTGAATAGAAGTAATGAAACCCAGAATAATGTAGATAATATTAATTTAAATATGAACAATAACAATAATATCAATACTGCATATAACCTATCTAGCTTGTTTGATAGTTATACTGGAGTAAAACAGGGCGAACCCTGTCTCCATTGTTATTTATTATGTTTGTGAATGATATATATGATTACTTATACCATGATGACATAGACTGTGTAATCATTGATAATATGAAACTGTTTATTCTGTTGTTTGCAGACGATACTGTACTTATGTCTTACTCGGCTACAGGGCTTCAGCGTCTGTTAGACCGACTGCATGAATATTGTAATGAATGGGGTATATCCGTAAATATTAGCAAAACAGTGGCAATGGTTTTTAATAAAGGCAATAGGGTCAAAAACATTGATGTTAGATATAATCCTAATAAGTTAGAAGTAGTAAATAAGTTTACTTATCTCGGTGTTACGTTCTCGTCAAATGGTAGTTTCTCTAGAGCTCAAGAAGCTTTGTCGCAGCAGGCGTCTAGAGCTTTGTTTTCTCTTAATAATCTCTTTTCCAAAATATCATTTAGTTTAGCTGATAAACTTTCTATTTTTGACTCAATGATTTTGCCTATTTTGACATACGGCACGGAGGTATGGGGGTTTCATCCTAGTCGTGATGTCGAAAAAGTTCATCTTAAATTCTTAAAACAGCTATTATCTGTCCGTCCACAAACTACTACAGCAGCAGTATATGGCGAATTGGGTCGATTTCCTATAGAAGTTACGAAAAAGATACGTATCATCAAATACTGGTTTAAATTAAAACAGAACCCAGACTCGATTCCTTATAAATTACTTATGCAATTTAATGACACTGAGTCATATGTAACTAATTGGGCAAACAAACTTAAGCAATTGCTCCATGAATTAGGATTACCATATATGTACTACACATTAGATTTAACTATAAGTGATGTTAACTGTATTTGCCAACGTATAAAAGATATAAGTTTACAACATTGGGCTAGTGATATTAGCCGTCTTCCTAAGCTTGAAAGCTATCGCATATTTAAAGACAACTTAGAGTTTGAGAAGTATTTAGATGTTGTTGTTAATGATAAGGATAGAGTGTCAATGTCAAGGTTTCGTTGTTCAGCGCATAAACTATTAATTGAAGAAGGCAGATTTAGAAATATATCTAGAAATGAAAGAATTTGTACTAAGTGTAATATGAATGTCATTGAAAACGAATATCACTTTTTATTAGTATGTCCATATTATAGAGATCTAAGAAATCAATACTTCCCTAAATATTATCAAAGGTGGCCCTCCTTGTCAAAATTTAAAATGTTATTATCAACCAAGAATCCAAAGACTATCATTAACCTCGGAAAATTTATCCGCCTAGCATTTGAGTCACGAAATAATAATGCGTAATATAATGCGTCTAATAGTAACACTTATTATTCCAGTAAATAGTTATACATTGTGATTGTTGTGAAAATTATAAATTGTTTAATAAGATCACGAATTTGTACCGTTATTTTGTCCATAATATTGTGTTTTACAGCTGAATCATAAGGTCTATACTTTACTGCCATTCTTCTAATTGAATTGTCAGATTTGAAAATATTACATATATATTGTGATTTTGGACATTTTAATATTTGTTCTCTTTAGATTACAGTATTAAAAAGTTATTACATTATTATTACTAAACTTTGGGTAAGTTGTGAAAATATATTTCCTTCTAGATCACATATAATTTCGTTTCGTATAGATGATCCTCAGGGAGGGATTTTCGAACTAAGTCTTACTTTTTATTTCATTAGTAAATTATTAATTTATTATCAATTCTAAGTACCTATCCTTCAAGATTATCTATCCATTAATTTAGGTAATCTACCAGAGGGATATGTACCCTAAATTAATTTTAAAAATAAAAAATAAAAATATATATATATAAAATAATTAAAAAAAAAAATAAAATAAAAAATATAACAATAATATAAATAAACTTTTTTGTTGTTGTTGTTGTCAGTACGATTTTTAAATGTAGTTTAGCGTGTAAGTAGTTTCAGTATAGAGTTTCCATTAAAAACATTGAACAATTACTTTTTAACATTTTAGAATAACATATGATTACTTCTGAAAAACTGACTTTGCCATACAGAACACCGATTATTGACAACTGAGTGACACGAGTGTATTACCTACCTAATTTGTTTGGAATATTATTTATGAGTTTCTCATATCCGCTTTGTAACATACTTTTCATCTTGATTTACACTGTTATTATGTTCATCATGTTCTTTCTTGATTGTTTTGGTTATGTACAATGGTATATACCAATAAAGTTGACTTGACTAAGGTGAAAACATCATATACGCTAAATTCATTCGCAAAAAAAAACAGTAAAAGAAAACAGGACCACATGATTTATGTGTGTGCGATAACAATAAAATAACACATGTATGTGTACAGTTGCAACAGGAAAGATCAGCTCTGCAGCCTTAAACTGTCAGAGTCTAACAGAAGATTTCGACATGAGTATGCAACTGCATAGAATACTAGAAAGCTCTGTAGCCTTAAACTGTCAGAGTCTAACAGAAGATTTCGACATGTGTATGCAACTGCATAGAATACTATAAAGCTCTGCAGCCTTAAACTGTCAGAGCATTTTAGTTAATACAAGGTAGCACAAAAGGTTGCTGCAAAGCAGCAGTAAGGCTATTTAATAAAATGGGTACATGTAAATAGACCCACAGTAGTGGGAAGTAACCATTCAATAATATAATTATCTGTATAGAAACAAACATGCAATTCTGCAGCCTTAAACTGTCAGAACATGTAAGCATAATATGTTGCTGCAAAGCAGTTAAAAAACTGTTAAAGAAAACAAGTAAATGGTCCCCACAGTAGTGGAATGTAAACATTGAATAAATAATAAACATAATGATATGTACATGTATAATAGAAAACATAACTCTGTAGTCGTAAACTGTCAGAAGCTGGCAGCATAATAGGTTGTTACAAAGCAGTAATAACGTACATGTAAATAGACCCACAGTAGTGGCAAGGTAACCATGCAATGACAGAATTATATGTATAAAAACAAACATGCAATTCTGCAGCCTTAAACTGTCAGAATATGTTAGCATAAGATGTTGGTATAAAGCAGCTATATCACAGTTCCAAACAACAGGTAGATAGATCCGCAGTAGTTAAAGGAAACCATGCAATAACATAATTATACATGTATGTAAAGAAACAATAAATCAATTCTGCAGCCTTAAACTGTCAGAATATGGTAGCATAATAGGTTGGTAAATAGCAGTTATAACACTGCTCCATAAAACAGGTAAATCGACCTACAGTAAATGGTAATATTGATGTAGAAAACATGTAACTCGGCAGCCTTGAAATGTCAGACCATGAAAGGGTTTGGACCTCAAAACTAACTATGACACACAGAGGGCAGAGGCAAGAAGTAGATAAATATGACATACGTACGAGACACCAATAAAATAATAAATATGCAAGTGCATTGATGAAGCGCTGCAGCCGTAAAGTTAAACTGTCAGAGCACCACCAAAGGCTTCCATATAAATGGATTGCCGACTAAAACTACAACAAATTTACTGCATGGAACTAAGACCAAGGAGGATAAGTGTGAAATGAAAAAACAAGAACATAAGAAGAGATATATAATAACATGCCACAATGAAACTCTGCAGCCTTAAACTGTCAGAGCACATCTAATGTTTCAAAGAAGTGAATTTATGAAATAAGGTGACATACAACATGCAAATAATAAATATATAAGTACATTGATGAAGCTCTGCAGCCTTAAACTGTCAGAGCACTACCAAAGGCTTCCATAATATAAATTGATGGCCTACTAAAAAACTGTAAAACGACAAAACAAGAACATAGGAATGTATATATATATATCAACATTCAACAATGAAGCTCTACAGCCTTAAACTGTCAGAGTCCAACTGCCGTTTTCAGAGAATGAATTTATGAAATAAGGTTACAAAAAAGCATGCAAATAAGCACAATTATGCCCTAATTGATGGAATAATGCTCTATAAATTAATGAAGCTCAGCAGCCTTCAACTGTCAAAGCATAACACGTGTCAACATCGGCATGTGCATACAAACTGTCATTAAAGGATACAATATAAATATTCCCTAAAGACAAAGAAACAATAGTATTACTAAATTATTTTCAAAATTGACAAAGTTCTGCAGCCTAAGACTGTCAGACCATAAAATTTTCAATCTACAAGTTGACAGACAACTGTGAAGGAAACGCAGTACATGAATCTAGAATGTAAAATAACAATATTCTAACATAAGTATGTAGAGAAATGATTAGCTCTGCAGCCTGAAACTGTCAGAGGTTGACAAGTGAAAAAATATTTGTTGGCAAACGTAAACGTCGTTAAAGGTAGTTTGACGCTCACAGGAAGCTTTTGTAAAGAAATGATATTAGAACATGTGCAGTAATAGGAAAGCTCTGCAGCCTTAAACTGTCAATCATGACAAACTAGAATTATTATGTTTTGAATTGTTGGCAAAGCAGCCCGAGTTAATGAAAAGAAGGTAACAAAACAATGTACACTGTAATATTATCATGTAAGTATGGCAGGATGTTGTAAAGCGAAGCAGCCTAAAACTGTCAGAGCCAATGGGAACGGGTAATATGCATTTATTATTTAATTTTTGTGTGTGATGTTATTGGTCTTCAAACAACTAATGTATTAAAGGTGACAGCAAGTAAACAAACATAAATGGCAACGATTTAGGAACATATAAGTTTTTTCTGAGCTAATATTAGTAAAACTGTACGACTAGATCTATGTGAAAAATAACCTACAGCATAAGACCGATGTGTATGTGTGTTAATGTGTAATAAACTAAAGGGCATGATAATGCTTGAAAGTGTTAAAAGCAAGCAAGAAAACTACAATTATAGCGAGTACACTGGAGGCAGTCAGATAAAATGGGAACTGCTGGTATACTGGTGAATTTATAACAAGGGTGTGACTAAGAACAGCATACTGCAAGATGGTGTAGCATATATAGGTATACTGATAATAGAGACATGCAACAGAGGAAAAGACTTAAGAGCCACTTAGTGTAGATAGATCATTGGAGACAGACGTCATATCCAATAGTATTGAAATATTTCGGCCACAATCTCACACTTAGAGACTCCATTTCATTTTAGAAGAAAATAGCACTGAAACATAATATGAGGGCAGTATTAGAAGAAAAACATAGTAAGAAGACATAACCCTTTGGTGGAGTTACAGGAAATCATAGGTATTATTGTATGACAATAGCCTATATGGCTTGGTAATACAAATATAGTAGTAAGACTATGTGTAGGCAGTGAAAGATGTGAGAAGAGTGGGCAAGTGAAGTGGAAAATTTTAAACTGCCTTCTTGAAAACCCCAAGGGTAAGAATGCGTGTGACTGTGAGTTTGGTGGAGTGAATGGCCATATCAATTTAAAGGAGCAATGTACAGAACACACAATGCATGTTGATAATGGAACGTTGTTTACAATGGAACTTTGAAAATATACAGATGCATCGCAAACCCCGGATGCAGTAAATAGGCTGGCTGTGAATGTACTTGCAAGGTGGTGAACAGGATTTACACAGCTTAGTTGCACCTGGCGATGTCTGGAAGGTAACCTGAAATTTCCATCCGGCCAGCGTTCGGTTGATGCATGGATGGAAGAGAGACCACTTTCGAGGCCAGGTTGCTCGAAGCACTTGATGGCACAGTTGATGGGTGGAAAACTGCAGCCCTGCTGTGAAGTTGATGACTCCCTTTCGATAGGTGTTGTCTGAAAAACATGCAATAATATAAATGTAAAATAGGTGTTCGTGTAAACAACACATACTGAATACCGCTGACCGTTCTCAAAATATATGGCTTGAAAATGTAATGAAAGAACCCAGAAAACAACATCTAGTAACAATTGCTGTGTAAGTTGGGTACTTAAAAGGCAATGGCAGTCATAGTAACTGACTGTAATGCAAAATGGAATAAGCAATGAAAGACATGAATGAAATCACATCAATTAAATAAATTAATATATGTAATTTAGTAGTGGTGTGAAGAGCTAAGCAATTCACACCTAAACACCGTATGAAATGGGATTTAAATCACCGTAGATAAGGCATACTTTTCATAATGCATCATGAACTGGCCAAAACCAACTCCAGATAGAGTATGGCATTGATGTGTGTGAACTCTAAACAATAACACACATAGAAAAACATATAAATGCAGCGTGAAGTGTGTAAACTAAATCACGCTTAAAAATAAAATAATGTGGCGTGAACTATAAACTGAATCACGCAAAATAACGCCCTCAAAAGGCACAAGAATAAAATCAAGATAACGCCCTCAAAAGGCACAAGAATAAAATCATGTGGCGTGTAGTACGAAATCCATCACGCAAAATAATAACTATGAAATAGCCTGAACGTCAAGTATGTCATTATGCCGTTATAAACTAAATCGAAAAGTTGCTATTCGACTATGATGACAATGCAAAAATAGCAACACAGGCAGGGCAAGTTATAAATGTTATATGTGAAGTAATTTCTGTACAGTATTTCCTGCCAATAATAGATTTTAACTCTAAAGATGCTGTAACTGATATTGTTGTTGAACTTGTTATATCCCTTAAACTAGTATTGACTCTTCAAATCCCCACAAACAACTTAGAACATCGAGCACAACGCAATACGTCTGAACTCAACAAGATTCCAAGCAGAAAGAGAGAGATTTCCCGCCAGAACCGGGTCACGTGACCTTTCCAAGAAATTACCACAATGTAATACTTGCACAACCAAAAAAACCCAAGGTTACATTCCAACTGATTACTGTGACTGGATAAAATCCGTCACAACACTTCTCCCCACGTTAACTGAAAGGAGGACAGCATAGGGGAGAAAACACAGAGAACTTTAGCATCGTAAACGTTCCCAACCTTGGAGATCCCATTCACCTGACATTACAAAATAAAATTCCATCTGCCAGTCCAGAGCACTAACAAATTTCTTGATCCTTTCAGGTAATGGCGCCATTAGTTGAGCAAAAGAAGCCCGAACTAAATTCTCTCTCATCACTGCATCACAGTTACATCTGTTGAGCAAAATAAGCCCGAACAAATTCTTCCTTATCTATTGGATGATTAAATCTTTGCTGGGCAAAGAAGCCCTAACAAATATTTCGGCTCACCTTCTGTCGCTTGTACAATAGCTCCATTTGTTGAGCTACAAGCCCTTAACCAATTCCCCGCTACTAAAGCTTGACACTCGAGCAACGAAGTATTTAAGCCACGAGTCCGTACAGCCTTTTAGCGTTATCCGCAGTCAGAGCCAAAACCTTTTCCACCGTCATATCCCTGCATTTAGCCACTAGTCGAGCAGCTCTATGTAGCTGATTTGACGAGGACCATTTGTTGCCTGGCAAAGGGAAATACAGCGCATCTGTTTCTAACAAAAGTCTGCTCTCATGTATCCCCTTGAGCCCATCCCGTTGATGTCTATCGAATCTCTTGACCGCGCTGGTGAAACCAAAATAGGTTTCTGGGAAAGCTTCCAGCCACTTTTCCACCACGTAACAATCCCCGGTGAAGCAGTGCAGGTGGAGTAACAGCATAAAAACTGCTGTGCTGGTATCCCCCTTCATTCCGCGACAGTGGACGACCAGAACATGTCGCTCCTTCAACGAAGGTAGCAGCCGATCAAACAATTCAAACTGGAAATGCCAATCTCTCTCTGGCTCTGTAAGGTCGAGGCCAATTTCACCGATTCCAACAACACGCCCTTTTGCAATCAGATGTCTAAAATGACCAACCAAATCATCCAATTTACTCCTAGACTGCTGAGCCAACCGAGGGTGAATCCCCACCGCGACGCCTACTGATGACGGCTAGTTTGGCCAGATAAGATGCAGTGGGGTACGTGTCAGGGTCACAGAACACGGCTACCGAACCCTGGAGGATAACTTCCTCTCCAGTCTCCACCGACCCTACTTCCAGGACGTCTGTTATCGGTACATCTGACGTAAGGCCCACCCTCTTAGCCAGTCTGTCAGGGTGAAAGTAACCATCTACTGCTTCGGGTCCAACGACCACAGGAGCTTCCACTTCCGCTTCCACCACCTCCTCGAAACCTTCAGGGGTGCCAAAAGTGTCCCTCCAGTACTTCCGTTCGTCCTCCTGTATGGATGCCACCAACAACAACAGTGCCTTCCAGTGAATCAGCACTCCGGGGGAATTTGGTGGCGCCAACTGATACTTCGCCGGAGCCTCTATTTTCAAGAACTCACAGACACCATCCATAGCCTCTTTCTGCTTTTCAGTGATCTCTGTGTTGTCTGTGCTTTCTAATATTTTTTGCATAGACACAAATTGCACTAATTCTTCCAGAGTCCCTACTCTGCCCAGAAGCCAGGTGGCCACTTGCCTAAGAGCTCGAACCCGTGTTCGCCTGACTGCCCCCTCCGATGCAGGTAAATTTTGATCGAATATGGCCGGAATATGATGGAAAACGCATGCCTTTTTGGATAACCCGTTTCCCCCTCACACCCTGGCACTAAGCACGGTCTTCGAGATCTCCGGGAGCTACGTGTCGCGGCAGCAGACTTAACAAGATCTTTGACCCCATCTTCCCTTTTGCGCTTTCCGGGGACTGTTACCAGCAAGTCCCCCTTCCGCTTAGTCTCAGTCACTGTACGGGAAGCCAACCCACTGGCAGACGAAGGTCCGACAGTTTGTTCCTGCTGTTTTTCCTGTTTCCTAGGTGGACAAGGCAAGTCCGACCTATCTATGGCAGGTGACCTCACATCTGTGGGCAAAGAAGCCCAGCAGACTCCTCAGACCTCTCCTCTGCCCCCGACCTACCAAGCCGACTGCTTACAGTGAGCAAAGAAGCCCTAACTGATTGCAGTCCCACAGACTTGCCGCCCTGCAACAACGACATCGCTCTAGGACTGATGGGTTGTCCAGTTGTTGGGCAAGAAAGCCTCAACAACCCTCTTCCAACACCAACAGCGTACTTTATTGTTGGACTGCCCCTTTCTCTTGGGTCCCTGTGGGCCTAGGACTCTCTAATAAGATTCCCGGGTCCACGCCCAAATCCATCTCTTCTTCAGACTGGGGAACCAGCAACTTCTGTTCATCGACGATGTCGTCCCCCAAATATCTAACCGTGTCCTGGTCTGAACGGACATCTTTATGGCCCTTGTCGGAGTCTTATTCCTGCGCCTTAGTGGCCCTTTGGTCAGGCAGTCTCCAGACGTTCTCACAAATCCACCGCCTAGAGTAGGCCTGGTAAATATCAAGGCTTGATGCCAACCTTGATAGCCAGTTCCTACTCTCCCGCCTGACCCTGGATGAGTCCCCATCGTCGACTTTGCGTTTGGCTAACGCCACCATCTCTAGCAATAGCTCCCTCGCCAAATCCTGTTTACATGCTGCCAACAGACCCAGATATTTGGCCAAACGGTCAGCATTGGAATGGAGCTTGCCCTTCTTCATGAGTCCCCGGACCTCCTCAGCCACTTTTTCTGCGCTAGCCATCCCTAAAACAAAGAGAACAAAGCTACTGTTTCTCCTTACACGCGGTACATCTATACTTGTTATTGTCCAGTGCGTCGTCGGTGAAACGTTCACACATGACCCATGATACCAAGTTTCACAGAAATCACACTGAATCATAAACCGCCCACCCCATGGCTCACGGCACAAACAATGAAGATCTCCATCAGCAGTTTCAGGAGTGTCAATCAGTTCCAAACCTCGACCCTTCTCCAGCAGAATCCACGCGGGCAACTTGCGATCCCTGCACGGCACCATCCTATCGTGATTCACCACTAACACAGAATTTGTAGTCTTCACACGATAAAGATACGCGGACAATTTCTTGACTATCAATGCCGGCCCTTTCCATGGCGAACACAGTTTTCGGCATTTGCCTTTCAGCACCGCAGTATCCAGCAGGTAAACAACATCACCCTCCGCATATGGCCTATGCAACACTCGGAGATCATAATTTCGCTTCATACGCTTCAAAGAAGTCTTCAGAGTACCCCTAGCTACCTCATGCGCTTTCTGAATCTTGCTCACCAGATTTGAGGCATAATCTTCCATATCCGCACATTTAACTGCAATGTTTGGAAACATCAATTGGGCAGGGGTATTCACTTCTCTCCCCAACATTAACATATTTGGGGTAAAACCTGTACTTCTATTGACTGAAGCCCTTATAGCACCAGCAATTTGCTGTATATTTTCATCCCACTTGTCATGTGTTTTCCCTATAAAGCACCGCACTGCGTCCATGAGGGTTCTATTAAAACGTTCAACTTGCCCATTTGCAGAAGGTCTGTATGGTGTTGTCCTGGACTTGTGGATGTGGAGTGCTTTACACACAGCCTGGAATAAGTTACTCTCAAAATTCCGGCCCTGATCCGAAAACATCTGGAATGGATATCCAACACGAGAGAAAAATGTGTCTATTGCTGCCTTTGCTGCAACTTCCGCTTTCTGGGAAGGTAAAGGTACGCACTCCACCCATTTTGTGAACTATTCGACCATCATCAAGCAATGTTCATTTCGCTGGGCAGTTTTCGGCAATGGTCCCAGGAAATCTATATGCACCCGTTCCATAGGAGCACCAGCTTGATACTCTGTCAGGGGTACTTTGCCATAGAGCTTGTTCTTCTTATTACGGTTACACACGTCACAGGTAAGAACGTAACTTTCGACATCCTTTGAAAGACGATACCAAAAGAATTTTTCTTTCAACTTTGCCTTTGTTCGGGCAACGCCCTGTTGACCCGATGAAGGAATGTCATGATGGAGTTCAATCACCGTAGATTTAAGGCTGCCTAGAATAACCAATTCCAAATCACCCGAGCCTCCCTTCAACTTGCATATCACCCCATCAACAAGTTTAAAGCACTCCTTGTTAATCCATAAAAACTTGACCTCTGGACTGGCGATAAACAACTGCCCTTCATCTGGCTCCTGGCCCTCCTTTAGCCAATCCCGTATGAACTTAAGACTATCATCTTCCTCTTGTGCCATTTCAAGCTCTGCATATGTGAAACCCCAACACTGCATTTTTCCACTGTCTATCACATCCGGCAAAAACACAGAACACGCACATGTTTCCTCACACACAATTGAAACACTAAAACAGGAGTCATCGTCCAATGGTCACGCCACTTTGATGGTCGACATTACTTTATTAGGACCCCGTTGCTTTGAGCAAGAAAGCCCATTTTCACAACTGGCATCACTACAACCGAAGGCATGGCCCGCCGAGCGGCTGGACCATCACACTTTGGTTGAATCGTTTCCGTCCCAATCCCTTCTAGATTCCAGACAAAGTTGACATCCACGGATAAAGGAAATCCGTCATCATCAGGGGGTAATGAAAACCCACCTAACCCACCTTCAGACTCAGGGGGTAAAGAAAACCCACCTGCGACCAGCCTTTCACTCAGTACAGTATCACCTCCTTGTCAACTGTCGTTGCCCTGCACATGGCATCTTGTACAGAAACCGCATTTTCTGTTGATACTCCGGCTTGGTACCCTACCGGCAAACCAACCGCTTCATCAACTTCTTCCGTAAACTGGCTCCACTGTTCGTCAGCCCTAACACAATACGGACAGCCCCCACAAGGCAAGTCTCTAGGCTTCACCCCAGCCACATACGATGGACAAAATGTCAAGCCCTTCGGAACCCGCGAAAGTCCATCAGCGTTTCCATGCTTGGCTCCCGGCCTGTGCATCACCACCATGTGGTAATGCGACAGCTCTTCCATCCACCGTGCCAACTGTCCCTGCGGATCTTTGAAGCGTAGCAGCCATGTCAAACTGGAGTGGTCCGTCCTCACCGTAAACGGTCTACCAAGGAGGTAATACTTAAACTGTCTCGTAAAACGGACAATTGCTAGCAATTCTTCCGAGTAGTACAGTACTTCCTCTGCTCAGGCGTCAAGGCGAAGCTACTGTAGGCAATGACCTTCTCTTGACCTTCCTGTACTTGACTCAACACCACCACCAATGCCAACATCTGAAGCGTCCGTGTCCAGAATGAATGGATCCTCGTTGTTTGGGAGGGCAAGAACTGGAGATTCAACTAAAACCCGTCTCAATGCTACAAACGCTGCTTGCTCTTCAGCGCCCCATTTGAACTCGTTCTTGCGGGTCAAAGTGTATAACGGTGTAGCCAGGTCCGAAAACGCCTTCATGAACGACTTGTGGTAATTAACGAACCCCAAAAACCGCTGCACATCTTTCGAACACCTTGGCACCGGCCATTCTGCCACAGTCATGGTGTCTTTTGGAGCCATTGCAATCTGGTTGCCACTCACTATTCTCCCCAGAAACTCTACTTCTTGTTGAAAGAACAGACACTTCTTAGGCTTTAACTTTAAACCATGCTGCCGAAATCGAGACAGATTCTGTCAAACTGTTCAAATGATCCCAAACGATTTCCCATCACCAAGATGTCGTCTAAAAACACCAACACGGTCTTCCAGGTCAATCCTCTCAGAACCAGGTTCACCACTCTGCTGAACGTAGCAGGCGCATTTGTCAGCCCAAACCCCATCCGAACGTGTTCAAAGAGGCCATACTTGGTGATGAAAGCTGTTTTCTTCCGGTCTTCTTCACCGACCCTCACTTGCCAATACGCTGAATTTGCATCGAGTTTAGAAAACCACACATGCCCCGACAGCGTATCCAAACAATCTTCCACCAACGGCAATGGGAAAGTGTCCTTCACGGTAACATTGTTCAACGCACGGTAATCAATGCACCATCGAACCGATCCATCACGCTTCCGTATAAGCACAGGTGCAGACGCTCAGTCGGATGTTGATTCTTGTATTACGCCTGCACCTAGCATTTTCTTTAAATGCGCTTCCTCTTCCCCAGCAAAGCAAGCAGGAGTCCGTCGAATCCTCTGCCTAACAGGCTTAGCGTTTCCAGTGTCAATTGAATGTTCAATGTCAGTGAAATCCCCAAGATCAAACTCGTTTTTTGGCGAACACATCCTGGAAATTACACAAAATTTCAGCCAATTTTTGAGACTGTTCTTCATTCAAACTGACAAAGGACCTTTCAAACACATCCTGCAAATGCTCCGGTACTTTCACCTTTCCACACTTATCGCCAGCTGGACTCACCACACCTTCGTTCACTGCGGAGCACTTTACCTCAGCAGAAGGATCATTTTCCCTGGTACATTCACCATTCTCCAAGATTTCTGAGCACTCGAACGCATTTCCGACAATGGACCCCTTCTTCAAGACATGGTAATTGTTTGTAGGGTTTACAAAACACACAATAGGGCAATCACCACCTTGTCTAACTACCCTGGGCACACCCAACTTCATATCAATCTTGGGCTCAATAAAATAATCTTTCATCTGAACACTCATATCACACTTCACTCTCACCACAGAATTGGCTGGTACAACAGTCCTTTTCATGATGGTTACTCTAGAAACCACTGGCTGACCATCTCTGAGACTTGTATTCAGTGGTACATGTTCATTGTCAAGTACTAAGGTGTCAGATTTCAGATCTAGCAGAACTCCCAAATGTCGCAAAAGGTCATGTCCCAGAAGCATTTCATCACTTATTGGTGCCACATACAACGTTCTTTCAAGGTTTGGCTGCCTAACTTCATGATCACTGGGCGGACAATGAAGCCCGGCAAAACAGAGTCGTCTGCCATCTTCATATTCACATCCTTCACTTTCCCCGATTTCCGTGTGAATTTGCCGATGACAGAATACTGATTTCTGCCCCTGAATCTATACGTGCTGTTACATTCACACCATTCACCTCCATCAAAACTGACGACGAACTCGCTCGAACCACATTAACAGAAACAGTGTTTTCCTGGGTAGGGCAAGAAGCCACTGGTTCAGGACTGACCGTTTCATTAACCTGCTCCACTACAGAAACCACTTCTTCTACAGGCGTCGAAGAAACCTCCGTAACACCCAGATCGGGGCAAGAAGCCTCAGAAACGAAAGGTGCTTGATTAGAGCAAGAAGCCGCTTTCTTTAATTAGAGCAAGAAGCCGCTTTCTCCAGAGACGCTGCCTCGTCAACCTTGATACCGTCCATAGGCGTCAAAGAAGCCTCGTTCGCAACTGGTTTGACGTCATGCATACTCAGATCAGAGCAAGAAGCCTCAGAAACAGTGTACACACTCGTCTGCAGGCCTTTTACTTCTTTTGGGCGGAGTGGGTCGGCCGGCGCCGTCTGCCCTTTAGAGTTTAAAGGGCTCTTGCCGATTCCAGACTTTCCCTCGTTCTTTGCCCTGTCTTCTTTGAGCTTCTGAAACTTTTTACAGTCTTCCTTTATATGTCCGGTTTGTCCACAGTGGTAGCAAACTATTGAGGACCCTAGTCGCCGCGTCTGCGCCAAATTTTCAACCGTCGGCGATAACCGCTCCACCATCTTTTCCAAACGAATCACTCTGTCATCGTCACCCGACACTGCATTGACTGCGTAAGATGTATTTCTTTTATTGTCATCAACCGCCTGGGTAACATACTGATCATGTCACCAGGTCAACCGCCTCCTGCATTGAACGGGGCCGTTCAAAACAAGCATGATTCCCAGCTTTTTTTTATCTACGCAGCCCTGGCAAAACTTTGAAATTGCTTCCTGCATGCTGTGCCTTTCCGGTAGGTTGTGGAAAGCCGGTTTGCCAATGTCAGCACCCTGTCGGCCCAATCCTCTAGCGTCTCACCCGTTGCTTGCATGGCCTGCTAAAACTTGGCCCCACTGGTTTCTGGCAGCTCCTTCGCACCAAAACGACCCTCCATCTTTTTCATTATCTCGGGGAATGAAAACATGTCACCCATCTGAGTCGTGATAGTGAATAAATCCAAAGCTTTTCCCTCAAGACACCAGTTCAGATAATCTCTACACTCACTATCAGTCCAGTCATTCACGGCCTTGTAACTATCAAACTTTTGCTTGAAGGAAAGCCAGTTTGACTTGCCATCGTATTTCAAATTCTTGGGGATTTTGCTGGGATTTCCCCTCCTCTCTCCACGCCGGCGTGACCTATAACCGTATCGGAGTCGGAATCAGAGTCGGAATAATAAAATTTCGACCTTCGATGGTGTCCACTCTGCCTGTTATCCTTTCTACGGTAGTGATCACTGTCGTTGTCACTGTCATCCGACCTGTGGCGATGTCTTCTCCCCGAAAACCTCTTCCGGTAGACTTCGGGTGAGCGGTCGTACGACCTGCTACCCCTTCTGGATGGAGACCTGGATGCAGGCCTAGGGGAACAGTCACTGTCCTTAGAGTACCGACGCCGTCTTTCCGGACTGCCCCGGCTATCGTTTCTAGTAGCTGACTCGTGCTCGCGGCTCTGTCTCCCCCTAGCCTTATACGACGAAGACTCTGACAAATACTGATCTTTATGTCGCCTTTCTCGAGGCTCACCGTCTTCACGCTCTCGTCGAGACAACTTGTCACTACGCAGTCTTCTGTACGTGTCCTCTCTACTGTCAGAGTGCCGCCTCCTAGTAGCAGATGGGCTTCTACTGCCTTTGCGAGCCACTGCCATGAATGTGCCAGGGGGATCCGGTAGTCCATCAACCTGACTAATGCCACCAGACTCATCTTGCCGGACTCGATGTGGCACTCTTGGCTTCACCGACGACGAACCGGAGGTTTCAGCTGTGCCCTCCATCTTCACTGCGGCTGATCTCTCCCGTTCAGCTGTGCTTCCTCGTTTCACCGGCTTCAAAGACGCTGAACCCTCCAGTTCTGCTGCTTTCTCTTGTTTCACTACTTGGTGGGACAATAATAAGTCCGCACCCCGGTCACGCCTTTCAACTGAGGGAACTGATCGGGACAAGAAGTCCACACCCCTGTCACGCCTTTCAACGGATGGAACTGAATGGGACAAGAAGTCCACACCCCTGTCACGCCTTTCAACTGATGGAACTGAATGGGACAAGAAGTCCACACTTCTGTCATGCCTTTCTTCCCGCTGTACATCTCCATGTACACCAACCCCTTCCTCCAGCTCTGCCGCCATAGCCCCTCGCCTTCTTCATCCTGGCTAAAACTAATATGGCCAATTAGTTCTTGTGACAAGTCACCCAAAACATTGGACAACATGTGCATGTCAAGAAGACCCTGCTGTTGTCTTAATTGCAAAATTTCATGTGCCTTCTGCACCGATACTCCAGGCAAGGAAGACAGTTCCTCCATGCCGCACAATTCACCCTAACCGACATGTTAGAATTTCCAGATATCAAATTAGCAATAAAATAGTTAATTCAATATTACTTTTCCTATTGTTCACCGTTACACCTCACTCAGCACATCAAATGACCCAACAATAATTATGACCTAATATTATTGTAACCTATGGCCACAACGGCCCACCATAGAATTTGCAAATTCAAATGGCTTTAGAAAAAACCAGACCTCAATTCACCATAGAAATGGTAACAATCAATATGACACTAACGACTAACGGCCCACCATAGAAATGACTAAAGCCAAATTATAATTCTAGCCCACCGTAGAACGGCAATTAAACTGAAGTCAAGAGGACCTCAACAGCCCACCATAGAAACTGGGGTAAACTAACAAAACAGGGTGCAACAATAAAACCTGAATGCTTAAAACAACAAGCGAACAGAACAGGGTAACAGGCTAACCTATCCGTGCCTGAAAACTCAAATTTACCTTACCAGTGCAATCAAAATTAACATAAAATTAACAATCATGCACGAAAATCCCTGAAAGCGAGATAAATCAAGCTAACAGAACAAGTAACACAGGCTTGCCTCACACGAAACCTGCGAGTGCTCAACAAGGGCGTTCCGACCCCCCAAGTGCACTAATATTTTTAGTACACAAAAAACCCTGATTGGAATAAGCAAACAAAACAGGTAAACAACTGTATTACCTAACGCAGCGCATGAAATTGAAATAATCAAGCAAAACACACACCGACGCACAAAAAATGAAATGTCCCCGTCACTGTCCAGTCCGTCAATGACAAGTTCAGATGCCTTCAGATGTGCAAATACAATATTAAATGCTCAAAAATGTACATTTATTGAGAAATAATATTAACCGTACAAGTAAAATTAAGAATTTTACTTTACCAAAACCATTACCAAACACGAAAAATATTACAATTTTACTTGACGCAAACATTTACTGAAAGTATTCAGACAATAACCCTCTTTCTCCCCACTCAATGCGTCAAGGCTGTGAACACTCCCCGTATAAAATTGCAAATCACCCTGACCAGTGATACTATGTAATTACCACAACAATAACACCGCCAGAACCTTTAAAATGTGACCCCAATTTTGACCTTTCCCAACAACCTCAAGCCCACATTGAATGGTACAAACGATACTTCACAGTAAACAACAAACAAACATTGCAAACCTGTCTGATGAGTTGGTGCTGTCGCTGTCTTCGATGTCTACTCTGACGCTACCGCCCAGACGGTGAAGATGGCACTGTTACCCGGACAAAGAAGTCCAGAACGACACACAGCAACTCATTCGGACAAATAAGTCCAGAATAATCACAATGTCCTAGATCACACAGAGCATACAAATGTTTGTTCACAGCTGGGAACACCAGCCACTTGTCCTTGGAAACTCGTAACGTTCACTCGCGACACCAACAAAAAGAATCAATGTCCTAACGTTAACACTGAAGGTTGAAGTCCACATTTCCTCGTCGCCAATAAAGTAATTTCTGTACAGTATTTCCTGCCAATAATAGATTTTAACTCTAACGATGCTGTAACTCATATTGTTGTTGAACTTGTTATATCCCTTAAACTAGTATTGACTCTTCAAATCCCCGCAAACAACTTAGAACATCGAGCACAACGCAATACGTCTGAACTCAACAAGATTCCAAGCAGAAAAAGAGAGATTTCCCGCCAGAACCGGGTCACGTGACCTTTCCAAGAAATTACCACAATGTAATACTTGCACAACCAAAAACCTAAGGTTACATTCCAACTGATTACTGTGACTGGATAAAACCCGTCACAACATATGGCACGTAAATATATAGCCAATTTAAGGCTAAATAAACGGGTTGCTTTGCGACAATACAGTCAAAATAAAAACTGCCATACGAGGCTTACAAGCATAACAAGTCACCCCTAAAAAGAAGGGTATACTTAGCTTGTTAACTGTAGGTGGATCGATTAAGGGAATTAACAGCATCCAGAAAAGATGGCCTGACAGGCTGTTGTACGTCGAACTGAATCCTCAAATTTATTCCTGGCAATGGACGCATTTGGCAGCGGTAGCGAAGTCCGGACATCGTTTGGCAGGCAGTGAGAGTTTCTCAATGTAATTTCCGGTACTTTGCAGGCACTCAAGTACTCCTCACACCTGTCGACAGATCGACAGGAAGACCGGAACGTTTACAGTATTAGTGCGATACTGATATTGCTGGGCGCAGCCATATTGAATCCCGTCGATTCTCGCTGAGATATTCGAGATGTCATTCCTTTGTTCTTTTACGTCGTATATTTTGAAATCGATCCACCACGTAATATAAACTACAATGCTGATCAAGAGTTGGATAATAAACCATCCTGAACTTTGGTAACACAGTTCTCCAGCGGCAAAAATGCACGTCTCAAAAGCTGCATTACACAGCAGAATTATTTTGTTAAAAAATGCAAAATGGTGAGGCATCCGCCTGCACCAAATATAATGTAAACAATGAGTTCGACGTATTCTGATTGGCTGACTAACATCACGTGATAAAACACTTGTATACGATTGGATATTGACTATTGAGCTAAGGTTAACTTGCACTAAACAATTTACGTGAACAATGACATAAAAAAATGTATGTGTTCATAAAATATTATATATGTTAACTACATTGAACTGATACTTGATGAACATAAAATATGTACTGATTTCCAGTTAACGACAGATTGCATAATCACCAGCTTAACATTTCTGTCTGCAATTATACGTAGAAGACAAAAAAAAACGCTGGCTTAAAAAGCAGTAAATCACATATTGAATAAATAGATGACGACAAACTTGACCGAAGTGTTAAGGTCATGTTTTAATTATAGTATTAATATCACAAAATTATACATGTATAATATTAACATAAGATATAATATATAAATGTAAAATATGTGAAACTCCAGCTGCATCAGCAGGAGAGAAACCATTATTAGCCTCATGGTCCAGTAATTAGGTCGTGTGAATAATTGGCCATTCAACACGACACAGCACGACACCGTCATCGCCTTGGAAGAGTCACTGCAAAGCATTGGGGGTTTAACCCGGTTTAAAGGCAAGCCGACATCACCCTTGGGCCAGAATTAATCACTATACAGGTATATGTAAACAACAATTAACCTCATAGCGCTGCAATAATACATATCTGTAACAAGTTTATAGGTATTATACCATAATATACTTTGCCATTTCCAATATATCTCATGTTTAAAAGTTAATTCCATCAATGCCATTTTCGTAGGCGTAACAAATCGGCCTTAGTAGTTTGTCAATTATGTGTGGAATATTATGGCATAAATTTCATTTTGTAAGTTCCATTTTCTAAAGTCTATGAAGTATTAACTTATATTTTCCTTGTTCCAGTACTTATTGTATTTTCTTTAAGAAAACGTCTGTGAAGGACATAATATTTTTTGTGAAAAAGATCATCACATGAATTTTAACTACAAACAGCAGATGCCAACTAAATATAAGGATACCATAAAAGCATCGATCCGGCCATGGATAACACGGACATTGTCTAACATACTAAAGGCTGTCTTGAAATATACCAATTAAACCATCCAAAATATACGCACAAAGTCTAATACAGTACACACATCTACAAACAATCTTAATTTTTGTTCCGATGACATGTTTGCGAAATTGGCAATCATTTATAAACAGAGGTCAAAAGTCATTTTAAAGTAATGCTGGTAACGAGTTATTACATTTCACCGCATATCTTTGAACATCAGGGATTGCGTACCAGATCACAATAAGGGACACCGTGTTAAAATAGAATTTAAAAAAATTGAATTGAATACCTAAAGTGAATATCTATATACAAATGAGAATAGACATATGGTAAGTGCAAATAGAAGAAGACATGGGAATGAAACCCTATGTCGCAGACAAGCAGGGAAAATACGGCGGATAAACGGCATCCGGAACAGCTGTGGTGTGCGCATGCCCTTCAAGTGTCATGATTTGGCACTTTCACAGCCGCCAAATTAAATCCTCACCGAGTTACCTTTGTGGTGCAACAATGGAGGACAGATGTACCCAGTGTGACTTGGACACATACATATCCGAATAATCAATAACAATATGTGCAATGTATATATATACCTCAAACTTTATATGCATTTTAACTGTATTTTATAACAAATTGAATCAACTGTGTTCCAAATAGCGTCATGAACGAAAGTTAGAAATCTATTTTTATTACAGTCTGTTTTCAGTGTCGACAATGCAAATAAAGTAAGCTCTAAATACGGTTAGAAGCTAGAAGGGAGTTTTGTGTAGAATGGATATATTGCAATGAAATGTATTGGATACGCAACTATTTTTATCTGAGACGGACAAGTACACTGATTTGTCACGATGCGTTCTAAAACTGAAACTGTCTATGTCAATGTTATGAAATGAACTAATTTCAATGTCAGAGATATAAGACCGTCTGCTATTTCTCATCGTCCTCGTGTATTACATTAGAACGATAGATATAAGGCTATGTCCGCAACCAAACCCGTCACTAGTGAATGTCGGAATAATAGTACCAATTGCGTTTGATTATATATATCTGGATGTTTTAGTATACATTAAACTTTAAGTTTCAAAGAATATTTTGGCTTACAAAATATTTGTTTAGGTTGTTTATTTTGAAAGAGTTTTGCGGCCAGTTGTGTCATTGTCATTTAATTATCAAGGTCTTAATTGCTCTTCTCACTTTATGCTAAAACGAATTATACTATAACGGCATAAAGGTACAGCATAATGGATGTGAACGAGTTTAGGAAGTACGGCCGAGAAATGGTCGACTATATTGCTGATTATATAGAAACTATTCGAGAGCGAACAGTTGTACACGGCGTACAGCCAGGATATATGAAGGTATTCGATTCGGGTCTGGGATCGAAACGTATCTTTTGGCCTAATTATGTCATATGAAATTCGTTTCACAATTCAAATGCATTTTCCTTCATACAAGTTATTTATTATATTTTTAGAAACTCTTGCCCGATGAAGCGCCACAAAAGGGGGAGAATTTCACTGATATTATGAAGGACATTGACAAAATCATTATGCCGGGAGTAAGTTATCACGTGTGAATAATTTAAATTTAGTAAAGACAATGTGACGAAGAGTTTTCGTTTTTTGTTACTCTTTGGCAATCATTTTGAATGCTTTCACTAACATTCTTTTTCCTCTGAAAAAAAAACACTTGATAACGTTTGGTCCTTACCGTTTCAATGTTTAGCATCAGTAATCATTTTAGTATATACTTTGTGCTCATTTCATACCAAATCCAACGAGATTTCGTCTGAAAATATTATACAGTTTTAAAACGGTAAGTATGAAATTGATATAACCAATTTTATACCGATGCATGTCGTTATACAGGCAGACAGACTTGGCAAAGACCCTATACACACAACGGTGGTTGTTCTTAATGTTTGTGATAAATATCTACAAACGTGAACGCTTTGCGACTTCTGCTTAGTAAACCAGGTACATGTACGGCAGATATCAAATAGGCTATAGTACATACCATTCATGGCTCTGGATGACTACTTTTAGATAACTCACTGGCATAGCCCAAACTTCCATGGATACTTTGCTGCTGGTAATTCATTTCCGTCCATTCTCGGCGATATGCTCTCAGATGCAATCGGATGCATTGGCTTCTCGTGGGTAAGATAGGATTAATTTTTGCCTACTTACCTCAATGTGTAGGCGATTAATAGTCTTGACTTCATTTTAATAGCAACGGCATTCTTTGCGTCTATGTTTTTCTTGTTACAATCTTTGTAATCAATAATGATATACTAGTAGAGTATATAAATACAATGGATACATTTATAATTAGTTATACACTTATGTAGGCCACCAGTCCTGCTTGCACTGAACTAGAAGTGATCACTACAGACTGGCTGGGGAAGATGATCGGTTTGCCACAAGAATTCCTGCATTCTGACCACGGCCCAGGTGGAGGTGTCATACAGGTAGGTTTGAGGTTTGTTTCTTATTATCGACATTTAAATACGTGGCCTTGTTAAATTACATACAAAATAATGATTTAAAATATGCAATTATTTCTATGTTTTGTTAATTTCAGTCTACTGCGAGTGAGACAGTGTTCCTCTGTTTACTGGCAGCCAGAAACAAGACAATTACCAAAATAAAAGCAGCTCAACATGATATCGATGAAATGGACATTATATCCAAATTAGTTGGATACACATCAGACCAGGTTATAGGGCAACATTAGGAAAACATTGCATTCAATAAAATCACAGAGACAAAATAAACTAACTTAGATAAAGACCATTTAAAACGTGTTTTATTAACCAACATGTTTAGAAATTTTATACGCGTTACACTTTCGGCAATTCATTAATTTATTTTATTAGTTGATACGTTTATATTTGATTACAAGGATTCTTTAGAAACTTAAATATATATATATAACAACTTTTGTCTTCGCACTTGGAGCAAGGAAAATGTTGGAAAGAAAATTTTATTTTCAAAAGGCCAATTCTTCGGTTCCGCGGTCTGGAATGCTCGGGGCAGTGCGGGTGGTGAAACTGCCAAGTGATGACACGTTCTCATTGAAAGGAGGCACGCTAAGAGAAGCCATAGAAAAGGACAAGAAGAAAGGACTGATTCCTTTCTTTGTATGTTTATGTAGAAATTATTAGTTTTTCTTTTTGTTACTAGTAATTGTATTTTGTTCGTATAACTATTTATACATAAGCAGTTAATGAAACTTTGAACATAAAGTTGTTCACTTGCATTTTTTCAGTTGTGTGCATCGCTGGGTACAACCGGTTCTTGTGCATTTGATGACTTGGAGACGCTGGGACCAATATGTAGGTTGAACAGTAGTTAACACAATTAACAAACTGTCATGTTGTTCCGAGATTGATCTGGATAGAAATTACTTTTCTTACTCTTTTAATACTTTATATGACAAAAAGGTAAAGTATGCTTATTGAAATCAGTAATTGGTTAATGTCAACATTATGTTCTTCGGAATGTTGTATATATTAAGTAACATTGTGAATGAATGAGTTCAGACAATATTTGCATATAGTCGGTGTACCCTCTTATATACTACAAAACTCCTACCCCATCACATATTCAAAGCTCCTCTTAATACATAGGAAAACGCATGGACGAAACAAGAGTGGTGGCCATTCATTTGGAAATTGCGACCAAAATGTTGTTCTTTCTACGCATTGGAGATGCACTGCGGTACTCAATTCAAGAGGGGGACATAACCTTTTTTGACGCGTCTGATTTATTATTATGTCCCTGGCGCGCGTTATTGAGCCATACCTCATTGTGTACACTGATTGGCGAAATTTTGCGAATTGGAACATGTTTGCATATCACTGTCATATTTTGATTACCTGTAACTGCGTTTTACTATCTTTGGTATGTGTTAAAAGGAGCTTTGAATATGTATGTGATGCGTTAGGAGTTTTTATTAGTATATCTCAGGTAGTGACTGCCTACAGACTATTTTTCACATGTATGACAACGAAATTGCATGTATCTTTTAAACATTTCTATTTGATATTGTGTGAAGCAAATTAATGAGATAATGTGAAAACAATTAAAGCATTTGATTTCTAATGTCATAAATATGTCAATCGCACATGATTGTCGAAATGTTTAACTGGTACATGAGCAAGGAACGATACACTAACACGAATAAGTGAGCTGACATGTGAAATACACGTGAACTCGTACATGTACTTTATTTCAAAATTTTCCTGTTAAATATTAAAATATGGCTTACAGGCAAGGAAAATGACATGTGGCTTCACGTAGACGCTGCTTATGCTGGTAGTGCCTTTGTGTGTCCTGAATTCAGAAAGTACATGAACGGCATTGAGGTTTGTTTTTAAACAGGTGTGACTATGTTTTGCATAGAAATTGAAATAATGTATAAGGTACATTGCGTTATTTAATAACAATGATGGGAAAGCGCATCGTTGACTGTCATATGTATCAAACATGATTCAGTATGTTAATATATACAATTATATGTAAGCATCTTAGACTTAGATATGCTTATTTAGGAGTTAACTTTTAGTAGCAGTTTATAAATACGCGTATGTTAAGCGATTACGGTTTCATGAATTTAATATTGTATGACAGTGTGTGTAACACAGCCGTTACTAAATGATATGAGTACAGTAATTGTAAAGGAAGAACTTACATTAACATGTAGTAAACAATGTAGCTCCAAATACCTAAGTTTCAATCCACAGTCCGTTTAATTTGTTGCTGATCTTTATAGCAAGTGGTTGCCCCTGCCTTATGAAACTACTAGTAAATGTCTTCTTTTTGGTTTGTAAAAAAATGTTTCTTACCCCAAAAAGCACATTTGTTGCCAAAATACGCAGGCCTATTATTAGCAGTAATTCATTGATTACATCATTATTATGTTCTAGTAAAAATTAGTTTTATTTCCAGGTTTACTACGGTTATTTACTCTTGCAGTATGCTCAGACGATAAGTACCAATCCCCACAAATGGATGTTGGTTGCTTTTGACTGCTCCGTGATGTGGTAAGGTTGTAAATTCTGCGTCGTTCAAAAAATCGTATATGTGAGGCGTGTCGTGGGTAAACCGGCCTTAATACATGTGCGTCAAGTGTCGTCCCGGATTAGCCTATGCGGACCAGGACGGCACTTCTCGCCTAGAGTGGATTCATGTTTAGAAGAGACATCCCTGAAACAGGAAATACCATAAAAGTGGAAAGTGCCGTACTGGATTAGCCTGTGCGGACTGCACAGGCTAATCCGGGACGACACTTTACGCACATGCATTAAGCCCGGGTTTCCCACGACACGCCTCATTTGTATTTCATTTCTATAATGACTTATTTAGGCCGCTTTTCCATATGTCCGTATCCGCATCCGTATCCGCATAAATATTTTACGGACGCGCTTTTCCATAATCCGCAAATAAACGTCGAATATTTCAGGGTTTTTTTATTTTCAAATAGTAGCAATTTTTGCAGTAAGGAACTTTTTAACATTTCTAATTACGTCGGCTGCAAATATGATGTCAGTATGTACAAACAATCACATGTGGTGGATTATAAACAATATTTATTTATATAAAGCATTCAACAATTATATCTACAGCGTCAGTCATGGCTCAATTAAAGATTACCCATTATTACAGAGTCATTGTACTCGTTGAGTCTAGGTTGAGTTATCCAGGTGTATCTCGACTATTTTTATATTTTTCATTGTTGTGTGTATAACAGCCCTTTGATAGATACCATGTCATCTGCATCCGCATAAAATTGCTCACTGAGCGATTTCTTGCGGACGGCGTTGGCAGATGCGCTTTGCGGACACGGACTGCTGACATATGGAAACGGTCCAACTGTTTTCAACTTGTTCGATTTTTTTGCGGATGCGGATTTGCGCAATGCGGATGCGGATACGGACATATGGAAAAGCGCCCTTATTCGATGCTTTCCTGGCAATTCGGTCAAGAGTGAAGACATAACATTCTTCGTTACTGAGTTGTTCTTTTCATAATGTTTATAACTCATGCATGATGGCAGGTAAACATTTTAATTGTCACGTCTTCTTGCTTTTTGTCAGGATCAAAAACAGTTCGTACCTGGTAGACGCCTTCAATGTGGACCCCATCTACCTGAGACACGAGAACGAGGGGCGGATCCCAGACTACCGGGTAGGTACCAGATCCATCGTATCATAATCATCATGGATGAATATATAAAATTTTGTATTTAATTATACAAGAAAAATGCATTTAACCATTTTATTAAATATCTATTTTGTTTCAACGATTAATTTGTCTGAACCGTCTTCATATCGTTGCACACAATGTCATCTGAATACTACCCCAGCACACATAATGGATTATGGTAATCAATGCACTGTGTATAAGTGCTTTTGTATTGCAGCACTGGCAAATACCATTGGGAAGACGGTTCCGATCGCTGAAGCTGTGGTTCACCCTGAGGTCGTATGGCGTCGAGGGCATCCAAAAGTACATAAGACGTGTAAGTCATTCACGTACGTGAATTTATCGATACAGGCTTAGTATTGTATATCATTTTCTAATGAGTTCATAAGCAAGATCGGTCATTGCACGTGTTTGCATTTCAGCATTGCGAGTTAGCCAAAGAATTTGAAAAGCTTATCCTCGATGACGGTAGGTTTGAGGTTGTCGCCGAAACAATCATGGGCCTAGTTTGTTTCAAAGTGAAGGTGAGTATTTTTATCGGTACAGAAGCGATTATATTATTATTGTTTAAATCAAACATATTGTTTTTATTTCGTTGAACTTTTTGATACACATATCCATTATATTTTTAGCTCACCGGAGAACAACGTGCTCATGGTGAGCTTTTAGGGTCGCCTTTTGTCCGTCGTCCGTCGTGCGTCGTCCGTCGTCCGTCGTGTGTCAACATTTTCATTCAAATAATATCTCCTCCTAAACCGCTTCACAGATTTTCACCAAACTTCACAGGAATGATTCTTGGGTGACCCTCTTTCACAATTGTTCAAATCGTTCCGGTCCGCTGCATATGTAGGTCACAAGAGCTAAAAATAGATTAAAAAACTGAAAACTTTAAAAATCTTCTCTGAAACCGCAAGGCTTGGAGCTTTCAAATTTGATATCTGACATCCTCTGGTGGTCCTCTACAAAGATTGTTCAAACTATGACCCTGGGGTCAAAACTGGCCACGCCCCGGGGGTCACATGGTTTATATAGACTTGAATAGCAAAATGACTTTAAAAATCTTCTCTGAAACCGGAAGGCCCAGAGGTTTCATATTTGGTATGTAACATTGTATAGTGGTCCTCTACAAAGATTGTTCAAATGATGCCCCTGGGGTCAAAACTGGCCACACCCCGGGGGTCACATGGTTTATATAGACTTGAATAGCAAAATGACTTTAAACATCTTCTCTGAAACCGCAAGGCCCAGAGGTCTAATATTTGGTATGTAACATTGTATAGTGGTCCTCTACAAAGATGTTCAAATTATGCCCCTGGGGTCAAAACTGGCCACACCCCGGGGGTCACATAGTTTATATAGACTTGAATAGCAAAATGACTTTATAAATCTTCTCCTCTGAAACCGCAAGGCCCAGAGTTTCATATTTGGTATGTAACATTGTATAGTGGTCCTCTACAAAGATTGTTCAAATGATGCCCCTGGGGTCAAAACTGGCCATACCCCGTGGCTCATATGGTTTATATAGACTTGAATCGTAAAATGAATTTAAAAACCTTCTTCTCTGAAATTGCAAGGCCTAGAGGTCTCATATTTGGTATGTAACATTTTAAACTTGTCTTCTACAAAGATTGTTCAAGTGATGCCCCTGGGGTCAAAACTGGCCACACCCCGGGGGTCACATCGTTTATATAGACCTGATTAGCAAAATTACTTTTAAAAATTTCTCCTCTGAAAGTTCAAGGCCTAGAGGTTTTATATTTGGTATGTAACATTGTGTAGTGGTCCTCTATAAAGATTGTTCAAATGATGCCCGTGGGGTCAAAGCTGGGCACACCCCGGGGCTCACATGGTTTATATAGACGTAAATGGCAAAATGATTTTAAAATTCTTCTCTGAAACCATAAGGCCCAGAGGTTTATATTTGGTTAAAACATTATATCGAGACCTCGATTGGGATGGCATATGGGATGGGTGGGGTCAAGGTCAAGGTCACTGTTACTAAAAATAGAAAAACGGTTTCCGCTCAATAACTGTAGAACGCATTGAGATATTTTATTGAAACTTAATACATAGATACCTCATATTGACACCTCGCATGGGATTGCATATGGGTTGGGAGGAGTCAAAGTTAAGGTCACTGTTACTAAAAATAGAAAAACGGTTTCTGCTCAATATCTTGAGAACGCGTTGGGATATTTTAATGAAACTTAATACATAAATACATTATTTTGAGACCTCGATTGGGATTCAATATGGGGTGGGTGGGGTCAAGGTCACCGTTATTAAATATAGAAAAATGGTTTCCGCTAAATATTTTGAGAACGCATTGAGCTATTTTAATGAAACTTAATACATAAGTACCGTATATCAAGACATTGCTTGGGATTGCATATGGGATGGGTGGGGTCAAGGTCATTGTTACTGAAAATATAAAAACGGTTTCCGCTCAATAACTTGAGAAAGCATTGCGATATTTTAATGAAACTTAATACACATATCTTATATCGAGACCTCACTTGGGTTTGCTTATGGGGTGGGTGGGGTCAAGGTCACTGTTATTAAAAGTAGAAAAACGGTTTACGCTCAATAACTTAAGAACGCATTGAGATATTGTATGAACCTTCAAACGTAGACACCTTATATCGAGACCTTGCCTTACTTATGTGGTGGGTTGGTTCAAGGTCAAGGTCACTGTTACGAAAATAGAAAAACTGTTTTTGTTCAATAACTTGAAAACCTATTGAGATATTTTAATGAAACTTCATACATAGATATCAGGTGAGCGACATAGGGCCATAGTGGCCCTCTTGTTTGATAATTAATTTTTAATTATATAAATCTTGGCTTGATGAGTGTTATTGGAATGAATTGTCAAATCAAATATGATTTACCGGTAGTGTAAAATACATGCACTGGTAAACTTGATTTGTTTGCGAAACGTGTACAGTATATTTTTGACATTCAGCAATTGTTTGCGAATAACAATTATTTTACAAACTAACCAAAGATTACTGTGCATTGGTTGAAGGGCGACACAATCATAAGCGAGAAACTTCTAGAGGAAATTATGGCTACCGGTAAAATCTATATCATCCCAGCCATTGTCCGAGACCTTTACTTTCTGCGCTTTGCAATCTGCTCTGAAAGGACGACGTCAGAAGACGTCAGGTGGTCATTTGAGGTGATCAAAAGCGCCGCGGACCGCGTCATGAGCATGCATTTCCCTACCAACATGAAACACAGGCCGACGATTGACATTGACATTTCTCCCTTGCGCCTGCACGGCAGCTGTGATGAGGACGAGGAGGAGACACGCAGCATTAACGGCAACACATCATGAACAGGAATTCATAATCCATTGACCTATACTGACGTTCAAACCCATGTTTTGAATAGCTATGAATGTATACGTGTTACAACGTATATTATTTGTGATCTGACAAATTGTGTTTTGGTTTTTAATAGACTTGTATATTTCGTTTATGTACATACCGATGAATTGATTAAGCGTTGATTGTTTCCTTAGTACAACAATTAACTAAGTATACCTTTAAAACCTGTATCAATTACATGCACAACACCTATATCGACAAAAACAATAATTCTATTAAATAAAAGCACCAAACAAAATATCGTTATGTGTTCTACTCAATTTTAAACTTATATAAAATGCATTAATATTAACCAATATACAATTGGTCGATTCAACAAAGTAATTACAAAGTACATTGCCTCGTCATGTGATGTTTTATTCGTTTATTAAATGCGTTTGGTACGTAGTGCTAAGAAATATTTCTTGGGGAAAAAAGATTGATGGAATACCATTTTATATTTTCCGCTCTCCCTTTGCCGAGTTAATTTATGGGACAACAAACACAACACACTGTTGGATTGAACAGGAATGGCTTGTATATGCCAGCCGAAATTTATCTGATAAAGAATAAATTATGCAATTGATTAATATGCAAAATAATAGTATGCAAATATGGAAAATAAAGAATAAATAATGCAATTGGTTATGCAGAATGTTATTATGCACATATAGAAATGTATATAAGTCCCATAAAGTTGGACGAAGTAAAAAATCCCACAACACGTCCAACCGAGGGAATGGGAGAGCGGAAGATAGACAATATAAGTATTAACAAACAAATATAGATCTTATATGAAAATAATAAATACATTATATATGTAGGCAGCATCATATTAATTTTCAAAGTTTAAATAACACAAATAGAATAGCATGACAACCACAACATGATAGTATTTAAAGTACGAACATCAAAATAGTAGGAAGCAAAAATCAACGATGACCGTTTTACATACAACCAGCTTATGTCGCTATTGTGCATCTACATCACTTTGACAAAGAACTGGTCGGGTTTGTCTCAAAATGTATAAAACTTTATCTCATGCTAAACCTTGTTTTTCCATGTAATTCAGCCATTACGAGTATTTTTATCTTACACATGTGTAAGATAACATTGTGTGCGTTTTCATTGGCTACATGCATATTCTTTGACTTACCAATAGGATGACGTTATTTTAGTAAAATGACGTCGTCAATATGAAATGACGTCACGTCAGTACACAAATTTTAGGATTTATCAACATACCATATCTATTAAACTCGTGTCAAAAACTAATGAGATAATTTTAATGAGATTGTTATTGAAAATATTCGTGGCTTGCAGCAATTAAAATGATCAACAGTGCCAATATTGCGCGTAATTTAAATACTTATAACGGCAATAAACTGTGTAGTGTTCTTGTATATGGTTCATAAAATTTGAAACAACACTGATGAAACTGTATATGTATATTGTTAAAGGGTTTATGACTTTCTCGATGTATCCACATAAACTTGAGTCAAAAGCAACATGGATCCACTTCTAGTCTTCACCAACCTACCTACCAAATGTTATTAACCTAGGCCTCAGTGTTCTATTGTCATTGCCCGGACAATTTTTTATAATTGGTCAGTTTGACATTGACCTTTGACCATATGATCCAATAAAAAATAGGGATCAACTTTCAGTCATAATCAACCTACCTACCATATTTTACGAACCTAGGCCTTAGATCTCCATAGCTATTGCTTGAACGAAGTTTTACAACTATTGGTCAGTTTGACCTTGACCATCGAACCAAGGTCCCAATAATCAATAGGAATCCTTTACTAGTCATGATCAACCTACCTGCCATATTTGGCGAAGGTTTGCATATATAGGTCGGTTTTTACATCTTTTGGTCAGTTTGATCTTGACCTTTGCACCAAAATGTAAATAGGGATTCATTTCTAGTCATAACCAACTAACCATCCATAGTTTAACAACCTAGGCCTTATGGCTCCATAGTTATTGCCTAGACCTGGTTTAACAACTATTTGTCATTTTTGTCGAGACCGCTGGCGTCCTGCTCGACTTAGTTGTCACACATAGAGGTCAAAGGTCAAATATGGGTATAATACATCTTGTAAGGACTATAACTTCATCATTCATCAGGCAATTTAATAATAACTTGCCACAAATGTTCACCATGTGAAGACGGCATGTCGTCGCAAGACCCGTGTACCTAGCTCAAAGGACAAGGTCACACATAGAAGTCAAAGGTCAAATATGGGCATAATACAGCTTGTCCTGACTGTAACTTCATCACTCATTAGGCAATTTTAAAATAACTTGCCACAAATGTTCATCATGTGGAGACGGCATGTCGCGCGCAAGACCTGTGTCTCTAGCTCAAAGGTCAATGTCACACTTAGAGGTCAAAGAAGGAAGATCTGCTTGTAAGAAATGTGATTTTAAAATAATTACAATACAAGTTGCTTTCTTGACAACGGACTCGACATTTTGCCAACAGGCATCTAGTTACCTTGATCTTTGACCCAAGGACCCAACAATCAATAGGGTTATCTACTAGTCATGACCAATCTAGGTACTAAGTTTAACAAACCAAGGTTTAACGGTTGCGTAGTTATTGCCTTGACAAGGTTTCACAATTAATTTGTTATAATATTTAAATCGGTTTGAACTTGACGCTTGACCAAAAGACCATCTAGACAAATGGAATCCTCTACTAGCTAGTCATGACCAATCCGCCTATCGAGTTTAAAGAACCTAGACCTATTAAAGGGTTGCTTAGTTCTTGCCCGGACAAGGTATTACAATTATTGGTTTTGTTTATCATATTTTGGTCGGTTTGACCTTATCCTTTCACTTGCAGAATCAACAGGGTTCCTCTACAAGTCATGACATTTATGTCAAACTGTTTAACATTGTAATCAAGTCTGGTATTGTTCCTGAAAACTGGACAGTGGGTGTAATAAACCCAATATACACAAATAAAGGTTCTATTGGTGATTCATTTAATTACAGACCAATTACACTGTCGAGCTGTGTTGGAAAACCTTTTACTTCTGTTTTGAATTAAAGACTTCAAAAATTCAGTGACCAATACGATATTATAAATCAATACCAGGTTGGTTATAGAAAACATCACTCTACTGTTGATACCATGTTTGTGCTACATTCTGTAATTGAGCTATTACAAAAGCATAGGAAAAAATTATTGTGTGCATTTATTGACCTGAAAGGGGCCTTTGATATTATATTCTGACCACTACTATCGTACAAACTAATGTCGTATAATATCAATGGTCCCTCTCTAGAGATCGTAAAATGTATGTATAACCACGCAAAATCGTGTGTCTCTGCCAATAGCAAACAATCAGAATACTTCCCCTGTTCCATCGGTGTCCGCCAAGGTGAAAATTTCTCACCGTTTTTATTTTCCTACTTCTTAATGATCTTATTCATTATTTTCAAAGCAGCTCGATGTTGCGAGGTGTCAAGTGCAATAGTCATCTAACAACCTCATGTTTATTAAAAATTATTTGTACTTCTGTACGCAGATGATACTGTACTATTATTTGAATCAGCCGATGACTTACAAAATTTTATGAATTTATACGAACAATATTGTGATAAATGGAAATTAACAGTGAATTCAAGCAAAACCAAAGTTCTAGTTAAACAAAAGGGCAGAAGGCATAATCACGTTTTATGTATAAAGATTGTCCTCTAGAAACAAAAAGCAACTTCAAATACTCAGGGGTAGAATTTAACAATAGTGGTTGGTTTTATAAAGCTAAAGATGAAATATCTAAACAAGCTATTAGAGCTATGTACTGTCTTATTTGTAAATGTAAACCTTTAGCCCTGCCAGTGGACATGCAAATAGATCTATTCAATAAAATGATCCAACCTATTCTTTTATACAGGTGTGAATGATGGGGATTTTGAAACAGTGAAATACGGGAAAAGGTACAACTAAATTTTGTTTAAACATATCCTAGGAGTCAAACAAAGTACTGCCTCTTGCATAGCATGGGCGTAGCTTGGTTTAAATAAATGTGTAAGCCGAAATCTAGGGGGTATGGGTGCATACATCCCCAGAAAATTGTTTGGTCCTACAGTGTCTGACGTGCGTTTTGGCGTATATTTAAAGGAAATACATATGTTTCATAGACCATTCATATTATTACACAGTACTTAATGTATCAATAAATTGACAGAAATTGAACATTGTTCATAAATACACTAGATGATGGCTATTATCACTAAAATCCGCACCGTAGAAACCGGAATGCCTACTGTGCATTGTTTTTTGCATTAACATTATTTTTTTAATTATCAATTACATACACTTGTGTTTCCTTGAATCTTAAACAATATAAGACATTTTAGTGGTATAGAAATGCTATGACCCTCGAGTACATCCTGTGTGTTAAAGGACCGCCTGCACTTCATTAAAATATATTTAAAACTTTTTTTTATTTAAGGTCATCTAATTCATTTTTTGTTTTCAATTTAAATTTAATATATGGAAAAATGTATGTTAACATCAAGTGATAAAGACATACTGTAGTGTAGTATAGTTCTATTGATTTACGTGTATTTCAATTTAAAAGTACCGGTACTCTACCATATGTCAATATATTTCAAAGTAAACTTCAGGCAATTGATAGAAAGTGCAGGCATCCATGACTTGCTAACGCTATTTTATACATGTTTATACCTTTTTAATGGTTTCGAAATACACAAAAAAAAAACATTGATGAAGGCAAATAAAAAAGAGGAAATATCAAGCGACATCAAGTTTCTACATCTAATTGCATTTCCAGACAACGTCAAATTAGAAGAAGTCCAGTTTTCTGCATTTGTGTGATGCAAACACTTTAATCACTTGGTCAACACAGATGTCCATGTCCATGTGTACATTGATCAGGGCGAACGACGACAGCCTGTCAGATGTCATTTTTGTTCGCAATTAGTTCTTTATTCACTTCATTCCACTAAATTCACATGTGGCCCACAACGGTGGCATGGTCAAAAAGACGCCAACTATGGTACAAATGCAAGGATACGGGTCCTTGCACGTCTGCTGAAGGGTGTTTGGAGTCGTGAAGGCTTCCTGTCTGTCATGCTCCATCTGACTCTCCATCTGACTCTCCATCTACCAATTTCTGACTTGAATGTCTAAAATGTTTGAGGAAGATCAGAGGCAAAGGCAGCGTATATTGTCAGCAAGGTTTCATCCCGTAAGTCAGGCCGTTTCGAAGGCAATAAATGTCGCGCAGAGTACCGATCTTCATTACCCAAGATGCGAGTTTCCAGCGGCGTCATCGAACCAATATTCGGGCTCCCGTCGTTCGCACTGTTTCGTATTTACAAAATGCCAATCATACTGTTAAACGCTATTAGTGCATAATAAGCCCCGCTTACTATATATTGCTGCATGCTCGCCACTGGTCACTGTCAGTTGTTAGTTAGCAGTCGAATAATAAATGTAGCCACTAGTACAAACGCGTCTCTCTTTTATGAACCCACAAACACAACAAACTGGCGACGAGGATTATAAGTGCTAATGAGACTTTATGGCGGGCATTTTATCCGTTAATAACGTGTGCATAGAATTCCGGATGTATTCACAATGCAAACGGGACTCATTGGAAATGTGAACTGCAATGTCGAGTCATGGACATCATACCAAGAACGTATGGAACAATACTTCTTAGTGAACACATTGCTGACGACAGGAAAGTGGCAGGACTTCTGACGCTGGTTGGGGATAACACGTTATGGTTTACTGAGGAACCTTACCGCGCCACAAAAGCTTTGCCTGCTACTGAAATTACACTTGTGTCCAAAACCGCTTGTGATTGCGGAACGCTTCCGGTTCGACCAACGTAACCAAGCCCTGGGCGAATCTGTGAACGGCTACGTAGCTGCGCTCCGGCCATTGTCGGAATTCTGCGATTTCGGCACTACCCTCAACGACGCATTAAAGACGTTCGCAACAAAAAGAAAGTAATTGGGTTAATTTCTCCCTTTGCTTCATTTTTTCTTTATTGTATATAGGTTACAATATACTAATTTCATCTATAATGTCCATTCAAAATAAAATGTTTTAATAGTAAAAGTTCATAAAGCATATATAATAATCAAAAACACACTTATGCAATGTATTTCCAGACAAATTTAGTTCAGAACTGATCCATTAAATATCTCCATTCTATTGATACGTTGTTTATGTATGTTTAAACGAAACAGGAAAAATGCTACACAGGTACCCTATATGAAATCCAATATTTCCCAAACAAGTTCGGTGAGCCATTAGTTGTATTAATGTTTTGGTGTAAGTACACATTGATGCATGTATGTGCGAAATTTTAAGAAAATCTGTCGTTTGGAACAAAATATGCATTTGATAAAAATGAAGTTTCAGAAAGCATTATTAGTTCCCATTTGACACACTTAAACGTCCAGTCAAATTCATTATTTAAGCAGTAAATGTAGGTTAAGCGTTTTTATTATTAACATACACACGTATATTGCCAAACAAAGCATGTACAAACATATCAAACTATCCTGTATACTTAAAACATTGATAAAAATCCAAACTAAAAAAGGGGCTTCGAAAGGTATCGTATTCAAAACCCAATATTTCCGGAACTAGGCCGGTGACCCCTATTTTTTAAGACTGTTTTAGTTTCAATATACAATGATGTATATTTATGTGGGATCTTTAAACAAAATCTGTCGTCTGGAACAAAAGATATTCGTATATTTGATAAATTATTGATGTTTTCACAGGCATATTTAATGCATAATTAACCTCGTTAAGTGTCCATTACAAGTCATTTGTTAAATTATAACTGTAGATAAAGCGCGTTTTATCATTAAACTGCACTTGTATATTACCAAAGGAAACATTTTGAAAAAGATGCATTTTAAAATCTCCATCTTTGTTTGACTATAAACGCTTTATAATATTTAACATTCTAAGTAACACAAACTGAAAAAAAGGCTTCGACAGGTACCGTATTCAAAATTAAATATTTCCGGAAAAAGGCCGGTGACCCCTATTTTTTAAGACTGTTTCAGTTTTAGGATACATTGATGCATGTTTGTGCCAAGTTTTAAGAAAATCTGTCGTTGGAAAAAAATTGCAGGAAATTGTTGCGAACGTCTTTAAGGGTTCGTGTGTGGTTTGCGAGATGAAGCCACACAGCGGAAGTTGCTGTTAATAGAAGACTTGATGCTACAAAAATCTCTTGAAATTGCAATCGCAATGTAGTCGGCACAGAAAGATGCTGCTGAGCTGCAGGCCACGGCAAAAGTCAACGTCAACAAGGTCGGTCGGTTGGCAATGGCAAGAACGTCAGGGAAACCGGCGATGAAAGGCAGCAATGAACGTCAATGCATTCACTGACGGAAAACTAACCACTCCTCAGCGAAATGCAGATTCAAAAATGCAATCTGTCACCACTGCAAGGGGAAAGGACACATTGAGAAAATATGTCGCATGTTCAAATCTGTGCATTCTTTGGAGTGTAATGAATCTGAACCGGTACTTATCATCATTTCAGTCAAGAAGAGTGATAAAAGTAAAATCATAGTTACTCCAAAGATAAATAACGTTAGATACGGGTACAGCGCAGACGCTCATGTCAAGCGACGACTTCCGGCAACGGTTCGGAAATATGAAGTTGAACCCGGTGGCAGATTCTGTCTTGAAGACATACGCGGGAGATGTAATCGAACAAGAAGGGACACTCAATGTAACAGTATGTTACAATGGTCAGACGAGATATTTAACCCTGTGTATCGTCAAAGGAAACGGTCCAGCATTATTCGGCAGAGACTGGCGTAGGCAAATAAAGTTAGATATGGGGAAGATAATGCCAGTACACTCCTTAGACAGAGGACAGTCTGAATGCATGTCTAAATGCCATATTAAATAAACACACAAAAAATGTGTTCGAAGACGGCATCGGTTAAGTGCAGGGAATTACCGGTACAGTTAAATTGTCATTGAAAGAAAATGTACATCCGAAAGCATGGACGGTACCGTAGGCATTAAAACTAAAACTGGAGAGAGAGCTCGACAATCTCGAACAACAAGGAATAATCTCGAAGGTGGAGACAAGCGAATGGGCCACGCCAATTTCAAAGTGACAGTTAACCAGGCACTTGTGGTTGACAAATACCCTCTACCACGAATTGAGGACATTTTCGCCAATCTGTCTAACGGGCGTAAGTTCAGCAAACTTGACTTATGGCAGGCGTAGCTACAACTGGAATGCGAGGATGACACCAAGGAGCTGCTAACCATCAACACGCACCGGGGGTTGTACCGCTACAACAGGCTGTTGTACGGCGTGTCATCGGCTCCGACGATATGGCAGCGCACGAGGGACCAGATTTTACAAGGAATCCCGGGCGTGCCGTGTATCCTCGACGATATGGTCCTGACCGGCGAAAGTGACAGTTCGCACCCTGACACATTGCAGACAGTGCTGTGTAGTCTCGAGCGATATGGGATTAAAGTGAACAAAGACACGTGCGTGTTCTTTCAGTCACGCATTACTTTCTGTGGTCATGAGATTGACGAACAGGGATTGTAAAGTGTAAAGACAAAGTTGAATCAGTGACACAACATCCACGTGAAGTCACATCTCTTAGGGCATATCTCGGTGTACTCAATTATTGCCATCGGTTTTTGCCGGATCTCGCGACCGTTACGAAACCAATGAACGCGTTGCTTGAGAAAAAGAGAAAATTCGTGTGGTTTAAAGAATGTCAAAACGCATTTGTGAAATAAAAAAACCCTTCTTACTTCAGAACCCGTTCTTACTCACTATAACCCGGAACTTCCGGTTAAGCTGGGGTCGGATGCCTCTCCGTATGGCATGTCCGCCATTTTGTCACATGTTATGCTGGACGGCTCAGAGAAGCCAATCGCTTTCGCTTCTCACTAAAACTGAGATGAAATAAGCTCAAATTGATCGCGAAGCATTGGGAATATTTTGGGGCGTAAAGAAATTCTATCCGTATCTCTGTGGTAGAAAATTCACACTGGTTACGGACTGTCAGCCACTGATGTCAATTCTCTCTCCAAGAAAAAGCATACCGTCAACGACTGCCGCGCGTGTTCAGAATTACGTACTGTTCCTCTCGGGATTTAATTATGACATTGAGTACAAAAGTATTAAACAACATACCAATGTAGACTGATTATCACGTCTACCCGCGCCGTCAAATGACCAACAGGAAGAAATGTCAGATGAGGACGTTTTCTTTACCGCGCAGTTAGAGCAGCTTCCTGTAACGAGCGCGGAAATCAGCCGTGAAACGAGGCGCGAACGAGTATTATCTCGCATATTCGAAAACACGCAGAAGGGCTGGAACGCCAGAAGTAATTACCCACTATTGAAAGGCTATTATGCGCGACGGAATGAATTGTCGATTCACATCACGGATGTTTAATGTGGGGAATTCGAGTAGTAATACCCGTGAAATTGCGCGAGCGCGTGCTTGCTTTATTGCATGTCAGCAACCCAGGTATCGTGAAAATGAAGGCACTAGCCAGAAGTTACGTCTGGTGGCCAGGAATTGACACTGACATTGAAAACATGGTTAAAAGGTGTTACTCGTTTCAAATGCTCCAGAAAGCACTCGCGACCGTTCAATAACACCCGCGGGAATGGCCTACTTCAAGTTGGGAGCGAGTTCATGTCGATTTGTTCGGACCCTTTCTAGGACGAATGTTTCTTGTCATGGTAAACACTCGTTCAAAATGTTCAGAAGTTATTAAATGCAAACAATAACAGCCATGAAAACGATTGAATGCTTTGCGCACAATATTTGCTAGATACGGTCTACCGAAACAAGTACTGACTGATAATGGTTGTCATTTCACTTCGGATGAAATCGCACATTTCATGAACAATAATGGCACTTGTCATCTCAAAACCGCAGTTGCGAAACCATCAACTAATGGTTTAGTCGAACGATTCAACGGTATATTCAAATCCGCGATGCGCGCTCTAAGCCATGAAACAGACGACTTGAACGTTAAAATGAGTTCAGTCTTACTTTCGTACCGAAATACACCCCACATTACAACGGGGGAGACGCCTGCGAAATTGTTTCTAGGGATATGTTTACGGAGCAAACTTGATTTGTTGAAACCCGACATATCGACACGCGTTACAAACGGGCAAATGAAAATGTCAATGGCTGACAACAAAGATGTACGCGAATTCGATCTGGACAAAATGTTTTAGCTCGTGATTTTATGCCCACTTCAAAAGAAAAGTGGATACCCGGTTGCATTGTTTCTCGAGACGGACCGCTCTTGTACAAAGTAGACATAGGCAACGGAGTTGTTTGGAAAAGACATGTAGATCAGCTCCGAGCAACTGAAATCCCGGTTTATTCTTGGAACCGCCTGCTAACGTTACACGCGCACCTCGAATTGAAGGCATTAAGAATGACGCGCCATTAACTCAATTTGAAACGCCATTAACACCAACTGCCGCGCATCAAATTTCGATGGAAATAACTGAAATCCGAGATAGCACTTCAGATAAGAAATCTAAATCTCAAGAAAGACGCTATCCGTTACGCAACAGTCGAGCGCCTGAGAGACTTGTATACAAATAATTGTTGTGGTCTTGGGTAATTAATTGTTTAATGGTTGTCAGGAACCTTAGCTAGCCAGGGAGAGAAACGTCTTAAATGACTGTTTGTAAGGTTAACAGTTTGCATGATTACTCTGCTTAATATTATTGATTTGATTTAATCAGGACATTCAGCAATTTACAAGCTATTCATGTATAAGAATTATAGTAGCCAATGTTTGCTAAAAATTTGAAACATTTATATGTACCCAAGATTATTGAAATGCATGTATGCAATATGTGTATGTCAATGTAATATCATTGATTTTAAATGTAGAATCAATGAATTTAAAAGGGGAGAATTGTTGTGTATTTACAAAAGGCCAATCATAATGTTAAACGCTATCAGTGCATGATAAGCCCCGCCTACTAGATATTGCTGCATGCTCGCCGCTGGCTACTGAGTGGCGGATCCGTGGTCTAGTGGTAACGCACTGGCTTCACAACCGAGGGGTCGCAGGTTCGAGCCCCCGCTACACCCTAACCTACTAACTCGTCTTTCGCATGAGACGTTAACCCGAGGTGTAGTGTACTAGGTGCTTCACACCGGGCACTAAAAGACCCAGGGTCGCCTCTGGAACGGGGCGTCTCCTGTATCTTGCACTATCCCCCATAACCCAACTAACAAGTCTTCTGGGGGCGATGGCCATATGGGAGAAAATCCCGGTGCACTCGATAAAAATGTACTACACACACACTGGCTACTGTCAGTTGTTAGTTAGCAGTCGAATAATAAACTTAGCCACTAGTACAAACGCGTCTCTCTTATATGAACCCACAAACACAACACTATCGTTATAGACGGTAGACCATTTCATACGTGTAGATTCCGAGCAAAACAGCCAGTCAATTGACAGTCACTGCCTTAATGGTCTATGCTTGTTATATCTTGTTTCTGATTTTCCAAAGACCCCCACCCGGCTCATGATTTTATTGCATTTTTGGCTTTTTTATTTTTTCGATTTTCTATTGAAATGTGTAGGCCGCGACCTACACAGCCTATTGGAAACTACGCCCCTGCATAGTATATATGGACACTGGTGTAAAGCCATTATCAATTGACATAGAATCCCGAATAATTTCATGTTGGGCTAATTTAGTATCCCCATTGTTTCCAAAGTTGTCATCTAATATGTATACTGTATTGTTTAGCAATTGTTTAGCCTGTGACAATTCTCATTTGTTTTCATGGGTTTCATATGCTAGAAACATACTTTTAAAATGCGGTCATGCTAACATATGGGATACACACTCTTTTCCAAATCCTAAGGGTTTGTAATGTATGTAATGTAAAGCAATAATTAAGTGATCGTTTCTTAAATGAGTGGAACAGCACTATAAATAATACAAGTTAATGTTTTAATTACCGAATATTTAAAACCAATCGTGGTTTTGAAAATTATGTTTAAAATACGCCAAATAATTTATTAAAATGTATGACAAAGTTTCGTACCAGAAACCACCGTCTCCCAATTGAGACTTGTAGCTGGACTGGAATTGATGTTTCCGCAAAGAAATGCCCTCTGTGTCAGTCCAATATTAGTATAGGTGACGTATATCATTATATTTTAAAATGTCAATATCTTAGCGAAGATATATAGACAGGAAACATTATGTAAACCCAAATTGTGATCAAATTGAAATCTTTGATGTCTGTATGTTACAACAATATGAACTCTAAATATAAAAAGTTGTACCAATTTGTTAAAGAAATTATCCCCCCCCCCCCAAAATTACGTTATATTGTGTCGATTATTTACAAGAGTCAAATTAATTAGATCTACTGCTGTTAACAAATGCACACCCCCATACAATTAAACTGTGTAGCGTTGTGAATTGTATTTTGTAATCGATAGCCTCGTTATCAAATGTTCACAATATGTATTTTGTCCATGTACTCATGTTATCATGAACTGAAATAAACTTGGAAACTAGACTTGGAATGACCGACCTACATACAAAGTTTGAAGAACCTATAAGGCCTAGGTTGCAAAGTTATTGCCCAGTTATTTGGTTGTTTTTTTTACAGTCTTGGTCAGTTTGAACTTGAGCTTTGATCCAAGGACCGCAAAACCAATAGGGACCCACTATATACCTGTCATAACCAACCTACCGACCAAGTTTGAAGAACCTTTCTTAAGTGTTCTTTAGTTATCGCATGGACAATGTTTGGTATAGACAGACGGACAGACATTTGCACAGCAATATACCCCCGCTTCTTTGAATGGGCATTATGAACAACTGTTGGAACATACACACCTTTACGGGTGGGTATAAAACGCAGCTTTTAGCGCAGCCAATATAGACATATAGGGAAAACGCAGCTTTTGTTTTAGCGCAGCCAATATGCACAAAGAATGAAAATGATTCAAATGGGATTTTGTATTAGTTAATGTGGATTCATTCAGAAATATCTTACTGAAAATTGCTGAATGATTAAAAACATATATTTATCAGTTACTAATTAAAAGATTAGAGTCACTTAAATACTTAATTAAAATATTAACGATTATAAGAGAATTTATAAAATGTTTAAGAAATTAAAGCTTATACATGTATATGAACATGATTATTTATTAAGCATACGTATACACTAAATATTGTCCAGATTACTGTTTTCAATAAATGTAATTGAACTAGTTGATAATAAATTTATAATAAAACATAACTAATTGTACTTTATTGAAAAATGCAGTTTTCATATGCATTGATGAAAACGTTGTTTAAACTGCAATTTAACTATGATTTATGTAAAAATGCAGTTATAAGAATATTTTAAACGAATAAACGAATATACACAAGAACAAAGAAGAACTATAATAAGGGACAATAAACGCAACTAAATATTTAATGCTTTATTTCTGAACATAAATAATTAACAATATTAAAATATACGTATATCCTATAAAGATAAAATCTACACAATACAAAATGCAACACAATAAAGCTTACATGAACTCATTGTACATATAAACACAAAACTTAATGTGAGTGTTCAAGTTGATGTTACAATGATTCTGCCTAGAACTGAAAGTGTGTACTGAAGTGCGTGCAGTAATAGTGCAAATTATAGTAACAGTTGGTTAAATTATATCCAAATATAACAGTAGCCGAATATCGATTTTTTTTATATAGCATTTTGCTATATATTTTTGTTGTTTGCGTAATTAATCGATTAACATAACATGATATTCATCTTCTCTACATTGCAAATTAATTTAAGTCCATTATAACAGTTTACAATAGCGGTCGCATGTGCCCTTTCAATAAATTATATTATTAGTGCTAATAATGTTACACTGTTATTTAATAATTCCCACATATCTTGTTATATATTTAAAAGCGGATAGTGACACAATATTCTCCAAATGCACTGGTCAAACATTATATGCATAGACCTTCGCACGAGTCATTGACGAAGTTGGTATCGTCGGCGATGATATAGTTGGTGTCGTCAGCGATGATGAAGTTGGGGTAGTCGGAATCATCGATAATATAGATGGTGTCGTCAGCGATGATGATATTGTTGTAGTCGGAATCGGCAATGATATAATGTTTGTCTTTAGCGATGATGAAGTTGGTATCGTTGGCGTCGGCGATGATATAGTTGGTGTACTCAGCGATGATGAAGTTGGTGTAGTCGGAGTCGTCGATGATATAGTTGGTGTCGTCAGCGATTATGAAGTTCGTGTCGTCACAGTCGGCAATGTTAAAAAAGGTTTAAAAAAAGTGTAGTTGGAGTAGGCGACGATGTTGATTTCGTCGGATTTGGTGATGATAAAAGTTCATGTCACGTTCGTTAATTTCAACGTTAAGGTCATATAGGATTTATTATTTCATGCAGTTGCAGTAAGTATTTTGTATGTTTATAATATATTTCACATTAGTAGTTAATAAACAAGCTATTATGTACTAATTGACTACTAAACTCTCGATGAATTTACATGTAACACCGACCATCACGTGGTTCACGAAATCGTCCGTCTCAACACACAAATTTTACATTTTAAATATGCAAAAATCTTAAATTGTGTTTACATTAAATATATCATTTTGGGATAACAATTACTCTCTACTTTTGACTGAAATTTCATTTCGTTCAATGAGCAGGACAAGTGAAAAAAAATAATTATGTGTATTGCTATCATGTGGAGATAAGTTACGATAACACATGTGCACTGCCCCCACGGGAGATTGACATGATAAGCCGACATATTATTGATAACAAAATTAATTAATCGTTTGCGTGACATTACACACGTGTACTGTAGGCATAAGGTGTCACAGTGGTAAAGCTACCACAATCCAATAAAAACGCTACTGACTTTGATAATGTCGATTGCTATATGCACTTAATTATTGCGTATATTATCATTGAAATATTAAACTGCATATACTGATATGTCTGCGGGTTAATGAAATAATGCAAGGTGACTCTTAATTGGGTAATAATTACGAGCCTGTATACAATTAACAATACACGATTTCAAAATCAAAATTAACAATATAATGATATAAAATACCAGCAATATTAAACGTAATTTATGTCACTGATATAAATTTGTGTCATTGATATTTTTTATGATTAAAACGAATTATTTATTCAAAATAGATTGCCCTTCAAAATTATGTATACATATATATTCTGATACAATTACGCAATTAATGAAAATATTATAATAATTATCGTGAATTTGTATTAAAATATATATTTTTAGTTTGCAATTTGGTAAGAATATTAAGTATATTTATTATTTATTATTTTTTATTCATTATTTCAATAGTTAAGAAAATTAATAATCATTTTCTTAACTATTGAAATAATGCATAAAAAATTATTAATAATAAATAATATGTTATAGACTTTGTTTTGCGTTTATGTCTCCCCCGTATAGGCTGCGTTTTCCTACTATCTCTATAGTGGCTGCGTTTTCCAACGATATATATATTGGCTGCACTAAAAGCTGCGTTTTATACCCCTAAAACGCAGCCTGCATAGTGCAAAATGTCAATACAAAAGCACAAACTTGTAAGCTGAGTGAAAATTACTCTCTTACACGACGGTTCATGTCATACATTTTTTGTGAGTGTAAGGAGAATGAGAGAAAAGGCCATTGTTACTTAGTCGTGCGTATCCTACAAATCGAATTTGATGTACTTAAAAGGACGGATTTTATACCATTTTATATTATAATTTAGTCCAAAGAAAAAATAAGAAGGAAAAGATACAAAAGTAAACAGTTACGTCGATATGGCAGACTCGTAAGTTGGTTTATCATTTGATAAAAGTAATTAAACAGATATGTTGGACCCCACTAGAAATAAAAATATAAAAAATGCACACATTTTCTATGAATTCCAAATGAACTTAGTGGGAATATGATGTCAATTCCAACATTCTGGTGCAGGACGAAGCGCACCAGTACCAAAGCGTACCCGTACCATTGACAACGTGTATCAATGCCGATCGTACCTTTTTAGCTCACCTGAGCTCACCTCTTGGTATAGGGGGACTGTCCTGCGTCGTCCGTAATGCGTCAACATAGGCGCGATACGGATTATACCAGAGTACTGGCAATGACAGAGTATAGCTCTGACATCTGAATGTCATCTCCTGGCAAATGACCCACATAAAACAGACATCTTACTGTTATTGACCTGCCAATCGAAAGGTGCAATGCAGATGCCTGTCCTGCCTTCTGTAGTTAACCTGGAAATTGACAGGGGCTTACATTGATGCCTGTCTGGCCTATTTCACCGGGTGATTAATCTAGGCAATACAGATGATTTACAGAGAATTCCGTAAATGATGAAATCGGTAAATTGATTTTATATAGACTTATAGTGATTGGTCAGGAGAATTCGGTAAATTGATAGCATATTTTCGCACCTATGGCAGATTTTCGCACCTTTGGCAGATTTTCGCACCTTTGGCAGATTTTCACACTTAAGACAGAAGGTGTTAGTAAATTACTCCCTTATCTAAACTCTTCAAAGGTAATGCAGCGCTAATTATCCTATTTAATTTTGAAAGTGGCAGAACTTTGAGGTTCTGCATTGTGCACATGCTTCTTGTGGGTGCTATGTATATGCGTCAAATTGAAATCTTGAACACAAACATGGCATGTTTGCTACCGATATACATATACTGCTGGCGTGTACTTAGTCTTTGATCTATGTGAAAATCATATATTGCAACATAGACTTCAGTTATTATGGCTGATGCTGCACTATGAAGACAAATCCAGCTTTACCTTTGAATATGAACAGAAATATTAATTGTTTTCCAGTGAATTAGATGAAGAAATTCTACTACTAGAAGAGATTTACATTCATGAGCTTCAAGTTGTCAAGAATGAAGTGTAAGTCATTTTCTTAAAAAGAAAATTTCATAACATTTTTTTTGCTATTTCAACACAGTTAAACACAAGATTCACTATGCTTTGATAAGTTGATTCGCTACTAATAAAAACAAACTGATAAATTCTTTCAATTCGACTCTACAATTTCGTATTCCCACTCGTTCATTTTTAGCTCGACTTTTCGAAGAAAAGGCAAGCTATTCACCTCGCCCCGGCATCCGTGTTGCTGTCGGCTTCGGCGTCCGAGCTAGGTTTAAGTTTTTTGGTAAGCTAGTTTCTCAGGAATGGCTTGAGGGATTTCATTCAAACTTAAACATTTATTCCCCATATTAAAAGGAACCTATAGGCCAAGTTTGGTAACTCTAGTTTGAAATTTGTCAAAATTATGGGCCTTTTTACACTTAGAAATTTTACATATAACTATATGGACAGGTTCAAGTTTTTCGGTAAGCTGGTTTCTCAGGAATGGCTTGAGGGATTTCATTCAAACTTAGAACACTTATTCCCTATATTAAAATGAACTCATAGGCCAATTTTGATAACTCTAGTTCGAAATTTGTCAAAATTATGGGCCTTTTTACACTTAAATTTTTTACATATAAGCTATATGGACAGGTTCAAGTTTTTTGGTAAGCTAGTTTCTCAACTGTTTGTTTCCGCTCTCTAACTCGAGAACGGATTAAGCTATTGTAATGAAACTTCAAAAATAGATACCTTATAGCGAGACCTCGCTTGGGATTGCATATGGGGTGGGTGGGGTCAAGGTCAAGGTCACTGTTACTAAAAATAGAAAAACAGTTTCCGCTCAATAACTTTAGAACATATTTAGATATATTAATAATTCGTAATACATAGGTACCTTATATCAAGACCTCACTTGGGATTGCATATGGGGAGGGTGGGGTCAAGGTCAAGGTCACTGTTACTAAAAATAGAAAAATGGTTTCCGCTCAATAATTTGAACACGCATTGTGATATTTTAATGAAATTTAATACATATATACCTTATATCAAGACTTCGCTTGGGATTGCATATGGGGAGGGTGGGGTCAAGGTCACTGTTACTAAAAATAGAAAAAGGGTTCCGGCTCATTAACTTGAGAACGCATTGAGATATTTTTATGAAACTTTATACATACATACCTTATATCGACGCCTTGCTTGGGATTGCATATGGGGTGGGTGGGGTCAAGGTCACTGTAAATAAAGATAGACAAACTGTTTCCGCTTAATAACTTGAGAACGCATTGAGACATTTTAATGAAACTTAATACATACATTCCTTATATCGAGACCTCACTTGCAATTGCGTATAGGGTCAAGGTCAAATTTGACTGTTATTAAAATAGAAAAACGGTTTCTGCTCAATAACTTGAAAACACATTGAGATATTTTAATGAAACTTTATACATAGATTCCTTATATCGAGACCTCGCTTGGGATTGCATATGAGGTGGGTGGGCTCAAGGTCACTGTTACTAAAAATAGAAAATCAGTTTCCACTCTATAACTTAAGAAAGCATTGAGATATTTTAATGAAACTTAATACATAGATGCCTTATATTGAGACCTCGCTTGGGATTGCATATGGGGTAGGTGGGGTCAAGGTCAAGTTTACCATTACTTAAAATTTTATTGATGTGCCGATTTTAATGTATTTTGTTTGAAAATTAGGTTTTCGTGGAATTTCCATGTTTCTTGTTTTAGAAAAAAAATGCCAGTAACTCTAACAAGCACAAGAAAAGTCGACCGCGCTGTCCTCTGACAGCTCTTGTTATGCATTGCAGGGGGCAGGTTGTGCAGATGGTTCTGTCTCATTGCAGGGGGCAGGTTGTATAGATGGTTCTGTCTCATTGCAGGGGGCAGGTTGTACAGATGGTTCTGTCTCATTGCAGGGGGCAGGTTGTACAGATGGTTCTGTGTCATTGCAGGGGGCAGGTTGTACAGATGGTTCTGTATCATTGCAGGGGGCAGGTTGTGCAGATGGTTCTGTATCATTGCAGGGGGCAGGTTGTACAGATGGTTCTGTCTCATTGCAGGGGGCAGGTTGTACAGATGGTTCTGTATCATTGCAGGGGGCAGGTTGTACAGATGGTTCTGTCTCATTGCAGGGGCAGGTTGTACAGATGGTTCTGTGCCATTGCAGGGGGCAGGTTGTACAGATGGTTCTGTGTCATTGCAAGGGGCAGGTTGTACAGATGGTTCTGTGTCATTGCAGGAGGCAGGTTGTACAGATGGTTCTGTCTCATTGCAGGGGGCGGGTTGTACAGATGGTTCTGTCTCTTTACAGGGGGCAGGTTGTACAGATTGTTGTGTATCATTGCAGGGGGCAGGTTGTACAGATGGTTCTGTATCATTGCAGGGGGCAGGTTGTACAGATGGTTCTGTGTCATTGCAGGGGGCAGGTTGTACAGATGGTTCTGTCATTGCAGGGGGCAGGTTGTACAGATGGTTCTGTATCATTGCAGGGGGCGGGTTGTACATTTGGTTCTGTATCATTGCAGGGGGCAGGTTGTACAGATTGTTGTGTATCATTGCAGGGGCAGGTTGTACAGATGGTTCTGTATCATTGCAGGGGGCAGGTTGTACAGATGGTTCTGTCTCATTGCAGGGGGCAGGTTGTGCAGATGGTTCTGTCTCATTGCAGGGGGTGGGCTGTACAGATGGTTCTGTCTCATTGCAGGGGTGGGCTGTACAGATGGTTCTGTATCATTGCACGGGGTGGGTTGTACAGATGGTTCTGTATCATTGGAGGGGGCAGGTTGTACAGATGGTTCTGTATCATTGTAGGGGGCATATTGTACAGATGGTTCTGTCTCATTGGAGGGGGCAGGTTGTACAGATGGATCTGTATCATTGCAGGGGGCGGGTTGTACAGATGGTTCTGTATCATTGTAGGGGGCAGGTTGTACAGATGGTTCTGTCTCATTGCAGGGGGCAGGTTGTACAGATGGTTCTGTCTCATTGCAGGGGGCAGGTTGTACAGGTGGTTCTGTGCCATTGCAGGGGGCAGGTTGTACAGATGGTTCTGTATCATTGGAGGGGGCGGGTTGTACAGATGGTTCTGTATCATTGTAGGGGACTGGTTGTACAGATGGTTCTGTATCATTGCAGGGGGCAGGTTGTACAGGTGGTTCTGTGTCATTGCAGGGGGCAGGTTGTACAGATGGTTCTGTGTCATTGCAGGGGTCGGGTTGTAAAGATGGTTCTGTATCATTACAGGGGGCGGGTTGTACAGATGGTTCTTCAGCTGCACCCAGCCACAGGGGAGGACCAGGGGAAGAGGTTCGTGTGTATGACCCTGATGCTCGACCTCCCACAACAGGTCAGCCTGACACTACACTACTGTACTTGTTGTGATACCACATCCTCCAGAATGTAACTTTTTTTTGTCCATGCACTTTCTCTTGTTCACTATTGTATTTCTATTGCATTCTTAGATTTCAACAATATTTAAAAATCTTGATTGATTGAAGGTAGTTATTTACAATTTCTGTTAACACAGATCTTTGCATGTTTTCAACACAGTATGCGCATGTAAGTTTGTAGATATTTTGTTAAGATGGGGCATTTGTTGTAACAGCTTCAAATTCTACCAGCATTAATTACCATATATTAGTAGATTTGCCATTAATAATTATATACATGTATTTGAATTTGTAGTTTTTATTTGTTTTCATTAAATTGGTTTTGATAAGTCAACAGTGTTATTAACAATATAGTTAACGTGCCAGTAAGCATTGTTGCCTACATCCTGCTTTATAGCTGTTAAATGGCTTAATTTTGCACTTCAGTATCCTGAAATACCTCCCGAGTTTACCATTAGAAATCCTCGTGGTATCGGGGAGGAGGAAATACAGAGGTAAGTGCTGCCTTACTCCTTAAATGAACGCACTTTTTTTGTGATTACCTTTTGTCAGTCGTCCGTCGTGAATTGTTTGTCATTCGTCGTCAACATTTACCTTGTGAACACTCTAGAGGCTACATTTATTGCCCAATCTTCATGAAACTTGCTCAGAACATTTGTCCCAATAATATCTCGGACGAGTTTGAAACTGTGTCATGTGGGGTCAAAAACTAGGTCACTTGGTCAAATTGCAGAAAAAGCTTGTCAACACTCTAGAAGTCACATTTTTTGCTCAATCAACATGAAACTTGCTCAGAACATTTGTTCTTATGATATCTCAGCAGAGTTCGAAAATGGTTCCGTTACGTTGAAAAACATGGCGCCAGGGGGCAGGGCAGTTTTCCTTATATGGCTATATTGAAAACTTTAAAAAGCTTGTGAACACTCTAGAGGGCACATTTATTGCCCCCTCTTCATGAAACTTGCCCAGAACATTTGTTCTAATGATATCTCGGACGAGTTCGAAATTGGGTCATGTGGGGTAAAAAACTAGTTCACTAGGTCAAATTGAATAAAAAGCTTGTAAACACTCTTGAAGTCACATTTTTTGCCCAATATTCTTGAAATGGGCTCAGAACATTTGTTTCAATGATATCTCAGACGATTTCTAAACTAGCTCCTGCCGGGTAAAAAACTAAGTCACTAGGACAAATTGAAAAAAAAGCTTGTGAAGACTCTAGATGCCACATTCATAGCCCAATCATCATGAAACTTGCTCAGAACATCTGTCCAATGATATCTGGGACACGTTTGAAATCAGGTCACATGGGGTCAAAAACTAGGTCACCAGGCCAAATTGAAAAAAAAAGCTTGTGAACACTCGAGAGGCCACATTTATAGCTGAATCTTTATGAAACTTGAATAGAACAGTGGTTCCTTAGCCCCTCAGGTGAGCGACCTAGGGCCTTATGGCACTCTTGTTTACATTTTTATCACATGTTAATATGCGCAACATTTTTTTCATAGATCAATATGCAAAACAATTTACTCATAGGTCATATATCCTCAACATTTAACTCATAGATCAATATGCTCATAATTATGTAAATGTCATAATTATGTTTGCATATACTCATACTAGGTCAGTATGTTCAACCGTTAATTTGCATGTCAATATCATAATTATGTTAAACATTTTACTCATCCATTTTACTCATATATCAGTATGTTCAATATCAAACTCTTACGTCTTTGTGTTCAACCTTAATAACTCATAGGTCAGTATGCTCAACATTTAAAACATAGGTCAATATCATAGTTATGTTCACATTCACTCATAGGTCAAGATGTTCAACATTTAACTGATAGGTCAGTATGCTCAACATTTAACTCATATGTCAATATCATTATGTTCACATTTACTCGTAGGTCAATATGTTCAACATTTAACTCATAGGTTAGTATTCTCAACCTTCACTCATACTAATGTAACGTTTCTATGTTCCCAGTTTAGTGGAGGACATGCATGCATTGTGCGAAGAGAGGAAAGGGGGTCCAGTCTTGTATGAACTGATTGAGGTAAGTCTTAAGAGAGATTGATGTCTAGAGGCAAAATATGACTTATGTTTGTTGTTTGTGCAGTGGTGGAATATTTTCTTGGTAAACTAGCATGATGCTCACATGACAGGATGTCAGGACTGCCAGCTGAACTGCTTTTTATGGTGAGCTGTTGTGGTCACTCACAGTCTGTCATCAACAATTACTTCAAACAACTTCTTCTCTGAAACTGCTTGGTGGAATGCGGATTTTAACCAACCTTGGCAGGAATGTTCCTTGATCGATCCTATAAAAAATACATTCAATTCAAGGCAAGATCTTGAAAATTCTGGTGCCATGGCAACCAAAACCTTAAACAAAAATTATGAAACCACTTGCTGGACTTCAAAATAATGTTTACTAAGGATGGGACCGAATACTGAAATCAATATTCGAATATTCGTTTTAGGTATTCGAATATTTGTTTTGTAAATACTACTATGTATGGCACTCTGTCTGCATATTTACCTATCCCAAATATGTTTACTACGTGTACATAGTTGTGTTACCTTGTTTCAGTGGTAAATGAGCGATATAACTTAGTGAGTGTTAGGCAAATATAAAGAAATGTAAGATATTGTTAAATGTATTGTCAATTAATTTGTTAATTCTTCCGTACACAAATTTCTCATTACATAGATTACACGTTGCCTGGGTTTTGTCTAATGACCACGTTAAGTACTTCCAAGCGCACGATTGTGGCATAGTTATTAATCAAGACTCTTGTATAATATACGGTGTTGATATAGTGGAGAATAATTTACAAGTGAAGTATATTAAGATTGACCAAAACATGCTAATTTTGTTCAATAAATTGATTGGCTGATAATGGATTTATTTGGATTGGTTTACTTAGAGAGTAATTTACTGTAAACAAGTTAACCATATAGATGTCACTTAAGGACAATAAACAACAATGTACGCCTTGTGCAAACTGTCTACCGTTATCACAACATGGCCCAGTTTTGTTATTTGTAGATACAACGCGTCTTATTCGCCCCTCCTACAAACCGCGAATTCGCGGCCCATGTAAAGACGTGGCCCCCCTGCCAATTATCAATTGTCGTTAATTGGACATAATTGGCATGTGTTGTAAAAACTTTACACTGCCCCCGCCCACCTGCTAGGCAGGAAATACGACTGGAATTCATGTTAACTTTGCAATCAAACAGGAAAAAAATAAAAAAAATAAAGAAATGTTGTTCTTTAAATAAATTTGAAAATCGAATATTCTTATTCGTTATTTTATATTCGATTATTATCCGATATTCGATTATTCGGTCCCATCCCTAATTTTTACATAAATTCTCGGTTGACCAATAATCAAATTCCTTCAAATTATTTTGATTCATTGAAAAACCATTCCCGCGAAGGGGCAGGCAATTTTCATTGTATGAATATATTGAAAACTTTGAACATCTTCTCTGAAGCCACTTGCAGAATTTCCAGATAATTGCACAAAAATGTTCCTTCGCCAAATGCTGTAAAATCATTTTGATTTGTTAAAAAAATGCCACCAGGTGGTGGGGCAGTTTTCCTTGTTTGGCTATATTGATCTATTAAAAAAAATTCTCAGAAATTCCTTGGGTGAATACCAAATTCCTTCAAATTATTTTCATCTGTCAAAAGACATTGCTGTCATCTGTCTTTGTCAGCATTTTAATTAAAACATCTCTGAACAGGCTATTTTCATTGATAAAAACTGCTTGTTATGTTGATTATAGCAGGTTTAGGCTAAACAAATTAATGATTTGTTTCTCAGGCAGCTCCGCAACGTGTTTTTTTTTATGGCCCGCCACAAATTTGTTGTTAACTATTTTTTGACGATCGCGCCCTGGTTTTACAGGAGCAGTCCAGAAATATGTCACTAAAAATAAAACTTTGCAGAAAGTGTTTCTAATGGGCATGTAACCGAACAAAATACAAAAACTACGCATTGAAATCTGTGAATTATTAACATTTTGGTAACTTGCTATCGTCTTTTCTCTGTATGCAATAACTGGTGATGACTCTGGAGTAAACAAGCATGTACATTATAGTATATTCCGTTCGTACCAAGTGGTTTTGAACAATACCTTTGATATATAAGAAACAGATTTCGGACGAATAAACACCATAAACGTTCATAAGAACTATTACTAAAATTACGATGTATTAATTTAGATCCCATGGACAGCGGCTTAAAATTACACTAATCCGCATTTTAACATAGCGGAAAAAGAGTAACCCGGTGGAGATTTCGTTATTTCAAGTAACTTTCTTCCTGTCTGATTTAATTATATAAATCAGATATTCACAAATTGTGAAATACTGTGTAAATTTTGACAAAAAAGTCATATTCGATTTGGAACCTTTATAAGTATCGTCTATTTGTTGATTGAAACTTTTGTTTCGTAGATGCTTTTGCTTGTGTAATAGCATTCCATATTTTTGAAGAAAATCTGAGTCAATATAAGTCATATGGAAACAAAGGAAAATACCAGCTGCATTGACAAGTGTTGATTTTCCTGTCCAAAAATTATTGGTGGTTTATTTAAAAAATAATTCCTATTTTTGACAGTTATAAAAATATGAATTATGAAAAGTTAAATTCTATAAATAGAAGTACTTTAATGCTGATGGTATATCAATTTGAAGGCACTTATGTTAATTCTGAACATTTAAATTGATTGTCTTTTATGTCTTTTTACGTCAGCTTGCATGAATCACCGTTTGTGATTAATAAATCTATGTGATTAATAAATCTATATGAGGCGCGTCGTGGGAAAACCGGGCTTAATGCATGTGCGTAAAGTGTCATCCCAGATCAGCCTGTGCAGTCCGCACAGGCTGATCCAGGACGGCTCTTTCCGCCTAAAGTGGATTTATGGATAGAAGAGACTTCCTTGAAACAGAAAATACAATAAATGCGGAAAGTGCCGTCCCTGATTAGCCTGTGCAGACTGCACAGGCTAATCCGGGACAACACTTTACGCACATGCATTAAGACCGGTTTTCTCATGACGCCCCCCATATTAAACATTGTATGCTTATGTTGTTATTAAAACTTAAAATTGTCTTTAATCTGTACATATTTACTTGTTTTAATAAGCCAGTACATAGTGCCAATAGAAAAGAGTAGGAGAAAAAAAAAACACTTCAAAAAAAAAAAATCGCACTCCCTCGATTTTTGGAAAAAGTGCCTGAGAAACAATTTATTAATTTTTTTTAGCCTTAACAACTATAATTTTTTTCTTTCTCTCTAGAAATTTCTGTGAGTTTCATGTTATGATTTTTATTGAACAATTATTTTTTGGCAGTAATAGCAATAAATAGAACTTAAGATATATGCCTATGTATAGTATACTAGCCTTTATCATACCCAGCTGTTTTGCATATGCTACTAAATTTCTTGTACTTTTTGTTCAGATACAATGTTAACATCATAATGTCCGTTTTTAAATATTTGACAACAATGGTTCTCTGCATCGATATATACAGATCAAGGATGTTTTGACTTGCTCCATTGAGAGGATTTATTAGTTGATGTATATCAAAAAATTTGTTCATATATAATATAATTTATAAGTTTTCTAAAGTAAGCTAGCATTATTAGGGCCCCCGCAAATTTTTGGCAGGTGCCCTATAGTAATCACCCTGTCTGTCCGTCCACATTGTTCAAGTTTTCCTTTCATAACTTCAAAACTGTTTCAGCTATTAATTTCAAACTTCATGGGTGGAAAGATCTCATTAAGAAGAAGTGCAGTGCACAAGAACCATTACTCTGCACTTCATGGTTATGGAGTTATTGCCCTTTGTTAATTTTTCATACTCTGTTTTTGCCTGGAGCATAACTCTTAGGCTAAAAGAGGCATTTACTTGAAACTTCAGAGGTGGATAGATCTTATTGAGGAAAAGTGCAGTGCACAAGAACCGTTACTCTGCACTTCATAATTCTGGAGTTATTGCCCTTTGTTAATTTTTATTGTCAGGCGGAGTCAACTTTTGGTTTCAGCTTTCTAACTTTAGAACGAATTGATACTTCATCCATAGTTACCTTATATCGAGACCTGGCTTGGGATTACATAAGGGGTGGATGGGGTCACTGTCAAGGTCACCGTTACAAAAAATAGAAAAACGATTTCCGCTCAGTTTGTTTTGTTTGGATTTTTTGCCGTATTCAACAGTATTTCAGTCATATAACGGCGGTCAGTTAACGTACTCACACTTTTCCTGGGTAAGCTGGTTTACCAGTACTGAGTGCACATACTTATGCCAGTAACTGACAACTGCCTTACTTGAATCAGAGGTAGGGGGAGAATGGCCGTAGAAATAATTTCATGACCAATCCCAACACAAGTTATGTGGCCGAGCTGGGAATCGAACCCACGATCCTCGGATTTGTAGTCCAGCGCTCTACCAAGTGAGCTAGCCGGCCCGACATTTCCGCTCATTGACTCAAGAACGAATTGAGCTATTGTAATTCAACTTCATACATAGATACCTTTTATCAAGACATCGCTTGGGATTGCATAGGGGTGGATGGGATCAAGGTCAAGGTAACCTTTACTAAAAATAGAAAAACAATTCCTCAGCTTCAAACATGTTTTCATTCATTGCCCGCTGCCACTCCTGTGATAAAGCTCTAGTTGCCCTTAGTATTGGGACACTTAAAATAAATAATAAATTATCCCTAGTAAATATTTAGGGACATAAAAAAAATATATTTCCCCAAATTGTGTCGCGGTGGCGTAGTGGATGTGGTGTCCGCCTTGCGATCGGGAGGTCCCTGGTTCGATCCCCACTCTGGGAGCGTTCTCAAGATCTCCCCCAAAGACACCAAGTACTGGTTCTTCCCAGGAAACGGACTTGAGAGTGTCTCTATAAGCCTTAGGCTTTCGATGCAATCGAGCTAAAATAAATAGGTTTAAAACTAGATTGTGTCCCTAAATATTAGGTGAATAATTATATGATACATTCTATTCTGCATATATCTATGCCTTGTACTGGTTAATACATTTATTTCTTAGGGATATTAATTGCGATATTAAAATATTTAATTATAAATAATTATAAAGAATGTTTGTGAGTAGACTGATGTTTATAAGATCAGTTATTTTGTTGCTAATGGGAGCTTAATTGAGAAGACCATACTCCAGTTGAGTAAGTATTTTGCACCATGTGTCAATAAACAGGTCTCTGATAGTGTTAATTATGGTGTATAGATCAGCGATCACAATATACCTTGTCACAAGTCTCTGTGCAACAAGCATATTAACAGGGTATGGAAGGTTTATACATTAACAACTTAAGGCAATATTTCAAGTCGCCAAATATTTGGGGACACAGAACAATTCAGTGTTCAAATGCGTGCTAAAATTAAGGAATGCAACAAAATAATTATTTTTCTATGATTATTTTTGTATGTACTGGATTCCATAAATAAATCTTGATTGTTATATTCGTATACAATAATCAAATGATATTTATATTTTACCTCAGACAGTGTTTTAGTTGTTTAGTACATGTATAACCAGTTAGCACGTGTTCCTTGTTCCCTAGCTAGCCAAGGACAGTCTCACAGCTGGCAACACGCCCCATTGCCCGTGCATGATCTGTCTCGAGCATTTCATGGAGGGGGAGAAGTTCATGAAGACGCAGTGCTACCACTACTTCCATGAGAGCTGCCTGGGACGCTATGTGCACCACGAGCTAAACAAGACACCGGAAATTCTGCCTGCACACACAGCTCTCGCTGACCTTCAGAAAAACAAGGTTACACCATTTCCTAAAAACCTACTATAAGTATATTTATGTCTGGAATGGTTGGCATTAACGCATACATATACTGCCTTTGAAAAATTGAAAAAGAAATAATTCTGACATTTATTCTGTATCTTCAGTTCATTCCAAATGATTCACTAAAATTAGAAATGTACAAACATCATCTGCTAAATTACTAAATGTGAATCCAATGTGTACAAATTCAAGTACTTGCGGTACATTGCTGCTTTCATGAAAGGGGCAATTTACCACATGCAGTAGAGAGTTTTTCTATGTAATTGATGCTGGAAAAGGTTATTAAACTTTCAGTTTAGCTTAAGAAGTCTTTCACTGTTTTGTAAAAACACCATATACATTTGCTTGGCTGTTTTTGTCACTTTAATTCATTAAAAAAAAAGTTTCAATATGAAGCAGCTTTGTTTGAAATTGCACTCAAAGTGTGCGAGTGTCTGTACATGGAAGTATCTGTATGTCCGTATGTGCAGTTGCTGTGCCCAGTGTGCAGAGAGGAGATCAGCTACTCCCCAGCCAGTATGGACCTCGCAAGCACTGAGCAGGTCCTGCCTTTCATCCCTACACCAGAAATAAGGGCCATGCAGTTGGCAATGGCAGCCGCCTATGAGAGGCAGCGAGCAGTGGGGGGAATTATTGACCTGGAGGCAGAAAGAAACAAGTATCTGGTGAAAGATGATGTGAGTATTCTTATTACCTTCACTTATAATGCTCTTGGTTCGAAGTGCATTGAAAATGGTAACTGAGTTAAATACATGTATATCTCATCAGGGCTTTACTGTGCTGTGCCTTGGAAGTTGGAGCAGGTGCTTCTTAAGACTGTCGGTTTTACTTTAGTTTTAATATTGTATTAATGTAAATATAACACAACAGTTTGTTTTCTTTTTAATCAAAAGATTTTTCATTTCCAGTGTATAATTTCACTTTATGTGAAGAGTTTCTAGTAAGTTCAGAGCAATCCATTCGGTATGGATGACATTTAGTGATGGATCACCGCTATAAAAGAAGTGCTTGTTACTGGTTTATGTTTAAATATTATCAATGCTGATATATGGTTTTTTTTATCTTGAAGGATGTTGTATTGATGTTACTCCCAAAGAGTGGAGGGAAACCTATGGAGGTCGAGTCATATCCTGGAAGGTGTACAGAGCGGGATGAAGAGCTAGCCAGAGGCAGGGGACAGAATGCAGAGTTAGATACGGGTAGGGGGGTCAGCCAGAGTGGTAGACTGCAGGGGGACATGGAACATTCAGACACGGGTATAGGGGTCAGCCAGAGGGGTAGACTGCAGGGGGACATGGAACATTCAGAGACGGGTAGAGGGGTCAGCCAGAGGGGTAGACTGCAGGGGGACATGGAACATTCTGACACGGGTAGAGGGGTCAGCCAGAGAGTTAGACTGCAGGGGGACATGGAACATTCAGACACAGGTAGAGGGGTCAGCCAGAGGGGTAGAAAGCAGGGGGACATGGAACATGCAGACACTGGAAGATGGGTTAGCCAGAGGGGTAGACAGCAGGGGGACATGGAACGTGCAGACACTGGAAGAGGGGTCAGCCAGAGGGGTAGACAGCAGGGGGACATGGAACATGCAGCCAGAGGTCAGGATGGGAAACATGGGCAAGACACATACAGGAATAAACATTACCGCCAGGACAGATTTAAGAAAGTGAATCCATACAATCATGCCAGCAAAACACATTACAAACACAGGTCCAGTGCAGGATCTAGAAATAGGGACGGTGCTTGTGGGACTGAAGTGAGACCCACATCTAACCGTGACAATGTTGGTCCAAACCAAACACAAGTATCTGATATGACCTCAGAAGATGGAAGTATAAAATCCAGTAACAGTCAGTCTAAACTAGACAGGCCATCTAAGAAATACCCAGATAACAGAGACACAAGACACTATAACACAAGACCAGGTAGTAATAAAAGACCTAGCAGTAATAAACCATCTAGTAACAATGATAGACCTGACATTAATAAAAGACCTAGTAGTAATGTTGCCGATGTAAGCAGGTCTGATAGTGGTGCATCTGGACACCCAGAACATGGCCGTTTAGAGTTGGATGTGAAATCTGATACAGCACATGGGCTTGAAGATGAAGATGGACATGTGTTAAAACCTAACAAATGTGATGATACAATAGGTGAAAGAAAGGGAATTAATTCAGCGGAAACAAATCGTCATAATTTTGAGTATCACAAAAAAGACAAACGGCATTATCATCGCCAAAAAAATTTTGAAAGAAGCCTGCCAAAAACTGAAATAAGTAAAACAACTGAAAAACATAGTGAATGTAAAATGGATTGTAAAGCAGTTCAAGATAATAATGAAAAACAAACCAGACAGCATGAAAATCAGCATAGGGGTAAATCACATTATTATGAACGATATGAAAAGTTTCGTCATTTTGAACAAAATAAAACCCAGGCTGAGAAAATGTTAAGAAAACTTTCTATTTCTGATGTACATGAAAACGATACAAAAGGTGCTTATGAAGGAAGCAACTGCTCCGGTTCCCCACTGGCGCGTAGGGGCCACCCACCTGGACTTCCTGTACAGCCTCCCCCGGCTTCTCTGACCAGTCACCCACACACACTGCCAACCCTCCACCCGGATTCCATGATAAAACTGTGCTATGATTAGTGTCTGCAGACTGCTCGACTGATAGGTCTCATGTGCCTCAATTTAATTTTGAGTTGTTACTTTTGATTTCAGAACTTGTTTAATTCATTTTGTATTCGCATTTCGAAGAAGGCTAATAGTCGCACTTTGTTTTTAGTTATTGTGAAGTTTGATTGTGATTAAAGTTTTTGGAATTGTTATTTTGCTTACATGTTTATACAGGTATCGTGGCAAAAAATATAATTATTGGAAAAAAACAATATTTCAGTTTATTTTAACACAAAATATTTCAGTTTATTTTAACTTTGGGCCTAAACTAAAGGTTGAAAATAGAGGTTGAATCTGGGATATGCATTGATGCTGGGGTGTTGCATCTTGCAGGCATGCTGCTCATTTAAATATTCGTCGTTTCGTGATAAATAGCAAAGATGTGATTTGGATGGTAGCTATACATCGACTCCATTTCATAAATTGACGTTACTAATTAATACTTTTATTTCACATCATAAAAAAGTATCATTTTCACAATTGCAATAACAAACTTTCTGATATACAACTGGTATACTTAAATAGAGTCGACTCCTGATGACTCAAAGTTGCAGGGACCAGCAAGGACACTTCGAGCCATTAAAGGTTACGCATGCGCAAATAAATTCCTTCTTTGTTACATATAAAATATTCAAAATTTGATCTCACTTTTCACCATGACCAAGCTACTTTCCAATATATCACCATACATTGTTGGAAAGATGAGGACATCACCTTTTGAAAAAAACAGCATGTCGAAAAATTCTATGTGTTGTAACTCAAAATATTGACCTTAGAAAAAACACACCGGTTTTGACGGGCATGGAGGCTGCCATTTGCGCATGAATACATGGGCCAAAAGTTATGAAGCTGGGAACCACTTGACAAAAAGTAGTGCACAAAACAGCCTTTTTTCTTATTGCTTACATATATACCTTTAAAATGATACCAAAACATATCATTTAAACTGTATTTTACAAATTATATGCATCCTGCACTCAGCCACATGTGCTTATTATCTAACTGACAGCATGTAACCCTGAGGATGTGACTTCCGTTTTGGGGTAATTAGACCTTGAAACTTCGAGCTAAACGGTGTTAGAAAATGTGTGTACTTATCCATGTAGTAATCCGTCTGCCTTATTTTCAAATCTCCAATTAAAAAGTAGTCTGATCAAATCTCCAAATGAAAAGTTGTCCGGTATCTATACTAGTTATTAACAGGCATCAAACATTCATTTATATATTTTATTTAATGTTATTTAAATAAAAGTCTTGTTCTGTTCTGTTCTGTTATTTAATTTACTTTTTGAAAGCTGTGAAATCAGTTATGTTCTCTTACACTTGACACTAATCAAGCGCATATAAGCTATTAACAAATCGATGCAACCAAAACGTGTTGGGGCCAAACACAGATGTGTGAAACTGTAACTGGGACCATGACCAACACTTTGAGCCATTTGAAAATTCCACTCTCGCAAATACGAGCCAAGCAACAGAAATTTATATTAATATATGGCAATAAAATGTCAGTCCCTGGAAGAAACTTCGAGCCAATGAGAAATTCTAGACAAGCGAGTTCGAGATATTGGGAGTCGACTACTGAACAGAGGAGACTGGTGGAGAATTCTCTTCAGTTAACCAAAGGAAGCAGTTAAATTAGTGTTTAATCTAGAAGGGCAGACGGGCGTGGCGCTTGGCTTAGCAAAACGGCATTTTGTGCACGGTGACACTGATAAAACTGGCATAATAGATTTTAATAGTTTTTCTTTTCCTGAAGTAATATTTCAAACCAAGTATGACATTTTATATTACTTAATGATTAATTTTATGTTTGATGATTATTTAAGCCCAATTATGAACACATTAAAATTTTCCAATATTATTCTTATTATTAGGGATGGGACCGAATACTGAAATCAGTATTCGAATATTCGTTTTAGTTATTCGAATATTCGTTTTTGATCAACGTAACGTTTTTGTGTTCTGTTTGAAGACCGCATGAAATACTTTCAAGCTCGTGACGGTGACATTTTTATTAATTAATCAAGAAGATTAAATGATATATTGTGTTGAAATGATGATGCGATATATGCGATTTGTTTAATGCGGTATTGAACTCTGGTCATTATCCTGAGAAATGGACGGAAGGTATTATAATCCCATTACATAAGAAAGGCGATACTACAAATGTTAATAATTATAGAGGAATTACCCTACTTAGTTGTTTATCTAAGCTATTTACTTCAGTTATTAATAGTAGATTAGAAACGTTTTGTAATAATTTTAACATCATTTCGGATGCCCAAATCGGATTTAGAAAAGGGCGCTCAACAATTGACGCAATATACATCCTTATGTCCTTAGTTCAAAAATATGTTAACGAAAATAAAAGATTATATGTCATTTACGTTGATATGATGAAATGTTTTGATACTGTATATAGAAATGCATTGTGGCTAAAAATGTTCAAATGTGGCATTGAAGGTAAATTATTAAGAATAATAAAAAATATGTACGAAAATGTTAAGTCATGTGTTAAGCATTGTTCATCATATTCAGAATATTTTAATTATGCTGTAGGTCTACGCCAAGGCGACGTTATGTCCCAATTGTTGTTTTCTTTATTTATAGAGGATTTAGAACTATTTTTGCAGAATGAGGCTACTTCCGGTTTAAGTATTGATGATATTGTTACTATTTGCCGACGATATGGCAATCATAGGTAAATCTCCAGAAGAAGTGCAAAACCATTTAAATCTTTTATCTAATTATTGTAATTGTTGGGGATTAAAGGTAAATACTAATAAAACTAAAATAATGGTGTTCCGCAAACGAGGAAGACTATTGCCATCTGAAAAATGGACATATGACGGTCAGCAATTTGAAGTAGTAAACGATTTTAACTATTTGGGAACTGTTTTTAATTATACTGGAAATTTTAATCTGAACCAAGAACATTTATGTGGTAAAGCACTAAAAGCAATGAATATCTTATTTAAAAAATGTAATGAGTTTGACCTTAAGCCCAAAACACAATGCCAACTGTTCGATGCTTTTGTTGGGTCTATTCTGAATTACGCATGTGAGGTATGGGGTAATACAAAGTCAAAAGAATTGGAAAGGGTGCACTAAAAGTTCTGTAAACGACTATTAAACGTTAAACAAAATGTTTGTAATGCTACAGTCTATGGCGAATTAGGTAGATACCCACTTTTTGTTCATCGATACGTAAGGATTGTTAAATACTGGTTTAAAATTACCCAAACTGAAAATATTATTATAAAATCCATATATTTGCAAGCTTTACACGATTGCCACAACGGACGTTCAAACTGGGTTTTAAATCTTAAAAAGCTGTTAGACAATTACGGTTTGTCTTACGTGTTTAATAATCCAAGCTCTGTTGATGTTAATACATTTATAACGCACTTTAAAAATGTTGTAATTGATACATATAAACAAGAGTGGTTTAGATCTGTTGTTAATAGTTCTGTTTTAGATATGTATCGCGTATTTAAGCCTATTTTCAATTATGAATACTATTTAGATTTGCTACCTAAAAAACTAAGACATTATGTCACAAAGCTTAGAACTTCGGCTCTGCCACTGAGAATTCAAACTGGAAGATATGCTGGTCAGAATATCCCAAGAAACGAACGCTATTGTCTTTGTTGCAATGAATTAGATGTGGAAGATGAGTTTCACTTTGTCTGTAAATGTTCTTCATACTCTGTTCTTAGGCGAAACTATTTAAAGCAATGTTATTACAATAGACCTTCTGTTTACAAATTCCACCAATTGTTAAATACAACTAATACATGCGAACTTATTAAGTTAGCAAAATTTGTAAATGAAGCACTAATTATAAGAAATACTTGTCTTAATGTTGTGACATAACTATAAGTAGTTATCTCCCATAGAAATTACGAATGTACATTATACTTATTTATATTAAGGTTTTACCAAAAAATATATATGTACATGATTGTTAATTTGATTGTATTTGTTATTATTGTATTCATTATAACGTGACCAAATGTATGTATGTAAAACATTTTAGTGTTTAGACGATGTACACTGTACAAGTCTTAATAAATATTTGTCTTGTCTTGTCTTCATGATGAATAATATTTAATTAACATAATTTATATTATGCTTATACCGAACTTGCTACATTTAATTAACAAATTTATTGGCTGACAGTGGACTCATTTTGATTGGCTATCCAGTGCGTTTTTTTAATCTATTGTAAGACAAGTCAACTGTTTAGATGTCACTAAAGGACAATTAACACCAGTGTAAGCCTTCTGCAAACTGTGAATCCGTTATTACAACATGCCCCTGTCAGTTATGAAAAACATACATCTTATTGTTCTTAATGGCTATAATGCTTCGTATACATGCTTGCAAAATGTTAATCCCTTGTAAAGTGGGGACCCCTGCTAATTATCAAAACCAATATCTAGTTAATTTGACTTAATTGGCATGTGTTGTAAAAACCATACACTGCCCCCTGCTAGGCAGGAAATACTGTGGTAATCCCTGTTACCTTTGCAAATTGACTGAAAAAAACCACACGCAATCGATAGATTTTGTGAATAAAAATATGAAAATCGAATATTCATATTTGTTTTTTTATATTCGAATATATTGTCCTATATTCGAATATTCGCTCCCATCCCTACTTATTATTAAGTTATATTATTACAAGATCAGAATTTTTTGTATTTATTATTCCAATGTGCAAATTGGGCAATCAGACATGAACACTTATTGACAACTAAAACTGTTTATGGGTAAGTCGTGTTATTAATGGTAAAATACTTATAAGTTATAACCTGGAATTATTTTTATTTGTCATCTTTTGTATTTTAGGATTTTTTTATTTGCACCTTAATGGAGTATATGTTGTGGCTGTTTATTTCGGGGATTTTTATTCATGGTTGGAAGAAATATTGTATACACATTTTTTTTATAATTAGTGATTAAAGACCACATTGAGTCTACATTTATATGCATTCAGCCCTTTGTTATCACGTTTATCATAAAATGGACAAAACAAAAACATGTTATAAATTGCATTTGAAAACGAGGCTGTTAAAAGCAGACAATTTATGCTCATTTTTGTAACAAAATCAGCATGTTTTATTGTATCAGGACTCGTAAGCTGACTGATCAGTTGCTCACAAATTGACACAAACTGATCAGTTGCTCACAAATTAATATACCATAATATGCCATCACAAAGGGCCCTCGTTAAGGGCGATACAGTCGATAGATAAGAGGACACGAGGCGCCAATTGCCTTTTAAAAGGGCAGGGTTGCGGATCAATAAAGGGACGTGGCGCCGCGCCGTGCTGATTAGGTCTGGATAAAACACTAAGTTTTCTGGTATCAAATTCTGGTCTAGCCGGCACTTATTGAGATTTGACTCAAATGTAATATTTCTGGTATTACACGAGTATGAGATGGGTTGACTTTATTTTATTAGCTCACCAAATTAACACAATATTATGTGTGAATATATGTATGACCATAAAATCTCTGCAAAGTTTTAAAATGGGCCAGATCGGACCAGGAACATACAGACTTAATTTTTCATCTGATCTTGACAAAACTTGCACAGCTTGTGCAAGACCATACAATTTCAAAATAGTCAAAAAATGGCCTAGATTGCTGTATTAACACCAGAGTTATTGCTCCTCGTCTGTGAGAAAATATGCAAACAGTTAAAAACATTGAAGAAGAACAGATATTGTACTACAAAATGTGTTCATATTCTATACCTGTGTGAGCATAGCGCTGTGATATTTTACCTGCTTTTGCCAAACCGCAGTCTTCCGGCGCTTTGGTTATTCCATTTGTTTACTTTTTTATTTCATTTCTTTCAATAATTCTCACCATACATGAACAACCCTATTAAACTTCTTGTACATGTGTCTGTGAAAACTGGAAGTGACACATACCACATATATGGTAAACAATGTTTTGCCAAAACTAAAACTAAAATTTTCCTTTCTTAAGATGCTGATAAAATATGTATCTGTACGTGTTCTTTGCATGAAAACCTTGGAAATACACATAAAACATTCAATGGATTATTTGCTTTTTTTAATACAATTTACACATACAATTTACAGCAGAATACAAGTTAGAAAACCAATCCAACTTCTTACGGCAATAGAAAAAATCTACATTAATAACTCGTGTACAGAAATATCCATGTATAAATGACACAACATAATGAATATGTACACTTAATAAAAATATCTTCAGCATTTTATTAAATGCCCTGTATTAAAACTTTCAACTACAAAAACAATTATGCTGAAACCTGAAGTCTGTCAACTGGACTGTCGGCCACTCCAGTGGTCTGCATTACAGTGAGCAGCAGCCAGTCTAGAAAGTCTGCCGTATCAGCCCTGTACAGGTCTTGATTTATCCACTGAGATTTCACAGTTGACAAGGCATTAATCACACTGACTTGGTCCAGCTTTACTCCATCAATACCATTTTTGAGACAGAGGAAGCACTGTGGATGAACACCCGGACTCTGCAGTACTTGGAACTCTGGCTCACAGATCTGCCCTTGGCGCACTGTCATGCTGATGTCAATGATGGAACTGCTACAGTCTCTGTTACTGAACCGTCTGTGGATGCTGAATGGGGGAGTCTTTGCAAATGTCCAGTCCCACGAGCAAATCTCTGCCTTGTGTTCACACACCCCAGGGAACAGATTCTCATCCAGTGCATCAACATAGGACACAGTGGCCGCCTGCAGTCAGAATCATACCTTTGAGATGCCCGTCAGATGTCAGAGTTACTTAACAATACAGTTTACAGTTACAGCCAGTTGTTTACCATATTGCATTAAGCTAAAAGGAAGACCGTGTCTCAGTACATTCTGTTCTGAACACAGACATGTCTAAAGGTAAACTGAAGGCACTCTCCATGTTACTTAGCTTGCAGAACACAGCAATTTGAAAGCTCTTATCAAGGAATTACATAGATACCATATAACTGTTAATTTTTGCTGTTATATACTTTTAAGCTCACCTGAGCAAAACATGCTCATGGTGAGCTTTTGTGATCGCCTTTTGTCCGTCGTGCGTCGTGAATTGTTTGTCATCAACATTTACCTTGAGAACACTCTAGAGGCTACATGTGTTGCCAAATCTTCATAAAACTTGCTCAGAACATTTGTCCCAATCTCGGACGAGTTCGAAACTGGGTCATGTTGGGTCAAAAACTAGGTCAAATTGAAGAAAAAGCTTGTGAACACTCTAGAAGTCACATTTTATGCCAAATCAACATGAAACTTGCTCAGAACTCATGTTCTTATAATATCTCAGCTGAGTTAGAAAATGGTTCCGCTCCGTTGAAAAACATGGCCGCCAGGGGGCAGGGCAGTTTTCCTTATATGGCTATATTGAAAACTTTAAAAAGCTTGTGAACACTATAGAGGCCACATTTATTCCCCAATCATCGTGAAACTTGCCCAGAACATTAGTTCTAATGATATCTCGGACAAGTTCGAAACTGGGTCACTTGGGGTCAAACATTAGGTCAATGGGTCAAATTGAATAAAAAGCTTGTAAACATTCTTAGTCATATTTTTACCCTATCATCTTGAAACTCGCTCTGAACATTTGTTTCAATAATATCTCGGACAAGTTTGAAACTGGGTCACGTGGGGTCAAAAAGTAGGTCACCAGGCCATATTGAAGACAAGCTTGTGAACACTCTAGAGGCCACATTTATAGCCCAATCATCAAGAAACTTTCTCAGAACATTTGTCCCAATGATATCTCAGAAGAGTTCTAAACTGGGTCATGTGGGGTCAAAAACTAGGTCACTAGGGCAAATTGAAGAAAAAGCTTGTGAACACAGAAGTCACATTTTTTGCCCAATATTCTTGAAATATGCTCAGACTTTTTTTTTCAATGATATCTTGGACAAGTTCGAAACTATTTCATGCCGGGTCAAAAACTAGGTCACTAGGACAAATTGAAACAAGAGGGCCAAGATGGCCCTAGGTCGCTCACCTGAGTCTAAGGCATCAAAATGGCTTTTTACAATTTTATAGCGGGTACATAGATGTTGAAGTTAAATGTTGACACAAATGAAAACGATGGACACCTGACACCCATAGCCATATATGGTCAAACTGCCCTGGCAACCTTGTTTTGAAACAGATCACAATGATTTTTATCCCATCATTATGCCTGCGTGGGATAAACTTAGCTGTATTTCCACCTTGTTGAATACAGCAAACACAAGCATTATATTGACGTTATTTTGTTATTTTTGTGACGTCATTTGATGTTTATTGTGTTATTCAGTGATTTTCTTTTGTTTATTTTGAACATTAAGACAGAAAATGATGAGATAAACTGAATACAAGGTAAATGTTCAGTACAGACAACTTTATTTGCTCAGCACAAAAACCTAAACCACTCACCAAGGCTTGTGATTTAGGTTTTCTAAGCCTCGCTAAATAAACTTATCTTAGTGTCATTTAAGGAACATTACTTTGAAAAAAAATCAAAATCCAGTAAGTGGTTTCTGACAAGGAGATTGTCAAAGTTGCCTATATGGCCATATACGTTCAAACATCCCCAACCCCTGGGAGCCATGTTTTTTAACAAATCAAACTTATTAGAAGGAATTTGGTAGAGGGTCACACAAGGAACCTTTCTGTGTAATTATTTTGAAATCCGGTTAATGGTTTCTGACAAGATTGTCAAAATTGTCCATATAGTCATACACGCTCAAACTTCTACACCTGCTAGTGGCCATATTTTTTAATGAATTAATATACGGTAATTAGAAGGAATTTCTGACCAGATTGTCAAAATTGTCCATATAGTCATACACGCTCAAACTTCCACACCTGCTAGTGGCCATATTTTTTAATGAATTAATATACGGTAATTAGAAGGAATTTGGTAGAGGGTCAACCAAGGATTTTAAAATCCAACCAGTGGTTTCAGACAAGAACATTTTAAAAGTTTTCAATATAGCCATAGAAGGAAAACTGCCACGACCCTGACGGCCATGTTTTTTAACGAAACAACATGATTTAATGACATTTGGTAGTTGATCACCCAAGGAACATTTCTTTGAAATTATTTAGCAATCAAGCCAATAGTTTCAGACAAGAAGATTTTGAAAATTTTCAATATAGCCATATGGAAAGTTTTCAATAAAGCCATTGAAGGAAAAATACTGTTAATGTCAGTGACATATAAAATGTTAAAATTCAATTTCTAGGCACATTACTAACTTGTGAAAAATTCGAAATATTTCTCTGCAGCAGAACCTTTCCAACAAAGAACCCAGTATGTATGAATCATGTGCATGCAATAAGGAAGAATGGTGCAGCTTCCATTGTTATTTTTATACAGTTTACTGAATTGTTTAGGAAACTGATAGTCTTATTTCATTGGGTGCGTGTGTAGTACATTTTTATCTGGTTGCTCTAGAGTTCTGTCCCATATGGCCATCACCACCAGAAGACTTGCTATTGGGTCAAAATGGGTCAGTTGGAGAAGGTTATAATAACCCACCCCTCTCGAGACAAGGGCGCCTGAAAACAATCCTGGGGAAGGCCTTGGTTATGCAATGCAAGAAATAGGATAGGAGGTCTAATAAGACTCAAGTAAACAGTTGCTGCGGTTAGTGTGTTTCTCTCTGATGACATTTTCTCAGTCTTCACGAAACTCGGAGATCAAATGTCTGACTGAAAAGAAAAGTATGTCAGACCTGCTGCACATTTGTCAGACCAAACACAATCAAACACGTTTCGGATTTATTTAAATGTTTTTACTGGATTACATCATTCATTCATATTGCATTTTATTTGCAATTAATTTTTCACATTTTAAATCAAATCAATATATATATATGCAATATTTACCACTCATATTGACCTTGAGCTGGCGTGAAAGGCCCATGCCTTATGCACATCGTCTCAATGACCTAAACATTTGAGACAAGTTTCATGAAAATCCTTCAAAAGGCATAGGAGATATGGAACGGACACGAAATGGAGGCTCGAATATTTGACCTTCAAGTCTGACCTTGACTTTGAGCCGGCGTGACTGACTCATGCCTTCTGCACATCGTCTCAATGACCTAAACATTTGAGCCAAGTTTCATGAAAATCTTTCAAAGGGTATAGGAGATATGGAGCGGACACGAAAATGTTACGGACAGACGGACGGACGTTCTAACAAATGCATACTTATGTGACTATTTCACGACTAACCCTAATGCCATTTTAGCCCCCTAAGGGACTAAGTTAGCCACCTAAGGAAGTTTTTACTTACAAAGGGATACTTATGTGACTATTTTAGTCACCTAAGTATCCATTTGTGTGTACGGACAGACGGACGGACGAAGGGCATTCCTATAACACCCCTCCCGCCTCGCAGCGGGGGATTAAAAAGTAATTCCCTAATTAAATATTAGTAATCAATATAATTGTGTTCAGGATTGATTTCATGATTTATGCAAACAAATTCAATCCTCTATGTAGCAAGATGGTGTACTGGGGAAATACCAAAGTTGTTTACTTGTCCATGGACAAGTTCATTGCAAAAATCAACTTGTTCGTAAGCAACAGTCACTAGTCAAAATAAAAATATAGTCTTTATTGTATGCATTCCTAATATATTTTTTCATTAGATAAAAAAAAAAACACAACTGTTTTTCAAATGTACATCATAAAATGATATTTAACTTCCAACTTTTACATCATTTTCACACCCTGAAATTGTACAACCATGGACAAGTAGACAGGAAATATTTCCTTGTCCGACAGTAAAATAACCAGCTTCGGACAAGTCGGGCATAGGATTTCCACACCCCTGGCCCTGTGTTCACAAAGGATTACCCGCACGATCAAGATCAGTCTTAGCTGATCTTGATCTTCCAGCTCAAATGAGCGGAATCTCAAAAATTTTAATTTTTGGAATAAGTTTTCTTCTAGACAAAATGACATGATCTTTTGTTTGATTTAAAAAATAATCTTTATATCAGACAGCAAATCTACGCTGAGAAGAGTTTATAGTTATGTAAAATATATATTTTATCAACATATAAATTTGATCCAGATTTTTCGTGAACGCCATTTTTTAACCTGATCCTGAAAATTCAGGATCAGACTCAACTTAAATCTGAAAATCAGGCTCAACTTGTTTTGTGAACACGGGGCCTGATGTACATGTTGCAGTTACCTGATTACTCTGCAGAACATATTCTGTGATGGAGTGTAGTACATCCTGACTGCCCAGACCAGGTACGTGCTCCTCCAGGTTGGCAACTGGCATCCTCACACTGGCCGTCGCCTTGCTGCTCACCCCCGTCTCAAAACATGAACCAAAATGGACCAAAGGAATTTGGTACTGGGCCACACTATATGTAATGAAATTGGCAGCAAAGAGACACAAAAAGAACTGTTCAGTCATTATGAGAAGTTTATGCAATATTTACAAAAACATATTTCGAAAACTATCATCAAGACAAGGATTACCCTGCTGACATAATGTAATTGTTCAATAATATATACAACTACCAAGTTAGTATGTAGAACACTGGTGAGTCTCAGTTTATCAACTGCACACAGAATGGTGAAATGATGGTAGGCTTTACATCGGGACAGCTTGGCCGCTGTGCCTGACACCTGCAACACATACAGATCCTTTAGAAGGGCTTCATCAAGTACAGATCCTTGAACAATGCTTCATGAAGTACAGATCCTTAAATGAAGCTTCATCAAGTTCAGATCCTAGAATGGGGCATCATTAAGTACAGATCCTTGAATGGGACTTCATTAAGTACAGATCTTTGAATGGGGCTTCATTAAGTACAGATCCTTGAATGAGGCTTGATCAAGTACATATCCTTGAACAAGACATCATCAAGTACAGATCCTTGATTGGGACTTCATCAAGTAAACATCACTGAATGGGGCTTCATCAAGTAAACATCACTGAATGGGGCTTCATGAAATAAAGATCCCTGAATGTGGCTTCATCAAGTACAGATCCTTGAATGAGTCTTTATCAAGTACAGATCCTTGAATGAGGCTTCATCAAGTACAGATCCTTGAATGAGGCTTCATCAAGGAAAGATCCTTGAACGAGACTTTATCAAGTACATATACTTGAATGGGACTTCATCAAGTACTGATCATTGAATATGGCTTCATCAAGTATCGGCTTCATCAAGTACTGATTCTTGATTGGGACTTCATTAAGACAGATCATTGAATGGAACTTCATCAAGTAGAGAATCATTGAATGGAACTTAATCAATTAACGATCCTTGAGTGGGACTTAATCAAATACAGATCCTTGAATGGAACTTCATTAATTATAATTCTAAGATATGTGAATGAGACGTCATCAAATAAAGATACATGAATGGGACATCATGAAGAATAAACCTTTGAAAGGGACTTCATAAAGTATAGACCATTGAATGGGACTTTATCAGATACAGATCCTTGAATGGGACTTAATCAAATACAGACCAATACAGATTTGTTAATGAAACATCATAAAAAAGAGATATGTAAACAGGATTTCATCAAAACCATTGTGTTAATGGAACTTAATCAAGTGTAAGTTGTATTAAGTTACTGCCAGTAGGAAGTATCTCTAGTGTTATAAATATAAAATTCAGCTGAACAAAACCCAAATACAGTCAATAAATGTATCTATGCTTTAAAATAAGTTCAATACTAGTAATCTGGTTGTCAGCAATATTTTTAAACTGTAAATTACTAATAGCAGACACTTGCCTTATATTGTTGATACAGTAGAATGTCATCTCTGTCATTTATTGACAGAGGCATATTCCACCTCTGCTGTAGAGCGTTCACCACCAATTGGAGATTTCTTTTTCTGTCGTAGATTTTCCTGTCTGTGAGGAAGGAACAGTTCACGTTTTCCTCATCGTGATAAACAGTTCCACCTGAAACAGACCCACAGAACCCTTGTGCACTTGTTGTTCCATGTCAGTTATTGGGGAGGTACATACTATTTCTTTAGAAGCTTGTGTGGTCATTACTGCAAATTACAAGTCTCACAAATTCAAAATATCCACCAGAGGGAGCTCCAGACCCTTGAGAATGAATAATTTTTAACAATCCTTCAAATCAAATATGTAATCAATATTCCAGTATTTATAGTAGTTTATAGATTTTGAAGTTATGCCAGTATTGTGCAAACATTATGTGTATACACTTTTTGCACCTATAAATTGGTATACTAAGGGTTCCGTCTACCGGTGTATACTGTCTATCAGTGTATACTGTCTATCGGTGTAATCCGAGATATGCTGAGTATGGTCGAGGCGGGCCGGTCATTTATTATGTCCCCATTGCTCTGAATAGGCTGTTTTTATTTGGCAAGATTACTAGAGACTGTGATAGTTTTAGTCTGTGAAAGAAATACATTAGATTTGTGATTGATTTGAGATATTGTCATATTGTTCATAACTATAATTATGTGTATCTGATTTTGATGTACCGGTATATTTATATATATATCATCATGATTATACCTTGAACAAAATATTGCAAAGTCAAATATATTCAAAAACAATGTTTTGTGTTTGTCAATAATAGCTTTCAGACAAGTCATATACACGAAAGGTTTAGTACAGCAGCTGATCATGAAACAAGGGAGATAATTACAGTTGCACTCGTAATCGGTACATTCGTCGTAAAACAAAAAAAACGACCCTAGGTTCAACAAAGAGGTCACTGTCGCACTAATGAAAATATAAAATCGTACGAAAGTGCCAAATTATGAGCGGTAACATTATTATATATATATATTAATATAATTTTAGTCATATTTAATTGTGTTTTAAAGCTTAATACACTGGTAGACGGTACACCCAGTATATACTTCTTATAAGATGTGAAATATTACCTCCACTCTTACGTCTGGCAAGGACTATGCTATTTTCTTCACAAAATGGCACACTGCATTCAATCCATGGGTTCTGGTGTCGGCCAAACACTACACATGGGCGACTTCTCCAAAGTAACAAGACTGGCTTTATCAAGTCTGAATGTTCATACAGCCAGTCCTCCAGTGCTAGATTATCGTGAATATTACTGGACGTGGATATAACTATCTTATGTGGCAAGCATGTGTGATAAAACATTACGTGCCTAAAAATTGCCTGCAAATCCATTTTGCTTCTCTTCAAAACTTTCATAGTTGCAATACCATTCTTGCAAATCCTGAAAACGGAAGTCCTTACAATTTGTTAAAGATGTATGAAATTAACTGTGATTCTGACGGGGCTGACTCTGCAATTTGCCAAATTAGCCAATGGCTACAAATTTCACCAAACAGTGATGTAGTTTCTCATATCATAGACAAAGTGTTCTGTTTGCGTATTGAAAGAATTTAAAGCAATGCCTCATGTAATCAGCCAATGGTCAATGGATGATGGTCAGTTTGAGTCACGTGACTCAAGGAGAGCTGTGTACACTGGAGGGAGCTCCAGGCCCTTGTCCCCGTTAATTGGTGGTCGCCGCACTTTGAAAATTGGGACAAAAAGGGACACCATTTTAAACCTAAGAACACCAAGGTCTGAGGACAGTTATATCAAACGCTGAGTAAAGGAAGCTATGAACATCCAACAGCGGCGCCCATCACTGAACAAGGACGATGGCCTGGAATTCCCTGCAGTGTACATTGCTCTCCTTGAGTCATGTGATCTACCTACTCTAGGTCAAGAGACTCAAACTGACCATCATCACTTATCAGATGAAGACTGTAAGATACAGTTTAAATATACAATTATGTAAATAAATTGTTCGATGTCAATGGATTTCAAGAATCATACTATGATCTAGTTTTTAATAGACACAAACACACTATTCCTTTAAAACTATGTCAAATTGCAAACAAATTTTCACAGATTGCAATAACAGCTGATGAGTATTTATTACAAGATTTATGAAATGTTAAAAAGTAATAATGACTGTATATGTGTAAACGTTTCGACAATTTTATTAAAACTAGCCGAAACTACCGTCCGAAAAATTGTTTCCGTTTATTTCACCTTACAGTGTAGGCTAAGCAGATCTTACGCAGATCCAAATTCCAAATAAAAATAAGATTTGTTTGTAATATTTATTAAATAAATAAATATCCAATACCTTTGAAGTGACATGACGCTTATTCGTACAAACTTCTTGTAAGATTGTTGTTGTTGTTGTTGTTATATCAAATTTTAGCGTCGTTGTCGCCTATGGTCTCTTTGTGGTTTTACGACTTATGTCGTCGTCTTCGTCTCTGTGCTCAATTTCTCTCGGTACTTATACACTTGATACTTCATATTTGATTCATAAATATTTACAGTCTATGTGTTTCTACTAGAAATTTGCTGAAGGAATTTACAAGTTCCTCTTTTGCATGCGTTGTTATGTCCGGTATTTCTCAAACTAAGACTCCCAATGATACATTATATTATTATCTGCACAGTCTATATTGTTTTTATGTTTTTATTCAGTTCTGTATTCACGGTCAATAAGCAAAACGGATTGTATACGAACGAATATGCGTTCTCCGGCTTCTTTATGATCAGGCAACGGAATCTTCACAACGAAAACGGCTAAACGCTTAACAGTCCCGTTAGTTATATGTTGTTTTTATTAATAAATACGCTGTTTCAATAATAAATCATATTACCAAGGAACATCTGACACATAAAGTGCGTCATATTTTCCAGTTCTTTTACAAGAAAATAAATTGATAGTTTAAAATGAGTCAAATCTTTTTCGCTCAACTGCGTCAACGTTAACATCATTTGTCACATTTTCTGTACTTTTGAATATATTTAACCTTTATACTATAACAGTTTTTCTTAAGTAAGTAAACATTTACTAAAATGACTGGACTGAAAAACCAAGCTGTCAAAGCGAAAATTGTAGTCCTTTCGGCACAAATAAAACGTTATTGTTGACGGATAATATACGATGCCGGCACCGGGTTATTAACGAATCGCATCATACATGTATATTATGTGAACTCCAAATCTGGTTGAATTACGAACAATGACATGCTTTAGAATATGTTAAATAAACATAACCATATTTCCGAGAGTTTTCTTTGTTTTTCTAGGCATCGTATAAAGTTGCGATGTGATTGATGAATATGGTATAAAACACTCGTTGACTAGCACACTTTCATCTCAAAATGTTAATTACCCGGTATTTAACCTGGCCCCGTGGGCTCGTTAAGTAACTAATATATTTCGGTCAAAGTATGCTTCAGCTAATAATAATTTAAACGACTCGGTTTATTTAATCACACACTACTTAGACAACTTTTTAATCGAAGCGAAATTTATTAATACTTATTATAATGCCTTTGTTAAGTCCATAATTAACCGTGTGAATTTGTATGCTGATAACGTGTTTTTGTGATCCTAAAAGTCTATGACGAAAGCACTTTTAGGACGATTCAAACGTGTATAATTCGTATACATATGTACATCTACACGTGTATACTGTATACATAGAAATTAAATAGTCAGTAGTTTTCAAACAGACAGTTTTCTTTGTTTTTTTTCGGTATCTAATAACTTTGATATCAGAACGGTAACTGGAGCCAAATATGCAAGCTTATCGTGCAATAAGTATCGTGCGGTATATTGAAATTTAGCTGTAATTTATACGCACACTACTTATTGCACGGTAAGCTTGCACATTCGGATCGTATCACGTGACCTTGCGACACAGCGCTAAATTTGGAAACGACACTGGGTCTCCCGATTGTTAAGGTACAAACCTAACTGTCGGGAGTGTTTGGCCGATCACGCTGAACATGTCCCGATAATTCCCGATTCTCAGGACAGCGTAACCACAGCGTACCGACAACTCCCGATCTGGGTTATTTGTTTTGCTTAGTTTGGGCTACATACAGCTTTTCGGGCAACGAAGATCACATATATTAAGTCATTATATATCATAGTGTTCCGTGAAAGACTTCATTATGATAACTTACATGTATGTGTTGGTTTCTTTGTCGTCCGTAGCCGTGTCGATGTGTTGTTTTCACCATGTAGAATCCGTTGCCTGTTCGTATAGAAGCCGGGCAACGCATGTATTTTTTCGTACAGATTCCGTTTTGCTTATCCACTGTGAGGCCAAAACAAAATAATTCCGTTTCTGGTCTCCTGCCCCCAAAAATATGGGTCGGTAGGTAGGAATTTTCTTTTCTTTTATTTTTTTATGATGGGAGAATGGTTCACACAAACTTGTGTTGTACACTGTAACATTCTTTTTCAGTCTTTATTATCTTTGGACCAACAATATGTAGGGTCGGCAGCAAAAGTTAAGTGTCGGTCGGGAGACCAGAAACGGGACTATTCTTTAGGGGGCCTGAGTATGTTGAATTTCGCTATTATTTTCACTGAATCATTCATATCAAAACAGAGCCTGTGGAAGAGCTCTACGATATCATTAAATTTTAATGCACGCAACTAATATTTTCAACACACGACCAGTCATGTCCTACTCTGTTTTTCGTGATTGCGTACGATTATTGTATATAAGCCGATTAAGCATTATTTGAATTTGGGATTAACATTATAACGTCTTGACAACCTTTCAGTTTATTATTTGTTTACTCTTTTCAACGATCTAAGCGACCTGTCTGTCACGTGACGTAAGAAAAAAAAACACACCGGGTTTTCCCGGAAGAAACATTCAATTATACTAATTTAATAAAATTAGTCACTAAGTGAACCGTTATGGCTGAAGCACAGCCTGTTTTCGATCCCGAGAATAATATCGACCAGAGTCATGGCTACTGTATGTTCGTTGCAAGTATAGCTGTGTTTAGCGTACTGAACGTTGTGATCAAATTTATCGGACCACCATCTGTGGTGAAAGAAGAGTCGTGGAGATGGAACAATCTAGTGATATCCTGGATACACGGAGCTATATGTGGCACATGGGATATTCTTTGGTATTCATTGGTTTTAATAATGACTGATTTATTTGTGTATTAGTTGGTGTACGGAATTTCGTCATTCGTACCCTGGTAATTTCGTACCTTAATGATAATCTGACGCTCGGTAATGTAACGACTCGCCCCATTAACGACTCGCCCCATAACGACTCTCCCCATGTTAAATAACGACTCGCCCCATATGTTTAACGATTTGCCCCATATGTATAACGATTCGCCCCATTAAATGTGGTTGTTTGAATCTGTTATATTTTGATGTTTTGTAGCTTAATTTCAGTGTATATTAACATGTAAACGAATAAATATGGTATACGAAGACGATGTGATCTATAATAATCGCCCACCATTATTGGTGGAACATTTTAATTAGTATAATTTGTGTTTTTCACATTAAAAAAAAAGTGGTGTAATAAGATGATGTGATACAACTGTGTCAGTTCTAACCACTATGTTTGTGTGTCTTACGGGTAATATAAACAGAAAAATAGGTACAAAATAATGCGTTGATACTAGTAACATTTAACATATGTTCATGTAACATTTTAAATGTTTAAATGTTTGCATGGTTATGCCAAATTTTGAATGTGATCTTGGTCACTTGCAATTTAAATGCTGTAGAAAAAGCACGCAAAGAAGTAAAATGTTGTTATTCTGTTGAAGAATAAGCAGTTAATGGCAAAGGAATAGTCATACCTTTAAATTACATAAAATGATATAAAACAGATAAAATGAATACAAATATATTACAAAATGTTTCTTCTTATATTTGTCCCCGACTTGTTTACTTGTTTAAGTTAATAATGTATTTCGAATGTTTCACTATCTATTTTTTCCACATTCACAAGGCACCTGTTTATCAAGTTAAAATAACTTGTGTATGTGTCAACTTTGTAACAAAGGGTCTGGCAGTCATCTAATGGTGTGAACACGTGTTCATGAAGTCTGTCATCTGTAATGCATCAACATTTGGGACTACAAACGCGACAGAGACTTCACTTTTTAATAAATCTTGACCAAACCTGCACAGTTTTTGTATGACATTAAAGTCTGGACAGTGTTCGATAGTGGGCCAGATCGGACCAGGGACACCAGAGTTATTGCCCCTTTTTTATGAGAAAAACTGCAAAATGGACTTTGTGCAACATACAGGCTTCATTTTTCATCCAATCTTGACCAAACATGCACAGCGTGTGGATGAGCTTAAGATTTCAAAATAATCCAAAAATGGTCTAGATTAGGGTACAAACATCATAGTTAATGCCCATTGTTTGTGCAAAAACATGCAAACAATGGACAATGTGGAAGATGGACTTCATTTTTTGTCTAATCTTGACCAAACTTTGTGTATGACCATAAGGTCTCAGCTGAAGTTGAATATGGGTCAGATCGGACTAAAAAGACCAAAGTTATTGCCCCTTGTTTGTGAACAAATCAATAATTTGTCAACAATTGGTTTTCAGTCTCCTTAGAAAATTAACTTTTCATTCAATGATGACTAAACTTGCACAGTTTATGAATGACCTTAAGATCTCAGCTGGGTGCAATGATGGGCCAGAAAGAACCAGGAACCTCTTGACAAACTGGACTTAGTGCAATATAGAAACTTCATTTTTGATCTGATCTTGATCAAACTTATAAATTTTTAAAATGCGTAAGATCATAAGATCTCATAATACCATAAACTTTAATTGCCCAGATTGGGGTATAAACAACTAATGACTCTAATTAAAATTAAACTTTATGGGCAGCATTCCTACCAGGAGGACATGCGCATATTGAAAGGTCGTTCCTGTATGATTATATTTTCAGGGAGTTATCGCCCTTTGGTAGCAAAAAGAACATTTTTACAGAATATTTTATTTTCCGTGCGATACATCTGGAACTAATAATCTAAAGTAGAATTAATTAAAACTTTATATGCAGCAACCCTGAAAACACTGAGGACATGCGCATTGTTATAGTGCAGCATATCGGGTCGTTCCAGTCTGATGATTTTTCATTGAGTTTTTCAATATTGCCCTTTGATTTTAAATTTTAGTAGGATATTTTCGTTTCCGCATGAGTTCTCTGGAACAAATAACCTGAATTCAATGAAACTTTATATACAGCATTCCTACCATTAGGACATGCGCATATTGTCAGTTCGTTCCGGTCTGATTATTTTTCACCAACTTATTGCCCTTTGATTATAAATTGGCTGTTTGCTTGTTTGCACTATAACTTAAATATGGAATGAGGGATAGAGGGATTTTAAAATGACTTAGCACCTCAATGAGATGGCATGACGTGCGCATAAATGAGGTCCGTAGGTAAAGGTCTACACTTATAGGTCAAAGGTCAGATTTGACACATTCTTTGTCGGTTCTTTAACTTTCCATGGATGGAGGGATTTTAAACCAAACATGAATGAAAATTCAAAGCAACAGATAAGGTGTATTTGCTAAAAAAACAAAATTCTAACATTTCCTTTTCCCAATTAATTTAAACTTGACAAGAAGAAAATGACGCCATTACACGAGACACATTTTGTGGGATTCTTTCAACAATCTATATCCCATCTCAGCTCAGTTTAGTGCTGAAAATACTAGCATCTTAAATCCGTATACTCAAATTGATAAGTATTGAAATAGCCTAACTTATCAGAGTTGTGTTTACCTTGATCTCATAAAAAGGGTAAAAAAAACTGAAATGCAAAAAAATGAAAAATAAGAATTTGCAATTTAACAAGCACTCTATTAGCATTGATCATTGCTGAGATGTTTGTTTAAAAGTGATAAAACAACTAGGAGACTTCTAAATTGTAAAAAAACAACATATTGCTGGTAACGGACCATAATATTATTAATTATGTTTTATTATGTTTTAATACTATTTATTATATACCTGTGTAAAAAATATTAACAAAATACATACTTTATCAATCGGTAAAATACAAGTCGACAGAAACAAAATCCCGTATTATGCTACTCGCTATTATTCCGATCCCGTATTACCGTTCTAGCTGGACTACTTTTTTAATGACGTCATCATATTGTTATGTAAACAAATATAATTTATACCTACAATTATTAGTCATTATTGTAGTTTTCAAACAAATAAAATCAGGTAAATGCACATTTGAAGCTTATTGTGGTATACAATAATAGGAATATTACGCTAGTCAATTGTTCCAAGAGTATGTATTAGTCTTGTGGTTTGCATTATTTCGTATCACGCTCGAGGCTCCGCCTCTCGTGTGATACGTCATCACACAAGCCACTCGACTAATACATACTCTTGGAACAATTGACTAGCCTCATATTCCGTATGTATTACAGTATTGTATTTTATTTAATACATCATGTTGCAGCCTAAGCACCTGTATTTGATCACAACACAAACCTAACAAATGGTGACTGTAATGCGGTGTATGTGTGTATGTAACAAATGGTGACTGTAATGCGGTGTATGTGTGTATGTAACAAATGGTGACTGTAATGCGGTGTATGTGTTTTCAGCTTGATGTTCTACCCAGAAATGCTGGATGACCTGGTTCATCATATCAACTACTTCACCTACCTCATGGTGGCCTTCTCAGCAGGTTGGTACACTGCCACACTCCAGCATCCAGGAACAGTGGGCTGGGGAGATTGAAATATGTATTCAATAATTCAAAAGGCAAATGTCAAACGAGTTGACATTATGCTTAAAAGTTAAATGTATACGAATAATCATCATAATTACATGTAGATACTTAATGCAGATATACCAGTACACACATTGATTTATACACTAAACATGTGACAATTATTATTATAACAATACGGGTACTGTAGTAATTAGCTTTGTTCATGTTATAAGTCTCCTCACTGATTGTCTTAACCCCTTTTTAACTGCAAAATGCATTGTTTAAAAGAAAAAAAAAGTTGATATCCTTCTTTCTATTGAGTTACATGTTAGAACTAATATTTCAGGTACTGGTAAGGAAAACGCAGTACATACGGCAATGATATTACGTAACTGAAATGTCTATATGAATATCCCTCATTGTTTATATACCATGTACATCGTTTCAGGATATTTTGTATATGACTTCCTGGACTTGTTAATCAGGGGCAAGTTGCTATCCTGCTGGGAGGTTACGCTTCACCATATTGCAGTAAGTGGGAATTACGGACTTAAACTAAAATTTAAAATTCTTAATGAAAACCCATGAGCATATTAACACATACATGTAGATGTACATAAAAAAAAGTAGATAACTGTTAAAATCAGTTGTAATACATAAAGTTATATAACAATTTGTTACGTCTTATTTTTTTCTGGAAGTTAAAGTAGCAAAACAGATTAAACAAATGTAGATACATTAAAAAAAAATGTTTTGATTCCCTAATGTGGATTAAACAGAATGCATTTATACACTAGGATTAACTACTTTAATTTCACAGCATTTAAAGATCATCTTGAACATACCATTTCAGGTGGCCTCGATGTTCTGGTACAACTTCCACTGCCGGATGTGTATAGGATACAATGTAGTGGCATTGATGGCAGAGATCAATAGCTTTTTCCTACACTCCAGAAAGTTGCTGCACATGTTAAAGTTTGAATTCACCAATAAGTTATATCGTGCTGTTTGCTATGTGAACCTGCTCACATTTTTTTTCTGCCGTGGATGGTCTCTGTGTAGAATATCCTATGGAATGTTTACAGAATCTCACCGTGTTCCACTGATGTACTTCCGTTGCCTTACAGCTTCAATATTTGTTATGAACATGATTAACCCGGTTTTATTTTGGAGACTGTTTAAAAATGATGTGTTGAGAAGTTCAAAATCTTACAAAAAGAATAAAGGAATTGCAAATGGTGACAAAAATCAAAACACACATATAAAGGCAAATTAGTTCGCCATTATATATATATAAATATATGTTTTTTGTATTTATTTTTTTTTCTATTTGTACCGGTAGTTCATGTTTTTGTTCTTTTTTTTTTTTATAGATTGTTCATGAAGAATTTTTTATACCGTTGTTCTTCTGTTCGTCTACAATATTTTTTATAGAGATTCTAGATTGTGGTCTTGCATAGGTTGACTGTTTGTTGTTCAAAGGGGCATGTCGACAATATTACAGAGAACTATCAAATAGTTTTAAGTGTGCAGTACATTTTTAATGACTGAAATATATATCTATATCAGTAATAATTATTGTCTGCTATGCAAAAGCATCTCAAACATGAGAAAACCAATCCTGCTGAAAGGTTCCTCTTTGATTTATACTGATGATGATTTGAGTTGCTAGAGGAGTGCATGTTACCATGATTGTATTGGTAAACAGAACATGATTGTCTTTCAATCAAACTGTTCTGTTGTTATAAGGTTGCACCTGCAAAATTGTTTCAGAGGACAAAACTGTTTTATAATTGGAAAATAATATTCAGCACCAAATGAATAATGTTGCAGATTTTGGTGTTATTTATTTGATAATAATTTTACTGTTGATATGCCCCTTAAGTATTTCATAGCTGTTCATTGTATGCCGTCCTGTTCCAGATCTGGTCGCTGTTCATATTAACATTCTATTTGTCATGGGTCAATTCTTTGAAAAATGATTGTTTTTGTGGAAATGACATGTTTATATGCCAGTTGTATTTGGGTATGGTATTTGCAGATGAGCAGTGACATGTATTTTGGCAGACTGTTTATTTATTATTTTTGCATTAACTGATTTAAATATAGACTTGTATTTGATGTGGCATTATCTTTGAGGAACTTACTTATGTCATCTTTTAGCTCAGGCACAAAGTGCTCATGGTGAGCTTTTGTGATCGCCCATTGTCCGTCGTGCGTGCGTGCTTCCGTCGTCAACTTTTCAATAAAACGACATCTCCTCCTAAACCACTTGGCAGATTTTTACCAAACTTCACAGGAATGATAATTGGTTGACCCTCTTTCAAAGTTGTTCAAATCGTTACGGTCTGCTGCATATGTAGGTCACCAGAGCTAAAAATAGATTAAAAAAGTGTAAACTTAAAAAATTTCTGAAACCGCAGGGCCCAGAGGTTTCATATTTGGTATGTAACATCCTATAGTGGTCCGCTACAAAGATAGTTCAAAATATGCCCCTGGGGTCAAAACTGGCCACGCCCCGGGGGTCACATGGTTTATATAGAATATATAGCAAAATGACTTAAAAAATCTTTTCCTCTGAAACCGCAAGGCCCAGAGGTTTCATATTTGGTATGTAACATCCTATAGTGGTCCTCTTCAAAGATTGTACAAATTATGCCCCTGGGGTCAAAACTGGCCACGCCCTGGGGGTCACATGCTTTATATAGAATATATAGCAAAATGACTTTTTTTAAATCTTCTTGTCTGAAACCACAAGGCCCAGAGATTTCATATTTGGTATGTAACATCCTATAGTGGTCCTCTACAAAGATGGTTGAAATTATGCCCCTGGGGGTCAAAACTGGCCACGCCCCGGGGCATAATTTGGTTTATGTAGACTTAAATAGCAAAATGTCTTTAAAAATCTTCTGCTCTGAAACCGCAAATCCCAGAGGTTTCATATTTGGTATGTAACATCTTATAGTGGTCCTCTACAAAGGTTGTTCAATTTATGCCCCTAGGGTCAAAACTGGCCACGCCCCGGGGGTCACATGATTTATATACACTTAAATAGCACTTTTAAAATCTTCTCAGAAACCGCAAGGCCCAGTGGTTTCTTATTTGGTATGTAACATCATATAAAGGTCCTCTACAAAGATTGTTCAAATTATGCCCCTGGGGTCAAAACTGACCACACCCCCAGGGTCACATGGTTTATATAAACTTAAATATCAAAATGTCTTTAAAAATCTCCTGAAACTGTAAGGCCTAGAGGTTTCATATTTGATATGTATCTCGGGGATGCAAATTCCAATTGGGTTACAAGGTCTCAGGTGAGCGTCCTAGGGCCATCGGGGTATTCTTGTTTATGTTTGCATTTTTGGTTATTGACAGTTGTCATAGTACCGGTATTTCCCAGTCTGAAAAACACATTCAAATAATTTTGCTTCAGATATTTACTGATCATGGTCTTAAACAATGTGGGTTCATTTGAAGAGAGTAAAAAAAGTTAATGTTTTATGTGGATTTGTAGTCGTACATTTAAACTGTCTGCCTCATAAAAGTTCTACACATATTAACGTAGTATCATTGCTTATGCAATTGTGCCCTGGATTTTGTTTCAGTTATTGGTTAAAAGATGAGACCACCCTTATTGGATCATCCTTGAATTATGAATTTGTATCGTATTGTCTAATAAAAATATACATCCAACATAATTTTTGTAATGTTGGTGCAGCATAATTATATTTAACACATATGTACAGGTTTGAACCATCTTGCATAGTTATTTTGTTTCAGTTTGCATAAATCACTTAATTTATGTTGTTCATAGTCCGGCATAGCACATGGCAATCTTTGTATTTCATACATTCCTTCCCCCCCCCCCATTGTTTTCAGAGCTCTCACTCTACAGTATCCACTTTCAGCTATAGGGATATTTACATTGAGATTTTAGATATTCATGTAATATTCAAAACTTTACAATGACCTAATCAACCTTTGAAAGTGAAGAAACACTTGGATGGAGCAGATGCCCTAACACATGTGATATATAGTGGCCAAACTTGAGAGTTCTGGTTGCATACAGTCATGTCCTGACTCCATGATCCATCCAGGCACCAAAGTGGCCCCATGAGGCCAGCGACTGCACTGGTTGTGAACTGCTCTATCTGTGCATGCTGGTCAACAACAAAGTTGGGAAAGCAGTTGTTTGAACTTTGGAAAATATTTCTATATATTGTTAGCTCACCTGAGCACGAAGTGCACAAGGGTGAGCTATTGTGGTCAGTCTGCATCAGTTGTACGTCGTCAACATTTTACTTCAAACAACTTCTCGGAAACCACTGGGCAGATTTTAACCAAACTTAACAGGAATGTTCCTGGGATGGTCCTTTACCAAATTCCTTCAATTTACCGGTATTAAAATATATTGAAAACTCTGGTTGCCATGGCAACCAAAAGCTTAAAAACTGGAAAACTTAAAAAATCTTCTGGTCAGAAACCACTGGCTGGAATTGAAAATAGTTTTCACGGAAATGCTTCTTGGGTGACCCTCTACCAAATTCCTTCAAATCATTTTGATTCGTTAAAAAACATGGCCGCCAGGGGGTGGGGCAGTTTTCCTTATATGGCTATATTTAAAACTGCAAAAATCTTCTTGTCTGAAACCACTGGCTCAGTTTTAAACTAAATTCACATACATGTTCCTTGGGTGACCCTCTACCAAATTCCTGGAAATCAGTTTGATTCGTTAAAAAACATGTCCGCCAGGGGGGCGAGGCAGTTTTCCTTACATAACTATATTGAACACTTTAAAAATCTTCTAGTCTGAAACCACTGGCTGGATTTCAAAATAATTTCACAGACATGTTCGTTGGGTGACCCTCTACCAAATTCCTTGAAATCTTTTGATTCGTTAAAATATATGGCAGCCAGGGGGTGGGGCAATTCCTTATATGGCTTTATTGAAAACTTTAAAAATATTATAGTCTTAAACCACTGGCTGGATTTCAAACTAATTTCACATAAATGTTCCTTGGGTGACACTCTACCAAATTCATTGTAAAGTGGATGCTATCAAAACGAAACACTTATTTAACCAAAAAAAATGTAATCATTGAAAAAAAAGATAAAACAGCACAATATCTGACAAACTTAATAAAATGTTCTATGGTCTGGGCATTTGTTAGGGCAGGTCAGGTAAATGTTTATAAATGTAGCCTATAAGACCTCGGTTTAAATTGCTTAAGCTGTTGTTGATGTTGCTTATTTTTGAAGATGATTACAAATATTAAAATGATGAAGGCTACGATGTGTATGATATTGTGATTTTGGTGTTTTTGATGATGATTATGATGATGGTGATGATGATGATGATGATGTAGTGGTGATGAGGCATGAACATAAAGAACAACCCAATATTAGAATTATATTTGAATATTCAAATTAAATATTTCCAATACTTCTGGTAATTATGATAATCTCTACAAAATCACATAAAGTGAGGAACACAAACACCAGAGCAACTGTTTACTTGAATCTTATTTGACCTCCTATCCTATATACATGTTATGTCAGGAATTGTATAACTTTAAGTTTTTCCAACTGACCTATTTATCCTCATGTGACCCAATTAACTTGGGGTGTGGTTAAGCAGCTTCCTAGACAATTCAGTAAACTGCACTTTCAATAACTATGGAATTTGCACATGATTATTCCAAGGCTTAACATAAACTGGGTTTTGTGTTGGAAAGGTTCTGTTTCAGAGAAATATTTTCAGTTTTTCACAAGTTAGTCATGTGCCTAGAAATTTTATATTTATATGTCACTGACATTAATAACGAGTTTGTTTTGAAAGTTATTTGTCCACTACTGGTTGCATGATCAGATGGGACACCCTCCATCTATGTGTCTGTCTGTCTGTCTGTGCAATAAAATCTGGGTCCTGCGATAACTTAATAAATACAAAAGCTAGGTTCATTGAACTTTGTGTGGTCATAGAGGGCAATGGTAAGATGTTGCTTTTTAATTAATAGTTGTTTTTGCATTAGGAAAAAGTGTTGAAAATTGCACATAAGCAGGTATTATGCTAAAACTTTAATTTGTTGGACTTCAGTGGATTAAAAAAAAATCGTAGAAAAAAGACAAATTGCAGTAGTTATGGCATCAAGTCTTCTGAATTTTGCATTATCATTTAATTACTTTACAGATACAGTTATAACAAGTATCAAAGCTAGCCATTTTGAACCTAATGAAAATTTGTGGTCGTTGGGCATGTGGGCTGACAGATTTGACAGCAGCACCAACTTTTGGTTTCTTATTGCTGTTGTAATAAAACTTCATACATAGATGCCTCGCTTGAGGTTGCATTTCGGGTGGTTGTGGTCAAGGGCACCGTTACTAAAAATAAAAAAATGCTGTCTTTTTAATAACTTGAGTACAAACTGAGTTACAGGGTATGGGGTGTGACCATTTAATCCAGGTCCAGCTAGCCCATTTCATTGTAAAAAAATAGATATGGATAGACTTGTTGACTTGTTTTAGAAGATAGACTTGCATAGCATTTGGCACAAAGACTAGTATAGCTCGCAAACATTAACCTAATACTCATGACCTGTATTAGCACAAATTAGGCGCTCAAACTGTATCCTTTGTTAACATTCATTTTATTCCGTGCACGTGTTTCACAAGTTTAATGATACCGTAACAGTATTTTCTTTGGTACACTGCAAAATATTATATCGTGATTCGTGAGGTTCATGGATCGCGATATAGCCGGTCGCGATATAACTTTCCAGACTATTCATGTACATATAGATATACACTAGCCTATTTTCGCGATTTGTGGCTGCCAGGGTGTGGGGCAGTTTCCTTATATGGCTATATTGAAATCTCAAACAATCTTCTTAAAAGCCATTATGATGCTTTACACTCAGGTGAGCGACCTAGGGCCATCTTGGCCCTCTTGTTTGTACTGGAATTTGTATGTTTTAATAATATTTTGTAAATTTTAAATGATCCGAGTAGGTAATAAAATGTGTATTTTTAATGTGGATTTCTTTTATCATTAGATATGATGTGAATCATGTTTCACTAATTCTGTTATCATTGATGTCAAATACATAATAAGCTGCTATTTGAATATTTTCATTGTTGTTCTCTACAGCCTTTGAGCTAAGCAATCGATAAAATATAGTATTAAACTGAAATGGTTTATGTTTTAAGATTCATGTTATTACCTCACCTAGGCACAAAGTGATTGGTGAGCTTGCATGCTGACTTGATATCCAGTGTTGACCAATTCTGCACAGTTTGTATATGTACAATACAATCTTGGATGGGTTCCGTAATGGGCCAGGAACATTATTGCCCTTTGACCATTGTATGAAAAAGCAAAAAATGACCTTATCCAAGATAGAGACTACCATAATTACTCAATATGTTGGGACGCTGTTTTCCAAATTGTCAGTTTCGGTTCAGTCAGCAATTAAAAGTCACCATCTAACTAACGGCTGTTTACTGGCACCGATAAATTGCAATGTATTAGCAAATTGTAAAAGCTGTGAATGTACATGTGGATATTCCATATATCTGTATCTCATGGCACCCCATCAATGTGGCCCCTTGTTGCTGCATCCTAAATTACTCCCTGGGGCAAAGATCTATATCCACTGTGATTTTATTGTTTAGTAACAATTAATATAGACACCTATTATGCAATTGAACCTTACGAATAATGGTTTTGTACCTCGTTTGTTTCTAAAGATTGGTACAAATTCAGGGGGTGGGTATTTTTTCTGCTTCTAAAAAATTGGAACTTAAAAAAAAATTATTTTTAAGTGTCCAATATATAGTAATTACGGTTGTCTTCATTTTTCATCTTGACCAAACTGTCAGTTTGTGTACGACAATAAGATCTCAGAAGATTCCCAAAATGGGCTTAATTGGGCTACAAACACCCTAGTAATTGCCCCTTGTTCACAAAATACTAAAATAGTCTGTGTAAAGGATAGAGAAATAGTCAAATACACATGTACTGGCAAGATCAGAACAGACACGTCAGAATTATTTTTTTTTAGGTCACCTGAGCACAGTGCTCGGTGAGCTATTGGTATAGGCGATTTCTCCGGCGGCGTCCGTATGCCGTCAACAATTTGGACCGTTATTGCGATAAAGACTACATTTTTTATTTAATCTTGACCTAACTTGCATAGTTTGTGTATGACCATAAAATCTCGGATGGGATTGTTATTGGGTCAGATCACACCAGTAACACTCGAGTTATTGCCCCTTTTTCATGCAAAAAAAGTGCAAAAATGCTTTTTTCCAACTTATAGACTTTATTTTCAATCCATTCGTAACCGAACTTTCACAGTTTGTGTATGACCATCAGGTCTCAGCAGAAGCCAAACATGGGCCAGATCGTGTTTCAAACACCAGAGTTATTGCCCTTTGTTTATTAAAAAATATACAAAAATGGACATTATTCAGGATAGAGACTTCATTTTTGATCCAGTCTTCAGCAATCTTGCACAGTTTGTCTATGACCATGAGATTACAGTTGAAGTCGAATATAAGCAAGATCAGACCAGAAACACCAGAGTTATTGCCCTTTGTTTGTGAAAAAATAATATGCAAAAATGGACATTATTCAGGATAGAGACTTAATTTTTCAATTAAACTTCACCAATCTTGCACAGTTTGCCTATGACCATAAGATTAAAGGTGAAGTCGAATATAAGCAAAATCGGGCAAGAAACACCAGATTTATTGCCCTTTGTTTGTGAAAAACTATAAAAAAATGGACATTATTCAGGATAGAGACTTCATTTTTCATCCAATCTTCACCAATCGTGCACAGTTTGTCTATGAAAGTAAAACTACAGGTGAAGTCGAATATAAGCATGATTGCCCCTTGTGTTTGGAAAAAAACATCAACAAGTTATCAATGATTGGCATACACTATTTTTTATTCAATGTTGACCAAACTTACACAGTTTGTTTATGACAACAATTGATTGATAAAATTTGATTTTCAACACTTGCAAACCTTTATGCAGTTATTTGAACATGCAACATTGATAAGATGGCTTCAGAGCCTGGATTAACCTCATTTATCATTATTGGACAGAAAACTATCAAAGAGAAGAGGGCCATGATGGCCCAAAGCGCTCACCTGAGTCTGAGTACTATGGCGACCATTAGGGATGCAACAGGTACCTGTAAATACCCGCATTCTTGGTACTATTAAAACCCATTTTGCATGGCATTAACATATAGGGGTGATACAAAAAAACATGGAAATAATTCTATAACAATAAATAAAGGGCTTATGATTGAATACTACCATCTTTTTTTCACATACCAGTCTCAGCAGTGTATGTTTGAATTAAAATAATAAATTATTTATTAACACCAGTACACAGACCGATTTGATGTCAGTTCAACTTTGCGTATCAGTGATTGACATATTGTTCTGTATTGTTGTTTTCAAAAATGTTTTAAATGTTTTTGCAACCAAGTCCGTAAGCAATGATAAACCCTTACGGGTTCAAAACTGGTACATACAGTGACACTATAGTTACTACTCTACCAAAACTTCCTAAAGATCATCATAATGGCACCATATAAATGTATAAAACCAAGTAGATTATTCTGGCTTTGCGGGCCCGTCTAGCTCAGTTGGTAGAGCGCTATACTCTCAATCAAGGGTTCTTGAGTTTGAGCCCCAGCCCGGCCACATAACGTGTGGGGATGGGTCGTGAAATAATTTCTACGGCCATGCTCCCCCTACCTCTGATTCAAGTAGGGCAGTTGTTATTTACTGGCATAAGTATGTGCACTTGGTACTGGTAAACCACTTACATCGGCTTAGTTTGCCCAGAAAAAGTGTGAGTAGGTTAACTGACCGCCATTATATCACTGAATTACTGGTAAATAAGGTGAAAAATCCAAACAAAATAAACTTTCCAAATGTACTCAAGGAGAAGGAAATTTCTAGGTTCCATAGGAATACTTATTGTTAACATTAACAACCATACAACTATCAACATTGTCAGATTAAATTATAAATAACTATAAAACCGTTGTTTTGCGTTAAAACTTAATAATAATTTTAAGTCAATGACACCCACAGAGACAAACTTTCCAAATGTACTCTTAGGAAAAGGGAAATTTCTATGTTATATAGGAATACTCATTGTTAACATTAAGAACCATACACCTATCAACATTGTCAGATTAAAAACTTACTAATAATCACACCAATTTTGAGTCAAAACAGTGTAGAAGTATTTTTCAATTAAGGAGAAATAATAAATAAGCTTCAAAAATCATGTAAGATAATAACTTGAGTTTCCAAAATCCCAATTCAAATGTATAAGTCTGTCCAAAAGTTACATGATTAAACCATACTGAATAAGTTACTAACTAAACAGTCCAAAAACTACAGAAAATTATTCACCCTTTCAGGCACTAGATCACATGATATTAATCCTATATTCTGACTGCTTGTTTACAACACGAATTTTAGCTATTTATTGTTGTTTACATCTTTTTCTGACTGGATGCCAAGACAGACAGTGGAAAAATTTACTGCTGCACACATAGCCAAAATATAGGTCAGCAGCAGGCTATACATGTATTACTATGATTGTGTAATGATGCTGATCTATATAGAAGTATCTTGTTGACTCAGAGTGATGTATTGATTTTACTGATAAGCAGACTCCACTATCTGGGTTATATGTGTGACTAACGGGAAATAACACATTTATGGCACTTATCTTCCTGATACTGCATTTACCTCCCTTTACAAGGTGAGTTATTCAGGAATAGATGTATATGGGGCAAAAAAAGGTACAATAACTGGTGTTCCTGGTCCGATCGGGCCCATTATCGAATTCGTTCAAGATTTTATGGTCATATACAAACTGTGCAAGTTTGGTCAAGATTGGATAAAAAATGTAGTCTTTTGCGATAACGGTCCGCATTGTTGACGGCATACGGACGACGCCGGAGAGGTCCCCTATACCAATAGCTCACTGAGCACTTTGTGCTCAGTTGAGCTAAAAAAGCAAAACTTGACCATCGCGATTATAGCATTGCAACTCGTTCTTCAGAACTGTCTGTGAAAAGACATCAAAATGTACTGTTTCTGCATTTTCCAGAATTGTCACTGACTTGATGAAAAAGGGTCAGGTAAGAATATCGAGAAAAATAATTTGAGAACCATTAGCAAACAAGAGGACGCTTACCTGAGACCTTGTTACCCAATAGGAATTTGCATCGCCGAGGCGTGGCTTATTTTTATCCCAGGGGCATAATATGAACAATCTTGAACAAACCTCTGGGCCTTGCATTTTGCTATTTAAGTCTACATAACCATGTGACCCCTCGGGGTGTGGCCAGATTGGAACCCAGGGGCATAATTTGAACAATGTTTGGAGAGGACCACTATACAATGTTGCATACCAAATACAGGAAAGCTGTGGGCCTTGCCGTTTCAGAGAAGGACCACATACGATGTTACATACCAAATATAAAACCTCTAGGCCTTGCGGTTTCAAAGAAGAATTTTAAAGTCATTTTGCTATTTAAGTCCATATAAACCATGTGACCCCTGGGGTGTGGTCATTTTTGACCCATGGGGCATAACTTTAACACTCTTTGTAGAGGACCACTATAGGATATTACATACTAAATACGAAACCGCTGGGTCTTGCGGTTTCAGAGAAAATGTTTAAAGACATTTTGCTTTATAAATTTATATAAACCATGTGACCCCCGGGGCGTGGCCAGTTTTGACCCCAGGGGCATAATTTTAACAAACTTTGTAGAGGACCACTATACGATGTTACATACCCAATAAGAAACCTCTGGGCCTTGCAGTTTTTAAGAAGAAGATTTTTAAAGTCAGTTTGCTACTCAAGTCTATATAAATCTTGTGAACCCCGGGGCGTGGCCAGTTTTGACGCCAGGGGCATAAATTGAACAATATTTGTAGAGGACATTTATAGGATGTTACATACCAAATATGAAACCTATGGGCCTTGCGGTTTCAAAGAAAAAGATTTTTAAATACGTTTTGCTATATATTCTATATAAACCATGTGACCCCATGGGGCATGGCCCGTTTTGATCCCAGGGGCATAATTTGAACAAACTTTGTAAAGGCCCACTGGAGGATGTTACATACCAAATATGAAACCTCTGGGCCATACAGTTTCAGAGGAGATTTTTGAAGTCATTTTCCTATATATTCCATATAAACCATATGACCACCAGAGCGTGGCCAGTTTTGACCCCAGGGGCATAATTTGAACAATCTTTGTAGAGGACCACTATAGGATGCTATATACCAAATTTGAAACCTCTGGGCCTTGTGGTTTCAGAGGAGATTTTTAAAGTCATTTTGCTATATATTCTATATAAACCATGTGACCCCCAGAGCCTGGCCCGTTTTGACCCCAGGGGCATAACTTGAACAATCTTTGTAGTGGACCACTATAGGATGTTACATACCAAATATGAAACCTCTGGGCCCTGCGGTTTCAGAGAAGATTTTTTAAGTCATTTTCCTACATATTCTATATAAACCATGTGACCCCCAGGGCATGGCCAGTTTTGACTCCAGGGGCATAATTTGAACAATCTTTGAAGAGGACCACTATAGGATGCTACATACACAACATGAAACCTCTGGGCCTTGTGATTTCAGAGAAGAAGATTTTTAAAGTCATTTTGCTATATATTCTATATAAACCATGTGACCCCCGGGGCGTGGCCCGTTTTGACCCCAGGGGCATAATTTAAACAATCTTTGTAGAGGACCACTATAGGATGTTACAAACCAAATATGAAACCTCTGGGCCATGCGGTTTAGAGATTTTTCAAGTTTACACTTTTTAAATCTATTTTTATCTCTGGTGACCTACATATGCAGCGGACCGTAACGATTTTGAAAGAGGGTCACCCAATGATCATCCCTGTGAAGTTTGGTGAAAATCTGCCAAGTGGTTTAGGAAATGTTGTTTGAATGAAGTTTACGACGGACGCATGGACACATGATGCACGGACTACGGACAACGGGCGATCACAAAAGCTCACCATGTGCACTTTGTGTTCAGGTGAGCTAAAAAAAACGCATATCCACTACCCAACTCATCCTTTTGTTAGCCCATTGCACTAAATGATGTTTTAAATCAAAATTGAGCCTATCCCTCTTTGCGTATTTTTCAGATACCTTAATTTTCAAACCTGTCACAACAGTATGGTCTTCATCTGTACCAGTTCTCAGGTGAGCGCTTTGGGCCATCATGGCCGTCTTGTTTCTGGAATGACATCAACCATTGGCCTACGAATGCGATAGAAACTTTATTTTTTATTCAATTTTGACCAAACTTGCACAGTTTGTGTATAACCATAAAATCTTTAATCAGCTTTATAATGGGCCAGGTCGAAGCAAGAACACAAGAGTTATTGCCCTTTTTTCATGAAACTAAAAAGTTAGAGTTCAATAAATATGACAGTTATTCAGTATAAGACCATTATTGCACTCATGCTTACTAACATTGTTCAAACTGGCACATACTGTCTCAACAATAAGGTGTCTGTCATTGCCAGTGTACTTTGGGCCATCAGTTTTGTTAAAGGTAACTATTCAAATAGTCATTTACTATTTGAATATTTTGTCATGTATTTGAATATTTGATGATTTGTTGACATTCAGAGTTTTGATTATGAAGCACAATTTGTTCAAATAATTATCAAGATTTTAGCACACAGTTTTATTGAAAATTATTTTCCAACAATAATTATGTGAAGGTAATAATTTAAATATCATACAAATCATTAAAAGCATGCATATACATATAATGTAATATCCAAGAAAATATCATACACAAACAACTTATATATGCAAATGTAATAGTGACATTTACAAATGAGGCAGTAATATACATGTTAATATTTCTTAAAATTGTTATTTTAAAAGTAAATAAGAGCCATTGTGCAACATTGAGCAAGCAGCGCTACATATACAATGTGGAAGTGACAGAACGTAAGAAGTGGGAATAACAAGCAAATAGCATCAGATATGTGTTGATGCAGGGTGAAAATCTTGTACTTTTAACTTTACATTTTTTCTGGCAATGCTGTTGCATATAACGATAACAACTACAGAAATAACAGAACTATAGTTCTTGTGATCAGATGTTGTAATAATTTTCATCACAACTAGAAATGTGTTTTTTATAAACAAAAACACATTTCTCCTACTAGCTTGTTACCGGACTCATTTATTTGAAAGTTACAGTCCGGACATGTGGACCACTATGCCTCTATTTGACATCTGACCGGTTAGATACCAGTAATTCCAATTCCCATTATAAAACGTCACACTTTCCACGAATTTTTCTAGCCTCTCAGATTGTGCAAGCCTGGTATCAATTTAAAGATGAATCTGTCATCTTCAAAAACTTGCAATAAAAAAGAAAATTCATGTTACTTCTAAGAAAATGCATCTCACCTGAATGCCTACACCGGTAGAAAACAGGGTTTTGGCAGTCATATTTCGACAAAAGCCCCATACCACAGTAAACACATCTCAAAAGTTCACCTTTCAATTTAGCCTCCAATGAAATGCACCAAAATGTTCCAGACACACACGGGATATAAGAAATAACCACAAAAGGCATGTCTGAGATTGCTAAATGGCTTTTATACCAGAAGAGAAAGGAAAGTAATAGGCACTACTTTCGAGTAGACCTCGGAGGGATACACAATGATTTACTGGTATCGAACCTGACATGTCATTATGTTGTTTAGTGAAACTCTTGTATTCATTGTGTAATTTTATACCAAGTAATATTAAATTTGAATCATTTACAGAGCAACAGATAAGGCTTTTGCCAGAAAAGAGTATTACCCTATCATTTTAAAAAATATTTTGGCAAACTGTTCAGCGTTTTCAAGTATTCAGTATATGAATTGAGTTTTGTCACTCGTTAAATTTTTTAATTAATGGAGTAAATGGTGTTTCAGAACTGGGTATATATGCAAATTCGTACCTTATCTGTTGCACTGATGTAAATGACAGTTTTTCTGCATTTGACCTTTACCCAAGAATTTGGACCAAGACCTTTAGAATTTAGACTGGACTGGTTCACAACACTCGGTCCTCAAAATGATGAACCTTCGTACAAAGCAATATTAAATGTCAGTTAACCTACTCACACTTTTCATGGGCAAGCTTAGCCGATCTAAGCGGTTTACCAGTACTAAGTGCACGTACGTATGCCAGTAACTGACAACTGCCCTACTTGAATCAGAGGTAGGGGGAGAATGGCCGAAGAAATAATTTCATGACCAATCCCCACACAAGTTATGTGGCCGGGCTGGGATTCGAACTCACGATCCCCGGATTGACACAATGAACATATTGATATGCCAAGTGGTTACTTCAAGTGGTTCAAACTTTATATGTAGCAGTCAAGTTTTTTGACAGAGATCTGGGTGGACAGATATCCAAGGCATTACTATTTAATACTTTCTGGGGGCAGGGGGGGGGGGGGGGGCATAATTCCATATCCAAAGTTTTACAAAAAATGATCACAACTGCCTTGGACTATCAGTAAACTAATCAAACTAAAAAGACACAGAATACATGAAATACAGGATAAAATAACTAAGGCATACATTTGTAAGATAACACAATAGTCGTTTCCACAAATGTCAGTCAGGGACTTTAAGTTAGTCCTTGATCGTTGCATCATTACAACTGTTGACTACTGTAACCGTTCACCCAGTCCACACTAGCACCTGCCAAATAGGTGAATGAAAACTATTACTTCAACATAGCTGGGGTTGAGTCTGAAGTATTTTAAGACAAAACTGGAAAGGTCTATTGTGTCTGGACAATCTACAGAAAAGCTAACAACGGTACATGTAGAACCAACAAACATTTTAAGCCAGGGAATTGTATAAACATTCTAACAAAGGGTACTGATACATTACACTGGATGTGTACATGTTCATTGATTCAGAACAAAATTTATGCAAAGCTATCCCTAACAGTACATATAAATACACATATAAACTAAAACATTTATACCAAGTAAACAAAAGTTTAATTCTGTGTTTGTTCATTTAGCTCAACCTCAGTATTTTTTGTTGTAAAGATGTTCTTTGCAATATTCTAAAGAACATTCTGGAATAATGCAACTTTCTTTTATTCACACTAAATGTCTTATTCAAAACATAAAAATATCAACCTCATATTTTAAAAGCAACTTGATAATACATGTTTATCAGACAACACTGAAACGAGCATGTATTTGGCACTTAGTGGTTATAAACTACAGGCATTTCAAGAGAGCATGCCATTGAGCATTTTAAGGTTTTCATTAGGTATGGGCACATGAATGGCAAATTTGATGAACCCAATAACGATAAAATACAAAATGTTCAAAAACTATACATGCTGGGCATTATTTTTTTACAAATGATAAAAACATGTTTTGTTGGCAATCAATTTACACATTCCAAGGCATGAAAATAATGCAAGGAGAGTAAAATAACCATCAACTGAAGTAATATTCAGAACTGATACACAATTTTTCGGGTTGTGGCACTGAGGAGCCTCACAGTGCCTCGGATCATAGCGCTCAATGTGCTGTACTTCAAATAAGACAGTATTTGCATGTAATCAAATGCAATAGCACTGATATGCCCTATTAAAACTATGGGACAATGCTGTATTTTATGGAGTTTCTTCATTAAATAGAAGGTTTTGTTTATTACATTAAATATATTCTATAAAGATAGGCACGTGTCCCCTCAATGTTCAAACAATGCATCAGCAAACATGAACAACTTACAGTAACTGATCCATGCATCTGTAAACCAAGCCCAAATTAAGCCCAAAATAACATGTAGACAGAACTGTATTTTCATATTGATTACCTCTATATTTTAACAACAGTCCTATCTTGATTTCAACTTCACCTAGCATGCACGAAGGTGTCAGTTTTCAAAAAGCATATAAACTTCAAATAGAGAATATTTGGGCTAATTTTCTTCAAAACATGTAATTTGTGGAACAGCTTAATTATAACTTAAACAAGACATAAGCAATGTTATTAGAAAATGGGCATCAAAAATGGCAAAAACAATCTGGAAGGCACACTTCTGTGATAATACAGGTAATTCTAACAAGGAATTCATTAAAACTTCAAAGACAATTTCCATCACCCATCTTCACTTAATGTTTACAGAATATTTACTGAATTAACGGTTATTCAATTTTAACTATTCCGTTCTGTATGCTGTTATGGGTGTCTTGCACAGCATACCCTTTCCCAGGCTGAGGGGACGGTAGATTCCTCCAGACATCGTTTCTGAAGAGTCTCCAGAAGAGGATGGGGTTGACGATGTACATGACACCCATGGTGATCACAATAAACACCTGATAGACCAACGTCAACCTGTGCCATTCCACGTACACTCCCCTACCTATCAGGTACACACCATACAGTCGGAACTGCACAAATGTCAACAAGTTCAACATAAGTACCGACTTGTACGGCCAGTGACTGAACCGCCATTGGTGAAACTGCATTAATTTTCGGGCATGGAGGAATATTGAATTCACTTCCACCATTAGTGCTAATAAAGTGTATGGAATATTCACACGATAGTGTACGTTGTACCAAAAGGACCAGATTACCTGAAAAACAACAACAACAAACTTAATCATAACCATTACAAACATGATGCCCAAATTGGCCTTGTATTGCTCAATCGAGGAAAGGCCAAAATCCTATGTTATTCTTATAAGAAACATGGTCTTATGCACTTTAAGACGTTGACAACATTTTTTCCATTTTTTTTCTAACAACAGATTTTGTTACAAATTTTCACAAACATGTGTCAATGTATCCTAAAACTAAAACAGTCTTTAAAAAAAGGGGTCATCGGCCTTGATCCGGAAATATTGGGGTGTAAATACGGTACCTATCGAAGCCTTTTTTTTCAGTTTGTGTGACTAGCAGTGGTCATTTATATAAAGCGTTCATATTCAAACCAGGACTGAGATTTTTTAATACATCTTTTTTGAATGTTTCGTTCGGCAATATGCAAGTGCAGGTTAATCATAAAACATGCTTTATCTATAGTTACCATTTAAAAAATGACTTTTAATTGACTCGAAAGAGGTTAATTTTGCATTTAATATGCCTCTAAAAACATCAATAAATAATCAAATATACGAATATCTTTTGTTCCAAACGACAGATTTTGTTAAAAAATTCTATATACATGTGTCATTGTATGCTGAAACTAAAACAGTCTTAAAAAATAGGGGTCACCGGCCTTGTTCCGGAAATATTGGGTTTTGAATACGCTACCTGTAGAAGCCCCTTTTTTCAGTTTGGATTTTTTATCAATGTTTAAAGTATATAGGAGAGCTTTTTTCAAACAAGGTTATGGTTATTTCCACTGATATGTTTTCACATATCTTGTTTGGCAATATACAAGTGTATTTTGGTAATAAAAAACGCTTTACCTACAAATACTGTTAAAATAATGAATTCGACTGGACATTGAGGTAGGTCAAATGGGTACTAATAATACCTTCTGAAATGTTGTTTATTATGCATAAATATATTTTGTTCCAAACAACAGATTTTCTTAAATTTTCGCACATACATGCACCAATGTATACTTATACCAAAACAATAAAAATAATGGGTCACCAAACTTGTTTGGGAAATATTGGACTTTAAATAGGGTACCTGTGTAGCTTTTTTCATGTTTCATGTTTACGTAAACAACGTATCAATTGCCAAAATAGAATGTAGATATTTTATGGATCTTTTTTTAACTAATTTGTTTGGCAATACATTGAGTACGTGTGTTTTTTATTATTGTAATGCTTTATGAACTATTAACCATTGACTGGAAATTAATGACTTACACAGATTTATATTTATTGATCGAAATTAGTATATTGTAACCTATATACAGTAAAGAAATAATGAAGCGAAAGTAGAAATTAACCCAATTATTTTCTTTTTGTTCCAAACGTCTTTAACCAGAAAACATTTTTTTTAAACATTATATGCCATATTTACTGATGATTATAAACCTGACCTATATCTGGTCATGGCCACAAATCTAATTCCAAAGCTGATCTGATGAAAACAATTGATAAATATGCTTTACTTAATAACTAAAGTGACCTAGGTTTACTGGCCTGATTGAGAGTTGCCAACTAATTGTGAATGATAGACCCTGGTGAGCCCAGCATTACCAACTGTCAATCTGGTATGTGCAATGATTTCAAACAAATGGGGCAGAAAACTACATATAAATAATGTAATAAACTTTTTTATATGTGTAGGTACTTTACCCCTAGATGATGAAGGATGACTTCGTAGTTGCTGATCATCTTTCCATGAAGAGCGTGGTCCAGAAAGTCATACACAAAGTAACCTGCAGAAAGATAACACTGCATGTATACACAGATACACAGTTTAAATCATCCATCATATCTGCTCTGGAAATACCACTTATTGTTTGGGGAAAAACAATATTTTGAACACTTAACAATCCAATTTTTCAAGCTGCACAACATTCAAGGGTAAGATGAAAAGAGAATGACAAGACTACTAGACATAGACTCCCAATATGAGCATACGAGTTGTTACCGAGTGAGAATGCTACTGTGATGTACATATACGGCTCACAGTAGAGTATCATGTCCACTTCCACCACAGGTCTATAGGCAAGCCTGGAACAAGGCAAACAACACACTTACACACAAGACACTGCAGTCAATGGGTTAAAACAGTAGCCTAAAACTTGAGGTATTGCGTTAAGTAATGTACAAGACTTGAAACCTTGAAATATGTAGTACAACTTTTTTTTTACACATAACAGTTTCATGCTCTTGCACATTATCACAATTGTTACATGTAGATGAACATATGTTAATTTAATCTGCATAATGTTACGCTCATACCACAGCTAAAAGTATTGGTTAGGCCAAAAAAAAAGTTTCATTTCTGGTTTCCTGCCGCCCAAAAAATGAGGGTCGGTAGGTAGGGATTTTTTAAAATATTTTTTATGATGGGAGAATGGTTTGTGTGGTACACGTTAACAGTCTTTTTCAGTCTTTATTATTTTTGGACCAAAAATATGTAGGGTCGGCAGCAAAAGTAAAGGGTCGGTCGGGAGACCAGAAACGGGACTATTTTTTTGGGCCTTATCATAAGAGCTTGTAAATCATGCCATGTTTTTATTCGGCAAAGATAGACCACACAACATAAATGGCATATCATAAAAACAAACATCATGCATATAGCATAAATTATGTCTCTGTGCTAAGTTGCACTGTTAGTTGTACCAGCATATATAATTTAAACACTTCCAAACTGTATATAGTTTATCATCTGTAATAAAAAATTATTCTTTATGAAACTTAAAATAATTGTTATACATACTTGTCACATTTACAAAGTTGTCAAGATATCTCACAATCTTTATAAATGAGCAAAATATCTTACATAAATTTATTTAAAGGCACTTTTTCAAGCTAAGCAAACATTTTGTTTTTTAAACAGGGAACTGATGTTGCTGATTATAGGATGTCTGTTATGGCATGTATTGAACCTAATTATCAATGAAATGATACATGCACACTATATACCAGTACCAGTTTCTGAGGCACAGCGTTGCACAAGTCCCAACAGCATAACCTTTTTTTTCTTCTTCAATTTTAAATCTTGTGTTAAGCAAGCCTTTTTTCTATTTTACTTACTAGAAGTACTAGAGTTACTAGAAGTAACAAGAGATGTTTGTAAAACATGTACGCCCCCCGACTTGCAACCAAGTCGTCAATATGTGCAATTGTTAAGAGATTTTTTTTTTATTGTATGTGCACATTAACACATGGGGAGGAAATTAAAGTTGATGCTTTAGAAAGTAAATATAAAGCTGAAAGAAGGATAGAGTATAATTATGGATTTATTTTTACAGTCTATTATATAAGGATACCTGTTTTCTGTTTGATTTAAACATGAATTAGGCTACGGAGAAAACAGTTTTCATGTTACAAGCCCCTGTGACCTTGACCTTTGACCTGTTGACCTCAAAATTTATAGGCGTCTTCCTTTCCTCCCGAGTACCAGCATTCAGGGCATAGCCGTGAAGGCGATGTGGGCGATAACTAGCCCTGGAGCTATTGGCATCGCCCATAAATTTCATCAAGAAGAAGTCCACTTCGCCGTCTGTTTTTAAACTTTGCATAGTAATAATTATCAATCAAACACCAGTCATAAAAGCTTTGAAGTCAACTTCCATAAAAGAAGAGAATGTAATCAAAGTAAATTTCAAAAACGCATATAATTACCTGATATGCAAAACACATATCAATCCATACTAGATGTAAATATTCATGTTTATATCCAATAATTTCGATCCTAATACAGTTTCCATTTTAATTCCAAGACGTTTATTTCATCACCCCATTTAAATATCTATTTTATTCTATGCAATAAAGCAACTGTCTGATTTTGTTCACACCCTTGACATTTCCAAGCAAAATTAATGGTTAAGCGCTTTTTGGAAAACACTTCTCCTTGAAGTGGCCTCACTTCTCCCTAAACTGAACTGAGGGAGAAGTGACTTCTCCCTAAAATTTGTCCCTAGGCTGAGCCCTGACCGCATACCAACTTGGATGATCGTAGGTCAAAGCGCATTCTACATATCGTGCGGAAACGAATGGTCTACTGAGGAAATAGTTTTCATTTTACAAGCCTGTCACCTTGACCTTTGACCTGTTGACCTCAAAATTGATAGGCGCCTTCCTTTCCTCCCTAATAACCACCATACCAACTTAAATGATCGTAGGTCAAAGCATTCTCTAGATATCATGCGGAAACGAATTTCAAGTTACAAGCCCCTGTGACCCTGACCTTTGACCTCAAAATCAATAGGCGTCTTTCTTTCCTCCCAAGTAACCAGCATACCAACTTAAACGATCGTAGGTCAAAGCGTTCTCTAGATATTATGCTGAAACGAAATGGCCTACGGACAGACCGACCAACCATCCGACCGACAGGTGCAAAGCAATATACCCCCACTTCTTCGAAAGGCAGGCATAAATATGAGGAGTTATTGTCCTGAAACCATGTTTTTAGGGAGTTTAAGTCAAAAAAGGGGCCATAACTCAGTCAAAATTTAGTGGTTTGTAACCAACATAAAAATTGACCTGTATTTTATGATGCTACATATGTGAACCAAAAATTATTTGAATATGACAAGCCGTTCTAAAGTTATCGTCCAGAAACCATGTTTTTAGGGAATTTAAGTCAAAAAGAGATAACTCTGTCAAAATTTAGTGGTTTGTAACCAAAGTCGAACTTGATCTGTATTTTATGATGCTACACATCTGTACCAATAATTATTTGAATATGTCAAACCATTCTTGAGTTCTTATCCGGAAACCATGTTTTTAGGGACTTTACGTCAAAAAGGGGCCATAACTCTGTCAAATTTAGTGGTTTGTAACAAAGTCAAACTTGACCTGTGTTCTATGATGTTACGCATGTGTACCAAAAATTATTTGAATATGTCAAGCCTTTCTTGAGTTATCATCCAGAAACCATAAAACCAACAGACCAACAAGCTCACTCCTACTACCCCCAACCCCAAAACTTCGTTTGTAGGGGTATAACCAAGCAACAAATTAAACAGACCAAACAGTATGTTTTGTACAAATGTATAAACATGCAAGATGTACACAGACACGGATGCCCCCACCATACATGTTTGGACATGACAAAAGGACAGTCGTAAACACTAGATAAATAAAAACTAGAATTGTCACATGAGTGACGGATATACCCCCACAATATGGCCTTGTCACAAAACTATGACATCCATTCAAAAGAAATGGACAGAGAGAATGCTTTAATTTGTGAATGGTCAACAGTGTATTTAGACAATTTCTATTTCAATAGGAGCCATAACTCTTTCAACATTTAGTGGTGAGTAACCAAAGTTGAACTTAATCTGTATTTTATGATGTTACACCTATGTACCAAAAATAAGTTAAATATGTGAAGCCTTTCATGAGTTATTGTCCATGTTTTGGGGGAATTTAAGTCAAAAAGGGGGGCCATAACTGTGTCAAAGTTTAGTGGTTTGTAACGAAAGTGTAACTTGACTTGTATTTAATGATGCTACACATCAATTGTCAAGCAATTGTTTACAGTCGAAAACACAGTTTATTACTGCTTTAGAATAAGTATAAGTAGTTTAACAAAATTAAATAAGGTTAAAAATTGGAAGTTAAAAAACAATTTAACAAATCGAAAGTGAAAATCTATTAAAGTGCATGAAAAATTATCTGTTGCACTGCTCTACCTTATAATATTCAATTTATTGATAATTTTCATGAATAAAGTTGTCAGGTAAAGAGTTAAACTAAATAAAGTGATTTGAAAAATATATTTAATAGTTTTTATTTTTGACTCGTTTGCTAAGTCAAAGTTCCCCCTTCTGTGTAAAACGACGCTAAAATTCCCCCGCCTGAGGGTACAGGTACTCTTCCCCCAAACCAGAGAGAGACCCCTGCCTGTATTCTATGATGTTACACATGTGTACCAACAATTATTTAAATATGGCAAGCCTTTCTTCAGTTATCATCTGGAAACCAAAAACCAACAGACCGCCAAGCTCACTCCTATATACACCCCCTAAACTTTGTTCGTGGGGGTATAACTATTTGAATATGTCAAGCCTTTCTGTATCATACAGAAACCATGTTTTTAGGGAAATTAAGTCGAAAAGGGGCCATAACACTGTCAAAATTTAGTGTGTTGTAATCAAAGTCGAACTTAAATGGTATTGTATGAAGTTACACCTATTTACATAAAATAAACCAAATATGAGAAGCATTTTATGAGTTATTGTGCAGAAACTGTGTTTTTAGGGAAGTTAAGTCGAAAAGGAGCAATAACTCTGTAAACATTTAGTGGTTTGTAACCAAAGTTGAACTTGACCTGTATTTTATGATGTGTACCAAAACATGTGTACCAAAAATTATTTGAATATGTCAAACCTTTCTTGAGTTATCGTCCGGAAACCAAAAACCAACAGACCGACGGACCGACAAGCTCACTCCTATATACCCCTCCTAAACTTTGTTTGTGGGGGTATAATGATTTTAAGTACCTATTAACAAACAGGTATTTATAACAATAGAGAAACCAAATAACCTAGCATATGATTTGAAAGCAATGTTTTTTTCATACTGATAATTTTGCAGTCACCAATAGTACTGCATTTCAGAAACAGCTGCTGCTAACATGCTACTGCTGTATGCTAAAAGCAAGTGAAGTAACATTATTTCCACGTACACTGTCAAAGCAATCTATAACATAACAGATGGCTAGGGCTGGCCATGTCCGCAAAATGACTGGAAAGTTGTCAGCAAACTGAATTGCAAACACAGTCTTTAAAATGCACCTTTGGTAGTTTCAAGCTACCAATATAATTCCTAAAACCGTATTCAGTCAAAAGGCCAACTTGTCTTTTTTAAACCAAACTGAACTCGGAAAAACAGAAAGTACATGGAAACAAAGAATGATAGAATAGTCAAACATTTCAACATTTCCTTCATATTAACTAAATGCAAAAACAAATTGTGGAAAATATGCTGCTGATTATGAGAAGAGAAACTACTAGTAATAAGGAAAACTAGAACTAGAACTAAGACTAACAAGATGTAACACTCAGCAGTCTCACCCTACCCGCTGACTGGACCTGCTGACTGCCCCGTAGCGGTCAAGTTTTCATTACATTTCTTGTCTCGTTTTAGTGGTCATGTTCTCATTACATCTCCTGTCTCCCATTGTCGGTCATGTTCTCATTACATCTCCTGTCTCCCACTAGCGGTCATGTTCTCAGTACATTTCCTGTCTCCCATTAGCGGTCATGTTCTCATTACATTTGCTGTCTCCCATCAGCGGTCATGTTCTCATTACATTTCCTGTCTCCCAATAGCGGTCATGTTCTCATTACATTTCTTGTCTCCTATTAGCAGTCACATTATTATTAAATTTCCTGTCTCCCATCAGCGGACATGTTCTCATAACATTTCCAGTCTCCCATCAGCGATCATGTTCTCATGACATTTCCTGTCTCCCATCAGCGGTCATGTTCTCATTACATTTCCTGTCTCCCATCAGCGGTCACGTTCTCATTACATTTCCTGTCTCCCATCAGCAGTCAGGTTCTCATTACATTTCCTGTCTCCCATCAGCGGTCATGTTCTCATTACATTTCCTGTCTCCCATCAGCAGTCATGTTCTCATTACATTTCCTGTCTCACATCAGCGGTCATGTTCTCATTACGTTTCCTGTCTCCCATCAGTGGTCATGTTTTCATTACATTTCTTGTCTCCCATCAGTGGTCATGTTCTCATTACATTTCTTGTCTCCCATCAGCGGTCATGTTCTCATTACATTTCCTTTCTCCCATCAGTGGTCATGTTCTCATTACATTTCCTGTCTCCCATCAGTGGTCATGTTCTCATTACATTTCTTAGCACCCATCAGCGGTCATGTTCTCATTACATTTCTGGTCTCCCATCAGCGGTCATGTTCTCATAACATTTCCAGTCTCCCATCAGCGGTCATGTTCTCATAACATTTCCAGTCTCCCATCAGCGGTCATGTTCTCATTACATTTCCAGTCTCCCGTCAGCGGCCATGTTTTCATTACATTGCCTGGAGACAATCTTATTGCTGCCTTCAAAATGCTCCACTATAACTAATACATACATCAACAAAACTCATGCAGGAAACAAATGTGCAGTCCAATGTCTAATTGGATTAACTAATGGTAAAATATTTTTTTCCCGAGAACAAATATTTATTATGTACACACATTCTGCACAGTAACAAGCTATTTTATTGGGTGAAGAACATCCAAATGTTTATAGTATTGACGGTCACCTGAATGTGACCTATCATACGATGTCTTCAGATCCTTGCAGCAAAAAGAGACAGAGTGAGGGTTAACATATGATTTAAATGAGACTCAGTTACTGCACCAAAACCAGCACAGAACATCACCTTGATCTAGACATAAGTATTCCAAATCATTCAGATATTTGATGCATGTTTTTAATATATATCGGTAATGAAATATTTTACATCCAACCAAATGTTGTTGCAGACATTCTTCAAACAGTTATAGCAGTACAGCTCACAACACTGGTTTGCAATAATGACACTTGGAAGCCATGATTCTTAGAACTAGTTAAATTTTCACTGGTCCTAATTTCTTAACTTGCTTATTTTACTTATGATCTTGTAATATCCAGGAACTGGTTTTACACGTTCTGGTGAAATCATCCTTTCATTATTAACATACTACATTGCTGGTTATACGAGGTGACTTACATGTTGTTTTAAATAATTTAAAATAAGCACTGAAATATTTATAACTATAACATTGAAATAATAAGACATTGACAAGTGATCTAACTGTAAATAATAAAGAAATATAAATATTTTCAAAGGTTTCCATTTAGCAAAAACAGAATACCCTTTAACTATGGAGGCATGTTTAACAACTAAGCAACAGATCAATGTAACAGTTCCCGTTAGTGGAATTAAATCGCTGCATGACTTTCATTACATATATCAAGGAGGTGATGTTTCTGGTTGTGTTGGTTTGTGTATCTGCTTGCCTATTAGCAACTGAACGCAAAAGTTTAAATAGATTTGCATGAAATTTCCTGGGAAGATTGTAAATGAACCAATAAACAAATGATTACATTTTGGTGGTGATCAGGATCACCCTCTGGATCCAGTAATCTTTTAAAGGATTCTTTAGTATTGACATATAGAGCAAGGGAGGTAACTTTCATTGGAAAATTCTATTGTTCAGTTCAGTAACCTATCTTGGCAGAGGTCTGCACTCCCTGAGTACTTTATAATCCTAACCTAATATTATAGTAAATATAATAAAACAAGAGGGCCATGATTGCCCAAAGCGCCCACCTGAGTACTGGCAATGACAGAGACCAGCTTTCATCAGATGAATGTCATCGCCTTCAAAATGACCCACATCTTACTTCTGTTGACCTGGCAATCGACAGGTGATACACATATACCTGTTCAGCCTACTTCTGTAGTTAACCTGGCAATCAACAGGTTCTATACATGTGCCTGTCCGGCCTACATCTGTAATTCACCTGGCAATTGAGAGAGGCAATACAGATGCATTTATTGTAGAAACTTTTGGGACCAAGAGCAACAACAAGCAATTGGCAATATGTTTAACATGCCCAATCACACTTACATTACATAGAGGTTCATCCAGTTTCTGCAATCACATGAGGTTAAACATCCAGCTGAATTGCATATACGGTGTGATTTTTACAGAACAATAATTAAAACAGTCGCAAGTGACAGCAATAAAGACACCTATCAGCATTACGTATATCATCGATTAGGACTAGTCAATTAAACTAGGACTAGTCAATTAAACAGACGATCATACCGGATGTATTTGCATTTTAATTGCGTGTTTAGGTCTCTATAAATGATATTTAGCTTAACGGTTAACAGTTCAAATACCAATACCAATTAACCGGTTTAATACTGAAATACTATTTGTTGCCATCCATAATGAAATATGAAGTCTCTATATTGAACAAAGTACTTTTTTTGTGTGGTTTGTTTCACAACCAAGAGTCAATAACTCTTTTGTTTGTACCCCAATCTGGGCAATTATTTGGTTTATTATGAGACCTTACAGTCATACATAATCTGTGCAAGTTCGATTAAGATTTGATGAAAACTGAAATTTCTATGTTGCACAAAGTCTGCTCATTAAAAAAGGGGAAATAACTCTAGTGTTTCTGGTCTTATCTGGCCAATCATGGCACCCAGATGAGATCTTATGGTCATACACAAACTGTGCAAGTTTAGTCAACATTGAATGAAAAATTAATTCTCTACGGAGACTGAAAGCCAATTGTTGACAAAATTATGGATGTTTTCACAAATAAGGGGCAATAACTCTGGTCTTTTTAGTCTGATATGGCCAATATTTGACTTCAGCTGAGACCTTATGGTCATACAAAAACAGTGCAAGTTTGGTCAAGATTAGACAAAAAATTAAGTCTCTTTCCTCCACATTGTGCATTTTTTTGAATTTTGTCCCGCAAACAAGGGGCAATAAGTCTGGTGTTTGTACCCCAATCTAGGCCAATTTTGGGCTCTTTTGAAATCTTATGTTCATACATAAGCTATGCAAGTTTGGTCAAGATCAGATAAAAATGAAGTCTGTATGTTTCACATTGTACAGTTTTTCTCATGAAAAAGGGGCAATAACTCTAGTGTTCCTAGTCAAATCTGGCCCATTATCGAACTTCACCGAGATTTTATGGTCATATACAAACTGTGCAAGTCTGGTCATTGGTCAAGAATCAATTAAAAGTGAAGTCTCTATCACGTCCATGTGCCCAACTGTTGACGCATTACGGATGCCGGATGACGCAGGACAGTGCCCCTATACCAATAGCTCAGGTGAGCTAAATACAACAACATTTAAACACAGACATAGGGCAGGCCATGCATAAACATCACCAATAACAAAATTACAGGGTTCGCGCTGGCGATCGCCACTGTCGCCAATTGCGACAAAATCGCAAAAGTGGCGACAAATTTTCAAGTTTGGTGATTTTTCTGGCGACAGCGTTCTTTGTCCGAATTATTTACTATTGAAATGATGTAAGCACCATTTTAGCCTAAGCGGTCTTCCTGACTCGGTTAACCTCAACAGCTATCGTGCATGTATTGATTTTTAGTGATGCAAGCGGAACGAATGAATTAACTGAAGCGTGAAAGTGAATGCATATCGATAAGGTGATAACAGGCAATTAGACTGTCATTTTAATTGCTTGTTCTTTAATCGTCGATACCGGCAATTAATAGAATAGTGCAATGTTTGTATCAGATTAAGGACGAGATCAAACGATACTTAGTAATTAGAAATCAAAACATAAGTATGCAGTGTTTCCAACACGTTGACATTCATGACTAAACAGGGACCTATAAAAACAAATAGGTCCCTGCATTAAATAAGCATAATTAAACAGTTTGTTACGACAATTGGTATGAAATGTTGAATTTGAAAATGAAAATTCACTTGTCAAAATGGCCATTTCAGACGTAAATACTCCTTATAAAAAACGTTTGTTAGATTCTGATGACGTCTCATCTCCATCTAACATGCTCAAACTTCAAAATTCTCCAGTGAACAGAAAATTTAAAGACTTTTGGAAGTTGGAATTCTTTTAGTTTATGATCATAATATATACAGAATTGCTGATAATTGATGTCTTCTGTATATTTTCAGTTACCTTTCCAGTGTACCTTGCCTTGCCTAATGTGTGCCATTGTATTTATATGTGTATATTTATGTATTAATCTGTATTATATTTATAAGTAAAATAGTAACATTTATGCATTGTTAAATGTCTACTTTAAAAACAAATATTGATGATGTGAATACACATATTAATACTGCATTGCTAAAATATTTCTTGTTGCAACCATTATGCTCCATGGACATATTTTACTCCATTTGTATATAAAATATGCTGTTTTGTTACTTATTAAATTGATTAAAGAGATACATGGTGTTTTGTTTATTTATTGTATTCTTCATCAGGAATAATTATTAATGCATTACAGTAAGAGTGAAAATATAAGTTATATATAGTATAGTTGTATATAGTATGCCACCCGAACGTCTCTTACTAAAAAAAATATGTGCGACGCCTAATTGGCACCAAGTTTTCAAATTTGGCCAAAAAAAGTGGCTACAACTTTTCAAAAGCCAGAGCGAACCCTGAATTAGAAATGCTAACATGCATTTTAAACAACTTTTTACAACCAACAAGTATTGGTAATGGGCAAACATCATTAATATTGATATAGACTGGTGCCACCTGACAGCGATCACTACTGACTAGTGGGTTAACGTTCATTGCAATTATTCTGCACTTAATTACTCCAGAGAGAAGCAAAAATAGCAATTTGTGCCATGGCTTCTAGTACATAGATGCTCCACAATATATAAAGAACAGAGCGTCTTGACACTACCATCATGAGTTAAATGCAACATTCAAGCAAGTATTCTCTCAGTCATGATGCAGCAATGTAAGTGAAACCTTCAGCCTTCTGAACAGTGAGGAGGACGGAGAAAATCATGAAGTACTAACAGACCGCTAACATGTTTCTAATGTACTCACTGAAGTGATCGGTTCTAAGATATATTTTATTGTCATTGTTTTACCAGTAGACAGTGAACAGACGTCTCCACCCACTGATAGTTTGATAGTTAGACACGTTATATCGACAAATGACTTGTATTGTAACATTTGCAGCTGTTTAAAAATGCAATATGGTTATTTTTAATAATTGTTTTGAATTTTGAAAAAAGTTTAAAAAGCATTTTTTTGGAGCCATTTCATTTGTGCAGGTAATAATATATAGGTGTATTACACATTTACTCACATTTCATGTTGGTTCTGATATCCATACTGGTATTAAACACTGATAATATGGACAGTATTATTGATCGTATTGTGATGTTTGCAACCACTTATGACTTTGATTGGAGATACATTATACAGGATAAATATCCTTTAATGTCTGCAAACTCCACATACACATTGTACGTTCAGTGACATTTTGATAAACAGAATGGGCGAATACTTTTATTTTATGTTTATTTTCAACTCCTACCAGTTGTAATGTAATTGTCATTGTAAATCTTAAATATTTTTAACTCATAGAAATCACATCCATGTATGTGATAAAAAATGTCCCAAATGACCATTCAACTTTTCTTTCCTTATGCTAAAACATACATGTAAAAAGTATTGATAATATTCAAGTGCTTGCGTTTTCATATAAGCAATATGTATTGTAAGAAATAAACGAGTGTGAAAAATTTAACCATTTTTAACAATCATGTGAAAATTTTGAATATAACAATAACTATATAAGTATAACTCTATAAACATTTGGTTTGTTTATCCCAGACAAACACCCCAACTAATTATTCTCAGCAAGCTATTTTGTCATTGTGGGTGGAGCCATCTACTGGTTAATTACATGCTGTTCTTTGTTCATGCAACCATAATGGAATTACAAACAATGACACTACATAAATACCAACAACTCCATCTACTGCATGCCCACAGCTTACATACTGCAATACAAAGGCAGGTATACATTTCACATGTACATTAATACAAAGTATTCATGTTACTATAATGGTTTAATGCACACTATTACAATGAAAACATGAGGTTGCATTTCCAAGAAACCGTAGTTTAAAGTTTGGTTTAATTCCATAAACGCATGTTTCAAAATTTCATTACATTTAAAGAGATGGCAATTGGCAGATGTTTGCTGAGTGAAAATCTGAGTGTGTGCTTCACAGGCATTGCGGGGCCCTAATTCTTCTTTTTCATTACAAAAAACAAGAAAGGCAGACCAAAATGCTTGATCAAATACAATGGTTATGACCAGCAGCCACAATATAAACTTGCCTTGGATATATGTTTCTTGCAGCATTATCACAAAATTATCACACAGTAATAATTCAATTAAACAAGTTGATACACTTAAGTCTGCATTTTAAATAAACTACATAAGAAAGGGAATAGGTAGTCACTGTTAGTATGGACAAGGAAATAGATTCTAGATTAGGTTCTGCATATATCTGTATGGAAATGAAATTGTTTCTATAGTAAATATCAATATACAAACATTTTTACATTTGAAATGTTTCCAATACATTATATGTGGAAAGAAGAACTCGCAAATTGCATTGAATAAATGTTGCAAAGTGGTACATTTGTTTGATACTGATATCAGATTAAATTAATTTAATAAAATTGTAATTGCTATTAGTTCATCATATGTGTTAAAATGTGATTAATTTCGCAGATCTATTTGGATTGTCATATTATGTTCCAATCCATGATGTTAAAGTTACTGTTAGTTACCAAAAAAAAAACAACATAAAAAACAAGAGGGCCCTAGGACACTCACCTGAGACCTTGTAAGCCAATTGGAATTTGCATCCCGGAGGTGTGGCTTATTTTTATCCCAGGGGCATAATTTGATCCTTCTTGAAAAAACCTTTCGGTTTTTAAAGTCATTCTGCTATTTAAGTTTCCTTAAACCATGTGACCCCCGGGGCGTGGCCAGTTTTGAACCTAGGGGCATAAATTGAACAGTATTTGTAGACGACCACTATAGGATGTTTCATACCAAATATGAAACCTCTGGACCTTGCGGTTTCAGAGAACAAGACTTTTAAAGACATTTTGCTATTTAAGTCTATATAAACCATGTGACCCCCGGGGCGTGGCCAGTTTTGACCTCAGGGGCATAATTTGAAAATCTAAGTAGAGGACCACTATAGGATGTTACATACCAAATATGAAACCCCTGGGCCTAGTGGTTTCAGAGGAGAAGATTTTTAAAGTCATTTTGCCATATATTGTATATAAACAATGTGACCCCCGGGGCGTGGCTGTTTTGACCCCAGGGGCTAATTTGAACAATCTTTGTAGAGGACCACTATAGGATGTTACATACCAGATATGAAACCTCTGGGCATTGCGGTTTCAGAGGAGACAATTTTGTAACTCATTTTGCTATATATTCTATATAAACCATGTGACCCCCAGGGCGTGGCCAGTTTTGACCCCAGGGACATAATTTGCACAATCTTTGTAGAGGACCACTATAGGATGTTACATACTAAATATGAAACCTCTGGGCCTTGCGGTTTCAGAGATTTTTTAAGTTTACACTTTTTTAATCTATTTTTAGCTCTGGTGACCTACATATGCAGCGGACCGTAACGATTTTAACAACTTTGAAAGAGGGTCACCCAATGATCATTCCTGTGAAGTTTGGTAAAATTCTGCCAAGTGGTTTAGGAGGAGATGTCATTTGAATGAAAAGTTGACGACAGACTGACGCACGCACGCACGGACAATCACAAAAGCTGACCATGAGAACTTTGTGCTCAGGTGAGCTAATAACAACATAATAATTATTATAGGGAAAGATCTAGGATCACAAAAGGTAAAGGGTGCTGCTAAAAAGGAGCAGGGTGGAAAGGCGGAATGTCTGTTGACATTTTCTAATAATTTGCTAAATCCAGGCAATTTTTTAGTCTAATACTTGTAATTAAGATTTACAAGCATAGTCAATTCATTTGGCATCGAATATTTGCAAAAATATATTAAATTTAAAAAGATGTTTAACATTTTTGTGTTGACAGCCCAGAGGGGCAGCAGGGGGGGAGCAAAAAGGAGCAGGGTGCAGCACTCTGCTATTTTGCTCTACATCTTTCCCTATTATTATAATATTTATAACTTATATTAAAAATTTCTGAATTTTACATAGATAGCTAAATATCTTATAAATAATTAAATATGGAGCACTAGTGAAAAGCATCAACAATAAACACATAAGGTTTTGTCATCATGGAAGTGTAATCACCCCACCCCCACCACTGTTGCACAGCTAGCGGGCTAGCAATACCCACCCATACAGTACGGCCAGTCCCACCATGATGGCATGGAGCCAGGAGATGAGCGTGTTCCTCCAGCGCCACACGTCCCCCTTCATGTACTCCGGGGGGCCCACAATCACTGCTGCAACATAGATCAACAGGAACACAACCAGCCCCACCAGTGCAGCCAAATACCCGGTAACAAGCTCCACATTTGGGGAACCTGGATAAGTGTATGGGTCGAAGTCACTGCTGGCCATGGAACCACTGTGAATAAAATTAATTATCAATTCATATTAACTTTCAGAATACACATGGCATCTTGAGCAAAAAAATTTATTGTAGTGATCTTTAATAATTATCCTGAATGTTTATTGAATTTTTATAAATTGATTGCATTTTTTGATGTTATTTTATTATACTTAGTTCTACATTAAATGTATGTATGTAAAATGATTGGTGTTATGTCTCTGTTATATACTTTTATGTCCATTCTCTAGGTTGCCTACCGGTATTTACAGATGTACCTATGTAATGATATTCAGATATAGCGATATAAATCCTATGATCCAATCAAAATTGTTACAAGTGGAGTTAACTGTAAGTCTTCATTCTCTGTACCAATTACCAAGGTTACCAAGTGACTTGTCACTAGGGTATGTTTTGACTAGAAACTGAGCAGGAAGCTTGTTATTTATTTGTGGCATGCAGAAATATGCAACTTAAAAACTCCAAATAATAAATTACACATTGCCTCTAATCTGGCAGTTTGTGTGCTTGTCATCTGTTATCAAACAAGATATTAAAAATTAATATCATTTCAAATTTTTACATGTATGTGGACTTGAAAGTTTGTGCATGCATTTAAATATTTCAAGAAGCATTAATCGTCTCAATGAACAACTAGGCTTGAAGTGTTTGAATTACTACAAATCAATTAGACTGACTTAATTCTGGACGAAAGCAAATGATGTCATAATTATGCCAACAAATTTATGTCAGGAGACAAAAAGAACTAACAAGATAATGATTTAATCGGTGGATTCTGTGCCATTTTTTTCTACAAGCTATGCAGTATGCAGATATTGATAAAAATATGACCAGGGATTTCAATAGATGCAGAATCCTGCTTTTTGTTGCAAGCATTTTTGACTCGAGCAAATTATCTGCCTTGCATCATTTTGGTGCACTTGTTTCCATTTGCCAAAAGCAATAGAAAATAATATTTTTATCATACTATTGGTGTTTTGGTCAAGTTCCTAATCTTTGTTTAACACAAACTACCATTTGCAGAGTAATAAACAAATATGCAGTAAACAAATCCTGTGACATGTATTTTGACCCCTAAAACTTTCATTTTGACCCTTCGAAATTTGTCAAAATCTATTGATATACCTGATGACAACTCATAAAACTGTAAATGGTGAAAAACTCATTTTTACTGATATCACATTTATAACTATTAGTATATACTGAATAAAAATACACAATAATTTATCATTCTACCACGGCACGCTGCTAGTGGTCCATGGATAAAGTAGGAAAATAACTGTGGGTTATTCTGCAACATATTTTGGGCGGAGCTTAATGTTTTGAAAATAGTTCCGGAAATTCAAAGAAATTGTTCCGTAAAATGCACGTGCTTAAACACGCGATAGCAAATTGTGACAAACAAATCATTTTTGCATTATGTAGCGCAATTAAACCACATTTGTAGTACATATTTTATACTTAAGTTCATAAAAACGTTTACATTTTGTTGATATGTTTTTAATTTGCGCTTTTTGGCATGATATTTTCACTGTATTATATCAATAAGTATGACGTCATTAGCTCAATGTTTATCAATAAAGCTGACGTCATTTGGAATCGTTATGATTTATTGACGTCACAGAAACGCATGTGTGGATGCACTTCTCGGAGAATGGGCGGAGTATAGATAAATATAGTTCTCATTCATAACCTTTAAAAATACAAATTTTATACAAGATCGTGTTAGAATCTAAATAATTGATGGGTAACAGTTTGTTATTGCGTTAATAACCAACCGTTTGTTGTTTCGATACTTTTTATCAAACCACTCGGGCTACCGCCCTCGTGGTTTAATTCCTACGCATCGGAACTACAAACCATTGATTATTACCACAATAACCAACAGTTACCCGTCAATTATTTCTTAATTAGACATTACTGACAATGAAAACTGACATTAATAATTCATTTAGTTATCGAACCTCACCTATTTTCGAACCTTTCATTCGTAAGCAAAGTGCGTATGATGTCATGAGATTATGTGTACCGGTGCTATGTTAAACAATCTGTACAATCGTTGCAAATTTATCGGAAATATGCATCAAAAACATGTATTTACTATTATAATTTTGTTTTGATAAACAATTTTATTGAAAACTCTATGACTTTTTATGCATTTCAAATAAATGTACATATTTCTTAAATTAAAAGTATTTTTCAGAAAGAAAAACTCCCCTCTGAGCTCCCCTATCGGCTGCATTCGAAAGACACGTGATAATCATGTGATACAGCATGTGTTCGTTATTTATAGCTGTGGGTTCGAGAACAGGTAAGCAATTTTTAGGCCGCCATGACAGTTTAAATAGCAGGGTGGCAACATAATACAGTGTAAATTTTCTAAAATAGACACAATCTGTGTCACTATTAATGTATAAACATGTGTATCAGAGTCTGGAATATTGATCTATAATGTTGTTTTCAAAAATGCTTTTGCAACAAAGTCCACATGCCAGGGTACATCCTTAGAGTTTCGAGAACTGGTATCTTTCTTTCCTATAGTTTCAGCCATTCCTATAGATTCGGCCATCCCCAGATAAGGGGAATTAATATTTCCTATAAAACTTGTGTTAGTTATCTGCATTGAGACAATTCTATCATATAAATATTGTTTTTGGTTTAAAAAATTGCGAATTTTAGATTTTGTCACAGAAAATAAGATATCAAAAAGAAATTCCTAAAAATTGCTACACACTTCGTGCATACACCAAGAATTTTGTAAACATTCATTTTCAAACAGTATGCTGGTGTGTGGTAGTCTTTTATTTTCTTATCAAAATGAAGACTGAACCAAATGATAGGAAACATCTGACAAATTCATGGTTGCTAGAGTGCCTTCCTAGAATTGGTCAGTAACTAAGTGAATGGCTAGTCTCTACCTAATCTGGCCTTTATTTAGTAGTTACGGATAAGTCTCACCATTTTTGCCAAATTATTAACAAAATGGAAATATTCATTAACATTAAAGAATGAAAGCATTAAATAGTTAAACAACGAGGATTACACTATAAACACAGTTCCCAACTAAATAAATTTACCATGCAGTTGTCGAAAACAAAATATAAGTAACAACAAATATCTGTGATTAAAATAAGTACTATTTGTAAAAATCACAAAAATGGTAACACTGCACTAACTTCTGGTTTGTCTGCCGATCCAAGAAGTTTACGGATATCGAAGATGCAGTTTAATTTCACCCCTGAGAGGCTGTGACCTCTGTCATAATGCTCCTTTGAAATACTCGAACCCACGACCGCCGGAACACTAGCACGGCGCTCTACCATCTGAGCTAACCGGGCGACTGGTTCTTACCCACGCACACTACAGAAATTCCAAAACCCATTCGTTTGCTGCTCAAAGCATGTCGTGACTTCTCAAGGCACGATCGGGTGTGCATGTATACTAGTAACATAAGACCAGAGTTTTTTTTATTTATTGGTTCTTGGAAATTTTTGGAAGTGTCCGGTTGGCGGAGGGAAAAAAACACAGACTTGAGTAAATTAATGACTAGAATTTCACAAATGGAAATGGGCAGTGATTTTAAAATCTTTATGAATTATTACTTACAAAAATCATATAACACAACATTAACTTAAATACTGATAACCATGACATTAATACCAATAATAGTAACATTAAAAGGCAGTGTTTATCATATAAAAACTACTGTAAAATTATGCTCACACTTAAACACAGTAGGCCTACGTCAGATATCGCTGGGCAGAGGCCATATTATATGTATAGCAGCATGTTTAATGAAGTGAAAACTAACTAAATATATCTGATTAATAAAACAATATACACCAATGAAATTTGTTAATTATAATATTGTTTTAAAATTATAAATATGTATTTAATTTTTACAATGACTCTAAGATCTTAATTTGTTTTACTGAGTATTTTCTTCTGACTCTCGCGGATCCGAGAACCAAGAAATAAAAAAACTCTCGCCTAACCCTGTTTCAAGTTTCAAACCCCCCCTCTTAATCCGCCTATGTTCACCTTCGAATATCCCGAAGCAGGCCTATATTGCGCCACAGAAGACCTTGAAACCTCCTTACATTCCCTCGCTTTTCCGCCTTCGTCATAGTTCTACACCCATCTTCATGCCTGTACATTCCGTGATGTTGTCCCCCCCGCCCATTTCTTTTCCATTTTCGTATTTTCTCCCCTTATTGTACCGTTCCCGGCAGGATTGTCTTGACAGTTTAAGCCCTGAAAATATTGTCACGTGCACGTACGTACCGTCACAACTTCCGTTGTTTCACAGTGCTCAATAGTTCTTCGTATGACCCGATGGCTTGCCAAATTCTGTTTCGCACCTCTTCTTTGGTGTAGGGACTTGACGGTTACCATCGGAGCGGGTAAGATTTGGCGTGTACCGGTGTACATTTTCAGTTTCCATGGTACCCGATGTTTGAGTTCATGAATAGTTAGAATACAGATGTATACGCAAAATACGTTTAATATGAATTGATTTATTGTTCTCAACAACACAACCAGTACAAAATAGAATCCAGTAACTTCCAATCTCAAGTCTGGGTAGGGAAGGTTGGATGTTGTCACTTATAATACTCTTTTTTACTTTTACTCAATACTTTTGTTGACGTCATTTTACTGTCGGTTTCCGTTTACGGATTTGCTGACGACCATGCGGCAAACATGCGTTCGGCCAACACCCATCGTGGAAAGCAAAGCTATGCTGGACCTTCAGCAATGCGCAATAACCATAAACAGCTGGATGAATGAAAATAAGGCTGAAAATGAATAATTCAACAACGGAATTCATGGTGTTTGGCAGTCGGCAACAACTTGACAAGTGCGTAACTGAATCAATTGATATTGCAAACGACAGAATTGAAAAACAAACATGCATCCGGCATCTTGGTGTTTTCTTAGATGAAACGCTAAATTTTAAAGAACACAAAGTGTAAATGTACAACAGCGATGTTAAATTACTTCAAGATCAAAAGTATTCGTAAATATTTGACGAGGGAAACGACCGAGATTCTTGTATTATCATTAGTTATATCACATTTCGACTATTGTAACGTTATTCTGTATGAAACCGCTAAGTGTGATCTAAATAAAATGCAGAGAATTAAAAATATGTGTTCAAAGCTAGTTTCAAATCGAACTAAGTACGACAGTTCCAGACAAGCCTTATTTGATATCCATTGGTAAGTACGACAGTTCCAGACAAGCCTTATTTGATATCCATTGGTAAGTACGACAGTTCCAGACAAGCCTTATTTGATCTCCATTGGTAAGTACGACAGTTCCAGACAAGCCTTATTTGATCTCCATTGGTAAGTACGACAGTTCCAGACAAGCCTTATTTGATCTCCATTGGTAAGTACGACAGTTCCAGACAAGCCTTATTTGATCTCCATTGGTTACCCGTTACAACACGAATTGAGTTCAAACTGATGACCTTTATGTACAATCGTTCCCGTGGAAATGCACCGGTCTATCTTACAGAGCTCTTATCACTCCACATCCCGAGACGAAACCTGCGATCGGCTGACCATTCTGTTACGAGCTATGAAGTCCCATTCAATAAACGGCGAACAGTTGGTGACCCGGGTTTTCGGACTGTTGGTCTGGAACACTATTCCATCATCGATCCGACAGTCAGAGACCTTGGATACTTTCAAAAGAAGCCTGAAGACTTTATATTTTAGAAACTTCAATGCACAGTTGTGAGTTTTAAATTGTGCTCTATGAAGTCTTGTAATGTTTCACATATATCTGTTTTAATTTATTTTTTCAGCAATTCACAAACACATTTTTACTTAGTATATTATATTTTTTAATGATTAACATATATTTTTAATGATGAAGAGCAGAGTTTAATGTTTTATTTAGGAGAATAACACAGTTTTATTCAACTAATATTAATGTCATAAACTGAAATATTGCTTAACTTGTATCTTAAGTACACCTCGTATACAAGATTTTGATGTAAAATTTTATTTTTGTCTGTGTATATTATTTTTGTATTTTATTTAGTTATTGTGACGACTGCCTTTTATCTCGTATTTTATTTCATATGTCTGATTTTATAAGTGCTAGATGTAGAATGCCATGGAATATGTACTCTTAAAAATAGGCGTTTAACCAAATAAATCAGTTTCAGTTCATGTTGTCACTTATAATACTCGTGTCTTTGCACAAGCAGTTTCAAACTCATGTAATAATGTTATGGTTAAAGTGATAATGACATCAGCTGTTCACAGATCACAGATACATGTGCGCCAGTTATGCAATTGTTAAGTATCTTACTGCATTAGTTTTCCAAATAATAACTTAATTTAAATGCACCATACATTTTTATATACCTCTATCATATAAATGCCAAACTAAGTGATAGTATCTAGTCCATCATCAAGGTCAATAATATATCACCTTTTATACATTATAAACAAAAGCACCGCCTACGGGTGCTGCACGCTCGACTTTCTCATATTTGATAGTACTATGGGCTTTTGTTTATAGAATGAGTTGATCACTGTGATGAAGTATTCTGAATTCCAAGTAATACCTCTTATAGATATTGAGAAATTTGACATAAAGCAAAAAATTATAAGTTGAAAAAAGGACAATAACTCCACCAAAATCCTTGAAATACATGAAGTTACCTCATCTTGTCTACAGAATGGGTTCATATCTGTGATCAAGTATTTTGTGTTTCAAGTCAATACCTCTTAAAGATATTGTGAAATTTGACCTAAAGCGTTATTTTTAAGTTGAAAAAAGGGCAATTACTCAAGCAAAGTCCTTGATAGAGTAACCTCATCTTGTCTACATAATAAGTTCATCACTGTGATCAAGTACTTTGAGTTTCAAGTCAATACCTCATATAGGTATTGAGAAATTTGTCCTAAAGGGAAACTTGTAACTCGAAAAAAGGGTAATAACTCCAACAAAATCCTTGAAAGAGTTACCTCTTCTAGTCTGTAGAATGGTGTCAGCACCATAAATAAGTACCTCGAGTTCCAATTTAATGTCTGTCATAGCTATTGAGAAATTTTATATTTACCACAAATGTCAAAATATGGTAAGTTGTAAGTCCAAACAAGGGCATATAACTCTGGAAATACAAGTCACAGGGTTACCTGCCTTCTTGTAATGGAGTACCCTTTTGATAGTGAACAAGTATTGAAAGTTTCAAATGGATACCTCTGATAGTTTTTGAGAAATAGATTCTGACAAAAAAACTGAACCAAAAAACTGAACCAACGCAGACGCTGACGCAGACGACAGGGCGACGACAATAGATCAACATTTTTCTTCGAAAAGTCGAGCTAAAGAGGGATCAAACCCGCGTATGTTCTTTTGCTTACTAGTATTAAGTTTATTATGCGATGTAAAAGTGTATTGCCAGATACGGGTAGTAATTTTTAAATCAGGACGTACGGTACCGGGTTGCCAATTACGTAGCCGCAGTTACCCGGGTCCAAAATGTACAAGTGATTAAGATGTGGCTATGAATGTGCAGTTTCAAACTTAACACCTTTAGGAATAAAGAATATTAACTACAGTTTTATCAGCATCTTTAGTGTACAGCCTCATAGGCACAACGGATTCCTAGAGCATGCATGGCTACATGATATTTATAGAACATTCTAACATGCTATACTCGCTAGTTTTTCTAGAGACAAAGAACAAAATTATCGTTGTTGAACTACCCAATAAACAGCACAAAAAGTACTCCCGATTGTGAGCGGAGCATAGTAAAATACAGTTCTCTTATTCACGGCCACCAAACGCTCCTTATATTTTGAGTATGGGTATTGTTTTTGTACAAAATAGATTATTTTAGTGACTACTTCGTTATTTGCTTCGTTCCCGATCGACCATGGGTCAAGAAAACGGATGCAAGTTTTTCAAAAAGGATAATTTCTGGACCCTACATCGCATATATGTTCTTAATTCAATTTAAGATCGAACGACTGTCTTAGATTAAAAAAAGCCTTAAAACATGAATAAAACCAAACTTACCTCGCTGTTGTGGTTTTGAAAACGAAAGCGGGAACGCTCATGCAAGATTTCTTCAAGCCACCGGCTGGTGGCACGCATGAGCGTTTGGTGGCTGTGTTAGTAAACAGTTGCAAAAATATTTGTCAAATCATATTAGAACAAAATAATTTTCGCATTATCTTTGTTTATCGGCCATGAAACAACTCTTTGTCGTTCTGATGCATGGCTATTAAACAACTCGGGCTAAAGCCCTGGTGGTTTAATTCCTATGCATCAGAACTCTAAATCGTTGTCTACTTGTTGTCCAGAACTCCGATAAACAACGATAAACAGAAAATTATTTGCAGCCGCTAATACTGACTGTCCGTTTATGGTCTACCAATGCTTTTATCATTATTCTATTTATAACTACTGAAGACAATTGGAGAGAGCAACCAGCCCAAACTCCTTCATTGCTTTGCTGCTCTGACTCCAAACAGCATTGTCTTACTGTACTTTGACTGTTGTTCGCAGTGTACCGGTACCTTCATGTAAATCCACGATACCACACTTTGACATACTGTCCAGTGAACCGACCTGGTACTGACTTTGGAAAATCATTACCACCAACCTGTGTGTTTTTTTTAAATATTTAAAGTTCATGACTTTAAGCTATGTTTTATGAGAAGCCTTAATTTGCCCTGTTTTGCTCACTCATGCTTCACGCCAGTGAACGCACGCTCGGTTTGGATCCATCGTGCTTAATGCCAGAGGATCCACGCTCTGTTTGGATAGCCCATGCTTCACGCCATCGAACCCACGCACTGTTTGGACCGTCTATGCCCTAGTAACCATATGCTCTGTTTCGATAGCCAGTGAAAGGACGATCTGTTTAATTAGATAGCATGCTGTTTTAAAGTGGATAGCCAGTGGAAGCACACTGTGGTTGGATATAGCCAGTGGAAGCAAGCTCTGTTTGGATAGCCAGTGGAAACACACTATTTGAATAGCCAGTGGAAACACGCTCTGTTTAGACAGCCAGTGGAAACACGCTGTTTGGATAGCCAGTGGAAACACGTTGTTTGGATAGCCAGTGGAAACACATTGTTTGGATAGCCAGTGGAAACACGCTGTTTGAATAGCCAGTTGAAACACGCTCTGTTTAGACAGCCAGTGGAAACACGCTGTTTAGACAGGCAGTGGAACACGCTGTTTGGATAGCCAGTGTAAGGACGTCCTGTTTGGATCGCCCGCGTTTTTCATTTGCTGGATCAAAAACTAGCACCTGCGATTCTCAACACATATACAGGTGTGTTATATAACTGTATTAGTAAATTGAAATCATGTGCATTCCTCATTACTTCTAGTTGATATTTAGAATTTATGTTCTCAATCGGAAATTATTTCACGTACATGTTTCGTATGGACCAGGAAAAGTCATGGAAGATGGGCTTTGTCTGGAAAAGTCATGGACTCTTGATAATTTGGATTTTATCATAACAATCATGGAATGAAAAAAAATTGTCATAGAAAGTTAAAAAGTATCCTTGAAAATGTATGTAAGTGCATAAAAATAATAAAATCCGTTGAAATATATTCAAGCAACAAGACTTGTCACAGGATGTGACATATGCCGCCAAAGCATATGTTTTCAGAGGAAGGCAACACAATGTCAGTTACATGTTGGCAAAAATGACGCTTCCTACAAAAAGAGTTATGGTCCTTGTACTCTGCACTTCCTCTCAACATCCTCTATCAATATATGTGGTTTTATTTTAAATCACTTTAATAATAATGGAGTACTTATGCACTGCACAAAAAAATTAACTGAAGGGCAATAACTCCATAAATATTGAAGAAAGAGTTATGGTCCTTGTACTCTGCTCTTCTTCTCAATGTCCTCTATCAATATATGTGGTGTTATTTAAAATTCCTTCAATACTAAGGTAGTAATTATCGGAAAAAAAACAAAGGGCAATAACTCCGTAAATATTGAAGAATGAGTTATGGTCCTTGTACTCTGCACTTCCACTCAACGTCTTCTATCAATACATGTGGTTTTATTTAAAATCCCTTCAATACTAATGGAGTTATGCTCTGCACAAAAATAAACAAAGGGTAACAACTCCATAAATATTGAAGAAAGAGTTATGGTTCTTGTACTCAGCAATTCCTCTAATTGTCCTCTATCATTAAATGAAGTTTCATTTGAATCTCTGCAATACTAATATAGTTATGCTCCGCACAAGAAAATTAAACAAAGGGCAATAACTCCATAATATTGAAGAAATAGTTAAGGTCCTTGTACTGTGCAATTCCTCTAATTGTCCACTACCATTCTATGAAGTTTCATTTGAATCTCTTCAATACTAATGATAGTATGCTCCGCACAAGAAAATTAATGCTTCCCACAAGAAAATAAAATAAAAGGACCGTTATGGCCCAAAGGGCTCACTTGAGAAATGGTACAGATAAAGACCATACTGTTGCGACAGGTTTGAAAATTAAAGTATCTGAACAATACGCAAATGGGGATAGAATCAATTTGATTTAAAACATACTTAGTTCCATGTGCTAACTAAAGTACAAGTTCGATAGTGGATGTGCAGTGTTTTTGCTAATGGTTGTCAATTTATTTTTCTCGATATTCTTACCTGACCCTTTTTCATTAAGTCAGTGACAATTCTAGAAATTGCAGAAACAGTAGATTTTAATGTCTTTTTCGCATACAGTTTTGGAGAACTAATTGCAATGCGATAATTGCGATAATTGCGATGGCTGTGCTAGAAGGTTTTTCTTTGATAATTTTCTGTCTAATGATGATAAATGATGTTAATGCAGGCTCTGAAGCCATAAATGTTGCATATACAAATAACTGAATGCAAGGTTTGCAACTGTTGGAAATCAAATTTTATCAATCCATTTTTATGGTCATAGGCACACTGTGTACGTTTGGTCAATCTGACTAAAGTGCACGATCTCCCTATGCTTACGGAAAGATATGAAGCCGTCCTGTTGAATTACTTCTCAAAAACCAGGAATATCGAAAACGCTATTAATAGCTATGCCATTGAGATTGCTTGTTTCTCAAAGCAGCCCCTGGTTGATTTTTGCATGAAGAAATCCTGTAATTGTGGTCAGTGACGTGTTTCTATGTCGAGGGTCGTTTAAAAAACCTATACTTCTATCAAGAATTGAATATAAAAAAAAGGTAAAGGATAGGTTTATAGTCTGATATTGATATACATCTTCAGCCGACTTTCACATTTACCCCCCGATCACTGGGTCATAAGTCGTCCATTAACACTCGGCGCAAAATGCAGCCACGGCACATTGGCTTATTTCCCTCACAGGTACCCATTTATACACCTGGGTGGAGAGGAGCAAACGTGTGATAAATTTTTTGCCCAGAAAAATTCCAATGGTCTGGGCAGGATTCAAACTAGGGACCTCACGATCTCAAAGCCAGCGTCCTACCACTAGACCACTGCTCCCACTAAATAAAGGCATTGGTACAACAAATTAAGAAAACATTGGATATTATAAACAAAGCAACATTGTTTTACTATACAAATTTACTTATTAGTTGTCAGAAACTTATCCAGTGATTTAAGTTTGTAAATTGTTGAATGTATTATATATTTCAAACTTCAAATACTGCACAACGCGTTTCATAGACAGCCCTCAAAATGACTTGTCCAATTTGTGGCAATCGATATTACTGTTAGAAATACAGTTATGCATGAAAAGCATGGAACTTGTGAAAGTCACCTCTGTCGGTTTATGAATAGAGTGACATTTTATCACCGTAATTCAATAACTCAATAAGTTCTTATATTGTACACTGCAGATATGGAGTTACTGAACTAAGGTGACGCTTTGTCTTGACCGTCGTAAAATTCTATAACTTTAAAACAATCGCACACTGGAATCCCAGCCAAAACAATGGTCATGTGAAGCTAAATAAGGATTCACTTTTACTTTCAAGACCTTGAAAGCAAGGCTCAGATTGGTTGGAGGAAAGGTCACCAGAAGATAACCTTCTATTGGTCGTCCTCAGATCCTAAAGCGTAGCGTATTTTAGGATGTGATTTTAATACCATTGAATAAAAAATCGTGTGTGCAAGCCAATCATTGATAACTTGTTGATGTTTTTTTCACACACAAGGGGCAATAACTCTGGTGTTTCTGGACAGAACATGCTTATGTTCGACTTCAACTGTTATCTTACGTTCATAGACAAACTGTGCACAATTGGTGAAGATTGGATGAGAAATGAAGTCTCTATCCAGAATAATGTCCATTTTTTTTTTTTTCACAAAGGGCTATAAATCCGGTGTTTCTGGCCCGATTTTGCTTATATTCTACTTCACCTTTAATTTTATGGTCATACACAAACTGTGCAAGATTGGTGAATATTGTATGAAATGTGAAGTCTCTATCCTGAACAAAGGGCAAAAACTTTGTTTCTGGCCCGATTTTGTTTATATTCAACTTGACCTGTAATCTTATGGTCATAGACAAACTGTGCAAGATTGGTGAAAAATGAAGTCTCTATCTTCTGGACAGAACATGCTTTTAGATTCGACTTCAACTGTAATCTTACGTTCATAGACAAACTGTGCACAATTGGTGAAGATTGGATGAGAAATGAAGTCTCTATCCTGAATAATGTCCATTTTTGTACATTTTCACAAAGGGCTATAAATCCGGTGTTTCTGGTCCGATTTTGCTTATATTCTACTTTACCTTTAATTTTATGGTCATACACAAACTGTGCAAGATTGGTGAATATTGTATGAAATGTGAAGTCTCTATCCTGAACAAAGGGCAAAAACTTTGGTGTTTCTGGCCCGATTTTGTTTATATTCAACTTGACCTGTAATTTATGGTCATAGAAAAACTGTGCAAGATTGATGAAAAATGAAGTCTCTATCCTGAATAATGTCCATTTTTGTATATTTTTTCATAAACAAAGGGCAATAACTCCAGTGTTTGAAACACTATCTGGCCCATTTTTGGCACCTGCTGAGATCTGATGGTCAAACACAAACTTTGAAAGTTTGGTTAAGATTGGATGGACAATAAAGTCTGTATGTTGGAAAAAGGCATTTTTGCAGTATTTTTGCATGAAAAAAGGGGCCATAACTCTAGTGTTACTGGTGTGATCTGGCCCAATAACAATCCCATCCGAGATTTTATGGTCATGCACAAACTGTGCAAGTTTGGTTAAGATTGGATAAAAAGTTGTTGACCAGGGGCGGATCCAGCGTTTCAGGTTAGGGGGGCGTAAACTTTTGATCGTGCAGTAGTACTCCCTTTATGTTGTCTGTGGGTCTGCAGTGATCAGCTACAGATCCGTATCAAAGATATATGAAAAATGATTGCAAATCATCTTCATTGTTATCATCATCATCACCACCATCAAATGCACTTTGTTTCAATGAATAAATTAATACTTCACCGTATTATGTTCAAAAGACTTGTTGGTTCATCTGTATATCATGCACCTGTTTTTGCAGTAAATTGCCCTTGTTTGATATGCCTGTCCACTAAATACTTATCTGACATTCAATGTTATATATCAGGAACATCTTTTAACATGTAAAATCTGTAGCTGACTACATTCAAACACACACGCACCGAAGTGTATTGGTCTCTTTTCGAAGTGAATGTCAATAAATAACTCGCATTTTCACAGTCATGCTCATCAATTGTCTTCAAATGTGCTATGCACTGTTGTTTTTTTTGTCATGGAACCGAACTAACGGACAGTCAGACGAACATGTTTATTTACGCGAAATATTGTGAAAAGATACTCGTATGATTGCGTTGAGAAATTATAGGGCAAGTGATGCCCACATTGTGTCAAATTTGCTAAATTATTAAGGGACATGTTCACAGATTGCCAAATTGACCATTTTTCAACTTTTTGTCACCGATTCCAAAAATAAAAGAACAGTGTATACAAGAGAGCAAACTGACACTACGGACCTAGAAATATACTGTAAAAACCATTTCGTTTATGAGTAATCATCAGTTAAAATTGATACAATTATAAAGCGTTAGTAACGCTAAATGATTAGATAATTTGGAGTGGTTCTGTTGTTTTCATTGAAACTGTTGACATCACGTGGAACACTTACATGAAGTAAATAATAAAAAATGTTACACAGAAGTCGGAATGGCAGAGTGGTTAAGGCGATAGCCTTTTATACCGGAGGTCCCGGGTTCGAACCCCGATGGGACCAATTTTTTCTTTTCTTTTTTTTTTTAAATACTTTTTTTGTTATTATATAGTTTAGCTTTTTAGTTCCGATGCTTAAATCTGTCAAGTTAAGACATTTAATGGCATACTTAAAAAAAAAAGCGAAAATCTTTTAACAAATCCCTTTAATATTTATTGAGACAAATTGTTTAAACTTGAAACTATAAATTGATTTGGCTTGAATGTCAACTTTAAATCATATTTATTGGAAAAGTAGAAACGTCTTTTATGTGGTATCCTGTGCCAACAGTGTATTATATCTGACATCTTTATATATGAACTAAAAAAAGTAAACATTATAATCCACAAATAAAGGTATATATACCCATTGTCTATAGTTTATCATTCATCGACTTTGACCCCGGTACTATGGTGTACGTAAGAAATCGTCGGAGTGGACTATGTCGCATATGTTTTACTGAAATGGATGTGTATCTTTTACCAGACTGAGGGAGCAAAGCGAGCAAAATTTTGTAAAAGCATATTTATCCAGTTTTGACCGTTTTATATATGCCCATATATGTATGGTCCGGAAATTTTAGGGGGGGGGCGCGTGCCGGGTGTGTCCCCTGGATCCGCCAGTGTTGACGGCACATGGATGACAGCCGACGCAGGAGAGGTCCACTATATAAAAAGCTCACCGAGCACTTCGTGCTCGGGTTAGCTAACAAAGGGCAATAACTCCATAAATATTGAAGAAAGAGTTGTGGTCCTTGTGCGCTGCACTTCCTCTCATTGTCCTCTATCATTATATGAAGTTTCATTTGAATCCCTTCAATACTAATGGAGTTGTGCTTTGAACAAGAAAATAAAACAAAAGGCAATTACTCAGTAAATATTGGAAAAAGAGTTGTGGTCCTTGTGCTCTGCACTTCCTCTCATTGTCCTCGATCATTATATGAAGTTTAATTTGAATACCTTCAATACTAATGGAGTTATGATCTAAACAAGAAAATTAAATAAAGGGCAATAACTCCATAAATATTGAATAAAGAGTTGTGGTCCTTGTGCTCTGCACTTCCTCTCATTGTCCTCTATGTTCACTATCATTATATAAAGTTTCATTTGAATCCGTTCAATACTAATGGAGTTATGCTCCTCACAAGAAAATTAATGCTTTACATAAGGAAATAAAACAAAGAGCAATAACTCCGTAAATATTGGAGAAAGAGTTGTGGTCCTTGTGCTCTGCACTTCCCCTCATTGTCCTCTATCATTATATGAAGTTTCATTGGAATCCCTTCAATACTAATGGAATTATGCTCCGCACAAGAAAATTAAAGGGCAATAACTCTGTAAATATTGAAGACAGAGTTGTGGTCCATGTACTCTGCACTTCCTCTCATTGTCCTCTATTATTATATGAAGTTTCATTTGAATCCCTTCAATACTAATGGAGATATGCTCCGCACAGGAAGTGTGACGGACAGTCAGACAGACGATGCGCTTACTATATACCCCCGAAGTTCCCAAGCAATTCTATTCTACAGAGCACGAATTAGCATAGAAAAATAATATTTATTATAAATGTGGATATCAGTGTACAATTTTGACTTTAGTATGTGCGGATTGTATCATGGAAAACTGAGCGATGTCATGGAAAAATAATGGAATTTTTTTTTAAACGGTTTGTATGAACCCTGACGTAGGCAGCACGCAACAATGGTAACAATGCACAGTCAGAAAGGACATTTAACAATCAACGGGGTTAAGCGGGAACGTTGTTTCTTTTCTGTTACACGAGACACTTGACTATGTAAATTGGACTAACATCAGTAATTTGGCATCAACACACCCGTCAATGTGATAAGACGAGTTACATTTACTTTTTGCAGTGCCTAATGTTGTCGTTTCTTATAATATGGCTATTCCTTTTCACAGTATAATAGGGACTTCAATAATTTATTATACAATTGAAAAAACCTTTGAGAATACAACAAATATGGTGATGATTTGTTGAACTATAGTGCCCAATGTGAAATTTCAAATAGTGTCTCAATTTACAAGTTGTACAAAATTGACATACAGGAAAATAAATCGACTGATTCTAACGAAAACGTCGCATCTGTTTAATGGCTCCGGTTTTTTTCGGGCAAAGAAGAGCGCAGATAACGTTCGTTAATATTAATGAAGAAGAGGGTCATAATGGCCCTGGGTTGATTAACTGAGTTATATAATGATAATGTCATGTAGAAATTTAATAGCGTGTTCAAAGATGATTGGAGTACGTGTATAATGTTGATAACAGACAACAGCCACGCGCTACTGACAGTCATGTTTTTTTAACAAAATCAAATAATTTAAAGAAAGATGGTTGAAGGTACCCGATGTCTCTGTGAAAGTTTCAAAAACCCGCAAGCTGTTTCAGGCAAGACATGATCAATATTCTAAAGCAACAAAAAAGGTCGACTACATATACCTGCCCCACCCCCCTGGTGGCCGTGTTTTTTTTTTACAAATATTTTTTGAAGGAATTGATTTAAGGGTCACCAAATTAAAATTTATCTGAAATTACTCGAAATCCAACCAGTGGTTACTGACAAGATTTTAAGTTTTCAATAAAGCCAATAATAAGAGAAAAAAAGGCCCCGCCCCTGGCGGTTATGTTTTTCAAGTAATCAAACTTATTTTAATAATTGTATTAGCAGACCAAATGCAACCAGTGGTTTTCCGACAGTTTTAAATATAGACATATGAAGTAAAAAGGTCCCGCCCCCGACCGTCATGTTTTTTAACAAATTATTTGGAGAATTTTGGTAGAGGACCAGCCAAAGAACATTTTTACAAAGTTTGGTTAATGTTGACGAAGGACAACGACATAACTTCACCCAAAGGTAAGCTAAAAAGGGCCATACATTTTTCCAAATAGAATCACTTGGAGTAGGAAAGACTACACTTAGCTTCTGTGAAATTTTATTTAATTTGCGAAAAGAAGAAAGTATTGCAAATTGTGTCTGCATACACACAGGCGGACAGAGCGATAGTTGTTTCAGTATATTATATTACATTCCCTAAACTTTGTTGGGTGGGAGTATAACACTGACTCTATTGTACTTATATGGAATTATTTATGCAGCGTGCTTTTTTGCCGCATTAACAAAGTCCTACATGCGTTGAAAATTTAAGGATGCGATGTTAATAACCATAGATGAAAGTTTGTTTTGTGATTCGTTCACATTCATATGACATAATTTGAGACACAAGATGAAATCCTGTTCAAAAGACGAAGTGCACATGGTCAATACCCTTACAACGTACACAATATCACTGGTTTGAGTGGCCAGTATAACCCTTATTGCCTTTGATGAGATTGTGCAAGAACATTTAAAATACCATTACGATTTACTTTGTATATAACATATCAAACAAACAAGAGGGCCACGATGGCCCTAGGTCGCTCACCACAGTTTAAGGCATCATAATGGCTTATAACAAGAGGGCCAAATGGGACTAAACCACTTACAGGAGTATAAAGATCTGGGTCTTGAAGTTTCAGGAGATTTTTATAGTCAACATAAAACATGTGACCCACAGGTAGTGGTCACTTTCTACTCCAGGGGCATAATTAGAACAATATTTGTAGGGGACCACTATACAATTTTCATGCCAAATATGAAACCTCTGGGCCTTGCGGTTTCAGAGGAGGAGATTCTCATAGCCCACTTTCCATACAAGTCTATTGAAACCATGTGACTCCAGGGTGGGGCTTCTTTTTACTCCAGGGGCATCATTTGAACAATATTTGTAGAGGACCACTATACAATGTTACATACAAAATATGAAACCTCTGGGCCTTGCAGTTTTAGAGATTTGTAAAGACCACTTGCCATATAAGTCTATACAAACCATGTGACCCCCGGGTGTGGCTAAGATTGACCCCAGTGGCATAACTTGAACAATCTTTGTAGAGGACCAATATAAGATGTTTGATACAAATTACAAAACCTCTGGGCATTAAGGTTTCAGAAAAGAAACTTTTTAAAGTCATTTAATCATTTAAGTCTATATAAACCATGTGACCCCCAGGGTGTGGCCTCTTTTTACCCACAGGGCAAAATTTGAACATTCTTTGTAGAGGACCACTATACAATGTTACATACCAAATACAAAACCTTTGGACCTTGCAGTTTCAGAGGAGAAGACTTTTATAGTCCACTTGCTGTATATAAGTCTATAGAAACCATGTGACCCCCAGGACGTGGCCAGGTTTGACCTCAGGGGCATAATTTAAACAATCCTTGTAGATAATGCACAATGTTATATACCAAATAGAAAACCTCTGTGCATTGCAGTGTCAGAGATTTTTAGTTATTTTGCTATTTAAGTCTATATTCACCATGTGACCCCTGGGGCGTAGTCACTTTTTACCCCAGGGGCATTATTTGAACAATCTTTGTAGAGGACCACTATACAATGTTACATACAAAATATGAAACCTCATGGCCTTGCAGTTCCAGAGGAGAAGATTTTTAAAGTCCACTTGCCATGTAAGTCTAAACAAACCGTGTGACTCTCAGGTCATGACCAGGTTTAATCCCAGGGGCATAATTTAAATAAGGATCACTGTACAATGTTACATACAATATATTAAACCTTGGGGCCTTGAGGTTTCAGAGATGATTTGTAGTCATTTTGCTATTTAAGTCTATACAAACCATGCGACCACCAGGGCGTGGCCAGATTTGACCCCAGGGGCATCATTTGAATAATCTTTTTAGAGGACCACTATACAATATTACATACCAAATATAAAACCGCTGGGACTCACTGTTTCATAAGAGAAGATTTTTAAAAGTCATTTTGCTATTTAAGTCTATATAAACAATGTAACCTCCAGGGCGTGGCCAGTTTTGACCCCAGGGGCATCATTTGAACAATATTTGTACAGGACCACTACAGGATGTTACATACCAAATATGAAACCACAAGGCCTTTCAGTTTCAGAGAAGATTTATGAAGTAAATTTGCTATTTACATCTATATAAACAATGTGACCCCCGGGCCTGGCCAGCTTTGAACCCAGGGGCATCATTTGAACAATCTTTGTAGAGGACCACTATGCAATGTTGCGTACCAAATATGAAACCTCCGGGCCTTGTGTTTTTAGAGAAGATTTTTAAAGTCATTTTGCTATTTAAGTCTATATAAACAATGTGACCCCCGGGGTGTTGCCAATTTTGACCCCAGGTGGATCATTTAAACAATCTTTGCAGTGGACCACTCGAGGATGCCACATAATAAAGATATGAAACCACTGGTTCTTGCGGTTTCAGAGATTTTTGCGGAAATTTTGCTATTTTAATCTATAAAAGTAATGTGACCCCCCAGGCGTGGCCAGTTTTGACCCCAGGGGCATCATTTGAACAATCTTTCTAGAGGACTCCTATACAATGTTACCAAACCAAATACCAAACCTCTGGGCCTAGTGGTTTCAGAGAAGATTTTAAAAGTCATTAAGCTATTTAAAGTCTATATAAACCATGTGACCCCCGGGACGTGGCCAGTTTTGACCCCAGGGGCATCATTCGAACAATCTTTGTAGAGGACCACTATGCAATGTTACATACTAAATATGAAACCTCTGGGCCTTGTGGTTTCAGAGAATAAGATTTTTAAATTCATTTTGCTATTTTTAAGTCTATATAAACAATGTTACCCCCAGGGCGTGGCCATTTTTGACCCCAGGAGCATCATTTAAACAATCTTTGTAGAAGACCACTAGAGGATGCCACATTCCGACTATGCAACCACTGGGCCATGCGGTTTCAGAGATTTTTGAAGTAATTTTGCTATGTAAGTCTAGATAAAAAATGTGACCCCAGGGCGTGGCCAGTTTTGACCCCAGGGGCATCAATTGAACAAACTTTGTAGAGGACCCCTATACAAGTAATTTTACTATTTAAGTCTATATAAACCGTGTGACCCCTGGGGCGTGGCCAGTTTTGACCCCAGGGACATCATTTGAAAAATCTTTGTCGAGGACCACTAGAAGATGCCACATACCAAATATGAAAGCTCTCAGCAATGCAGTTTCAGAGAAGAAGCTTTTTAAAGTTTTCACTTTTTAAATCTATTTTTAGTTCTGGTGACCTACATATGCAGCGGACAGAAACGATTTGAACAATTTTGAAAGAGGGTCACCCAAGGATCATTCCTGTGAAGTTTGGTGAAAATCTGCCCAGTGGTTTAGGAGATGTTGTTTGAATGAAAATGTTGAAGCACGACGGACGAAAGGTGATCACAAAAGCTCACCATGAGCACATTGTGTTCAGGTGAGCTAAAAAGAAGCGAGTTAAATCTGCCTCAAATGGCACACATCAAATGAAATGATCACTTGGTTAATTGTCTCTTGCTTTCCAGAAAAATCATCGTCGGTCGCATATCAGAACAGAAGAATGACTTCTGGTTGAATTTACCGGTATTATGGTACTAACAGACACTAAAGCAAGTGAACGGTCATACGCATAATATCACCATAAACGTTGATGCTCAAGTTATCTGAAAATAATTTATCATTGGTTTCATGACCTTTTTTGAAAATTATGTTTAAAATGATATAGAAGTAATTGCAATGAACAACACAAGATGCAGATATATGTGTAACGTTCTTTTACACTGTATTTTTAGTTTCTTACATGGACAACATGTACATGATGCAAATAATTATTTAATAGCAACACATATATAGCACATACGTTTATCATTAACCAAAAAATAATATTGAATTGTCTTACTAAACTAAGCAAATGAAATGTATGTACAGTATGAACAGTTAATGTTAGATGTGTGTTGCGTCAACTTGCGACTCACTTAATGTTTCTTGTGTTTCTTCTTCTTCTTGGCTGAGGAGCCTGAGTGGGACTGCTCCCCACCAGTGCCTGTAGCCAGATGCCCGCCGCCATCAGGCTTTGTGCTGCACATACGTTTATCATTAACCAAAAAATAATATTGAATTGTCTTACTAAACTAAGCAAATGAAATGTATGTACAGTATGAACAGTTAATGTTAGATGTGTGTTGCGTCAACTTGCGACTCACTTAATGTTTCTTGTGTTTCTTCTTCTTCTTGGCTGAGGAGCCTGAGTGGGACTGCTCCCCACCAGTGCCTGTAGCCAGATGCCCGCCGCCATCAGGCTTTGTGCTGCACATACGTTTATCATTAACCAAAAAATAATATTGAATTGTCTTACTAAACTAAGCAAATGAAATGTATGTACAGTATGAACAGTTAATGTTAGATGTGTGTTGCGTCAACTTGCGACTCACTTAATGTTTCTTGTGTTTCTTGTTCTTCTTGGCTGAGGAGCCTGAGTGGGACTGCTCCCCACCAGTGCCTGTAGCCAGATGCCCGCCGCCATCAGGCTTTGTGCTGCCATAGTGGGACTGCTCCGCACCAGTGCCTTTAGCCAGATGCCCGCCGCCATCAGGCTTTGTGCTGCCATAGTGGGACTGCTCCCCACCAGTGCCTGTAGCCAGATGCCCGCCGCCATCAGGCTTTGTGCTGCCATGTACATTCTCACTTGCAGATACATGTTCTTCATTCCCTGTTTTCAGATGATCTGACCTATCATCATTATCTCCATTGGAAGATTTATCTAGGTGCTTTTTGGACTTCTTTTTGTGCTTCTTTGACTTCTTGTCTGATACACTAACCTCTTCTGCATGCAGAGCTTCTACACTGTCCACTTCTTTGCCAGAATTTAGTGCATTGCTACTCTCTGTGAATTCAGTCTTAGTCTTCTTGATTTCAGTCAGACCAGTTTCAGAAGAATCAATCATGTGTTTGCGCTTCTTTTTTCTTTCCTTTTTAACTCTCCTTTCTTCAACACTGAAACATATAATGATGAAAATTGGTAAAATACAAATGCCAGTCTTTTTTATCTATTTCTTTCTATACAAAATAATTCCTTCATTTGTGACCACAAAGATAGCATGTAAGTGACACAGAAACTACAGAATGTACAAAACCGGACTTAACATATTTTCTGAATGCACCTGAAGAAATGTTTAACTATACAAGTTCTGACCGACTGTGGAATATTTTAAATGACGATTTATGTTGATAACAGGATTTATGAAACTGAAAAAATAAGTTGTAGTACTAAACTTTTAAAGTGCTTTCTATATTGTATCTATAAATAAACTGGTATGATCTGGTCAAGAAAAATCAGGACATTAAAGTATATCTGACATTACTAAAGAGAGCCCTGCATTTCCTCAGTTTAGCATTTAAAGGTTTTAGGGCTGTTCCAGGAAAAAAGGTGATGACGGGGTGGAACTCCCATCCATTAATATTCAGTTAGTGGGGGTGATAGAGGGAATAAAACAGATTATCTATGACTTTAAAAAAAAAAAAAGTTGTGTTGGTGGTACCCCATTTTTGGACTGGCGAAATGCCCCCCCCCCCCCACATCACCTTTTTCCCTGGAACAGCCCTTTAGTAAATACTAAATACTAATAGTGTTAAAATCTACACAAAAACTTCTAAAATGGGCAAGAACTGAGCCTTTCAGTGTGAACTGCCACACTACTTAAGTCTACATAGATGCCAAGTGTGATAATGGAGTATGAGCCTTTCAGTGTGAACTGCCACACTAATTAAGTCTACATAGATGCCAAGTGTGATAATGGAGTATGAGCCTTTCAGTGTGAACTGCCACACTACTTAACTCTACATAGATAATGGAGTATGAGCCTTTCAGTGTGAACTGCCACACTTCTTAACTCTACATAGATGCCAAGTGTGACAATGGAGTATGAGCCTTTCAGTGTGAACTGCCACACTTCTTAACTCCACATAGATGCCAAGTGTGATAATGGAGTATGAGCCTTTCAGTGTGAACTGCCACACTACTTAAGTCTACATAGATGCCAAGTGTGATAATGGAGTATGAGCCTTTTAGTGTGAACTGCCACACTACTTAAGTCTACATAGATGCCAAGTTTGATAATGGAGTATGAGCCTTTCAGTGTGAACTGCCACACTACTTAAGTCTACATAGATGCCAAGTGTGAAAATTGAGTATGAGCCTTTCAGTGTGAACTGCCACACTAAAGTCTACATAGATGCCAAGTGTGATAATGGAGTATGAGCCTTTCAGTGTGAACTGCCACACTACTTAACTCTACATAGATGCCAAGTGTGATAATGGAGTATGAGCCTTTCAGTGTGAACTGCCACACTACTTAAGTCTACATAGATGCCAAGTGTGATAATGGAGTATGAGCCTTTCAGTGTGAACTGCCACACTACTTAAGTGTACATAGATGCCAAGTGTGATAATGGAGTATGAGCCTTAACTCTACATAGATGCCAAGTGTGATAATGGAGAATGAACTGCCACACCACTTAACTCTACATAGATGCCAAGTATGATAATGGAGTATGAGCCTTTCAGTGTACGTACCTGAGGTCATGGCCAGGCAGGAGCTTGTTCAGGTGGGAGCGGGCCATCTGGCTGAGGTGAGATCTCAGTGTCTGCAGTCTCTCCAACACCTCCTCAGTTAGCACCTAAACAACAAGCACACCAGCCTTCATGACTTATGGACAATAAGAGCGGGCTAAAATGCCAATGTAGTTCCTTCCTCAGCAGACAGATACAATTAACTAACATATTTGTTTTATTTTTTATAGTAATGGTTTAGAATAAGATGTATACCTCCGTATCTGGTTGGATTTGCAGGACCCTCACACAGACAGAAAGTACTTCTTGTACAAATATCTTCTTCAGATCGCCAGTATCCACCGAAGACAGCACCTGTAAAATAGTTCCAAGTGTGCAGCGCATAGGCAGCTTCAACAGACACAACAAACCTCAGTGAAGGATATCTTATTACCAACGTGCATGTTTTAAATTGAATGCTTGATATAGTGAAGAACATTTCAGTTTGTTAACTTTTGTACTTCATATAGGATCAGAAACTCAAAAGCGAAAGTGTCCGACACTCGTTTGAAAGGTTTCATCAAACATTATAATTATGAATGTTATGTTTGACATTTAATATTTTAGCAGTACGACTACATTTCTGGGTATTTCATATACTTCAAACAGTTGCAATGGTTTTTAACCTGGCTACATAACTACACGGTAATTAAACAATGTTCGACACAATGCTTCTCACCAATAGAATACATGCTACCTTTGTTGCACTTGTTTTCCATCTGTTCAAAAACTCTGACCACTGATCTGCTGCGAGTTCACTGACCTGTTCATAAGAAATCATGTACAAATTGTAACAGTGAACAATTACCAACAGTTTCTATGTACACATTATAATTATAGGGATGTATTTCATTTCCTTTACACAATCTATTATCAAGCAGAAGTGATTAAACCTAAAGTAATTTAATTAGACATAACATTAAATACTTGCACATTAAGATGTTGTTCATACTTGAAATTATCGTTGCATTGTAAACATTAGTCTCCTAGGGAGACTTGCATGAAGCACATACCGACTGCTTGTTGATCATGTGAAGAAGGAAACTCGCACACTGGCTCTGTAATAAGAGGTTACAGGCCATTCGGAGTTGTAGCAAACTTCAAACAGAAATGAAATAAGAGGGCCATGATGGCCCTAGGTCGCTCACCTGAGTTTAAGGCATAATAGCTAATAACAAGAGGGAAAAATGGCACTAAACGCCTTACCTGAGTTTAAAGATCTGGGCCTTGCAATTTCAGATATTTTTTTTACTCTATATAAACCATGTGACCCACAGGGCATGGCCACCTTGTACCCCAGGGGCATAATTTGAACAATATTTGTAGTGGACTACTTTTCGATGTTACATACCCAATATGATTCCACTGGGCCTTGCGGTTTCACAGGAGATTTTTCAAGTCATTTTGCTATTTAAATGTATATAAACCATGTGACCCCCAGGGTGTGGCCAATTTTTACCCCAGGGACATCATTTGAACAATATTTGTAGAGGACCACTCCACAATGTTTCACGCAAAATATACAACCTCTGGGCCTTACGGTTTCAACAAGGAAGATTTTTAAGGCCCACTTGCCATATAAGTCTATATAAACCATGTGACCCCCGGGCCATGGCCACTTTTTACCCCAGGGGCATACTTTGAACAATCTTTGGTGAGGACTACTATACAATGTTACATATCAACTAAGAAAACACTCCAGTTGCAGAGCAGATTTTAAAGTCATTTTGCTATTTAAGTCTATATAAACAATGTGACCCCCTGGGCAGGGCCAGTTTTGACCAATGGGACATCATTGGAACAATCTTTGCAGAGGACCACTACCAAATGTCACATACCACATATGAAACCTCTACGCCTTGCAGTTTCTGAGAAGATTTTTAAAGTCATCTTGCTATTTAAGTCCATATCAACCATGTGAGCCCTGGGGTGTGGCCAGTTTTGACCCCAGGGGCATCAATTGAACAATCTTTATAGAGGTCCACTATACAATGTGACATACCAAATATGAAACCTCTGGGCCTTGCAGTTTGAGAGGAGAAGATTTTTAAAGTCATTTTGCTATACAAGTCTATATACACCATGTGACCCCTGGGGCGTGGCCAGTTTTGACCCCAGGGGTATCATTTGAACAATCTTAGTAGAGGACCACTAGAAGATGTCACATATCAAATATGAAAGCCCTGTCCAATATCTGGTACTAAAAAGTTGTTCTTCTGAGAAGAGGTCCTTGGGTAGAGACTGCCAACAAAGCATTAAGAACTTTGTTGGAGAGACATGATCTGTGTGTAGTTTATTGTGTGCTGCACACATTTAATTAAACTGTACAAATGAAAGGTTTAAAGTAGATGACTAGACTTTAGGCTCTATGCTACGTGTTTCTGTACATGTTGGTGAAACAGACTGCAGTGTCAGAGCCACAGACTCGATTGCTGCATCATTTTGTCTTACAAAAAATTGTGCAGTTCCACCTAAGTTAGACCACTTATAGATCTAATGCTATCATTTCATATTTGGCATTTCATTGCTAAATTAGCAATCTACACTTTGCCTTTATACAAATTCAATGTAGTAGATCTAAAGTGAAAATATATGACATAAGACGGTCTTATATACTAAGACTGATTGACTACATTTCAAACACATCGCCTAAACATTACATCCAGCTAATTTACTTACACAACAACATGATTGACCATGCTGGTGGATAACATTTTCTATGCATTTCAATCTCCAACGATTCTCTAAAGCACTCACAACCCTGTGTAACTGGCTAGCTGGTTTGATAAAATCCAAAAATAGCACACTGTATACACCTGTCTGGAATGTCATCTGCTGTATTGATTTTTGAGTGTTGGAGGCTTATTGAAATTAAAGTACTGCAGTATAAACAATGTGACCCCCGGGGTGTAGTCAGTTTTGACCCCATGAGCATACTTTGAACAATCTTTGTAGGGGACCACTATACAATGTTACATACCAAATATAAAACCTCTGGGCCTTGCGGATTCAGAGGAGAAGATTTTAAAAGTAATTTTGCTATTTAAGTCTATATAAACCATGTCACCCCGGGGTGTGGCCAATTTTGACCCCAGGGGCATCATTTGAACAATCTTTGTAGAGGACCATTATACACTGTTACCAACCGAATATGAAACCTCTAGGCCTTGCAGTTTCAGAGGAGAAGATTTTTAAAGTCATTTGGCTATTTAAGTCTGTATAAACCATGTGATCCCCGGATTGTTGCCAGTTTTGACCCCAGGGGCATCATTTCAACACTCTTTGTAGAGGACCACTATGCAATGCTACTTACCAAATATGAAACCTCTGGGCCTTGCGCTTTCAGAGAAGATTTTTAAAGTCATTTTGCTATATAAGTCTATATAAACCATGTGACCCCTGGGGCGTGGCCAGTTTTGACCCCAGGGGCATCATTTGAACAATCTTAGTAGAGGACCACTAGAGGATGTCACACATCAAATATGAAAGCCCTGAGCCTTGTGGTTTCATAGGAGATTTTTAAAGTTTTCACTTTTTAAATCTATTTTTTGCTCTGGTGACCTACATATGCAGCGGACCGGAAAGATTTGAACAACTTTGAAAGAGGTCCACCCAAGGATCATTCCTGTGAAGTTTGGTGCAAATCTGCCAAGTGGTTTAGGAGGAGATGTTGTTTGAATAAAAAGTTGACGACGCATGCACACACGCACGCACACGCACGACGGGCGATCACAAAAGCTCACCATGAGCACTTTGTGCTCAGGTGAGCTAAAAAGGCTGAATTTGAATACACTGTAACTCCATTATATCGCGATTCGCGGGGTCCACGGATCGCGATATATCCGGATCGCGATATAACTTGCCTGGCCATTCAGTACATATAAATGTATACACTAGCCTGTTTTTCCCCGATCTCAAACATAAATGTAATTAAGTAAATAACTCACCCTTTTCAATGTAGTTAACATCCATTATGTATTAAATCCATATATAAAATATTCCATTTATATATGAAAATATAAATATAATATTATTCCTTTAATTCCGTTGAATAAATTTCAAATCGCGTATAAAAATATAAGTCCGAAACGCCTATCAGAATTTCACTATTCACGTGAAGTAAACATAAATTCTATTAACAATTACAACACACATGTATTTCGTGTAAACTCTTTGTTCTGTTTGAAAAAGCGCGCGAAAAATTGCTGACAATCATGTACACCGTCACGTCGTCCGCATGGAAAGCGTGGGTGTACTGATCGCCATATAAAAACTTTGTAGCGCAGAGAACATTAAGATCTTTACTTTCGTATAAAAGTTTCGTAGCACACAGCAACACAAATTAGGTGTCTATATCGCGAACGATAGGCGGTTAGCATTTCTCCTGAAACAGAAATGAAACAGATAACCCGTATCGATTATGTTATTGTCATTCAGAAAGCTCAGTATTGATTTATGACATACAGTTACTGTATACACCCTCCACATGGACTGCGTGTAATTCGGGCGGTTATTAGAGCGACAGCAGTGAAAGGACGTTGTCATGGGTGGCACGCGCCCTGTAAGCTGATGTCAAACTGTTACACTTTGATGTTGAGCGTGTCGGCGTATTGTTTGTCGCACTACAAGAGTGTGAATAAAAGAGACGCCGTGAAGGCTCGAAAATCTGGATCAAACTGGATTTATTTATGAGCATTTGGTAATAGGAAAATATTGAAGTACATGAAAAAAAATCGGGATCCACCACCGATTCGCGATATATTGGACATCGCGATATAACGGATCGCGATATAGCGGATCTGCAGTGTATGTAATAAATATTGAATGAGTAGCAGTGTTTGCCTAAACATGAAGATTTGGACTCCTGATAAAGCAAGTATTACTGTGTACAAGTGAACTAGATCCCAACCCGCGGTGAGTACCTTCATGTATGCTTTACACTCATGAGACTCCAGGGCAGTCAGGAGATCCTCGGTCAAAGGCCACAACAGCGACTGGAACATACATGCATATAGACTTGTAGGGTAGAGCCATTTCTTCAAAGTGAGATAAGAATTGGTGATATCACAAAGCATCTCAGTTTTCTTTTTTTTATCCCAATGTTAGATTTGACATTCATATGACATTCACCATTGCAGCAAGTCACTGCTACATATGATAGCATATTACTGAAATAACGGGTCAGGTTTGTTATTTGAACAAAAATACACACAAACCAACCTGGCTGAAAGTCAAATTTACCATATTTGTTGAAACATGTTGACTAATATTTGGGTGTTCATAAAGCCTTAAAAGCAATGCTATAGCGAAACATAATTTTCTTAAGCAATATATTCAAATTTGTAGCGGTTGGATAATTTAGCAAATGCCAGTGCAAGCCCTGTACACACTTAATAATGCATCATAAGTAAATGTTAGAAAGTTCAGAACTGCACCATGATAGCAGGCAGCTCAATGGACTTACCGTGAATCGCTGTAGCAGCACATGGAGCAAGGCAGCGGGGCAATGAGCCTTCTTATTGTGCAGCAGATCAAACACCGCACTTCTCACCATGGCAACCACTCTGTCACTCTGACTGCCTGCACTCTGAACACAAGATGCATGACCCGATAACTTTTTTTAAAGCAATGTTGGAAAACAGGCAATGTAAAAATAACATTTCTTCACTGATTTAACATAACATTTGTTGTGTAATGGTACTGTTACTGAATTACTGTACAACAAACATCCAATGAGTGTGAATAGTTCTTATACTGTGTGAAACCCTTGCTTACATAAGGCTGCTGGGCAGCGGCAGCTCTAGTTTTCAGAGGGGAGACACTGGTCTGCTCCAGTAGGGTCCGGATCACCAGAATACAGCACTTGGACACATCCGTTACCAAGTCAGGCAGGGAAACTGCAATAAGGGCAGTGGTATTTTATGTACTTATTAGTCAATGGATTAAAGGTTAAAGCAAAGAAAATTAAGTTAAACAAAGACAATTAAAGCACAAGGTACTACCCATACCTATCTAAATCGGGTGGTAAACCATGCAGTATGAAAGATACAGATATGCATCTGCATTGAAAACAGCACAGTCTGTAGATTTCTTTTTGTATTGAGAGATTGGAATGTTGGCTATTTATACTTCATATGGTTTTCTATTTTATGTTCACAATAAACTACATAATTTTGATTGCTGGTTTCAGCTACATCCAAGTTTGAACAAAGTTTATAATACTGAAGACACTCCAGGTATTCATGCATTCATTATAACAGAAAAATGGATGATTTGCGCCAATGTTACAGCAGAGACACTTGAACTGCAGTCAATACAACTCCCTTACTTTTACTGCCCAGAGTGGTCACAGCGAAGCATATACCTTTAGTAAAGACCCATCACTTAAGCGTACTTGTTCACGCAAGGCTATACCGTATTTAATGTTTTTGGACAGTTAAAAACAATTATTGTCCAAATATTAAGAGTCCCAAAAAAACAATTGTTCGAAATCTGTCCAAAAACAAAGCATCTGCAATATGGTCATAAATATCAACAAGAGCTGTCAGAGGACAGCGCGCTCGACTATTCGGTATTTCAGTTAGTACATTTTTTGGAAATTGGAAGGGGCATATATTTGTTCAAATACAAAAATGAATTATGACAATTATTTCATCAAATTATTCAAAGTTTCAAGTGAAAACCTTATGTACTAGTAGCTGACAACTTGTTTAGTTGTGAAGTTGTAAGAGTTTTGAATATAAACTTTAACCAGAAAATATATGTGAAAAAGGGACAAAACTCTGTAAAAATGCAAAAGAGAGTTATAGGGAGGATTGCTCCTGATACTGGAGTTGATGACAAAGGTAAGTTCCAATTTTCAAGTGAAAAACCTCTGTAGTTCTGAAGTTACAAAAGTTTTGAATATAAACCAAAAAATCTATGTGAAAAAGGGGCATAACTCTGACAAAATACAAAACAGAGTTATATGAAATGTTGCCCCTGACACTGGAAATGATGACAAAGGTGTATTCCAAGTTTCAAGAGAATAACTTTACTTATGTAGTTCTGCAGTTACAAAACTTTTGAATATTAACTTTAACCAGAAAAGCTATGTGAATAAAGGACATAACTCTGTCAAAATACAAAAGTTATAGGGAATGTTGCCCCTGACACTGACAAAGGTATATTTAAGTTTTAAGTGAATAACTTGCGCAGTTTTGAAGTTATAAAACTTTTGAATATAACTTAAACCAGAAAATTTATGTAAAAAATAGGCATAACTCTGTCACATACAAAACAGAGTTATGGGGAATGCAGTCCCTGATACTGGAGTTGATGATAAAGGTATACGCCAAATTATAAGTGAATATCATAGTTTTGAAGTTACAAGACTTCTGAATAACAAGAAACGAGGAAATTCCACGAAAACCAAATTTTTCGAACGAAATGCATTAAAGTCAGCACAAAAATAAAATGTTTGGTAATGGTGACCTTGACCCCACCAATCCCACACGCAATCCCAGGCATAGTCTAGATATACGGTATCTACATATGAAGTTTCATTAAAATATCTCAATGGGTTATCAAGTTATTGAACCGAAACCGTTTTTCTATTTTTTAGTTACAGTTACCTTGACCTTGATCCCACCCACCCCATACACAATCCCAAGTGAGGTCTCAATATAAGGTATACATGTATGAAGTTTTATTGAAATATCTCAATTCGTTCTAAAGTTATTGAGGGGAAACCATTTTTCTATTTTTAGTAACAGTGACCTTGACCCCACCCCATACGCAATCCCAAGCAAGTCTTGATATAAGGTATCTATGTATGAAGTTTCATTAAAAATATCTCAATCCTTTCTCAAGTTATTGAGCAGAAGCCATTTTTCTATTTTTAGTAACAATGACCTTGACCCCACCCATCCCATATGCAATCCCAAGTGAGGTCTCGATATAAGGTATCAACATATGAAGTTTAATTACAATATCTCAATGTGTTATCAAGTTATTGAATGGAAACTGTTTTTCTATTTTTAGTTACAGTGACCTTGACCTTATCCCACCCACCCCATACACAATCACAAGTGAGGTCTCGATATAGGGTATCTACGTATGAAGCTTAAATAAAATATCTCAATGCGTTTTTAAGTTATTGTGGGGAAACCGGTTTTTCTATTTTTAGAAACAGGTGACCTTGACCCCACCCACCCAATATGCAATCCCAAGCGAGGTCTCGATATAAGGTATATATGTATTAAGTTTCATTAAAATATCTCAATGCGTTCTCAAGTTATTGAGCAGAAACTGTTTTTCTATTTTTAGTAACAATGACCTTGACCCCACCCACCCCATATGCAATCCCAAGTGAGGTCTCGATATAAGGTATCAACATATGAAGTTTAATTACAATATCTCAATGTTTTATCAAGTTATTGAATGGAAACCGTTTTTCTATTTTTAGTTACAGTGACCTTGACCATTATCCCACCCACCCCATACACAATCACAAGTGAGGTCTCGATCTAGGGTATCTATGTATGAAGTTTAAATAAAATACCTCAATGCGTTCTTAAGTTATTGAAGGGAAACCGGTTTTTCTATTTTTAGTAACAGGTGACCTTGATCATGACCCCACCCACCCAATACACAATCCCAAGCGAGGTCTCGATATATGGTATAAATGTATCAAGTTTCATTAAAATATCTCAATTCGTTCTGAAGTTATTGAGCGGAAACTGTTTTTCTATTTTTAGTAACAGTGACCTTGACCCCACCCACCCCATATGCAATCCCAAGTGAGGTCTCAATATAAGGTATTTTTGTATTAAGTTTCATTACAATATCTCAAAGCATTCTCAAGTTATTGATTGGAAACCATTTTTCTATTTTTAGTAACAGCGACCTTGACCACACTTACCCAATATGCAATCCCAAGCCAAATGTCGATATAAGCTATCTATGTATGAAGTTCCATTACAATAGCTCAATCTATTCTCAAGTTAGAGAGCAAAAACGAAAAGTGCTACACCCACCTGCATATCCCAATCCACAGGTACATGAAACAATAGTAACATACCCCCCCCAACTCATATACACTGGTTCTGAGTTTCTTCGAGGTAACCGTAAGTTCACAAAATGGGCGTATAATATCCAAACCTATGAATGTCAAAGCTTTAATAAGTATTCTACACAGGCAATACACTGTGGTCAGGGTTTAGATCGATCAGTGAAATAGCACAGTGATTTTCAAGTTTTCCGCCCTGGATATCCCTCGTGAGTGCATGTCAACGTAACCAAAGTTTATTGCCTGTGCAAAATAATTATAAAAGCTTTGAAATTCATAGGTTTGGATATTATACGCCCATTTTTTCAAACTTACCACACAGAAACTCGGAACCAGTGTAATTTTCTACAGGAGCTGTTGCATACCTTTCTACATTTATAGTATATATGGGTTGGGGGTTATGTGACTATTGTTTCATGTCCCTGTGTGCCAATCTAATAACTGAAATCTTTCTTCGAAAAATTTGGTTTAAAATTTTAATCAAATTCAGACGTGGACACCGACACCAATGCCGAGACGGTGGTAGTAGGAAAGCTCACCTATTCTTCGAATACTCAAGCTTAAAATCCATAAGCGCTCATTAGTATTTCTATTAGCGATTATGTTTTACATCAAGTGCTTTAGGCGTTAATTTATGACACAATACTGTATATTGAAGCCATTATACAACTTGCCAAATGGCATTCAGATTTAAGTGATTAACAATAGAGAAGAAACCTGTGAAAACTACTGTGTCTGTAAAACATTTAGTTATAATTGATGTCATTTGCCAAATTAGTATCTGTCTAGAAACATAGATCACAATTTAATTCTTTTTTCTGAAAGTGTCTGAAAACATTGATACACAAAATTACTATTTTAAAAACAAATATACTGTCGGTTTACAGTTTAAATATGTTACACAAACCTTAAGCAAGAATCCCTTCCTTACCTGTGTGTGGTCACAGAGACAGACATACCTTTGCAACCGTCCCTTACATGTGTGTGGTGAGAGAGACACTCATACCTTTTGCAAGGACCCTCTCTTACTAAAGTGTCGTCACAGATACACCTGTACCTTTGGCAAGAACCCCCTCTTACTTTTGTGTAGTCACAGAGACAGCCATACCTTTGGTAAGGACCCCCTCTTACTTGGGTGTGGTCACAGAAACAGCCGTACCTTTGGCAAGGAACCTTCCTTACTTGTGTGTGGCAACAGAGACATCTGTACATTTGGCAAGGACCCCTCTTACTTGTATGTGGTCACAGCGACAGCCATACCATTGGCAAGGACCCCTCTTACTTGTATGTGGTCACAGAGACAGCCATACCATTGGCAAGGACCCCCTCTTACTTGTGTGTGGTAACAGAGACACCCATACCTTTGGCAAGGACCACCTCTTACTTGTGTGTGGTAACAGAGACACCCATACCTTTGGCAAGGACCACCTCTTACTTGTGTGTGGTAACAGAGACAGCCATACCTTTGGCAAGGACCCCCTCTTACTTGTGTGTGGTCACAGAGACAGCCCTACCTTTGGCAAGGACCACCTCTTACTTGTGTGTGGTAACAGAGACAGCCCTACCTTTGGCAAGAACCACCTCTTACTTGTGTGTAGTAACTGAGACATCTGTACCTTTGGCAAGAACCCCCTCTTACTTGTGTGTGGTCAGAGACACCCATACATTTGCCAAGGACCCTCTCTTACTTGTGTGTGGTTAGAGACACCCATACCTTTGGCAAGGACCCTCTCTTACTTGTATGAGGTAACAGAGATACCCGTACCTTTTGCAAGGACCCCGTCTTACTTGTGTGTGGTCACAGAGACACCCATACCATTGGCAAGGACCCTCTCTTACTTGTGTGTGGTAACAGAGACAGCCGTACCTTTGGCAAGGCCCCCCTCTTACTTGTGTGTTGTAACAGAGACCGCCCTACCTTTGCCAAGGACCCCCTCTTACTTATGTGTAGTAACAGAGACAGCCATACCTTTGGCCAGGACCACCTCTTACTTGTGTGTAGTAACAGAGACAGCCATACCTTTGGCAAGGACCCCTCTTACTTCTGTGTGGTCACAGAAACAGCCATACCTTTGGCAAGGACCACCTCTTACTTGTGTGTAGTAATAGAGACAGCCATACCTTTGGCAAGGACCCCCTCTTACTTGTGTGAAGTAACAGAGACAGCCATACCTTTGGCAAGGACCACCTCTTACTTGTGTGTAGTAACAGAGACAGCCATACCTTTGCCAAGGACCACCTCTTACTTGTGTGTAGTAACAGAGACAGCCATACCTTTGGCAAGGACCACCTCTTACTTGTGTGTAGTAACAGAGACAGCCATACCTTTGGCAAGGACCACCTCTTACTTGTGTGTGGTAACAGAGACAGCCATACCTTTGGCAAGGACCACCTCTTACATGTGTGTAGTAACAGAGACAGCCATACCTTTGGCAAGGACCACCTCTTACTTGTGTGTAGTAACAGAGACAGCCATACCTTTGGCAAGGACCCCCTCTTACTTCTGTGTGGTCACAGAAACAGCCATACCTTTGGCAAGGACCACCTCTTACATGTGTGTAGTAACAGAGTCAGCCGTACCTTTGGCAAGGATCCCATCTTACTTGTGTGTGGTAACAGAGACAGCCGTACCTTTGGCAAGGACCCCTCTTACTTGTGTGTGGTAACAGAGACAGCCATTCCTTTGGCAAGGACCCCTCTTACGTGCGTGTGGTAACAGAGTCAGCCGTACCTTTGGCAAGGACCACCTCTTACTTGTGTGTAGTAACAGAGACAGCCATACCTTTGGCAAGGACCACCTCTTACTTGTGTGTGGTAACAGAGACAGCCATACCTTTGGCAATGACCACCTCTTACTTCTGTGTGGTGACAGAAACAGCCATACCTTTGGCAAGGACCACCTCTTACTTGTGTGTAGTAACAGAGACAGCCATACCTTTGGCAAAGGACCCTCTCTTACTTGTATGAGGTAACAGAGACAGCCGTACCTTTGGCAAGGACCACCTCTTACTTGTGTGTAGTAACAGAGACAGCCATACCTTTGGCAAGGACCACCTCTTACTTCTGTGTGGTAACAGAGACAGCCATACCTTTGGCAAGGACCACCTCTTACTTGTGTGTAGTAACAGAGACAGCCGTACCTTTGGCAAGGACCCCTCTTACTTGTGTGTGGTAACAGAGACAGCCATACCTTTGGCAAGGACCACCTCTTACTTCTGTGTGGTAACAGAGACAGCCATACCTTTGGCAAGGACCACCTCTTACTTGTGTGTGGTAACAGAGACAGCCATACCTTTGGCAAGGACCACCTCTTACTTGTGTGTAGTAACAGAGACAGCCATACCTTTGGCAAGGACCACCTCTTACTTGTGTGTGGTAACTGAGACATCTGTACCTTTGGCAAGGACCACCTCTTACTTGTGTGTAGTAACAGAGACAGCCATACCATTGGCAAGGACCACCTCTTACTTGTGTGTGGTAACCGAGACACCGATACCTTTGGCAAGGACCACCTCTTACTTGTGTGTAGTAACAGAGACAGCCATACCTTTGGCAAGGACCACCTCTTACTTCTGTGTGGTACAGAGACAGCCATACCATTGGCAAGGACCACCTCTTACTTGTGTGTAGTAACTGAGACATCTGCACCTTTGGCAAGGACCCCCTCTTACTTGTGTGTGGTCAGAGACACCCATACCTCTGCCAAGGACCCTTTCTTACTTGTGTGTGGTCAGAGACACCCATACCTTTGGCAAGGACCCTCTCTTACTTGTATGAGGTAACAGAGACAGCCGTACCTTATGCAAGGACCCATACCATTGGCAAGGACCCTCTCTGACTTGTGTGTGGTAACAGAGACAGCCGTACCTTTGGCAAGGCCCCCCTCTTACTTGTGTGTTGTAACAGAGACCGGCCCTACCTTTGCCAAGGACCCCCCTTACTTGTGTGTGGTAACAGAGACAGCCGTACCTTTGGCAAGAACCCCCTCTTACTTGTGTGTGGTAACAGAGACAGCCATTCATTTGGCAAGGACCCCTCTTACTTGTGTGTGGTAACAGAGACAGCCATTCCTTTGGCAAGGACCCCTCTTACTTGCGTGTGGTAACAGAGTCAGCCATACCTTTGGCAAGGACCCCCTCTTAATTGTGTGTGGTAACAGAGTCAGCCGTACCTTTGGCAAGGACCCCCTCTTACTTGTGTGTAGTAACAGAGACAGCCATTCCTTTGGCAAGGACCCCTCTTACTTGTGTGTGGTAACAGAGTCAGCCGTACCTTTGGTAAGAAATCTGTCTTATTTGTGTGTGGTCACAGACACAGCCATACCTTTGGCAGCACACTGGATCAGCAGCTGTAGGACCTCCAGCAGCTTGTCCACACTGGTGCCTGTCTCTGCATCCATCTGTAACACAACACACAGCTGTCAGTGGCATTCACCTATAAGTGCATGCAAACACACCACACGGATGTCAGTGGCACTCACCTATAAGAGCATACAAACACACCACACAGCTGTCAGTGGCTCTCATGTATAAGTGCATACAAACAGAACACACAGCTGTCAACAGCACTCACCTGTAAGTGCACGCAAACACGCCACACAGCTGTCAGTGGCACTAACCTATAAGTGCATGCAAACACACCACACAGCTGTCAGTGGCACTCACCTATAAGTGCATGCAAACACACCACACAGCTGTCAGTGGCTCTCATGTATAAGTGCATATTGACACACCACACAGCAGTCAGTGGCACTCACCTATAAGTGCATGCAAACACACCACACAGCTGTCAGTGGCTCTCATGTATAAGTGCATATTGACACACCACACAGCAGTCAGTGGCACTCACCTATAAGTGCATGCAAACACAACACAAAGCTGTCAGTGGCACTCGCCTATAAGTGCATACAAACACACCACACAGCTGTCAATGGCACTCACCTATAAGTGCATACAAACACAACACACAGCTGTCAGTGGCACTCACCTATAAGTGCATGCAAACACACCACACAGCTGTCAGTGGCTCTCATGTATAAGTGCATACAAACAGAACACACAGCTGTCAACAGCACTCACCTATAAGTGCATACAAACACACCACACAGCTGTCAGTGGCACTCACCTATAAGTGCATGCAAACACACCACACAGCTGTCAGTGGCACTCACCTATAAGTGCATGCAAACACACCACACAGCTGTCCGTGGCAATCGAAACGAAACCTGAGTGTACAGCGAGTTTACAATGGTCATTTATGGGATAGAACTTTAATATCATAATATGAATAATCACATATAATAATATAATCCATAAATATATCATACAAGTACATTCAATATTTGTTGCTAAGACTACTTCTAAGAAATGTTTCGTTGCTCAATTTTCTGACACAAGGGTAAACATTGAACACAAAATCTATTAACCGGTGTAAGTGGTGTCTGCATACTAAAAGCCACACTTTAAACAATATTGTAAATGTCAGAAAGACTGCAGATATTTTAAGTATAATTTATATATAATACTTACAAGAGGGCGACGATGACCCTAGGTCGCTCATCTGATATCTATGTATGAAATTTCATTAAAATATCTCAATAAGTTTTCAAGTTATTGAACAAAAACTGTTTTTCTATTTTTAGTAACAGTGACCTTGACCCCACCCACCACATACATACAGCAAGGTCTCAATATATGGTATCTATGTATGAAGTTTCATTAAAATATCTCAACTCGTTCTTAAGTTATTGAGCGTAAACCATTTTTCTACTTTTAATAACAGTGACCTTGACCCCTCGATATAAAATATGTGTATTAAGTTTTATTAAAATATCGCAATGCTTTCTCAAGTTATTGAGCGGAAACCGTTATTCTATTTTCAGTAATGGTGACCTTGACCCCACCCACCCCATATGCAATCCCAAGCAATGTCTCGATATAAGGTACTTATGTACTAAGTTTCATTACAATAGCTCAATGCGTTCTCAAGATATTTAGCGGAAACCATTTTTCTATATTTAATAACGGTGACCTTGACCCCACCCATCCCATATGCAATCCCAATCGAGGTCTCAATATAATGTATTTATGTATTAAGTTACATTAAAATATCTCAATTCATTCTCAAGATATTGAGCGCAAACCGTTTTTCTATTTTGAGTAACAGTGACCTTGACCCCTCCCACCCCATATGCAATCCAATGCGAGGTGTCGATATAAGTTATCCATGCATTAAGTTTCATTAAAATATCTCAATGCGTTTTAAAGTTTTTGAGCGGAAACCGTTTTTCTATTTTTAGTAACAGTGGCCTTGACCCCATATGCAATCCCAATGGAGGTCTCAATATAATGTTTTAACCAAATATGAAACCTCTGGGCCTTGTGGTTTCAGAGAAGAATTTTAAAATAATTTTGCCATTTACATCTATATAAACCATGTGAGCCCCGGGGTGTGCCCAGCTTTGGCCCCAGGGACATCATTTGAACAATCTTTATAGAGGACCACTACACAATGTTACATACCAAATATAAAACCAATAGGCCTTGAACTTTCAGAGGAGAAGATTTTTAAAGTCATTTTGCTATTTAAGTCTATATAAACCTTGTGACCCCCGGGGTGTGGCCAGTTTTGACCCCAGGGGCATCACTTGAACAATCTTTGTAGAGGACCACTATAGAATGTTACATACCAAATATGAAACCTCTGGGCCTTGCGGTTTCAGAGGAGATTTTGTAGAGGACCGCTAAACAATGTTACATACCAAATATGAAACCTCTGGGCCTGGCTGTTTCAGAGAAGAATTTTAAAGTCATTTTGCTATTCAAGCCTATATAAACCACGTGACCCCCGGGGTGTGGCCAGATTTGACCCCAGGGGCATCATTTGATCAATCTTTGTAGAGGACCACTATACAATGTTACATACAAAATATGAAAACTCTGGGCCTTGCGGTTTCAGAGGAGAAGATTTTTAAAGTCATTTTGCTATTCAAGTCTATATAAACCATGTGACCCCCGGGGTGTGGCCAGTTTTGACCCCAGGGGCATCATTTGAACCATCTTTGTAGGGGACCACTATACAAAGTTACATACCAAATATGAAAACTCTGGGCCTTGCGGTTTCGGAGAAGATTTTTAAAGTCATTTTGCTATTCAAGTCTATATAAACCATGTGACCCCCGGGGTGTTGCCAGTTTTCACCCCAGGCGCATCATTTGAACAATCTTTGTAGAGGACCACTACACAATGTTCCATACCAAATATGAAACCTCTGGGCCTTGAGGTTTTAGAGGAGAAGATTTTTAAAGTCATTTTGCTATTCAAGTCTATATAAACCATGTAACCCCCGAGGTGTGGCCAGTTTTGACCACAGGGGCATCATTTGAACAATCTTTGTAGGGGACCACTATACAATGTTACATACCAAATATGAAACCTCTAGGCCTTGCGGTTTCAGAGAAGAATTTTAAAGTCATTTTGCAATACAAGTCTATGTAAACCATGTAACCCCCGGGGTGTGGCCAGTTTTGACCCCAGGGGCATCATTTGAACAATTTTTGTAGAGGACCACTAGAGGATGTCACATGTCAAATATGAAAGCTCCCAGCCTTGTGGTTTCAGAGAAGATTTTTAAAGTTTTCAGTTTTTAAATCTATTTTTAGCTCTTGTGACCTACATATGCAGCGGACCGAAATGATTTGAACAATTTTGAAAGAGGGTCACCCAAGGATCATTCCTGTTAAGTTTCGTGAAAATCTGCCCAGTGGTTCAGAAGGAGATGTTCCTTGAATGAAAATGTTGACACACGACGCACGACGGACAAAAGGCGATCCTAAAAGCTCACCATGAGCACGTTGTGCTCAGGTGAGCTTATAAAAGGAATGGAGTGTCCTGAAAATTCATGGCCTTAACTGCCTAAATTATGCTTCTGCCTGGGAATCCACATGATATCGAGTATAGAAGGATCTCTGTAAGGCTAAATAAGGCTTGTCACAGGAAACAGTGTAACCTTGGACACACATACCTTGACCGAGGAGCATGTAAGTGGTATGTGACACATCATCTGGTCATGGAAAAAAATAATCTGAAGTACCGTAATTACCCTAAGTATTGGAACACTTAAGAATAATTAAGTTTTTTATTATCCCAATATTAACGGACATAAAAAAATATTTCTCAAAATTGTGTCCCAACATCTTGGGCCATATATAATACAATCTGTTCTGCATATATCTCTGCCTTGAACCAGTTAATTAATTTTATTTCTCAGGGATAATAATTGCTAGCTTAAATATATTAAATATTCAATTATAAAAATAATTAGAAGAATTATTTTTAGTAAACTTATGTTTATAAGATCAATTGTTTCTTGCTGTGGACTTAATGGAAATTTATTGAGAAGCTCAAGTGAGAAGACAATGCTCCAGTAGAGTACACAGTTTGCACCATGTGTTAACTAAACAAAACCCCTGATAGGGTACAGTACGGTGTTTAGATAAGCAACCGCAATATACCGTGTCACAAGTCGCTATGCAACCAGCGTAGTGGCAGGGTATGGAATGTTTATACAGTAAGAACATAAGGTGTTATTTTGATGTCCCAATATTTAGGGACACCAAATAATTCAATTTTCAAATGTGTCCCAATAATAAGGGGCGTGAAAAATAATGATGTTTCCAAAAATTAGGGGTGTCCCAATACTTAGGGTAATTATGGTAATATTAAAATCCTTCAAGGCTTTTGGAAGTTATAGAGCAGAAAGAAAATTCCTTGACATTTGATCTTTAATTGTGACCTTGACCTTTGACTGAGGACCATGGGAGTTGTATACGACACATCGCCTGGTCATGGGAAACAATAATCTGAATGGTAGAGAAACAGAAATCCTTGACCTTTGACCTTGAATTGTGACCTTGACCTTTGACAGACGAGCATAGAAGTTGTAGGCGACACATTGTCTGGTCATAACATTTAAATCCCTCCAGACGTTTAGAAGTTATAAAGTGGAAACAAAAATAATTCACCTTTGACCTTGAATTGTGACCTTGACTTTTAACTGACCATCATGGGAGTTATACACTACACATTGTCTGGTCATGGGGAATAATAATCTGAGGTAATATTAAAATCCTTCCAGGCGTTAAAGAGTTACAGAGCAGAAAAAAAAATTCATGACATTTGACCTTAAATTGTGAACTTGACCTTTGACTGACGAGCATGGGAGTTGTACGCGACACATTTTCTGGTCATGGGGAACAATAATCTGAAGTTATATTAAAATCCATCTAGGCATTTAGAAGTTATGGAACGGAAACAAAAATACATGATCTTTGACCTTAAATTAAGACCTTAACCTTTGACCGACGAGTCTGGGAGTTGCACGCGACACATTGTCTGGTCATGTGGAATAATAATCTGAAGTTATATTAAAATCCATCCAGGCATTTAGAAGTTATGGAACGGAAACGAAAATTCATGACCTTTTACCTTGAATTGTGACCTTGACCTTTGACCGACGAGCATGGGAGTTGTACTCAACACATCGTCTAGTCATGGGGAACAATGATCTGTTATATTAAAATCCATCCAGGCATAAAAAAGTTAAAGAGTGGAAACGAAGTCTGGACGGACGGTACCCACCCACAGACGGACGGTGTGACTACTATATGCCCTCCTATTAGGGCATAAGTTAATGAATTGTTTTTCTCAGGCAGCCCCGGAATTTTTTTTATGGCCCGCCACAATTTTGCTTTAATGACAAAAAAAAATGTATTTACTATTTTTTTGATGATCGCAACTGGGTTTTAAAGCAGCAGTGAAGAAATATGTTAATATAAATACAACTTTGCAGAAATTGTTTCTAATAGGCATGTTACCGAACAAAATACAAGAACTACCGTAAAATCTCTATGTTTTCGGACACTTAAAAAAAAAAAAATCGTGTCCAAAAATTTCACACAAAAAATATTCCCAAATTACAGGTGTCCGAAAATTTATAGACACTATGACACTATTGCAATTATGTTCGGATTTGTCCTGTGTATAAAGTTTTTCGCCAAATATACACGGATAGTATCGATTAATGATTGCGCATGTTTGTTTAATTCTACGCCATTTAGTATTATTAATTTTTAGCAATGTTTGCAATTAATTTTAAATCATTTCATATGTATTATTTTGTTTTACAGAAAATTACGCCAAGACTGCATTTTTGTCGACCGAGTTCAAAGATTACCATCTTGTATATTATTTACCTGTAATTAATGCAATAAAAGATGCACATTATGATTTTGTTGTTTGTTCTTGAACTAAAAATCTTTAATGATTGTCTTTAACACTTTCAAAAATTCGTGCAACTTGTGATAGGGTGCGATACAACTGGAACCTGTTTGTCACACTTATTGTGTTGAGTAGGGGCATAGTACCGTAGATAAGTGAATTGTTAATTGGCACTAATTGGCATATTTAAAGACAAAATGTCACTCTATTGTTAAATACTCTGTGTTGATTTTCTCATGTTTCATGCTTTCCATCAATAACTTTACTTCTAACGGTAATATAACTGCCATCAAATGGACAAGTCATTTTAAGGGCCGTCTATGCAACATGTTGAACATTATCAGAAGTTTACAATATATAATAAATTCAACAATTTATGAACTAAAAATCACTTAGTAAGTTTTTGTCCACCAATAAGTAAATTTGCATGGAAAAACCATGCCAATTTGTTTATAATTACCTATTTTTTCTCTTGCTGTACCAATCTACAGTCTGCAAAAATGCAATTGGAACCGTTATAAACATGGACGCGTCGTTACATGTAAATTAGACGATTTATAAATGCAAAAGATTGCAGCATATTTATAAACATAAAACCACGATTTCCCCTGTTTACAATAAATGGTTGATCCTGTCATTATCAACAAAATTTAAACTACATTTGTTCAATTTTAGATACTAGCATAGATCACCGACTACAATAACGGGATTTCTCCATGCAAAAATCATGCATGGGATTAACATTCCTTTGACGGGAAACTAGGACACCCAATGTATTTAATATACGATATCACGACCGGTATACACAATCGGGTAAACCCATTACTTATGGCACATGGCTCTTTACACAATAACGCTTATGTAACGGTCCACCGCCTCCACTCATTCATCTGCCAGGTTTTATTACCTTCATCAGGTTGTAAAAACACATGTGCGATGTGTCACCGGATTAACGCAAACTGGCTAGAATTCTGCTAAAATAGAACTGTCATATAAAATGTCCGAAAATTTAGAATAATTAATTATGGGTTAAAATCAGGATGTCCGAAAATATAGTGACAAAAAATAATTATTTTGGCTAAAAAAAGAGGGTGTCCGAAAATTTATAGTGTCTGAAAACATAGAGCTTTTACGGTAGGTATGCAACGGATCCTGAAAATAGCCTCATTCTCGGTTTCATTAAAATTAACTAAAGTTCAGTTCCTCATTGGAAAATTCGGGTCGGGTCAAATAATAACCTTTTAAATCATCGTCGTCTTTCTTAAAATTCTTCTTAATCTAAAACCATATTCAGCAAATTAATAAAACCAAGACCCAATAGGCATAGGTGTTTCTATCTGATTGTTTTTTTTTTACAAATAAAAGCAAATTTTCTGTTGGCGCTCTTGGATATTGGAGTGCATTGCTGAACTAACGCCACTGAACAGCTGTATGGACGTCTACAGCCAAGGAGTTTCAAACCGTCAAGTTGAGGAAATGGGTGTGGCAGAGTGCAGCGGCTTTTAATAGGACTGAATTTAAACTCAGAGCATCTTTATTTATATGACCAAACCTAAGTAAATGTCAAATTTATCGTTAATGAACAGAAGTGATGAAATATTTACAGCGAACGAAACTATTGACGTTTGAGAGTGTGGTTATTCATCCTTTCCTTTTCCTGCACCATATATTTTCGCCGTCATATTCACACCTCGAATAATGAATCAATACCTTTAAAATGCATATATATGCATACACAAGAAGCACGTGCATTATTTCCTGCTGAATTATTACCGTAAACCCTCAGCAAAAAAACATGCAAATAACTTACTGAACAAATCTGTATTTATCGAAACGATAATACTTTGTTTTGAAAACAAAGATTTTATCCAGGTTTATTTCTTAGAACTTAAATATCCTGTAATAAAAATAATCTGTATACATGTATCTTTTCCATTCAGTTTTAACTTGATAATTTTGTTGGTTTCCTTATCATTCAACTTAAGTCATTAATTGGAAAAAATGAGATTTGGGGTAAAATACTTGTATACACTCTGAGCTGGAGGAACTGGGACCTATTCGGCTCAGAATTCTCGTTAACAAACAACAATGTTGAGGACAAAAATCAAGTGAAAATAACTATTAAGGAAACAGGTACAATTCAAACTTCATAGTTCCTTTCTAACAGTATTAGGCCAGGACTTTTTGATTTTACGGTTTACAAAACCGGCGAACATAAATTTTCCGAAAGTGAAAAAAAAAAATAATTATAATTACGATTTTTTTTTTACTGATGGGGGACGAAACGTTCAAATTTTCAAAATATTTTGAGTACGAATATAATAATTTGCTCGGTAAGTCCGTTTACTTCCGTGAAACTGCTTTTTGTTTTTGACGGTATCACACGATGATTGCCGATCGAGATCAACAAATTGTTCCGGAATTTCACGGACAATTTTTTTTAAGCAAGGCGTCCGCCATTGTTTATGTACATGTATGCCATGTAAAACCCGTGTTTTCTACAAAAGAGTGCGAAATGTCTGCTGAAACACGACGTCACGTTCCACGCATGAAAAGCATTTAAACAATAGAGTGACATTTGTCTTTAACATATGACGCGCAGGCACGATGTGCACGAGGAAAATTTCCCGCCGTTTTTGCAAGAACAAAGCATGTATATAATATAAATATATTTTAATCAAGATCTTTACAATTCACCAATTATCCAGTCAGTACTATGTTCAACAGCTGTAACGATTAAAACAGTGTTAAAACACTAAATACATGCCGATATGAACATAATTAATCGAATAAAAAAGGCTCCATCAGTAGATCGAGTGTAACCTAAAGATTCGAGAACGACGAGAATAGTGGGTTTGGACATGACGTCACTGTGCGAATGTGATGCGCACTGGACATAAACATCCGGAAAAAATCATTACTTTCAGTTTCGCAACAACAATGATGCTTTTCTTTTAAAAGGCTAGAGGTAAGTCGTTCAAACGGTGATGCTTCGTTTATTTCATTTCGTTTAAACTTGTACAAAAAATTGAAAACATCTTAGCCTTAAATTTAATAGCTAAAACGCACCAGATAACGTCATTTGACACATGCCGCAAAAAAATTTGACGTCCGGAGGGGATACCCCTCCCTAACCCACCCCTCTCGGGACGGGGACGCCAACAAAAATCCTGTGGAAGGCACTGGATGTATATTTTCAGGTGGCATTTGTAACAAATAATATCATTAGTAAAAAGATCTTCTTGCGGGGACATCGAAACGAGGATGTGGGGACAGACAGCTTTGTCTCGTATACACTTAAAAGAGAAAGTCATGGTTGCATTTTGTTGATGATATATATTTTCGCGACACAATGAGAATTTCTTATTTGCCTTGTATTTTGTTTCTGTCACAATTGTAATGCAATAATTTAACACACACTAGCAGTTCAGTTTATATCTGATAAATTTCATATATACATGAAGATTTAGCATATACACAGAGTTGAATATTTAAAAAAAAAATATGTTAAAACTGGTTTCTCATTTTTAATAAGAATTAAGACTTAATAAGAATGCAGACAATTAACGTCATATTAATTGGACTTTTCTCTTGATATAGTTAAATTTAATATGTTTTTCGAGACCTCACAGCAATTATTTTCAAAATTTGCGTTGTGTGGTTAGATTAAGCTCGTTTTGCAAAGTCTGTGTTCGGGCAGTTGTGGATTCCAGTCCTGCACAGGTTAACTCGTCTTCTTTTAAAAAGGCATCTCACTTTACATTTTGTAAATGCATACAAGTATACAACTTTGTGGTAAAATCAATTTTAATGATGCCGTTAAAATATATGCATCTATTACACTTATTTACTCTGTAAAATTCATAAATACAAATGGTTAAACTGCATATAAAACATTGGTGTAATAAAATAGTTTATACCATGTTTGACGTCTTATTCTAACTTCACATAATAGTGTGTTTTAATGTTGATATTGTTATTAATTATAAATTGCTAATGGGAAATCGTTCGTTGTGTTAAGATTTGAACACTTTTTTTTTTTCTTTTTTTTCGACCTGCCAGTGGACATGTTCCCCAAAAAATTTTGTAAACCAGAAAATAAAAAGGGACTGGCCTTACATAACTAATGTCCCATCACAACACATGTGTAGCTCTAATCCTGCTGCAAATTAGCTAAATTCTGATCTAGTTTAGATGTTTGCAGTATTACAATGACAATTAATAACAAGCGTACCAGTGAAACTGATTGATGCTGCCCAATGCGCTTTGTCAAGCAATGCAAATGCAATAAGAATGACAGATATATGAAAATGAATAAAAATCACTGGGCCAAATCTGACACCAAAACTGTATGTGAACATGTCACAAACAAGAATAATTTCATAATTCCTCTAATCTTAAAAGAAGAAACAATGTTTACTCATCGGAACAGCCCTCTAAAGGTACAAAGTCGATGTGTACTTTTACTTGTATAAATACCCGACCCGACCCGCAAATACCAGACCCGACCTGACCCAACAAAAAATTGCAACCCGTTGCATCACTAACAAGAACTACACGTTGAAATCTGTGAATAATAAACATTTTGGTAACATGCTATCGTCTATTTACTGTATGCGATGACTGGTGATGATTCTGAAGTAGACCAGGATGTACATTACAGTATATTCTGTTTGTACCAAGCGCTTTTGAACAAAACAGTACAAAATGCCTTTCGTAAAAAATAAGAAACAGATTTCGGACGAATAAACACCATAAACGTTCATAACAACTATTACCAAAATTGCAATGTATTGAATTAGATTCAATGGACAGCGTCTGATTTAATTATCGGATATACACGAATTGTGAAATTCTGTGTAAATCTCAACTTTGAAAAAAAAAGTCATATTCGATTGGGAACCTTTATAAATAATGCCTATTTGTTGATTTAAACTTTTGTTTCGTAGATGCTTTTGCTTGAGTAATAGCATTTCATATTTTTAAGAAAATCTGTGTAAATATAAGTCCTATGGAAACAAAGGAAAATGCCAGCTGCATTTTACAAGTGTTGATTTTCCTTTCCAAAAATTGTTGGTGATTTATTGCAAAAATAATTCCTATTTTTGACCGTTATAAAAAATATGAATTACGAAAAAAAAAAATTTGCAAAAAATGCTTGTTCATCATTTTTTTGATGAAAAAATGCTACATTTTGTAATCATATAAAAGTTTGGTTTTGACCATAGAAAAAAATCTGTTCCGTGAAAATTCCTGAATTTTCGATATTTAATACATAATTATATTCTTAACAAACTGCAGAAAAGAAAACAGGGGGTCACCATGCTTGTTTTCGAGAAAAAATATGTAGCGTATTGGACATTTTTCTGTAAAAAACAGGATGGAATGACAGTCATAATTTATAACAATACACTTATAAAAGTAAATATATATATATTATATATAATTATTTTAGTAACAGCAGTTGATTATGACTATGTACAAAACGTTATTACAGCCAAAACACGTTCACAATAATCACAAGCATGTGCACAGCTATATGCGAGTCCAATATTCAGTCAGCGTGTTCCTACTTTCGTTTTCAGTGTATTATCAAACTTTGGCAAATAAAATCGAGTCACAAGACACTCCTAGTATGATCTTGGCAATTATTATCAATATATCTGATTTTAGTTGGTAATTACAGTGTACACAATATTTGATAAATATTGTTATCTGTCAAAACACTGCCCATTATGAAGATTTAAATCAACACCATTGATGCGCAAAAAGATGCGAAGAAAAAACTACCGAAATTGTCTTTAAGCTGGTCATAGAAACTGCCAGAAATACTTCACAAATAGCTGATGAAGTACTACTTTATTCCTCATCAAAGATAAGTCACAATTTTCATGTCAAACCATGAAATACTGTTAACTTTTCAAACAAAGCTTTATTTCTACACTTGCTTTGACTGTTATTAGCATGCACTTCTGTTTAATGTTTACTAGCAATATACATGTATGAGGTGTTTTTAAATTCCATCCCGACAAAATAAAATTACAAATTATTGTTCAGTGTGCTTTCTTTCGATGTCCACTATTAACACAAGAGATTTTAGTCAAATTCCTCAATCCAAGAAAATTTAATCATAGACAGCTCCACATATATTGAATACTGAGTTAACAACTTCAAAAATATTGAATATGGAGTTAACAACTCAACAGATATAAAATACTGATGCAACTCTTCACTGCACTTACTATTAATGCCTTGAATATGGATACTGGTGGTTAACAGATATAAAATACTGATGTAACTCTTCTCTGCACTTACAATAAATGCCTTGAATATGGAGTTAACAGATATAAAATACTGATATAACTCTTATTTGCACTTACTATTAATGCCTTGAATATGTATGTAACAGATATAAAATACTGATGCAACTCTTCTTTGCACTTACTATTAATGCCTTGAATATGTATTTAACAGATATAAAATACTGATATAACTCTTATTTGCACTTACTATTAATGCCTTGAATAGGCCTTTCCCAAAACTAGGTGATCTCCCTTGGGAATTACCTCCCGTTATTGCGAATTCACATCCGCCATATTTGAAACCTGACTTCCGGCAACTTTTTCCCTAGCTTGCCTTATAAAGTATTATAGATCTAAGACCAAGCAGCTTTCAAAACTTGTAATGGAAATTTTTTTAAACATATGTTTTTGATTAAATATTATTAACAAACTCACAGAGCATATATGTTACAAAAATGAATTATTAGAACTAAATGTAATATTGTTTTAAACTCGTTACTAAAACCACATGTCCATATGACAGGTATCTGGAAAAAAATGTAGTCACCTTGTCTCGTCTTAAACAGTTGTTTTCCATACATAAATACCATGAATGAAAACATATTCTCTCAATGGATACTTAGTTATCTGTCATAAAAATACCAAAGCCACAAACCGCGGGGATCTTATCAAATTGCCCTTAGAACAATACCGCTAATCCGTGCAATTGCGTAATGCATTGATGATAAAGAACTACATGCAGAGACAACTAAGATGTCACACTTCGTCTCCATTGTCTGCGTCTCAAATTAAAGTTTATCTCACATTTTAAAATGTTGTTGTCTCCGTTGTTGTTCTTTGACTATCACCCTATGAAATTTTGCCAACTAATTGAACAGAACATAATTAAAAGCATTAAACATTTTTTCGAATTAATAAATTGGTTTAAATTGAAAAGTGAAATAATATAGCACAGCATTTAATTTTCACTTCTAAAGAATTGAAAGGTGGTGAACATTTAAGAGCTCATCTTGTTTTGTTTTTCTAAAACATACAGGAATTAGCTACTGCGAGAATAAAATGTTGTTTGTTTACCACGATTCCGACAGAAATGAAGAAATAATCTCAGTTGGAGTTATATACATGAAGGAAAACTACATACTTGATCAAACAGACTCAACAAGTATAAAATATTTATTCAAACGTATGTTTGACTCTTCTGTTGGCTTAGTTTATGACTTACTCTAAATTGTGTAAACTTTTTTTCAAAATGTATATATCTATGTCTGTTTTATTATAGATACTCACCCTATTATGTACATAATTATCACGACATATCTATTTCCTGGTGACATTTAGACCCATTGCGTCGGGTGTTATTTGTTTCGTTGGTTATATGAAGTTATCATGAACATTGTTTAAACACATGACACAATAATAAACCAATTACTCACTTAATCTCTTTAATACAACATCAGTTATAACATTTAATGAGGAGTGACATCATCTTTAGTTATTGTTCTATTGTGGTAACAGTAATTAAACAGATTTGTTTTGTTACATTATATTTCAAGATCAAAGCGAAGCATGTTCAAGCACCGTATAATATTTAGCACACAACACAAAAATATCTGCAGTGAAAAAAGCTTTAAAGTGAAACACAAATGTGTATGGAATGTAAATAAGAAGTTGCTGACAAAAACATCGGAATTACGCTCAAACTTTCTGTGATGATACCTTATTTTCGTAATTTTAGTCGCCAGAAGAATGTTAGCTTAGAGTTACTTAGCAAAATCATTTTACTAAAAACAGCTTTATTTATTTATTTTATTTAATAATGCAAATTTAATATAGGATGAAGGCATAAGTTGTTCAGATACTAAAATTGCTATTTTTTGTGTTTTATTGCATAATAACCGTTAAACGTACTGTGTACAGTTTGTTTGTCAATCTTCAAAGAGTAGACAATATTGTTCAAAATCAAAATAATAATTTAATTAAATTGATAAATAAAGTACATGATGTATATTAAATACGAATGTGGATATTTGTAAATTTATTTTTACGACATCAACACAATTTTAAGATTGAAAATCAAATATATTGTATGTTTTTTCGGTGAATATTAATATGCTTATTCCGCCTTATAATCAATAAAAGTCTCCGGAAGTGAACAGGGGACATCACTCCTGATTACGCAAGGGAAGTAACCAAGTTTTGAGAAAGGCCTTTATGTAGTTAACAGATATAAAATACTGATAAAACTCTTCTTTGCACTTACTATCAATTATATTATATCATTATAATAAATCAGTTTTACTTTGATCCCTTTTTTCTCCAAGTTATAATTCAAACAAACGAGCTGTCGGAGGAGGGCGCACTCGACTGTTCTTGTGCTTGTCAGAGTGACTGGCATTTTTTTCTAAAACAAGAAACAAGGATATTCCACGAAAACCTAATTTTTTGAATGAAATGCATTAAAGTCAGCACATCAATAAAATTTTTAGTAATGATGCTCTTGACCCCACCAACCCCATATGCAATCCCAAGCGAGGTCTCCATATAAGGTATCTATTTATTAAGCTTCATCAAAAAGCTCAATGTCTTCTCAAGCTACTGACCATAAACTGTTTGTCTGTTTTTAGTAACGGTGACCTTGACCCCACCCACCCCATATGCAATCCCAAGCAAGGTCTAGATATAAGATATCTATGTTTGAAGTTTCATAAAAATATCTCAATGTGTTCTCAAGCTGTCGAGCGGAAACCATTTTTTATTTTTAGTAATGGTGACCTCGACCTTGACTCCACCCACCCAATATGCAATCCCAAGTGAAGTCTCAATATAAGGTATCTATTAAGTTTCATTAAAATATCTCAATGCATTCTCACGTTATTGAGCGGAAACAGTTTTTCTATTTTTAGTAACAGTGACCTTGACCCCACCCACCCCATGTGCAATCCAAAGTGAGGTCTGGATATAAGGTATCTATGTTTTAAGTTGCATTAAAATATCTCAATGCTTTCCCAAGTTATTGAGTGGAAATCGTTTTTCTATTTTTAGTAACAGTAACATTGACCCCACCCACCCCATATGCAATCCCAAGCCAGGTCTTGGTATAAGGTATATATGTATAAAGTTTCATTAAAATATCTCAATGCGTTCTCTAGTTATTGAGCGAAAACCGTTTTTCTATTTTAGTAACAGTGACTTTGACCCTATAGGCAATCTCAAGTGAGGTCTCGATATAAGGTATGTATGTATTAAGTTTCAGTAAAATATGTCAATGCGTTCTCAAGTTATTGAGCGGAAACCGTTTTTCTATTTTTAGTAACAGTGACCTTGACCCCACCCACCCCATATGCAATACCAAGTGAGGTCTCAATATAAGGTATATATTAAGTTTCATTAAAATATCTCAATGCATTCTCAAGTTATTAAGCGAAAACAGCTTTTCTATGTTTATTAACAGTGACCTAGACCCCACCCACCCCATATGCAATCCCAAGCAAGATCTCGCTATAAGGTATCTATGTTTGAACTTTCATTACAATAGCTTAAAGGTGAAAGGCCAAGTTTTGACATACTTTTGATATTTTGTCGATAAAAGTCAGTAGATTACAATGTTGCTATGTAAAATTTGAAAATTATTAGCTTAATGCTTAAAAACGATGATTTTGTTCATCAGCAATTTCCGTACGCTGCTCGGTAATTTCCGCTGCCATTTTCTTGATGACGTAATTAATCCCCAACGCTCCATTAATAAGATAGGTTGCCATCAATACTTATGAAATTTCTTTAACAAAAATTGGCATTTAAGCAATTCTTTTAGGACAATATTTTGTTTGTAGGTATTGTAAGTTGTCGTGCTTGCATTCTGGTTACTTTAAACATGTCACAACAGCTATTTAAAATGAATTTTATTGTATAAACAACGTCTTGCGGGACGTGTAAATGGTACATTTATTAGTAGATTATGCCAGTTTTTATTTCTTACCTTAACGTTGATCATCAATCTAGCTTATCCATAATTATTTTGTGTCTTTTATGTTTCCATACAAATATAATAATAAGGAAGTATGCTTTAAAATAGAAAACTCCCATCACTTTTCAGGCAGATTACACATCGTATGTTTGGTAGTTAATCCTCTTAATTGTTTATGCTGCTCATTTATATTCATTTTTATGACTGGTTGTTTGGAATCTGTTTTCATAGATATTTTAAAATCGATTGTTATCTAACCATTTCATTTTCAACTACATTCAAGATGTCAATTTTCACAGTTGATTTGTCCTCATGCCTTGAATGAATGGCAGGTTGTACACGACCCCTAATTACGTCATGTGACAAACATGATATTGTTTGATAATTGGATACCTCTCTTACAAATGTGCGAGAACGCTTTCACAGTTTGCTAAGTGTAGTTACTATAATTATTAACATCTACAAAAGAAATAAGTTTGTGTAGTGAAAGTTTATGAATGTGAAGTATGTATGTGTCTTTTTCAAGGTGTCATGCACGTAAACTAAAAAACTTTCCCATTTCATTATGTTTCACATAGAAAAAGCATATACATGTGATATGCTGACGCACGTATATGCCAACAATTAATGTATTGTTTTTTTGCTGTTGAACAACTGATCAGCATATTACTGTACTAGAAATTGTGTTAGTGGGATTTATTTTAAGAGTTCTCAGCAACAAGCTGTATATTATTATATTAACATAATCTTTTACAATCTTTTACAATTTAATTAGTCGGGCATCTTATATAGCCATGAATCAGAATTATGTAAAACATTTGTATTAAAATAAACATTTAAAGGGCTTTGAAAAACATTAAAACACATTAAACGGAATGCAAAAAAAAAAACGCTTAAGAAATGATTAAATTTTATGTAACATAAATTATGACTGTATATCGCTGTATGATTCATATGATCTGCTCTCTGTTATTTTATACATCATGCAGCACTGAAAGTCAGAAAAAATACTCAGTAAGAACAAATTAAGATCTTATATTCATTGTATTAAATACAGATTTATAATTTTATATCAATATTATAATAAACAAATGTCATTGGTGTATATTGATTTATTAATAAAATATATTCATTTAGTTTTCACTATATTAAACATGATGTTATGTATATAATATGGCCACAGCCCAGCAATAGGCCTTTCCCAAAACTAGGTGTACTCCCTTGGAAATTACCTCCCGTTATTGCGAAATCACATCCGCCATATTTGAAACCAGACTTCCGGCAACGTTTTCCCTAGCCTGATATATTTAGTATTATAGATCTAATACCAAGAGGCTTTCAAAACTTGTAATGGAAATTTTTAAAACCATATGTTTTTGATTAAATATTATAAAAATTCATAGAGGATATATGTTACAAAAATAAATTATTAGAACTAAATGTAGTATCGTTTTACACTCATTACTAAGGCCACATATCCGTATGACAGGTATCCGGAAAAAAGTAATCTCCTTGTCTCGTCTTAAACGGTTGTTTTCCATACATAAATACCACCACATGTTCTCTCAATGGATACTTAGTTATCTGACTGAAGAGGAGGTCATAAAAATACCAAAGCCACAAACCACTGGGATCTTATCAAATTGCCCTTAGAACAATACCGCTAATCCGTGCAATTGCGTAATGCATTGATGATAAATGTTCTGTTCTGATGATAAAGATCTACATGCAGAGACAACTAACATGTCACACTTCGTCTCCATTGTCTGCGTCTCAAATTAAAGTTTATCTCACATTTTAAAATGTTGTTGTCTCCGTTGTTGTTCTTTGCCTATCACCCTATGAAATTTCACCACTTTATTGAACAGAACAGAACATAATTAAAAGCATTCAACACTTTTTCGAATTAATTAATTGGTTTAAATTGAATAATGAAATAATATAGCACAGCTTAAGGTGGTTAACATTTAAGAGCTCATCGTGTTTAGTTTTTCTAAAACATACGGGAATTACTGTAGCTGCTGCGAGAATAAAATGTTGTTTGTTTACCACGAATCCAACAGAAATGAAGAAATAATCTCAGTTAGAGTTATATACATGAAGGAAAACTAAATACTTGATCAAACAGACTTAACAAGTATAAAATATTTATTCAAACGTATATTATACTCTTCTGTTGGCTTAGTTAATTTATTGCTCTGAATTGTGTAAACTTGTTTCAAAATGTATATTTCTATGTCTGTTTTATTATAGATATTCACCCTATTATGTACATAATTATCACGACATATCTATTTCCTGGTGACATATAGACCCATTGGGTCGGGTGTTATCTGTTTCGTTGATTATATGAAGTTATCATGAACATTGTTTAAACACATGACACAATAATAAACAAATTGCTTACTTAATCTCTTTAATACAACATCAGTTATAACATTTAATGAGGAGTGACATCATCGTTAGTTATTGTAATATTGTGTTAACAGTAATTAAAAGATAGTTGTTTTGTTGCATTATATTTCAAGATTAAAGCGGACTAGCAGAGCCTGTTCAAGCTTGTATACAATTTAGCACACAACAAGAATATCTGCAACAAAAAAAGCTCTAAAGTTAAACACAAATGTGTATGGAATTCAAATAAGAAGTTGCTGCCAAAAACATCGGATGATACCTTATTTTCGTAAGTTTAGTCGCCAGAAGAATGTTAGCTTAGAGTTACTTAGCAAAATCATTTTACTAAAACAGCTTTTTATTTATTTTATTTAATAATGCAAATTTAATACATGATGAAGGCATAGGTTGTTTAGATACTGAATCGCTATTTTTGTGTTTTGTTTCATAATAACCGTTAAACGTACTGTGTACAGTTTGTTTGTCAATCTGCAAAGAGTAGACTATATTGTTAAAAATCAAAATAATTATTTAATTAAATTGATAAATAAAGTACACGATGTATATTATATACGGATGTTGATATTTGTAAATTTATTGTTACGACATCAACACAATTTTAAGATTGAAAATGAAATATATTGCATGTTTTTCTGTAAATATCAATACGCTTATCCCGCATTTGTACTCAATAAACGTCGCCGGAAGTGAACAGGGGAAATCACTCGTGATTACCCATGGGAAGTAACCTAGTTTTGGGAAAGGCCTATAGACATATACTGTGTTTAAGTGTTAGCATATTTTAACGGTAGTTTTTATATGATAAAGACTGCCTTTTAATGTTACTATTATTGGTACTTATGCCATGTTTATCATGCAGTGATTAAGTTAATGTTGTGTAATATGATTTTTGTAAGTAATAATGCATAAAGATTTTAATATCACTGACCATTTCCATTTGTGAAATTCTAGTCATTAATTTACTCAATTCTGTATTGTTGGTTTTTTATTTTTATTTTTTTCCCTCCTCCAACCAGGCACTTTTCCAAAAATGTCAGAGAACCAAGAAATAAAAAAACGCTGGCCTCAGGCTAAAATAATGCAACCAATTAGACTACGTCTAAGTCTAGTATAATTAAATGATTCGTAAACCAATAAACTAATCAGCAATCAGGATTTGCCATGCCCAAAACTTGGCAAACCTTCATATTACTTTTGACACGTTATTGTGTAGGAATACACAGGATATTGTCATCGTTGTTTGTCGGGGCCATAAAAATTTTGATTTCGGGCGTGGCAACAGCAGGAAGCCCAGACTACTAAGAAACCACTTCCATTGACCTCAAAGATGAACTATTTTAATCCTTTGTCTGATAAGTTGATAGCACAAACTGGCACTAAGTAAACAATCCCTACAGCAGATGTCTAAGACGAAGACTATGTGTAGTCTATTTTTATCAAATATTGCCAAATATTTACATTAGAATAGTAGTTTTTTTAACCTACATTTATCTGACACAATATAAATTGTGTCTTATGTTAATGTAACTTAGTGATATAACGCGATTTTTGAAGTTATTTTTATAGTCTATACATAAAACAATTAAAGCGTCACATCTGGTTTGAAACAAAATGGCATATCGATAGAAATATGCACAAAATCCTGCTGTCTTTTATGCTATAGCAGCTTAAAAAAGTGTTATTTATGAAAACTGATAGGAGAAGTTGATTTTTTATGGCTAAAACTATGTAACTAAAGAATAAATGACATTTGTTCAAATCTTGACCGTTCACCTTAGATCCATTCTGGAGTTAGAGAGCGGAAGCGAAAAGTTGAGAAACTAGCCTACCGAAAAACTTTAACCTATCTAAATACACTGTAACTCCATTTTATCACGATTCGCGGGGTCCACGGATCGCGATCGCGATATATCCGGATCGTGATATAACTTGCCAGGTCATTCAGTAGATATACATGTATACACTAGCCTGTTTTTCCCCGATCTCAAACATGAATGTAATTAAGTAAATAACTCACCCTTTTCAAAGTAGTTAACATCCATTATGTATTAAATCCATATGTAAAATATTCCATATGTATATGAAAATATAATATTATTCCTTTAATTCCGTTGAATAAATTTCAAATCGCGTATAAAAATAGAAAGTCCGAAACGCCTACCCGAATTTCACTATTAACGTGAAGTAAACATAAATTCTATGAACAATTACAACACACATGTATTTCGTGTAAATTCTTTGTTCTGTTGGAAAAAGCGGGCGAAAAATTGCTGACAATCATGTACGTCACGTCGTCCGCATGGAAAGCGTGGGTGTATTGATCACCATATAAAAACTTTGTAGTGCAGAGAACATTGAGATCTTTACTTTTGTATAAAAGTTTGGTAGAACACAGCAACAAAATCAGGTGTCTATATCGCGAACAATATGCGGTTAGCATTTCTGCTGAAACAAAAAAAGAAACAGATAAGCTGTATAGATTATATTACTGTCATTCAGATAGCTCAGTATTGATTTATGACATACAGTTACTGTATACACCCTCCACGTGGACTGCATGTAATTCGGGTGCTAAATAGAGCGACAGCAGTGAAAGGACATTGTCATGGGTGGCACGCGCGCTGTAAGCTGATGACATCAAACTGTTACACTTTGATGTTGAACGTGTCGGCGTATTATTTGTCGCACTACAAGAGTGTGAATAAAAGAGACGCCGTGAAAGCACGAAAATCCGAATCAAACTGGATTTATTTATGAGCATTTGGTAATAGGAAAATATTGAAGTACATGATAAAAAATCGGCAGCCACGGCCGTTTCACTATATATTGGACATCGCGATATAACTGATCGCGATATAGCGGATCTGCAGTGTATCTTTAATAATATATGTAAAATTTCTAAGTGTAAAAAGGCCCATAATTTTGACAAATTTCAAACTAGAGTTATCAAAATTGGCCTATGGGTTCATTTTAATATAGGGAACAATTGTTTTAAGGTTGAATGAAATCCCTCAAGCCATTCCTGACAAACTAGCTTAAAGAAAAACTTTAACCTGTCCATATAGCTTATATGTACAAATTTTAAGTGTAAAAAAGGTCCATAATTTTGACAAATTTCAAACTAGAGTTATCAAAATTTGCCTATGACTTCATTTTATTATAGGAATAAGTTTTCTAAGTTTGAATGAAATCCTCAAGCCATTCCTGAGCTTACCAAAAAACTTTAACCTGTCCATATAGCTTATATGTACAATTTCTAAGTGTAACAAGGCCCATAATTGTAAAAAATTTCAAACTAGAGTTACCAAACTTGGCCTATAGGTTCATTTTAATGTGGGGAATAAATGTTTTAAGTTTGAATGAAATCCCTAAAGCCATTCCTCAGTAACAAGCTTACCGAAAAACTTTAACCTAGCTCAGACGCCAACGTCCACGCGAGTAGAATAGCTTGCCTTTTCTTAGAAAAGTCGAGCTAAAAATGTCTCACAGGAAACACGGAAATACAGACAGAAAAAAAAAAATAACACTTACATCCAACAGATATAATATTCAAACAAATGTTATAGTTATCACACCTATGTGAAAAGAATTAATATATTCTACATGTACCTTCTTTACTTTGCACAAAAGAATGAGAGAGTTGTGAGCGCTCTTAGCAAGCGTCTGTTCATCTTGATTACGAATACCTCCCTCTACACGATCTACCAGGGGTAACAGAATCATCTGAAACAAATAACACACATCAGCTCAGTCAGCAAACTGAAAATAGACAACACAGAAGTTTAAAAACGCAAAAAGTTTCTTCTTGTGAATTTAAGTTAAACATAGAATTTAAACAAGAGGGCCCTAGGTTGCTCACCTGAGGGGCTAAGGAACTAAACTGTTTTGATCAAGTTTCATGAAGATTCAGCATAAATTATTTGGCCGCTAGTGTTCGCAAGCTTTTTTTTCAATTTGACCTGGTGACCTAGTTTTTGACCCCATGTCACCTGGTTTTGTACTTGTGTCAGATATCATTGGGACAAATGTTCTAAACAAGTTTCGTGATGATTGGCCTATAAATGTGGCCTCTGAATGTTCATAAGCCTTTTCTTCAATTTGGCCTAGCGACCTAGTTGTTTACCCCACAAGACCCAGTTTCGAACTCGTCTGAGATAACATTTAAAAAAGTGTTCTGAGCAATTTTCAAGAAGATTGGGCAAAAAATGTGACTTCTAGAGTGTTAACAAGCTTTTTCTTGAATTTGCCTTCATGACCTAGTTGTTGACCCCACATGACCCAGTGTTGAACTCCTCTGATATATCATTGGGAAAAATGTTCTGAGCAAGTTTCATGATGATTCGTCTATAAATGTAGCCTCTACAGTGTTTACAAAGTTTTCCTTCGATTTGCCCTAGTGTCCTAGTTTTTGACCCCAAATGACCCAGTTTCAAACTCGTCCGAGATATCATTGGGACAAATGTTCTGAGGAAGTTCGATGATTGAGCTATAAATGTGGCCTCCAGAGTGTTCGCAAACTTTTCTTCAATTTGGCCTGGTGAGCTAGTTTTTAACCCAACATGAACCAGTTTCAAACTTGTCCGAGATATCATTGGCACAAATGTTCTCAGCAAGTTTCATGATGATTGGGCTACAACTGTTGGCTCTAGAGTGTTCACAAACTTTTTCTTTAATTTGACCTTGTGACCTAGTTTTTTTACCCCACATGACCCAGTTTCAAACTTGTCGGAGATATCATTGGGACAAATGTTCTGGGCAAGTTTCATGAAGATTGGGCAATAAATGTGACCTCTAGAGTATTCACAAGGTAAATGTTGACGACGGACAAAAGGTGATCACAAACGTTGTGTTCAGGTGAGCTAAAAAAAAAATCTTCTAGAGGTTATTTAAGTTAAAAGACCACATCTGCAATAAAAACAGTTTGTTTTGCTTGTCACACATTTACAGCTCAAGATATATATCTCTGCACCATAATTACCACAGTCAGGGGTCTTTTTAATTGACACATGGTGCAAAGTGTGTACTCTACTGGAGCATGGTCTTCACACTTCAGCTTCTCAATTAATTACCATTAAGTACCCAGCAACAAAATAATATATCTTATAAAGATCAGTCTATTACAAATATCCCTTCAAATTATTTTGAATTTAAGATTATAAATGATATCCCTTCGAATTATTTTGAATGTAAGATTTTAATATCTTAAAGCAACTAAATTACGAAAAAAAATTCATGTATTAAACAGTACAAAACATAGGTATTTGCAGAATAGACTGTAGCATATAATTCCCTTAATTTTAGGACACAATTTTAGGAATAATTTGTCCCCAAATACCTTGAAAATAACATTTTAAATTAAGTGTCCCAAGGAGAATGCTTTATTTTATGATATTACACCTATGTACCTTAATTTAAATATGTGAAGCCTTTCATGAGATATTGTCTGGAAACCGTGTTTTTAGGGATTTTAAGTCGTAAAGGGGCCATAACTATGTCAACATTTGGTGGTTTGTATTTTATGATGTTAAACCTGCTTAGTAAAAATTATTAAATCTGTCAAGCCATTCATGAGTTATCATCCGAAACAGTGTACACAGCAGCTCCACTGTATCGTGATATGTTATTTTGTAATATCCAATATAAGACATATTGGCTGTGGATCCTGATTTTTTTTCATGTACATATAATTTTCCTATTGCTCTTGACTTTCGTAAAAAAATCTAGTTTGGTCGGGATTTTTGTGCCACCAAATTCTTCTCTTTCATAGACACATGTAATGTGCAAACAAGAGCACCGCCTACGGGTGCTGCTTGACTTTCTCGTATTTGATAGTATTCTGGCCTTTTGTTAATATAATGAATTCAGCACAGTGAGGAAGTGTATTGAATTTTAAGTCAATACCTATTTGAGAAATTTGATCTAAAGCTAAAATTCGAAGTTGTAAAAAGGGCAATAACTCAACCAAAATCCTTGATATAGTTACCTCATCTTGTCTACAGAATGGGTTTATGACTGTGATAATGTATTTTGAGTTTCTAGTCAATACCTCAAATAGTTACTCTGAAATTTGACCTAAAGCAAAAATTCTAATTTGAAAAAAGGGCAATTACTAAAAAAAATCCCTGATAAGAGTTACTCCTCTGGTCTACACAATAAATTCATGAGTGTGATCAAGTACTTTGAGTTTCAAGTCTATACCTCATACAGGTACTGAGAAATTTTACATAAAGCGAAAATTGTAAGTTGAAAAAAGGGTAATAACTCCAACAAAATCCTTGAAAGAGTTACCTCCTCATGTCTGCAGAATGGGGTCAGCACCATAAACAAGTATCTTAAGTTTCAATTCAATGTCTTTGATAGTTATTGAGAAATTTTATATTTAACCAAAAACATGTCAAAATATTCAAAGTTGTAAGTCCAAACAAGGGCAGATAACTCTGGAAATACGAATCACAGGGTTACCTGCCTTGTTGAATTTTTCGGTGTGAAAAAGTATTGAAGTTTCAAATGGATACCTCTGTTAGTTTTTTAGATATGGACTTTGATAAAAAAAACTTTACCAAAAAACTCAACCAAAAAACTTAACGCAGACACTGATGCAGACGATAGAGCGACGACAATAACTCAACTTTTTTTCTTTGAAACGTCGAGCTACAAACAAATCACCCGTCCCACTCAACATCAAAGTGTAATAGTTTGACGTCATCAGCTTATATCGCGCGTGCCACCTATGGCAACGTCTTTTTCGCGGCTGTCACTCTAATTAGCAGCCGAATGACAGCTATGGGTTGTGAAGAACGTGCTACAATAAGGGCGTGGAAGGCGTGTACAATAACTGCATGTCATAGATCAAGAACAACCTATCTGAATGACAATAATATTATCAACACGTGGGAATGTACGCCATAATGTCCTTAAATAATTTCTCTAGCTGATTTACTCTCACACATAGAACAAGTAAGGACCTGGATATATTTTCTCTACCCTGGAATCCAACTTATTGCTGGCAATTTCGGAGGCATAGTGTTAATGCTGCAGTTCTGAAAGATAATGGCAACTGCTGCGCAAAGGTTATGTCATGCTTGCCGGCTTGTTTCAAAGCGTAGAGTGTATTGCCGTTTACCCGTCCTATATTGACATTCGCTTCAGAATTTATGTTTATAGACAAACTGTGCAACTTTGGTCCAGGCTGGTTGAAAATGAAGTCCCTGTCTTGCAACAAATTCATTTTTGCATTAATTTTCACAATTAAGTGGATATAACTGCTGTGGCCTGTCTCATTTGCTGCTTGTGTTGAGATCTTATGGCTATACAAGACATGTGAAAGTTTTATCAAGATTGAATGAAAAATGAAATCTCAATGCACAAAAAAGGCAACTTTTTGCTTTTTGTTTTCACTAACAAAGAGGCCGTAACTCTAATGTTTGTCGCCCAATCTGACCCATTGTTGGCTTCTGCTGCAGTTGTATTATTACATACAAACTGTGGAAGTTTAGTCAAGATTGGAAGAAAAATAAAGTCTCTATGAACCTAAAAGGCAATTTTTGCATTTTTTTCCACATACAAGGGGCCATTACTCCGGTGTCTGTGGTCTAACCTTACCCATTTTTGGCTCCTGCCGAGATCTTTTGGTCACACGCAAACTGTGGAAGTTTGGTCAAGATTGGAAGAAAAATGAAGTCTTAAGGTAAAATGGCAATTTTTGCCTATTTTTCAATAAAAAAAGTGCTATGTCTACGACAAATTTATTTTAGGCAATATAAATTTACACCTAGTTTCGATGAACAAACATAATTTCGTTTTCGCTAAGCAAAGAATGAATTATGAATTATGTCTGTGGTCTAACCTTACCCATTTTTGGCTCCTGCAGAAATCTTTTGGTCACACGCAAACTGTGGAAGTTTGGTCAAGATTGGAAGAAAAATGAAGTCTTAAGGTAAAATGGCAATTTTTGCCTATTTTTCAATAAAAAAAGGGGGCATAACACTGGTGTTTGTGGCCCAATCCGGCCCAATGTTGACTTCTACTGAGATCTTTGATAATACACAAACCGTGGAAGTTAGGTCAAGATTGGTAGAAAAATGAAGTCTCTATGAACGAAAGGCAATTTTTGCATTTTTCCCCACAAACATGGGCCCATAACTCTAAGGTTTTTGGTCCAATTTGGCCCATTATCATTACCAACCAAGATTTTATGGTCATACACACACTGTGCAAGTTAGGTCAAGAATGAATAAAAAACATAGTCTTTATCGCGATAACAGGCCAAACAATTGACAGCATACGGACAACGCTGGAGAGGTCCCTTATACCAATAGATCACCGAGCACTTCGGTGAGCTAAAAAGGTGAGTGAATTACGTTTACTTCTTAAGGTTGCGAAAATAGGCTAGTGTACATGTATACATGTATGAATGACCTGATATGGCGCAAGTTATATTGCGATCCGGCTATATATCAATCGCTATCCATGGACATTGAGAATCGCGATATAATAAAGGTACAGAGGACTTAGAAAAATTTCAATAGGGGCCATAACTCTTGTCAACATTTAGTGGTGTGCAACAAAAGTTGAACTTGACCTGTATTGTATTATGTTACACCTATTAAAATAATTTAAATATTTTGAGCCGTTCATTAGTTATTGTAGGGAAATCATGTTTTAGGGAATTTAAGTAAAAAAGGGGCCATAACTCTGTCAAAATTTTATGGTTTTTAACCAAAGTCTAATGATGTTAAACCTGTGTAGTAAAATTAATTAAATCTATCAAGCCTTTCATGAGTTATCATCCAGAAACAGTGTATCTGGCTATATTGAGATCATGATCCATGGACCCCACAAATCTCGATATAATGGAGGTGCAGTGTATTTAGAACAATTTAAGTTCAATAGGGGCCATAGCTCTGTAAATGGTTTGTAACCAAAGTCAAACTTGACCTGTATTGTATGATGTTACACCTATATATCTAAATTTAAATATGTGAAGCCTTTCATGAGTTATTGTCCGGAAACAGTGTTTTTAGGGAATTTAAGTTGAAAAGGGGATATAATTCTGTCAACATTTAGTGGTTTGTAACGTTAGTCGAACTTGACCTGTATTTTATGATGTTACACATGTGCACCAAAAATTATTTGAATATGTCAAGCCTTCCTTGAGTTATCGTCCGGAAACCATACAAACCAACAGACCGACAAGCTCACTCTTATATACCCCCCCCTAAACTTTGTTTGTGGGGGTATAAAAAAAATACATGCAACAAACTAATTTGAATATGCAATTGATTGAGTCAATTCAATTTTAGTAACATTGCAACATTGGCCTTGCTCTTGTGCACTTAACTTACCACTTACCAACACAATTTTGCCCTATATTTTAAGTTTACAATACTTTTTCTATTAAGCTTGTTACATTTTTAACAAAGTTTACCGACAGACAAGGACCATTACATGCTTTTACACTGATAACAAATGCATCTTTAATTTCTTTCCAATAATCTACTAAAGGTCTGAGGACATTTCTTTGGATGTAGAATTGGGACTGCAGACTGACTTACCATGAGCAGTGTGGGTGGAATAGTGCTTGATCAGCATGTCCACTTACCGTAAGCAGTGTATGTGTGGGATGGTGCTTTATCAGCATGTCTACTTACCGTGAGCAGTCTGGGTGTGGGATGGCGCTTGATCAGCATGTCCCCTTACCGTGAGCAGTGTGGGTGTAGGATGGCGCTTGATCAGCATATCCACATATTGTGAGCAGTGTGGGTGGAATAGTGCTTGATCAGCATGTCCACTTACCGTGAGCAGTGTGGGTGGAATAGTGCTTGATCAGCATGTCCACTTACCGTAAGCAGTGTGGGTGTGGGATGGTGCTTGATCAGCATGTCCACTTACCGTGAGCAGTGTGTGTGTGGGATGACGCTTGATCAGCATACTCACATATTGTGAGCAGTGGGGGTGTGGGAAGGTGCTTAATCAGCATGTTCACTTACCGTGAGCAGGGAGGGTGTGTGGGATAATGCTTGATCAGCATGTCCACTTACTGTGAGCAGTGTTGGATGGTGCTTGACCAGTATGTTCACTTACTGGGAGCAGGGTGGTGGATGGTGCTTGATCAGTATGCCCACTTACCGTGAGCAGTGTGGGATGGTGCTTGATCAGCATGTCCACTTACCCTGAGCAGTGCAGGTGTGGGATGGCGCTTGATCAACAAGTCCACTCACAATGGGCAGTGTGGGTGTCGGATGGTGATCAACATGTCCACTCACAAGGATGGTGTTTGATCAGCATGTCCACTTATAGTGAGCAGGGTGGGGGTGGGATGGTGCTTGATCAGCATGTCCACTTAACGCGAGCAGTGTGGGTGGGATGGTGCTTGATCAGCATGTCCACTAATTGTGAGCAGTGGGGGTGTTTGATGGTGCTTGATCAGCATGTCCACTTACTGTGAGAAGCGTGGGTGGGATAGTGCTTGATCAGCATGTCCACTTACTGTGAGCAGTGTGGGTGTGGGATGGTGCTTGATTAGCATGTCCATTTACTGTGAGCAGTGGAGGTGTTAGATGGTGCTTGATCAGCATGTCCACTTACCGGGAGCAGTGTGGGTAGGATGGTGCTTGATCAGCATGTCCACTTATTGTGAGCAGTGGGGTTGTTAGATGGTGCTTGATCAGCATGTCCACTTTATGCGAGCAGTGGGGTGGGATGGTGCAAGATCAGCATGTCCATTTACCGTGAGAAGTGGGGTGGGATGGTGCTTGATCAGCATGTCCACTTACAGTGAGCAGTGGGGTGGGATGGTGCTTGATCAGCATGTCCACTTACTGTGAGCAGTGGGACGGGATGGTGCTTGATCAGCATGTCCACTTACAGTGAGCAGTGGAGGTGTTAGATGGTGCTTGATCAGCATGTCCACTTACCGGGAGCAGTGTGGGTAGGATGGTGCTTGATCAGCATGTCCACTTATTGTGAGCAGTGGAGGTGTTAGATGGTGCTTGATCAGCATGTCCACTTACCCGGAGCAGTGTGGGTAGGATGGTGCTTGATCAGCATGTCCACTTATTGTGAGCAGTGGGGTTGTTAGATGGTGCTTGATCAGCATGTCCACTTTATGCGAGCAGTGGGGTGGGATGGTGCAAGATCAGCATGTCCATTTACCGTGAGAAGTGGGGTGGGATGGTGCTTGATCAGCATGTCCACTTACAGCGAGCAGTGGGGTGGGATGGTGCTTGATCAGCATGTCCACTTACTGTGAGCAGTGGGACGGGATGGTGCTTGATCAGCATGTCCACTTATTGTGAGCAGTGGGTGTGTGGGATGGTGCTTGATCAGCATGTCCACTTATTATGAGCAGTGGGGGAGTGGGATGGTGCTTGATCAGCATGTCCACTTAATGCGAGCAAGGGGTGGGATGGTGCTTGATCAGCATGTCCACTTACAGTGAGCAGTGGGGTGGGATGGTGCTTGATCAGCATGTCCACTTACAGTGAGCAGTGGGGTGGGATGGTGCTAGATCAGCATGTCCACTTACCGTGAGCAGTGGGGTGGGATGGTGCTTGATCAGAATGTCCCCTTAGAGCCAGCAGTGGGGTGGGATGGTGCTAGATCAGCATGTCAACTTACAGTGAGCAGTGGGGTGGGATGGTGCTAGATCAGCATGTCCACTTACCGTGAGCAGTGGGGTGGGATGATGCTTGATCAGCATGTCCACTTACAGTGAGCAGTGGGGTGGGATGGTGCTTGATCAGCATGTCCACTTATTGTGAGCAGTGGGGGTGTGGGATGGTGCTTGATCAGCATGTCCACTTATTGTGAGCACTGGGGGTGTGGGATGGTGCTTGATCAGCATGTCCACTTAACACGAGCAGTAGGGTGGAATGGTGCTTGATCAGCATGTCCACTTGAAGTGAGCAGTGGGGTGGGATGGTGCAAGATCAGCATGTCCACTTACAGTGAGAAGTGGGGTGGGATGGTGGTTGATCAGCATGTCCGCTTACAGTGAGCAGTGGGGTAGGATAGTGCTAGATCAGCATGTCCACTTACAGTGAGCAGTGGGGTAGGATAGTGCTAGATCAGCATGTCCACTTACAGCGAGCAGTGGGGTAGGATAGTGCTAGATCAGCATGTCCACTTACAGTGAGCAGTGGGGTGGGCTGGTGCTTGATCAGCATGTCCACTTACAGTGAGCAGTGGGGTGGGATGGTGCTTGATCAGCATGTCCACTTACAGTGAGCAGTGGGGTAGGATAGTGCTAGATTAGCATGTCGACTTACAGTGAGCAGTGGGGTAGGATAGTGCTAGATCAGCATGTCCACTTACAGTGAGCAGTGGGGTAGGATAGTGCTAGATCAGCATGTCCACTTACAGTGAGCAGTGGGGTAGGATAGTGCTTGATCAGCATGTCCACTTACAGTGAGCAGTGGGGTGGGATGGTGCTTGATCAGCATGTCCACTTACAGTGAGCAGTGGGGTAGGATAGTGCTAGATCAGCATGTCCACTTACAGTGAGCAGTGGGGTAGGATAGTGCTTGATCAGCATGTCCACTTACAGTGAGCAGTGGGGTGGGATGGTGCTAGATCAGCATGTCCACTTACAGTGAGCAGTGGGGTAGGATAGTGCTAGATTAGCATGTCGACTTACAGTGAGCAGTGGGGTAGGATAGTGCTAGATCAGCATGTCCACTTACAGTGAGCAGTGGGGTAGGATAGTGCTAGGTCAGCATGTCCACTTACAGTGAGCAGTGGGGTGGGCTGGTGCTTGATCAGCATGTCCACTTACAGTCAGCAGTGGGGTGGGATGGTGCTAGATCAGCATGTCCACTTACAGTGAGCAGTGGGGTAGGATAGTGCTAGATCAGCATGTCCACTTACAGTGAGCAGTGGGGTAGGATAGTGCTTGATCAGCATGTCCACTTACAGTGAGCAGTGGGGTGGGATGGTGCTTGATCAGCATGTCCACTTACAGTGAGCAGTAAGGTGGGATGGTGATTGATCAGCATGTCCACTTACAGTGAGCAGTAAGGTGGGATGGTGATTGATCAGCATGTCCACTTATTGTGAGCAGTGGGGGTGTGGGATGGTGCTTGATCAGCATGTCCACTTATTGTGAGCAGTGGGGGTGTGGGATGGTGCTTGATCAGCATGTCCACTTACAGTGAGCAGTGGGGTAGGATGGTGCTTGATCAGCATGTCCACTTACAGTGAGCAGTGGGGTGGGATGGTGCTTGATCAGCATGTCCACTTACAGTGAGCAGTGGGGTGGGATGGTGCTAGATCAGCATGTCCACTTACAGTGAACAGTGGGGTGGAATGGTGCTTGATCAGCATGTCCACTTACAGTGAGCAGTGGGGTGGAATGGTGCTTGATCAGCATGTCCACTTACAGTGAGCAGTGGGGTGGGCTGGTGCTTGATCAGCATGTCCACTTACCGTGAGCAGTCGGGTGGGATGGTGCTTGATCAGCATGTCCATTTACAGTGAGCAGTGGGGTGGGATGGTGCTTGATCAGCATGTCCACTTAACGCAAGCAGTGGGGTGGAATGGTGCTTGATCAGCATGTCCACTTACAGTGAGCAGTGGGGTGGGATGGTGCTAGATCAGCATGTCAACTTACAGTGAGCAGTGGGGTGGGCTGGTGCTTGATCAGCATGTCCACTTACAGTGAGCAGTGGGGTGGAATGGTGCTAGATCAGCATGTCCACTTACAGTGAACAATAGGGTGGAATGGTGCTTGATCAGCATGTCCACTTACAGTGAGCAGTGGGGTGGGATGGTGCTTGATCAGCATGTCCACTTACAGTGAACAGTGGGGTGGGATGGTGCTTGATCAGCATGTCCACTTAGCGCCAGCAGTGGGGTGGGGTGGGATGGTGCTAGATCAGCATGTCCACTTACGATGAGCAGTGGGGTGGGATGATGCTTGATCAGCATGTCCACTTCAGTGAACAGTGGGGTGGGATGGTGCTTGATCATCATGTCCACTTACCGTGCGCAGTGTGGGTGTGGGATGGTGCTAGATCAGCATGTCCACTTACTGTGAGCAGTGTGGGTGTGGGATGGTGCTTGATCAGCATGTTGACGTACAGTGAGCAGTGGGGGTGTGCGATGGTGCTTGATGAGCATGTCCACTTAGCGTGAGCAGTGGGGTGGGATGGTGCTAGATCAGCATGTCCACTCACCATGAGCAGTCGGGTGGGATGGTGCTAGATCAGCATGCCACACTTACATGTACAGTGTGCAGTGGGGTGGGATGGTGCTTGATCAGCATGTCCACTTACCGTGAGCACTGGGGTGGGATGGTGCTTGATCAGCATGTCCACTTACAGTGAGCAGTGGGGTGGGATGGTGCTAGATCAGCATGTCCATTTACAGTCAGAAGTGTGGGGTGGGATGGTGCTTTATCAGCATGTACACTTACTGTCAGAAGTGTGGGGGTTGGATGGTGCTTAATCAGCATGTCCACTTACTGTCTGAAGTGTGGGGGTGGGATGGTGCTTTATCAGCATGTCCACTTACCGTGAGCAGTGTGGGTGTGGGATGGTGCTTGATCAACATGTCCACTTACTGTCAGAAGTGTGGGTGTGGGATGGTGCTTTATCAGCATGTCCACTTACCGTGAGCAGTGTGGGTGTGGGATGGTGCTTGATTAGCATGTTCACCAGATCCAGCACCCTGCAAACACAAACAGGTTACATAGCATACCAGCATATACAATTTGTTCTAGTATCTTAAACAACAAGGATATCAGTGAAAGTGATGGATGCTCCCCAATTCGCTTTGCTAAGTAATAGAATGCAATAAGAAGAGCAGAGATACTAACACCACTAGAACTGCAGGACCAAATATGCCATCAAAACTGTATTTGAGCATGACACAATTGTTCTATACAAACATACCCTTGAAGCAAAATTGTAAAACCAAAATCCTGACTCATACCAGCAAAATTAATGAAGGTGGTGGAACATTACTGTAATATGGTAATTTTATCCTGGTTATTTAAAGGGACCTGTTAAAAAATTGGCAAATTGACAATTTTCAAAATTTGTGTCATACGTCCCAAACAGAAAAATACAATATATATATATATAAACAAGCAAAATAACACTCCTGACAAAGAAAAATATTACAAATATAGTGTAGTTTACAGGCCTTTTCCCAGGCGCTGTTTAAGCGCAGCGTAACCGCTGTGCCTTAATTTCCAAAAACTTGTCGCCGCGACGCTTGATTATCCTGCGCTTGAAAATTTCATAAGCGCTTGCAACATCTGACCCAACTGTCGTCTGCTTTCAAGCTAACGACCAATCAAATCACGCCTTCGCCAATCAGCTGCTTGTGTATCGGTGTCTACACAAGACACGTGTGAGATTATCGGGTTAGGTATAGGGTACAATTATGGCTTTTATCGGCTAAGTATGGATTATTATGATCGGTATGTGGGATGTAAGTACAACTAAGGGTAGGTATTGTCTGTTTTTGATTTTAATTTATTAACGACTTTTATAAAACGGTGTTTAAAAGTACAGGTGAAGAACCGTAATATTGACGGTTTGTTTTAACTTTTGGTATTGCTAATTGGTAGTTATAACTTTGGCTTCAGCACAATGAGGAGAGTAAAGTCTGAGATTCGTGCCTCCCTGAAATCTCCTGTCCTCAACGCCCTGATGATAGTGAGCATCGAGGGCCCACCTCTAGAGGAAGTGGACTTCATCCAGATGGTGGACACATGGCATCATCAGAAACCGAGAAGAACAGGATTGTATAATGTGTTTTATATAAGTGTTGGACATTGATATTTTTGTAATAACATGCTACTTTTTTTTCCAGGATACATTTCTCTAGCCACTGGTGATGTTATATTTGATTAATTTTATAATGTGTTCATGATTGCTGATATTTTTGTGATAACATGCTACTTTTATTTTCAGGATATATTTCTCCTGCCACAGGTGTTGTTGTGTGTCTTTAATAAATTCATAAAATGTGTATTTTATGATTATGTTATATTATTATTTAATAAAAGAGAAAAAAGCTATTCTAGACTGTTTCTGTTTTTGCTTGTGTTAGCTCTGAAGCACTGTAGATTTTGATTTAGTACACATAAAAAGTAAAAACAAGAGGGCCCTGAGGGCCCTAGGACGCTCACCTGAGACCTTGTAACCCAATTGGAATTTGCATCCCCGAGGCGTGGCTTATTTTTATCCCAGGGGCATAAGTTGAACAACCTTGAACAAACCTCTGGGCCTTGCGGTTTCAGGTAAAGATTTTCTAAGTCATTCTGCTATTTAAGTCTATATAAACCATGTGACCCCGGGGTGTGGCCAGATTTGACCCCAGGGGCATAATTTGAACAATCTTTGGAGAGGACCACTATGCAATGTTACGTACCAAATATAGGAAAGCTGTGCGGTTTCAGGTAAAGATTTTTTAAGTAATTTTGCTATTTAAGTCTATATAAACCATGTGACCCCTAGGGGGGGGACCAGATTTGACCCCAGGGGTATAATTTGAACAATCTTTGGAGAGGACCACTATGCAATGTTACGTAACAAATATAGGAAAGCTGTGGGCCTTGCCGTTTCCGAGGAGAAGATTTTAAAAGTCATTTTGCTATTTAAGTCTATATAAACCAATTGACCCCCCCGGGCGTGACCAGTTTTGACCCCAGGGGCACAATTTGAACACTCTTTGTAGAGGACCACTATACAATGTTACTTAACCAAATATGAAACCTCTAGGCCTTGCGGTTTCAGAGGAGAAGAATTTTAAAGTCATTTTGCTATTTAAGTCTATATTAATCATGTGACCACTGGGGTGTGGTCTGTTTTGACCCATGGGGCATAATTTGAACAATCTTTGTAGAGTACCACTATAGGATGTTAAATACCAAATACAAAACCTCTGGGCCTTGCGGTTTCAGAGAAGAAGATTTTAATACATTTTGCTATATTTATATAAACCATGTGACCCCCTGGGCGTGGCCAGTTTTGACCCCAGGGGCATAATTTGAACAATCTTTGTAGAGGACCACTATATACCAAATATGAAACCTCTGGGCCTGGTGGTTTCAGAGGAGGAGATTTTAAAAGTCATTTTGCTATATATTCTATATAAACAATGTGACCCCCGGGGCGTGGCCGGTTTTGACCCCCGGGGGCATAATTTGAACAATCTTTGTAGAGAACCTCTAGAGGATGGCACATATTGAAAATGAAAAGTCTGAGCCTTGCGGTTTCATAGAAGAAGATTTGTTAAGTTTTCACTTTTTAAATCTATTTTTAGCTCTGGTGACCTACATATTCAGCGACCGGAAAGATGTGAACAACTTTGAAAGAGGTCCACCCAAGGATCATTCCTGTGAAGTTTAGTGAAAATCTGCCAAGCGGTTTAGGAGAAGTTGTTGTTTGAATGAAAAGTTGACGGCGCACACACGCACGCACGCACGACCAACAGCGGGCGATCACAAAAGCTCACCATGAGCACTTTGTGCTCAGGTGAGCTAAAAAATCGAAAGTGGAACGGGGTAATACCGCTCCCACCCCCACCCCCAACTGAGGCTCTTTACGCCTGTGCCTTCGAAAAATCCTGGAGAAAGGCCTGGTTTATGAAAAATCATTTATTGAAATGTGCAATATTATTACGTGCTTTTAATGCAAACATGTCAATCACTTACATAGCATTAAAACCTCACTACTGTCAGTAAGTCAGAATGGCCTAGTGGTTAGCGTGACAGATTTTTGATCGCGTCGGTCATGTGTTCCAGTGTCCCGGTGAAGGCAATTTTTTTTAAATATTTTTTTTCCTTTACATAAAAATTAATATATGTCTTTGGTCAGTCCAACTGCTTTAGTTTTCACAATTAAGACATTAAATGACACCTATCAAATTTTTTTTTTTTTTTTCGAAAATCTGTGAACAAGTCCCTTTAACTTCCATCAAGTATCACTGAATTTCATACAGCAGTTCCAGAGAAATTGAACTTACATATATGATAAAGTAGTTGCTGAGAAACATTGCGATTTTCACGACAAAATATTTTCAGTGTCAAAATACAATAGACGCGAAATTTACGATTTTGATGTGTTAAGAAGTGTATAGAAGCTTTTAAACACCATATTTTTTTTCCACAAATTAGTATCTGAATTTTTAGGTGCGCGGGGCATCCTATACCCGAGAATTTATGGTAATTGCAGAATAACTCTTGAGAAAAATAATTCAAGGGAAATGGCGTGGTTCAGTGCTCACCTTTTCTTGGTAATAAAGCTTCCCATAAAGATGTATTGAATACTGGCCAATAGGTGAGAAGAAATAACTCAGACAAGAATTGTGCACTATATACTAATATCTACTATATACTAACCAGACCCATAACTCTGAGAAAAATCATTGAAGCAGAATGTACTGGTTCAGTGCACACCACTTCTTTCTATAAAGTTTCATTGAATTCTGGCCAGTATTTGCTGAGATATGCCACACCAAGAAAACAGGACGGACGGACAGAAGGACAAAGTGGCGAGTATATGCTTTTTAGGGGAGTATAATAAAGACCTTTATTATCACAAAGAGGTCATATAATATTTGGCAGAAATAAGTTGTGTAACAAAGATTCAAAAGGATATGGAATGTTCATTTCCGTGGATGTTATCATGGGAATGATTCATTTAGAGTAAATCAACATCACTGTTGGTTATTACCATTCACCCAATACCTGTTCACTGTGAGTTGTACCTGATTTTGAATGTGTTTAGTTGCCTCTGCTTGTCCTTGTCCACTTGTTTACTCCTCTTCATGGTTCTGAATGCCGCGGCGAGAACACCGTCCAGCTGCATCATCTCAGTATCAGACAGCTCCAGCTCCTCCTAAAAACACAAACCATCAGTAAATGTCGTAATTTACTGGTCATATTACCAGGAAAGGAAGTCTCACCTTTTGGGGTTGGTAATACATTTCTCTAACAAGAGCTGTCAGAGGACAGCGCGCTCGACTTTTCTTGTGCTTGTCAGAGTTACTGGTATTTTTTGTCCAAAACAAGATCATGGAAATTCCACAAAAAACAGATTTTTCGATCGAAATACATTTAAGTCAGCACATAAATAAAATTTTTAGTAATGGCGAATTTGACCCCACCAACCCCATATGTAATCCCAAGAGAGGTCTCGATATAAGGTATCTATTTATTAAGTTTCATTAAAAATCCCTATGTCTTCTCAAGTGTAAACAGTTTGTCTGTTTTTAGTAATGGTGACCTTGACCCCACCAACCCCATATGCAATCCCAAGTGAGGTCTCGAAATAAGGTATCTATAAAGTTAAAATATCTCAATGCGTTCTCAAGTTATTGAGCTGAAACCATTTTCTATTTTTAGTAACAGTGACCTTGACCCCACCCACCCCATATGCAATCCCAAGCGAGGTCTCGATATATGGTATCTATGTATTAAGTTTCATTAAAATATCTCAATGTGTTCTCAAGTTATTGAGCGGAAATCGTTTTTCTATTTTTAGTAACAGTGACCTTGACCCCACCCAACCCATATGCAATCCCAAGCAAAGTCTCGCTATAAGGTATCTTTGTTTGAAGTTTCATGACAATAGCTAAATCCGTTCTCGAGTTAGAGAGCAGGAACGAAAAGTTTAGGAACTAGCTTACCGAACAACTTTTACTTACTGGTCATGGACGTAATTCCGGCCTGTACGTAAAAATTCGGCCACCCTTCAAAAAGCGTTTTTGCGATATAGATTAATATTGTTTTAAAACTATTAGCAAAAGAAGGTTCTATAGCAACAGACTTCTAGATTTCTCGAATCCAGTAAGGATATCGTTATTTACTTTTGAATTGAAATCTCAGTATCATAACAGGAAAAATTGAATCACGCGGGGAAACTGACATCATACGCACGCAACGAAAATATGGTGTTGCATGATTACAGGTTTTAATTTATTATTTCTTCTAACCGTTAACAAATTGTCACAAGCAACTTTGACGAAATATGACAAACCCGCTTCTATTTAAAATATAACATCACTATTTTGTCCAGACATGGTTTCTGTTTAAATTCGGTTACCTCAGATTTTCTTACAATTCTCGCAGAAGTTCATACCAACATCATTGTAAACTCTATATAGTCCCGGTGAGTTTATGTTGTAGGAACTTACTTCAGCCTAAGGGTTACACAAGGTGCCGAGAATATTCGGCCCCTAGATTGTGCGGTCCCATTCCTAGTTAGCAATTCAGTAGACAAATCGGTCCCTTTGACAATTTGGCCATTAGACATTTCGGACCGTTTATTGATTGATGTGTTTTTGATATTTCATAAATTTATATTCATATTAATATATATCTATACTTAATTGAATCATGTATTCTCTATTTTATCCATTTTAATTATAACTGTTTACTTACTAAAATAAACGCATAAACCCGCAAAGGTGAAAATTAACAGCTATACACTAAGATTTTCAAATTGAATTACCTCCCTTGAATAGAATGAAAGGAAGTTTAATGTTATTTTTAGTTCACGTCACCATTGGCTTCAGATTTTAAAAACTTGTTTTCTTTATTTTTGACATAAAATTGAAGTTAAAACAAAACAAACACAATATAAACCATCAAAAGAAAGAAATGAAACCATTTGCGGTTTACCATTGCCAACATTGGTTTAAGTTATACAGAATTTGAGGGGGGGGGGTGGGGGTTACCGGTTAAAGAAAGTCGTTTTTGTAGGATGTTTTTAGTCAAAATTGTGATTTTTGTAATCCTTGCTCGTTACTATATAGATAAGGACATTTATTTAAAAAAACTATTTTGTTATACACACTGCAGAGGAATCCAAAAAGTGGCCCATTTTTTACGTACATTTGAGCTAGGAAAATGGACTTTTTATACGTTGTTGATTTCCGTTTATATAGTTTCCATACACTTGTCCATACTGATTTAAACATACAGGTCATATGAGTTTTGAACCCAGGATTATTGATGTGAAGTTTAATTTTGATCAGTTGTATACAAGGTGATATATCAAACAAACAACCCCCAAAGTGGCCGGAATTAAGTCCATGACCAGTATCTAAACAGCTAACATGTAAAATGTCTTAGTGTAAAAAGGCCCATAATTTTGACACATTTCAAACTAGAGTTATCAAAATTGGCCTATGGGTTCATTTTAATAGAGGGAATAAGTGTTTTAAGGTTAAATGCAATCCCTTAAGCCATTCCTGAGAAACTAGCTTACCGAAAAAATACCAAAAAGCTCGATTTTATATATTTAACAAGACAATGTGTTTGATAAACACACGTGTGTTTGATAAACACAACTGCCCCCGGTTAGTGCTGGACAGCTCATTTGAATTATTCTAAGTCCAAAGTATGGTTCGGTGATATGAGTGGACTGGGGATGGTCATAAGCTACAACTGTGTAAGTATCCAAGTGCTGAAGTAAGCGGTGTTGGTGCTAGACGAAATGGTAAAATCTATTTAACCTTGTTAGGGACGGACGGACAGAAGGATGGACAGACGGACAGGACAATCACTATATGCCTCCCGCATCAAGATGCCGGGGGCATACAAACTAAGAGAAGTGCTGATTTTGCTGAGCCGGCTTTTACACATTTACCTTCATGCAGTTATTACGGATTTCTAAAAGTTGACAGGGTTATACCTTATTATTAACATTTCGTAGCGATAAATTAGCTGTTTTCACTTCAAATACATAGATTACACACAAGTCTAATATTGGAAATGCAAACTGAAATGGATTGCAACGATCAACTTTATTGGGGAACACGCATTGACGAATTGTTTGGAGACGCCATTTAGGAGTTGTGTATTGAAAATGACATTTTCAAGGTTCTGTCAATATTGACTATAGCGTGCTAAATTTTTGATAAAAAATGTTTGAGGCTCAACAAAAACTGATCCTGTGTAATGACCTTTTGTGCATTTATTTGAAATGTATTGAAATAATTGTGTTTGGATAATTTAGTGTTCCATTTATGATGTCATACCACAACCAAAGTGCGAGTTTATGTGAATATTAAAAAAATATCGTTTTTGAGATTTATAATGATTAAAAATTATAAATTATATACGTTTTTGGTATCAAATTGTTGTTTTTTTTAAATCTGATTCATTTTTCCAGAAAATGTTGACTTCAGAGTTGATTCCGAGAAATATGACGTACCTCGAAACATTGACTGATATAAACGCTAGTGACCTGATATAAAAAAATATATCAGGCACCTTTGTATCAGGCCGATACAAAGTATGGTATGATAAAACAGGAAAAAAAATTCAGCAAATTATTTCTCACAGTCAAAAACTGTGGAACTGCACCTTTAAAGCAATGTGGGATATATGCCCCACCTGCCCCAATCAAACACCATCAGATACATGTCCTCCCACCAAATGACAAAACAGGACAGAAGCCTGGGATAAATTTATTAACAGAGCGCATATCGTAAATGGCATATGTTTGGTAAGGCACATGTCAGGATACCATTCAAAGGAATGTATGCAGATGTTATGTTAAGTTATTACTGGGGCTAATTTTTTTTTAAGGCAGGATATTCAGATGACAAAACATTATTCAGATGTCTATTATGGACAGCTAGTCCACAAGAACACTCCACACTACCTGATCAGAACCGTCATCCCCTTCAGGGGCTGCAGCATCTCCAAGAGCTGCCTTCACTTTGGCTTTCAGCTCCTCAGGTACAATCAAACTCTCCTCCTCCACGCCAGAATCATCATCATCATCATCCTCATCATTGTCATCATCTTCCTCCTCATCCTCCTCGTCATCACCAATAAGGCCAGCGTCCGCCAGTCTGTGCTGGTGTTGACCACTGGTCTCCATGTCGACCTCCATGTCCGAGTCCATGCTTTCCTCCACCCCCACCACCCCGTCCTCACCGTTCAGACTCGTCTGCTGCAGGGCCTATGTGAAACAACAGAAAGGTTGTTGTGTTCAGTCTTTATATCAATGAACAAATCAAGTACCTTCACATGCAGTTCTGGTAAAAACTACCAGTCTTTCCTATTTACTATATATGTAATATATAACTGGTCGCAGCAAAGGTTCTTTTCTGTTCCTGACTAGGAGTAAGGAACAATGAAGATTTCAAGATTTTCATTGAACAGTTTAACCTTATGAACAGAACACTGAAAGGAGGCTTTTAGGACCATAAGATAGGGCTTGAACATGCATGTTGTAACATATACAACTCGAATTGTCACGAGTGACGGATATACCCCCACAATATAGCCTTGTCACAAAACTATGGCATCCAATCGAAAGAAATGGACACAGAGAGAATGCTTTAATTTGTGAATGGTAAACAGTGTATTGGGAAAAAATTAATTTAAATAGTAGCCATAGCTCTGTCAACATATAGTGGTTGGTAACCAAAGTTAAATTTGATCTGTATTTTATGTTATTATACCTGACCCTTCTGTTTTCCTTCTTTGTTCAAATAAAAACGGAGCTGTCAATAATTGGAAATATCATAGTGCAATATCACCCGCTATGATGTCCCGTCGATAAACAGACTGATCGGGGTTACTAGGCGCTTATCAAACATTTGGTAAATCACACCGTCAGGGCTCAACATGAACGGTAGTCTGACTGTCTGGGACAACCAAATTACGTAGTAACAAAATTGGATAAACAATCCAGTAGTTTCGCTGAAGTGCCTTCTAAAAGTTATAGTTTACATTCTAACAATAAAGCGCGAGGTATTCCTATACTTACATGTAATACTACACCGTACTGTTGACAAGGGAAATAAATCTTACATTTTTTAATTTGCCGCACTGACATGGTTACTCCCCTTATATATTATTTTACGTCATCATTCTCACTTGCGGTTTATTTACGTTAGTTACACATTCAAGTACCATGTCGTCTGCTTAAAATGTCAGGTTTATTTTCCTTTGGTTTTTCGTCAAAATCAGCAGAAACATCCGAAAAATCCCCTTAAGGTCGAAAAGAAACAAAATGTAATTATGAAAAGAGAAAATGCGAGTTTATATACAATTGACCATATGCATCATTAGTTTGTGTTAATTATAGTAAATGATTCTGGGGACAGTCACAGGTGACACCCCCTTTCTAGTCAGTTTTTGTGTCTATAAATGTTTGTTTAATAAATATCTTTTTAAACACTTAATTGTTGTTGTGAAATATTGTATAATTACATTTGAAGGTCAGGACAAGTAACTTTTTGGTCAGGACAAGTGAAATTTTGGGCTACTAGTCCGACCGGACAAGTGGTTTCAAAAGTTAACGTCGAGCCCTGCACCGTGTTACAAAAGCGCATTGTTTACATAGACGACATCAGTGTCAAAATGGCAAGGTTTGCCTCCGTATCTGCAAATGAACTTCTGTTATGTTGTGTGTTTGTTGTTGTATCTTCTCTTCTAATTAAATTGAATAAAGTGTATTTCTTCTACAAAATCGTTGTTTCTGTATAATAAAATAAATATTGCATTCTTTGAGGGCGATAGTGCATTTTGTCAACCCTTGAAAAATACTGTTGGTACATATTTTGGATAGTGGAAGGGGCATAAATTTTTTAAAATACCAAACTTTTAAGTGAAGCCTTGTATAGTTTATACATTTTTGGAACAAAAACTTTCACCACAAAATCTATGTAAAAAGTGTGCATAACTCTGTCAAAATACAAAACAGAGTTATGGATAATGTTGCCCCTGATACTAGAGTTGATGACAAAGGTCAGTTCCAAGTGTCAAGTGAATAATTTATGTAGTTTTGAAGTTACACAACTTTTGAATATAAACTTTTTGAAGTTACACAACTTTTGAATATAAACTTTAACCAGAAAATATATGTGAAAAAGGGGCATAACTCTGTCAAAATACAAAACAGAGTTATGGGTAATGTTGCCCCTGATACTAGAGTTGATGACAAAGCTTAGTTCCGAGTTTCAAGTGAATAAGTTTTGAAGTCACCAAACTTGTAAATATAAACTTTAAACAGAAAATCTAAGTGAAAAGGGGGCATTACTCTGTCAAAATACAAAATAGAGTTATGGGTAATGTTGCTCCTGAAACTAGAGTTGATGATAAAGGTTAGTTCCAAGTTTCAAGTGAAAAGCTTATGTAGTATTGAAGTTACAAAACTTTTGAATATTAACTTAAACAGAAAATCTATGTGAAAAGGGGGCGTAACTCAGTCAAAATACAAAAAGAGTTATGGGAAATGTTGCCCCTGATACTGGATTTGATGACAAAGGTTAGTTCCAAGTTTCAAGTGAATAACTTATGTAGTTTTGAAGTTAACAAAACTTTTGAATATAAACTTTAACCAGAAAATCTATGTGAAAAAGGGGCATAACTCTGTCAAAATACAAAATAGAGTTATGGGGAATGTTCCCCTGATACTGGAGTTGATGACAAAGTATCTTCCAAGTTTCAAGTGAATAGCTTTTGTAGTACTGAAGTCAAAAAAGTTTTGAATATAAACTTAAACCAGAAAATCTATGTGAAAAAGGGGCATAACTCTGTCAAATACAAAACAGAGTTATACGGAATGTTGCCCTTGATACTGGAGTTGATGACAAAGGTTAGTTCCACGTTTCAAGTGAATAACTTATGTAGTTTTGAAGTAACAAAACTTTTGAATATAAACTTTAACCAGAAAATCTAAGTGAAAAAGGGGCATAACTCTGTCAAAATACAAAACAGAGTTATGGGAAATGTTGCTCCTGATACTGGAGTTGATGACAAAGATATATTCCAAGTTTCAAGTGAATAACTTATGTAGTTTTGAAGTTAACAAAACTTTTGAATATAAACTTTAACCAGAAAATCTATGTGAAAAGGGGGCATAACTCTGTCAAAATACAAAATGGAGTTATGGGGAATGTTCCCCTGATACTGGAGTTGATGACAAAGGTATCTTCCAAGTTTCAAGTGAATAGCTTTTGTAGTACTGAAGTCAAAAAAGTTTTGAATATAAACTTAAACCAGAAAATCTATGTGAAAAAGGGGCATAACTCTGTCAAATACAAAACAGAGTTATACGGAATGTTGCTCTTGATACTGGAGTTGATGACAAAGGTTAGTTCCACGTTTCAAGTGAATAACTTATGTAGTTTTGAAGTAACAAAACTTTTGAATATAAACTTTAACCAGAAAATCTAAGTGAAAAAGGGGCATAACTCTGTCAAAATACAAAACAGAGTTATGGGAAATATTGCTCCTGATACTGGAGTTGATGACAAAGATATATTCCAAGTTTCAAGTGAATAACTTATGTAGTTTTGAAGTTACAAGACTTTTGAATAAAAACTCCAACCAATTCAGACGCGGACGCCTGACGCCGGGGGTAGTAGGATAGCTCACCTATTCTTCGAATTGTCGAGCTAAAAAGGCCATTACTCTGTCAAAATTTAGTGGTTTGTAACCAAAGTCTAACTTTACCCGTATTTTATGATGCTACATATGTATACCAAGAATTATTTTGAATATGTCAAGCCATTCTTTAGTTATCGTCAGGAAACCATGTTTTTAGGGAATTTAAGTCCAAAAGGTGCCATAACTCTGTCAAAATTTAGTGGTTTGTAACCAACGTCGAACTTGACCTGTATTCTATGATGTTACACATGTGTACCAAAAATTATTTGAAAATCTCAAGCCTTTCTTGAGTTATCATCCGGAAACCAACAGACAGACAGACAAGCTCACTCCTATATACCCCCCTTAAACTTCGTTTGTGGGGGTATAAATAAATATTCTCACATTTATTCAATTTCAAGAAAAACTTATTCACAAGCCCTGATCTAGTGTTTAAAGGATCAGTATATCGTTTTGTCCATGACCCAAATTAGAATCCAAAACAACATATTAATACAAGCCAAGAAAGGATGTACTATTATTCTGATATGCTTTTAACATATTTTAGTCGGGAAAAGGTTCAACCCTACCACCACAATGACAGTTCAACCCTACCTCCACAATGACAGTTCAGCCATACAAACCCAATAAAAGTTTAACCATACCTCCGCAATAAAAGTTCAACCATACCTCCGCAATAAAAGTTCAACCACACCTCCACAATGAAAGTTCAACCCTACCTCCACAATGACAGTTCTACTCTACCTCCACAATGACAGCTCTACTCTACCTCCACAATGACAGTTCTACTCTACCTCCACAATGACAGTTCAACCCTACCTCCACAATGACAGTTCTACTCTACCTCCACAATGACAGTTCTACTCTACCTCCACAATGACAGTTCTACTCTACCTCCACAATGACAGTTCTACCCTACCTCCACAATGACAGTTCTACCCTACCTCCACAATGACAGTTTTACTGTACCTCCACAATGACAGCTCTACCCTACCTCCAAAATGACAGATCTACTCTACCTTCACAATGACAGTTCTACTCTACCTCCACAATGACAGTTCTACCCTACCTCCAGAATGACAGTTCTACCCTAACTCCACAATGACAGTTCTACCCTACCTCCACAATGACAGTTCTACTCTACCTCCACAATGACAGTTCTACACTACCTCCACAATTAAAGTTCTACCCTACCTCCACAATGACAGTTCTACCCTACCACCACAATGACAGTTTCAACACTACCACCACAATGACAGTTTAACCCTATCTCCACAATAAAAGTTCAACCCTACCTCCACAATGACAGTTCAACCCTACCTCCACAATGACAGTTCAACCCTATCTCCACAATGACAGTTCAACCCTACCTTCACAATAAAAGTTCAACACTACCTCCACAATGACAGTTCAACCCTACCTCCACAATGAAAGTTCAACCCTACCTCCACAATAAAAGTTCAACCATAACTCCACAATGACAGTTCAACCATAACTGCACAATGAAAGTTCAACCCTACCCCCACAATGACAGTTCTACTCTACCTTCACAATGACAGTTCTACCCTAACTCCACAATAAAAGTTCTACCCTACCTCCACAATGAGCTGCAGTGCCTCAGGTGTGACATGTTCTGCCAGCGTTGCCATGACGATGTTGGCCACACTACGGGAAAGGGCTGACTCCTTGAACATCAAACTGAGCAGCAACTCTGTGACCACCTCTATCCAGGCTGGGCCATCTGGAACAAACAGTATCAACCATCGTACCAAAACAGCATCAACAATATGCACCAATCAATTAATGTATCAACCTATGGTAAATAAAACTTTCCAATAAAAAAAAAATGCTATGTTCCAAACATTAAATCATATCCAGCAGAATGGACTAGAAACAAAACTGTTATCATGTAATTACATTTATGTACACTAGATATATTCATCTTAAGACTTTTGTTTATAAGATGGAAACATGAAACGGTCCATCATAATAAACCTTCCTTCCTCCAGCTGATAGCTGCCAATATCATATGCAGTCCAATAATAAACGCTTAAGTATTCTGCAATTGTTGCATATTGTGTTCGTGTGTGTGGGTGATAAATCTTACTTATAGGATAACTAATAAGGTTATCTATTAACAATTTTCAACCAACAAAGAAGCTTTCAATCTAAAATGTTGAATTTATATTGTAAATTTAATAAAACAACATACTGTTTTAATGTTAATAAATGATGTTAATGCAGGCTCTGAAGCCATCAATGTTGCATGTACAAATAACAAATAACTGTACAAATAACTGCATGCAAGGTTTGCAACTGTTGGAAATCAAATTTTATCATTCAATTTTTATGGTCATACACAAACTGTTACTTTTGGTCAACATGTAATAAACAAGAGGGCCACTATGGCCCTAGGTCGCTCACCTGAGGTCTCGATGTCAGATATGTGTAATAAGTTTCATTAAAATAACGCAATGCTTTCTCAAGTTATTCAGCGGAAACCGTTTTTCTATTTTCAGTAACAGTGACCTTGACCCCACCCACCCCATATGCAATCCCAAGCAATGTCTTGATATAAGGTACTTATGTATTAAGTTTCATTAAAGTAGCTCAATGCGTTCTCAAAATATTTAGGGAAACCTCCCACCCACCCCATATCCAATCCCATGCGAGGGGCCAATAAAAGGTATCTATGTATTAAGTTTCATTAAAATATCTCAATGCGTCCTAAAGTTATTGAGGGGAAACCGTTTTTCTATTTTTAGTACAAGTGACCTTGCCCTTAACCCCACCCATCCCATATTCAATCCCAATCGAGGTCTTGATATACTGTTTTAACCAAATATGAAACCTCTGGGCCTTGTGGTTTCAGAGAAGAATTTTTAAATCATTTTGCCATTTACGTCTATATAAACCATATGAGCCCGAGGGTGTGCCCAGCTTTGACCCCAGGGGCATCATTTGAACAATCTTTATAGAGGACCACTATACATGTTACATACCAAATATAAAACCTCTTGGCCTTGAACTTTCAGAGGAGAACAGTTTTAAAGTCATTTTGCTATTTAAGTCTATAAATACCATGCAACCCCTGTGGTGTGGCCAGTTTTGACCCCAGGGGCATCACTTGAACAATCTTTGTAGAGGACCACTATACAATGTTACATACCAAATATGAAACCTCTGGGCCTTGCAGTTTCAGAGGAGATGATTTTAAAAGACATTTTGCTATTCAAGTCTACATCAACCATGTGACCCCGGTGGTGTGGCCAGTTTTGACCCCAGGGGCATGATTTGAACAATCTTTGTACAGGACCGATATACATGTTACATACCAAATATGAAACCTCTAGGCCTTGCAATTTCAGAGAAGACTTTTAAAGTCATTTTGCTATTTAGGTCTATATAAACCATGTGAGCCACAGGGTGTGGCCAGTTTTGACCCCAAGGGCATCATTTGAACAATATTTGTATAGGACCACTATACAATGTTACATACCAAATATGAAACCTCCGGGCCTTGCGGTTTCAGAGGAGAAGATTTTTAAAGTCATTTTGCAATTCAAGTCTATATAAACCATGTGACCCCGGGGTGTGGACAGTTTTGACCCCAGGGGCATCATTTGAACAATCTTTGTACAGGACCGATATACATGTTACATACCAAATATGAAACCTCTAGGCCTTGCAATTTCAGAGAAGACTTTTAAAGTCATTTTGCTATTTAGGTCTATATAAACCATGTGAGCCACAGGGTGTGGCCAGTTTTGACCCCAAGGGCATCATTTGAACAATCTTTGTATAGGACCACTATACAATGTTACATACCAAATATGAAACCTCTGGGCCTTGCGGTTTCAGAGGAGAAGATTTTTAAAGTCATTTTGCAATTCAAGTCTATATAAACCATGTGACCCCGGGGTGTGGACAGTTTTGACCCCAGGGGCATCATTTGAACAATCTTTGTACAGGACCAATATACAATGTTATATTCCAAATATAGAACCCCTAGGCCTTGCAGTTTCACAGAACAAGATTGTTAAAGTCATTTTGCTATTTAAGTCTATATAAACCATGTGAGCCCCAGGGTGTGGCCAGTTTTGACCCCAGGGGCATCATTTGAACAATCTTTGTACAGGACCAATATACAATGTTATATTCCAAATATAGAACCCCTAGGCCTTGCAGTTTCACAGAACAAGATTGTTAAAGTCATTTTGCTATTTAAGTCTATATAAACCATGTGAGCCCCGGGGTGTGGCCAGTTTTTACCCAAGGAGCATCATTGGAACAATCTTTATATAGGACCACTATACAATGTTATATTCCAAATATAGAACCTCTAGGCCTTGCAGTTTCACAGAAAAAGATTGTTAAAGTCATTTTGCTATTTAAGTCTATATAAACCATGTGACCCCCGGGGTGTGGCCAGTTTTGACCCCAGGGGCATCATTTGAACAATCTTTGTAGAGGACCACTTTAAAATGTTACTTACCAAATATGAAACCTCTGGGCCTTGCGGTTTCAGAGGAGAAGATTTTTAAAGTCATTTTGCTGTTCAAGTCTATATAAACCATGTGACCCCCGGGGTGTGGCCAGTTTTGACCCCAGGGGCATCACTTGAACAATCTTTGTAGAGGACCACTATACAATGTTACATACCAAATATGAAACCTCTGGGCCTAGCGGTTTCAGAGGAGAAGATTTTTAAAGTTATTTTGCTATTCAAGTCTATATAAACCATGTGACCCCCGGGGTGTGGCCAGTTTTGACCACAGGGGCATCATTTGAACAATCTTTGTAGAGGACCACTATACAATGTTACATACCACATATGAAACCTCTGGGCCTTGCGGTTTCAGAGAAGAAGATTTTAAAAGTCATTGTGCTATACAAGTCTATATAAACCATGTGACCCCCAGGGCGTGGCCAGTTTTGACCCCAGGGGCATAGTTTGAACAATCTTTGTAGAGGACCACTAGAGGATGTCAGATATCAAATATGAAAGCTCCAAACCTTGTGGTTTCAGAGAAGATTTTTAAAGTTTTCAGTTTTTAAATATATTTTTAGCTCTTGTGACCTACATATGCAGGGGAACAGATCGATTTGAACAACTTTGAAAGAGGTCACCCAAGGATCATTCATGTGAAGGTTGGTGAAAATCTGTCCAGCGGTTTAGGAGAAGATGTTCTTTGAATGAAAATGTTGACACACGACGGACGACGCACGACGGACAAAAGGCCATCCTAAAAGCTCACCATGAGCACGTTGTGCTCAGGTGTGCTAAAAATTGTGTGTGCAAGCCAATCATTGATAACTTGTTGATGTTTTTTTCCACACACAAGGGGCAATTACTCTGCTGCTTCTGGCCCGATCATGCTTATATTCTACTTCACCTGTAATCTTACGTTCATAGACAAACTGTGCACAATTGGTGAAGATTGGATGAAAAATGAAGTCTCTATCCTGAATAATGTCAATTTTTGTATATTTTTTTCACAAACAAAGGGCTATAAATCCGATGTTTCTGGCCCGATTTTGCTTATATTCGACTTAACCTTTAATTTTATGGTCATAGACAAACTGTGCAAGATTGGTGAAGATTTGATGAAATATGAAGTCTCTATCTCGAATAATGTCCATTTTGTAAAAAAAAAATCACAAAGGGCAATAACTCTGGTGTTTCTGGCCCATTTTTGTTTATATTCAACTTGACCTGTAATCTTAAAGTCATAGACAAACTGTGCAAGATTGATGAAGATTGGATGAAAAATGAAGTCTCAATCCTGAAAAATGTATATTTTTGCATATTTTTTTCACAAACAAAGGGCAATAACTCTGGTGTTTCTGGTCCAATCTTGCTTATATTCGACTTCAACTGTAATCTCATGTTCATAGACAAACTGTGCAAGATTGGTGAAGATGGGATGAAAAATGAAGTCGCTATCCTGAATAATGTCCATTTTTGCATATTTTTCATAAACAAAGGGCAATAACTCCGGTGTTTGGCCCATTTTTGGCGTCTGCTGAGATCTGAAGGTCACAAACAAACTGTGAAAGTTTGGTTAAGATTGGATGGAAAATAAACTCTATATGTTGGAAAAAGTCATTTTCGCACTTTTTTCCATGAAAAAGGGGCAATAACTCTAGCGTTACTGGTGTGATCTGGCCCAATAATAATCCCATCCGAGATTTTATGGTCATACACAAACTGTGCAAGTTTGGTTAAGATTGGATAAAAAGTGAAGTCTCCAGAGTGAGAACGAAACAAATTGTTGACGGCACACGGAGGACGGACGACGCAGGAGAGGTCCCGTATACCAATAGCACTTCCTGCTCAGGTGAGCTAAAAATATCAGTGAGATAAATCCTTATAACACTCACTGTGCTGGACTACTTTTTTTTTGTAAAAAAAATACTCCATAGCATAAAATAAAATTTGTTTGTTTTTGGTTATATCATCGCTGGAAAGGGATACAATTTACATATTTTCATTCGCACAAGCGCTTGTGAAAATATTTAATTGTCTCCCTTTCCATTGATGATATATAGAGAATAAGAGGTTACTGCCTGGTCTTGTGAAATATATCAGGTGAAGCTTAGAATAATATAACAGCAAGGCTTGACGAGCCCTTATTTTATTCTTGCCGAACATGATGTATTACACAGGACAGGCAGTAACCTGTTTTCCTATTCATCATAGCACGATGTTCTTAAAATTACACCAAACTAGCTGATTTTGTATGTATTTAAAAACTAAGAGCAGCGCTGATTTTGCTGAGCTGGCTTTTACACTTTCACGAACATGTAGTTATGGATTTCTAAAAGTCGACTGAATAATACCTTATGATTAACATTTCGTAAAGATAAATAGCTGTTTTCACTACGAATACATAGATTACACACACGTCTCTTCATATAATATTGGAAACGCAAACTGAAATGGATTGCAATGATGAATGTTATCAGAGAACACACGTCACCGAATAGTTTCGAGATGACATTTTGGAGTTTTGTATTGAAATTGACATTTTCAAGATCGTGTCAATATTGACTATAGCATTGAAAAATTTTGGCAAAAAATGTTTGAGGCTCAACAAAAACTGATCCTGTGTAGTGACATTTAGTGCATTTATTTGGAATGTATTGAAATAATTGTGTATGGGTGATTTATTGTTCCATTGATGACATCATACCACTACCAAAGTGCGGGTTTATATGAATATTTAAAAAATAATGTTTTTGTTATTTATGACGATTTAAAATAATAAACTATATACGTTCTTGGTATCAAATTGTTTGTTTTGTTGAATCTGATTCCTTATTACCAAAAATGTTGACTTTATAGTTGATTCCTGGTAATATGACGTACCTCCAAACATTGACTGACACAAACGACCTCATATAATACAAGAGCTGTCAGAGGACAGCGCGCTCGACTATTCGAAGTATTTTAGTTGGTACATATTTTGGAAAGTGGAAGGGGCATACATTTGTTGAAATACAAAACTGAGTTAAGGCAATTATTTCATCAAATTATTCCAAGTTTCAAACATATTTAGTTAATAACTTATGTAGTTTTGAAATTATAAGAGTTTTGAATATAAACTTTAACCAGAAAATCTATGTGAACAAGGGGCATAACTCTGTCAAAATACAAAATAGAGTTATGGGGAATGTTCCACTGATACTGGAGTTGATGACAAAGGTATCTTCCAAGTTTCAAGTGAATAGCTGTCAAAATGCAACACAGAGTTATAGGGAGGTTGGCCCTGACACTGGAGTTGATGACAAAGGTGTGTTCCTATTTTAAAGTGAATAACTTATGTAGTTCTGAAGTTACAAACGTTTTGAGTATAAACTTTAACCAGAAAATCTACGAAAAGGGGGCATAACCCTGACAAAATACAAATCAGTGTTATATGGAATTTGCCCCTGAAACTGGAGTTGATGACAAAGGTATATTCCAATTGTAAGTGAATAACTTATGTAGTTCTGCAGTTACAAAACTTTTGAATATAAACTTTAACCAGCAAATCTAAGTGAAAAAGGGGCATAACTCTGTCAAAATACAAAACAGAGTTACATGGAATGTTGCCCCTGATATTGAAGTTGATGACAAAAGGTAACTTATGTAGTTCTGCAGTTACAAAACTTTTGAATATAAACTTTAACCAGAAAATCTAAGTGAAAAAGGGGCATAACTCTGTCAAAATACAAAACAGAGTTACATGGAATGTTGCCCCTGATATTGAAGTTGATGACAAAAGGTAACTTATGTAGTTCTGAAGTTACAAAACTGTTGAATATAAACTTACCAGAAAGTCTATGTGAAAAAGGGGCATAACTCTGTCAAAATACAAAAACAGAGTTATAGGGAATGTTGCCCCTGACACTGGAGTTGATGACAAAGGTATATTCCAAGTTTCAAGCGAAATAACATCTGTAGTATTGAAGTTAAAAATTTTGAATATAAACTTTAAAGAGAAAATCTATGTGAAAAAGGGGCATAACTCTGTCACAATACAAAACAGAGTTATTGGGAATGTTGCCCTTGATACTGGAGTTGATGACGAAGGTATATTCCCGGTTTCAAGTGAGGGCAGTTCCAGGAAAAAACGTGATGGGGGGAGGAACGCCAGTCCAACCATGGGGTACCACCAACACACCTTTTTTTTTTCAACCCCCAACCAACAGAATTGGAAAAAGTCAGATACCCCCCAGCACCACATTAGTATTAGGCTTTACAGCCACCACCAATACAATTAAAATTATTAATATGTAGTTCTTTTATTGTTATACGACAGAGGCAGATTTTCTGCCCTCATCCAATTTGATTCATTCAAACATCCAGCTATCCGTGTATGTTAGTCTGAGATACAGATATATCAGTCACAAAATCACAACGTATGAGGCATGTTCATTATGTTAATGTGGGGAAACAGAAATTGCCAATCCATGGGTCCATGCCAGAACAAACCTGATTTGAGGCGATAGCACTTGACCGGTACGAAGATCATGGTAAGATATTTTCTTTATGTGACTACTTCGATTTTTGAAGCAAAAGTTTAGGTAAAAAAACTGGAAACAATTTACAGCTGTTGTTTGTTAATGTCTGTTAAAGTTATTTTAACCAAATTTAGTCCATGTTTTTGTTGTTGTTGTTCTGGAATATTGTACTTAATTTTCTTTCATAGAAAACGTAATCAGTGTTAATATTCAGCAAGTTTTATGCCGTAACACAATTCCATTTTTATTCCAATAAGTGTATCTTTCATCACTCCCATTTAAATCTCTAATTTATCCCCACGAACAAAACAACAGTTACTGTCTTTTTTTTTTCACACCCTTGACATTTTCTCTAGAAACCTAATTAATTAATGCTCTATCGACAGTGCTTGCATTGTTCAGGTACAGTAGCATTAATTGATGCTTTTTTCACAGACCACGTGCTAATCGTGTTACATGCTTAGTGCTACAAACCGCTAGACAATGGCCCCAGCTCAGCAGTCATGTCAAAGAGTTTTTGAATTCAAACCGACACTGTTGCTATGGGTGTTGCTAACGGCTTGCAGATTTAGCGACCTGGCTAATTGATAACGTCGCACTTTCACTCTTCTCAGTTGTAACAGGTGTTATTATCAATGACTGTTGTTTTATTGTTTGTTTGAATTGGAAATATGATGCAAGGTAATTGTATGCATTGTTTTGTTAATAAGAAAAATTTGATTTAAATATAAAATAAAAATAACAAAAATATGAATAAAATTTTAAAACAAAACATGGCTGAAAATAAATGCCACAATTTTTTTTAGGCCAAAACGGGACATTGACAAAAAAATGGCGGAACATTTGACATTTTTGCGGGACACCTTAATACTGTTACTTTGTCGCAGGGTCCATGGATCGCAATTGCAACATTACTTGTAATATCATTCATGTACATAATACATATACCACTGTTGAACTCGTAGTACTGATTGGATAATTAATGAAGTATAAAAATCTTGCTTTAAAACATGTCTATCATATATGCTTTGTTCTAGCAAAAATTTTCCTCGTGCACTTTGTGCATACGTGCGTCAAATGTTAAAGACCTTCTGCACAGAGTATTATTTACTGTGGTAATTGTTAAATGTTGTATAGTTACCAAAGAGGTGTGAGTAATACACACAAAGGTGTCAAGTTTTCAGTAGAAGGAAACGTGACAGGTTAAATAAATTTTAAATTGCTTTACAAGGACGTGTGTAATAAAGTCCGAATTTTACTGTTCATGTGACGTAAATACAAATTATATATAGAGTTTAAATGCACATATACATTTTATACTTCATGAAAATCCTTTGTTCTGCAAGAAAAGCGCCAAAAAATTATGCTGGCATGCACAACATCACGTCATCAGCATGGAAAGCGTGGGTGTATTGATTGCCATTTAAAAACTTTGTAGTGCAGATAACTGTGAGATCTTTACTTTTGAATAAAAATTTTGTAGCGCATAACATCAAAATTAGGTATCTGTATGGTGAACATATGCAGTTAGCATTTCCTCTTGAACAATAAAAAACAAAACAGCCGAATGGATAACGTAATTGTCGTTCAGATAGGTCAGTATTGATCTATGACATACAGTTACTGTATACACACTCCACGTGATGACTAACAGCAATTAGTGACAGCGGATTATATGACCACCATCCCGCGAAAGCATGACAATACACCGCTGTTTCGGTTATCATTACTGCTTCTCTTTGACACGCGGCTAGCGGGCATTGTTGTCATAGGGACCAATTAAGGGATTAGCGATAAGAAGTAAATTGTTGGCCCAATGCAACTTTTATTGCACACTAACATCGATTTTTGGGATTGACCGCGACAAAATGCATCTGAATGGGATGCATAATTCGCACTTCGTAATAATAAGCCCAGACTGCAGGCTGTTTTATGAGTTTCAATTCGAAAAGATCGGTCTTTGTGAAAAAATTATCCCCAAAAAACACAATTAGAATGTTTTACAAACCCCATACAACACAATTATAGTTGAAAAAATACCCCTAGCGAACACAATTTTATCCCCTCTATCACCCCCCACCCACTGAGTTTTATTACATTGGCGTTCTGCCACCACATCACCTTTTTTCCTGGAACAGCCCTGAATAATTTGTGTAGTTTTGACGTTACAAGACTTTTGAATAAAATTTTTTACCAAATTTAGACGCGGATGCCGACGCTGGGGGTAATAGGAAAGCTCACCTATTCTTCAAATAGTCGAGCTAAAAATATATCAGACACCACTGTATCAGGCTGATTTTGATAAAATGCGTTATCACACTGAAAACAAACAAATATCCTCTATTTATTGCGCAAGCTTAGGCACAAGTGTTTTTTCCATTGGCAGGCACTTCAAATGCTGCTCTTTGAAACAAGATAATTGATTCAGTTCATAATTGTTAATTTAAAAAAAATGTTTCAGTCAAGAGCTCTTGTAGCTTTAATATATTAAAATACATTCTGTTACAGTAAGAAATACTGCAAGAATACTAGTTGATTAAACTTGAACGAGGACAAGTATGCAATGCTTTTCCATACACTTGTTTGTAAAAGTGTTTCCATACAACCAGTGTTCTGGCGAGGTACCACGAAAGGTGAGGCATTGGTCTCACAGCTCATGAAAAATTGGGGACATTTCCATTTTTTTTAAGACACAAACAAAATACACCTACAATTTCCTACAAATGATAAAATCAATAACAATATTTATTTACCTTGACTAGTTGTGTCTTGTATAAGTGTCAGTGGTTGGTATGAGTTTAGCCAACAGCAGTTAACATTTTTTTTTTTTAATAAACTGTTCAACACAAGTCACAAATAACTGATATAACTAATGAACTTCAAATAAACGTTATTCTTTTTGTGCTTAAAACAAACAAAAATTTCCTTCAACATTATAGGCAAGCCAACGGTGCTCTTTTAACCAAGAATTTTGGAATTTTCCTTCAGGTTTTTACGTTAACATAGTCAAATTCGTGACATTGGCACTTTGAGTTTCTGTTTAAGAAACTTCTAGACCGCCATCGGCTTTATTAATAGGGCTGCAGGCAGCATGCGAAGCGACAGCCAGACTCGTATCGTTACCAATAAACTCTTATGTTTTGATGTTTTGCGAGGAAAAATTACTCAATAACTCAAGGCTTTTTTCTTAGGCAACGCAGCAGACGACTCCATTTTGGAAAACAAAATGAATACTCTGCGATACGGAGTAAAACCTTGAACGCATTATGTTATCGATTGGCTTAGATTGTAGCGCCATATTTAATTAAACCAATCAGAAAGCAGACCCCAATCAGATGTTTGATTCGTACTCGGTACACTTTGAGAGATTTGATATTTGTCCCCAAATTGTTTCGCATATTTGACGATGTTGTAGATATTTATTATTATTTCTAATTCTATTTCTTAAGTATGCAAAATAAACTACCCCATTTGTGGGTCCATTAGTAACTCAATGTATATGGAGCACTGCTATGCCTGGTTGCAGCCAATTAAGTTTAGCAAACCAAACAAGGTAATAACAATGACTTTCTATTCTTTGTTTACAGGCACACTTGGACTGTGTTTATGTCATATCAATTTTACCTTCTTTTGCTAATGACTTCCTTTTCTTAGATGACCGTTTATAACACACATGAAGATCCTGAAAAGCATAAAAAGGTCTGGATGTAGAGCCATCTAGACAGTGAACGAAGACTTTTTTATGAATGCATTTGAACATACGGATGATTGGGATAGTAGACAATTATAGCAGATAAACTTGTATTATTTTAAGTCTTCTCTATAAGTCTTGTTCACTAGCATTAAATTTTCATTGAAATCAACAAGCAACAAAATTACTGAAGATGGGCACAGTTCGAACCTGCAATCTGAGAATCTTGTGTGGTGACCATGTAAAAGATTGACTATGGCCGGATGCTCTTGTGTGGTGACCATGTAAAAGATTGACTATGGCCGGATGCTCTTGTGTGGTGACCATGTAAAAGATTGACTATGGCCGGATGCTCTTGTGTGGTGACCATGTAAAAGATTGACTATGGCCGGATGCTCTTGTGTGGTGACCATGTAAAAGATTGACTATGGCCGGATGCTCTTGTGTGGTGACCATGTAAAAGATTGACTATGGCCGGATGCTCTTGTGTGGTGACCATGTAAAAGATTGACTATGGCCGGATGCTCTTGTGTGGTGACCATGTAAAAGATTGACTATGGCCGGATGCTCTTGTGTGGTGACCATGTAAAAGATTGGCTATGGCCGGATGCTCTTGTGTGGTGACCATGTAAAAGATTGACTATGGCCGGATGCTCTTGTGTGGTGACCATGTAAAAGATTGACTATGGCCGGATGCTCTTGTGTGGTGACCATGTAAAAGATTGACTATGGCCGGATGCTCTTGTGTGGTGACCATGTAAAAGATTGACTATGGCCAGATGCTCTTGTGTGGTGACCATGTAAAAGATTGACTATGGCCGGATGCTTACGGCTTTACATCGTGGGATCATAGGTTCGAGTCAGAAAGTTCATGTAAATTACACTGTGACACGCTAGTGAACCGATCTGCCAATAGGTAAGGGTTAACAAATTCCTGAAGCATGGACATACAGGAAGGATTTATATACCAGTATTTGTAAGAAAAGATGTTTTTGTGTTTGATACCTGCAGTGTTTCCATGGCAATGTCTGGTTCTATGAGCAGCTGGAGGGCAGTGTGGAAGTACAGCAGTTCAAAGGCATGGCTCCCTGACAGCCTCTCCTCTCCCCGCCTCTACAACATTCATGGCTGACATATGCTCATGTACTGTCTCAAGTGTCAAATGTTCATTGGTACATTTGAAAGACACATCTTTTACATAAATGTTCTTCAATGCTGTAAAAGCAAGGAACTGTTACTGTACCTTTTTGTCTATCTCTGACAACACCTGAACAAGCTGTCCCCATTCTTCCTGAATCTGAAACAAAATAATGTTAATCAGTAAACCAGAAAATGACTTGCTCTATATACATTTTGTAACAGCAATAACGTCAGGATTCAAAGCAAAACTAACAAAGGTAACCTGTTGAGTACTGTGTGGACTGCGAAGCTGCAGGCAGGCTGGCGAGGTGAGCAGGAGCTGGCCATATTCAATGAGGGAGAACATCATGTCCAGGTGGCTGTTCAACTGGGTCAGCCAAGACACACCTGGGTTAGAGAGAACATCATGTCCAGGTGGGTGTTCAACTGGGTCAGCCAAGACACACCTGGGTTAGAAAGAGAACATCATGTCCAGGTGGGTGTTCAACTGGGTCAGCCGAGACACACGAGGGTTAGAGAGAGAACATCATGTCCAGGTGGGTGTTCAACTGGGTCAGCCGAGACACACCTGGGTAAGAGAGAGAACATCATGTCCAGGTGGCTGTTCAACTGGGTCAGCAAAGACACACCTGGGTTAGAGAGAGAACATCATGTCCAGGTGGGTGTTCAACTGGGTCAGCCAAGACACACCTGGGTTAGAAAAAGAACATCATGTCCAGGTGGCTGTTCAACTGGGTCAGCCGAGACACAACTGGGTTAGAGAGAGAACATCATGACCAGGTGGGTGTTCAACTGGGTGAGCTGACACATACGTGGGTTAGAGTGAAAACATCATGTCCAGGTGGCTGTTCAACTGGGTCAGCCGAGACACACCTGGGTTAGAGAGAGAACATCATGTCAAGGTGGCTGTTCAACTGGGTCAGCAGAGACACACCTAGGTTATAAAGAGAGCATAATGATCAGGTGGGTGTTCAACTGGGTGAGCCGAGACATACGTGGGTTAGAGGGATGTCCAGGTGGCTGTTCAACTGGGTGAGCCGCGACACACCTGGGTTGAAAAGAACTCCAAGTCCATGTGGCTGTTAAACTGTCTCAGCCAAGACACAACTGGGTTAGAGAGAGAACATCATGTTCAGGTGGCTGTTCAACTGGGTCAGCCAAGACACACCTGGGTTAGAGAACATCATGTCCACGAGGCTGTTCAACTGGGTCAGCCAAAACACACCTGGGTTATAGAGAACATCATGTCCAGGTGGCTGTTCAACTGCGTCAGCCGAGACACAACTAGGTTAGAGAGAGAACATCATGTTCAGGTGGCTGTTCAACTGGGTCAGCCAAGGCATCCTTGTGTAAGAGAACATCATGTCCAGGTGGCTGTTCAACTGGGTCAGCCGAGGCACAACTGGGTTAGAGAGAGAACGTATGTCCAGGTGGCTGTTCAACTAGGTCAGCCGAGACACACCTGGGTAAGGGGAGCCAGAATGTTTATTAACATTGAACACTGGGTCAGCGTGAGGTACATAAGGCACTTTCATGTTTTTTTATGGTTATTTTCCCCAAAATGTGCACACATTTCTAATAGGATAATTAGTTTATTCTGTTTCTAAAACAAATTTTACAATGAATGGTTTTTACTTTCAAAATATAAAGACTTGAAAGAGATAGAGCTTTATTCACATTTTTCGTATTTCAGTCTATAACATGCAGCAAGGGCTAAACACAGTATTTCATAACTTTCTTAATGACATTTATTGGTGTAAATTATTCAATTTAAAATCTTTTATTGTTTCAAACATGTTTCAAGGTGTGTACTTACAAATCAGCATTGACTGATATATAAACAACATAAAATACATATTAAAACATATTTATGACAAGAAAAATGCCAACTCGATACAACTGACAAAAGAAGACATATTTATGAGCACTCTTTCACTTTTCACATCATAAGCAATTTGAATATTAAAATGTTTGTCCTTACATGTATCTACAAAACATTACACATTTAATTGCACTAAGTATGTAAATAAACTTTACTTTTTGATTACACAATTTCTTTAAGTATTTCATTATGATGCATAACAAAACAAGATTCTGTGTTTGATAAACACACACGGTTGGTGCTGGGTAGCCCATTACTTGGTCCAAATTAGGTCAAGGTCAAAGTGAGGTTGGGTGATATGGGTGGATTGGGGACGGTCATAAGTAACAACTGTGTAAATATCTAAGTGTTGTAGTAAGCGGTGTTGGTGCTAGACTAAACGGTAAAATCTAGTTAACCAAGAAATGGCTCTTTTGAATTATTATAAGTCCAAATTAGGTCAAGGTCAAAGTAAGGTTGGGTAATATGGGTGGATATGGAATGGTCATAAGCAACAACTGTGTAAGTATCAAAGTGTTGTAGTAAGCGGTGTAGGTGCTAGACGAAACGGTAAAATCTACTTAACCTTGTCATGGACGGAAGGACGTACAGGACGATCACTACATGCCTCTGCATCAAGATGCCCGGGGGCATAAAAATATATGCCAAAATTCTAACCTTTAATGTTTGTGGTCAGTAATTTGGACACAGACTTCATCAATGTATCGGAAACACACTTGTGGTAACTAGGCGGGACATCAGCATCTAGGACAGCACACTGAAACCAGAATACACTAGCTAGGCTTAGAAACAAAATCTAACAAAACATGTATACTTATCCTATTCAAAGCTTACCTATTAGTCTATTTATCCCCTTATTTTCTGTTGTTGTTTTGGAAATAACAGATCAAAAATTATGCACAATAACCCATAAAAACATTAGGTCACGAATATCAACAAAATATATACATCACACAGTTTTAAAACGAAGCACTAAAATTAACAGGGATTTATTTCAGTAATGCAGACCAGATGATTGTATTGAATATACTTACAAATGGGATGCTCTTGTTTGTGCTTGTGACTGTGAAGAAGCTACGCAGGAAGAGGAGCTGCAGACTGGCCAGCCTGTCTGCCTGTTCAATGTTGGGGTTGTTGACGAACATGGCCACCTCCCTGGCACACCACTGCAGGCTCTCTCCCAGTCTAGCCCTCTCACTGGCCACACTGCAACAACATCAGGGCTACACACATGTAACTTACCGGACTACCATTCTGCTACCAGTGACATGCATGACTACCAATCTGTTACATACAGTGGCATGTAACCTGCAGGACTACCAATTTGCTACATACAGTGGCATGTAACCTGCAGGACCACCAATCTGCTACATACAGTGGCACGTAACCTACAGGACTACCAATATGCTACATACAGTGGCATGTAACCTATGGACTACCAATCTGCTACATACAGTGGCACGTAACCTACAGAACTACCAATCTGCTACATACCATAACATGTAACCTACAGGACTACCAATTAATATGTGTAGGTTATCCAATTGCCAGATTGTTATACAGAGACATTTCTGTCATGTAATCTGCACCACAAGAAATATTGTTTTCATGTACATGTTGTTGTACGAGATGAAAGCATTTTGGATGTAATATGGAACAGAAAGCTACGTACATCCAGGACTGCTTTATCTGTGATGCTTTCATCAACTCAGCAAACACCACACTCTGGGCATCTGGTAAGAGCTAGTGGTAAACAACAATATACTTATATACAAAAGGAAAAAAACTTCAATAAAGGGAATGCTAGTTGACATAATGTAGGCATTCATAATTGCCTTGAATTTCGATACAAATGCAACATTTCTCTCCAATTTATATAGTAACAAAGCAATTTTAAATTATCGTTTATAACACAGAAATGTGAAAGCAAATACAATAAATAAAAGAGCTTCCAGAGGACAGCACGCTTAACTATTCAAGATATTTCAGTTCATGCATTTGTTTGAGAGTGGACAGGAGAAAGAAACCTAGAAACAGAGAATAAAGGTAGTAACACTAAAGATACACAGAAATGGTACCCTAATAAAATCTCTACAAAAATTAGAATAGACAGGTATATATAGTCAACTGTTAAGTTTTTTTTAGTCTTGATCAGTAAAAATTAGGGATGGGACCGAATATTCGAATATCGGATGATATTCGAATATAAAAAAACAATTACGAATATTTGCTTTTTAAATTTATTTCAAGAACAAAATTTCTTTTAAAAAATCATGTTTTTTTCCAGTTTGATTGGAAAGTTAACATGAATTCCAGTCGTATTTCCTGCCTAGCAGGTGGGCGGGGGCAGTGTAACATTTTACAACACTTGCCAAACATGTCCAATTTAACGACAATTGATAATTGGCAGGGGGGCCACGTCTTTACAAGGGCCTCAAATTAACGGTTTGTAGGAGGCGCGAATATGACGCATTGAATCCACAAATAACAAAACTGGGCCATGTTGTGATAAAGGTTTCACAGTTTGCACAAGGCGTACATTGTTGTTTATTGTCCTTAAGTGACATCTATACGGTTAACTTGTTTACAGTAAATTACAATTACTCTCTAAGTAAACCATTCAAAATGAATCCATTATCAGCCAATCAATTTCTTTAACAAAATTAGCATGATCTGGTCAATCTTAATATACGTCACTTGTAAATTATTCTCCATTATATCAACACCGTAACTGTAAAACCATTATTATTCGTCGGACACTAATTTTCGTGGATTTTCGTGGGCCAGCTCAACCACGAATTCAAATGTACGACGAACGTTTATGTCCGAGGACTTACATTCGAAATTATTAGTATCAGCACGTCAGACTTAAGGGGCGCAACTACTTTTGACCCATGTTTTGGTGATTGTGTTACCTCCCTTGATAATATAATTATTTACTGTGAAAACTGACATGATGTCAAATTATACCTTAACTATGTTTGAAAAAAATAAATAATTGTATGATATTTCCTTCTTGAAAGAACAGATAATACTGACAGAATAATTGAAGACAGATTGCTCATTTGTCACACACGTATCGATATTCGCAGTTTGTCACTTGTTAATTGTCATGCGCTTAACTGGCTTCGTGTCAAACCGCCATTAATAGGACCCACAGTTTTATTACAATTATACAAGACACTATGGGTACCACTATTAATTGGACTGTTTCTTGCGATACTGGTATATTGAACCTATGTTTAATCCCGCTAATTGGTATGGTGTTGTTACACTTGGGACCACGTTATCGCGAGATTGAGACGATAAGATACGGACAATGCGGGTAATTGACATGTTGTTGTTTTAGCGGATGTTAACTGAGCGCAAGTGTTGTTAGAATAAACAAAAAGCACATAGATACAGTATTTTTTTAGGTTTTTGGCAAAAATCGAAATCTACGAATTTAAGATCCAACGAACATGCCCGATTTTATGAATCCACGAAATTTCATGTCAACGAAATTAAATCGATCCACAGTATTATACAAGAGTCTTGATTAATAAACAATGCCACCATCATGTGCTTGGAAGTACTTTACGCGGTCATTAGACAAAACCCAGGCAACGTCTAATCTATGTAATGACAAATTTGTGTACGGAACGATTAACAAATTAATTAACAATACATTTAACAATATCTTACATTTCTTTATATTTACTTAACACTCACTAAGTTATATTGCTCATTTACCACTGAAACAAGGTAAAACGCCTACGTACACATAGTATACATATTTTGGAAAGGTAAATATTCGGACAGAGTGCCGTATATAGTATCAAAACGAATATTAGAATATATTCGAATACCTGATTTCAGTATTTGGTCCCATCCCTAGTAAAAATATAAACACAGAGTTATGAGCATTGTTGTATGTAATGTAGTTTTTCATGAACATGTAACATCCAATGTTTCAAGCAAACACCTCAGGCAGTTTTGAAATTATAGGACCACAACTTTATCACGAAAATCTAAATGAAATTCTTTTTTTAAAAACGAATGTCCTTGACCTTCCAAGCAGGGAAACTTGCCAGCCCACCTCACCTAGAACTTGGGGTGTTGAGACAATGAGGAGGGTTTGGAAGAGGTTCAGATGTGATTTGCTTGTAATAGTACTGAGACTTTCAGCCTATATTCATAAAATCTCTAAGTTTTTAGGGAGCAGACAAACAAGGGTCATAACTGTGTCATACATTATGAGACAGCAATGCTACAATATGCACAACAAGGCCTTGCAACGATTATTAAAGTGACGCATCAATAACAATGGCTAAGCAGGTAAGCTATTGTTATGGATTGATGAAAACCATGGCAAAGATCTTAGTCTCCCTCAAATTTTATGCAAATATAACAACTGTGAAGGAATATCCATAATATATAATACCAGAACATGTAGAACATACATGTAGTACATAGTTACTAAGCAGCACTGTACCTTGGCAATGATGTCTGAGACCAGGGTGGTGGCTGTGTGTTTGTCCAGCAGACAGGACCCAGGGTCGGCCATCAGGGAGCGCAGCGTGCTCACCTGCAGGTCTGCACTGGCACTCTCACCAACATGCCTCCCCAGCATGCACATCTGGCAACATAGCATTGGTCTATAACAACTATACTAACTCTAATATTAAACACCGGCTGGTTGAATTGTAACAGCTTCACTAGAAGCATGTGTATTAAGAACTGTTAAATCGTTTAAGTGTTTATTAGATTGTTGTTGTTTTTTTTCAAAGTGTTTGTAGATAATTATAAATAGCATGAGTTTGATCATTCAACTTTTAAGAATGATCCAGTGTGGCATTAAATAAAGATGCATACCAGTGCTAAATGACTATAGACAATTAGATATACTGCATTTCAAATGAATGTCAATATTCTGACAATGCATGTGTTAATCATCTATAACAGTGTTTTTTTTCTCACCACTTTGGGAATGGTTCCGGTACCGGTCAAATTGGGAAACTTAGCGGCGTTTTCAGCCAAATTGGGAATTTTACCAGTTTCATTAAAAACTGTCGAAACGGATGTAAAAACAGTTAAGTTTCAATAAATAAACCCTTTAACAATTTGTTCAATTAATTCTTTAACTTGCATTCAGACTATGGTTTTAAATGCCGTGCTGGTGGGTATCAACCTGCACAACTTGCCCCAGAGACACAAGTTTGCTCTCGGACTCGACACTGACAATGTCTGTGTCAATGGTTGACAGAACATAAAACAAAATTACTAGTATATTCCGTCGTTTAATGACGGTTGTGGATCTTTACTTCCTGCTTTGCCATAAAAGCCATAGAAGGGCCTTTCCCTGCCTGTTTTAGCTCCCCGGGGCGCTTAAATTTTAACGTGAACATATCCGGGGCGCTTAAAATTGGTGTTGCGCTTATGCACATCGCATGGGGGGCGTGTATTTTATCAATTAATTAGCTGTGTTGACTGCAGCAGACCAACCATTCCTGCTGTGAAAGCTAATCTCTTACGTCTCAATGGCCGTTTTTCACTCGAGAAACATGTACACCCACTCAATAAAGTCGGTGAATGATGAAAGCAAGCGTCACTTTGCCGAAAATTTTAACGATTTACAGTTATTCCTAAGCCGCCATCAATCACCGTCAAGCACCGCCCGGTTGGCGGAGTTTCATGTCGCATTAAAATCAATGTAAGCCAATAGAAACACTCTGTTTATCTTCACTTTGAAATGACGTCATGATTGACCAATCGGCGCAATACGCATGTATCAACACACAAGTAACCTTATACGAGCGTCCATACATATTATCGAGCGTAAAAAGATTGCTCATCATTTTTGTATTTTATAGTCCTCACTAATTTATTTGATGAATTTAATAACTTTAAAAAAATAAACTGCGAAAGATCAGTCAGAAATACGCTATGAAATCGTAATCGGAAAAGCCTATCCAGTGTTACTGTTCGTTGAAGTTTCGTAAGGCGTAAAAAAAAAATATGTTTGTTTCAGGCAACCCGATCTACCCTACAAAAATGCCCCGACCCTAGAACATTTTATTGGGTTTGTCAGATTGATTTTTGTTTTATTTACCTTTTTCAATAATTAAATATGTTTTGGATAAATAAGTGTTTTGTTTTTTATCCACTTATAAACAATGTTTAAGGATATTACTGATATGTTTTGAATACTGATTCAGTTTAAGAATCTTCAAGTTGACCATTTACCAAAAAAATAAAATAAAAATAAAAAATCTCGACCTACCTACACTATTTTTTTGGGGCATGTTACCTGAAACAAACATTTTTTTTTATGCCTAAACACAAGCTGTATTGTTTATGTACCTGTGTTTTCTACAAAAGAGCGCGAAATGTCTGCTGACAACCACGACATCACATTCCACGAATGGAAAGCGTGCATGTACCGACCATGTGATTTACTAAATACGCGTAGGCACGGCGTACACGAGGAAATTTTCCAGCCGTTTAAGCAAGAACAAAGCATACATGTACAATGTACATGTATTGTAATCAAGATCTTTACAATTCACCAATTATCTAATCAGCACTATGTTCAACAGTTGTAACGATTAAAACAGTGTTAAAACATTAAACATATTCATATGAACATAATTAATTGAAAAAGAGGCTCCGTAAGTAGATCGAGTGTAACCTAAAAATTCAAGAAAGATGAGAATAATGGATTTGACCATGACTCCACTGTGAAAATGTGATGCGCACAGGACATAAGCATCTGGAAAAAATTGTTACTTTCAGTTTCGCAACAACAATGACGCTTTTGCTTTTAAAAGTCTAGAGGTCTACTGTTTAAACGATGAAGTTTCGTTTATTTCATTTCGTTTAAACTTTTACACACAAATTAAAATGTATTAGCCTTACATTTAAGAGCTAAAACGCACCAGATAAGGTCATTTGACATGTGCCGTAAAAAAGAGGGCCCGGACACTCACCTGAGACCTTGTAACCCAATAGGAATTTGCATCCCCCAGGCATGGCTTCTTTTTATCAAAGGGGAATAATTTGAACAATCTTGAACAAACCTCTGGGCCTTGCGGTTTCAGGTAGAGATATTTAAAGTCATTTTGCTATTTAAGTCTATATAAACCATGTGACCCCTGGGGCGTGACCAGAGGACCACTATACGATGTTACATACCAAATATGAAACCTCTGGGCCCTGCGGTTTCAGAGAAAAATGTTCTCGTTTACACTTTTAAAATCTATTTTTAGCTCTGGTGACCTACATATGCAGCGGACCGTAACGATTTGGACAACTTTGAAATAGGATCACCAAATGATCATTCCTGTGAAGTTTGATGAAAATCAGCCAAGTGGTTTAGGAGATGATCTTTGAATGAAAAGTTGACAACGGACGCACGCACCAACACACGGACGACGGGTGATCACAACAGCTCACCATGAGCACTCAGTGCTCAGGTGAGCTAAAAAAATTTAGAGGTAGGGAGGGATACCCCTCTCTAACCCACCCCTATCGAGACTGGGGCACCTGAAAAAAATCCTGGAGAAGGCACTGCATAGTTAGATAAGGGATTGCATCCCTGAATGTTTTTTTTTGGTAGTATTTAGTGTTATGAATTGCCATGTCTCATCAATGACACTCGCGAAAACGCGTTACAGTTCAGCTGGTTCCCAGTCTCACACGCAATGTACAAAGGATAACAGTAACCAATCGATTAAGCGCCACCAAACATTGCAGCCGTTACTTCCCCTAGCTGTTAACAGTAACTGATTTGAGCTGTGCGTGGAGGTTTACGCTTGGGAAAACAAAAGTAAAATACAGGAACATTGTCAATCTTTTCAGGGTCTTTTTGGATTTTTTTCTTACATTTGGAATTTTTTAACTACAAATTGGGAAATATGGTAAGAAAATTGGATTGTGAATAGTACCGTTTTCCGGGTACCAACTTTATATAGAGGAAAAACGCTGTATACTGTTTGTTTATTAGTATATATTGATATATGCATATGCATTAAAGTTTAATCATCAAAGTGAAACATCAGAACCATGATATAACAATTCAACTATGTTATTTTCATGTAGGAAAATGTTCATTGACAATGGAATTTCACCATTAAGTTTACTATTTATATACTGGTATATGTTTTTAGTACAGAAGGAAACAAGAGGGCCATGATGGCCCTAGGTCGCTCACCTGAGTTTAAGGCATCATGATGGTTAATAACAAGAGGGCAAAATAGCACTAATCCCCTTACCTGAGAATAAAAATCTGGGCCTTGCAGGTTCAGAATTTTTTTTAGTCTATATAAACCATGTGACCCACAGGGCGTGGCCACTTTCTACCCCAGGGGAATAATTTGAAATTATCTGTAGTGGACCACTATTCAATGTTACATACCAAATATGAAACCACTGGGCCTTGCGGTTTCAGGAGGAGATTTTTAAAGTCATTTTGCTATTTAAATGTAAAAAAACCATGTGAACCCCAGGGGCATCATTGGAACAATCTTAGTAGAGGACCACTCCACAATGTTTCACGCAAAATATAAAACCTCTGGGCCATACAGTTTCAACAAGGAAGATTTTTAAGGCCCACTTGCCATATAAGTCTATATAAACCATGTGACCCCCGGGCCATGGCCATTTTTTACCCCAGGGGCATACTTTGAACAATCTTTGGTGAGGACTACTATACAATGTTACATATCAACTAAGAAAACACTCCAGTTGCAGAGCAGATTTTAAAGTCATTTTGCTATTTAAGTCTATATAAACAATGTGACCCCCAGGGCAGGGCCAGTTTTGACCCCTGGGACATCATTTGAACAATCTTTGTAGAGGACAACTATACAATGTTACATACCAAATACAAAACCTCTGGGCCTAGCATTTTCAGAGAAGATTTTTAAAGTCATTTTGCTATTTAACTTTTAAGTCTATATAAACCATGTGACCCCCGGGGTGTGCCCAGTTTTGACCCCAGAGGCATCATTTGAACAATCTTTGTAGAGGACCACCATACAATGTTACATACAAAATATGAAACCTCTGGGCCTTATGGTTTCAGGAGATGATTCTTAAAGTCATTGTGCTATTTAAGTCTATATAAACCATGTGACCCCCGGGGTAGCCCAGTTTGACCCCAGTGGCATCATTTGAACAATCTTTGTAGAGGACCACTATAAAATGTTTCATACCAAATATGAAACCTCTCGGCCTTGCAGTTTCAAAGGAGAAGAATTTTGAAGTCATTTTGCTATTTAAGTCCATATAAACCATCAGAACCCCGGGGTGTGGCCAATTTTGAACCCAAGGGCATCATTTCACAATCTGTGTAAAGGACCACTACACAATGTTACCAACCAAATATGAAACCTCTAGGCCTTGAAGTTTCAGAGGAGAAGATTTTTGAAGTCATTTTACTATTTAAGTCTATATAAATCATGTAACCCCCAGGGTGTGGCCAATTTTAACCCCAGGGGCATTATTTGAACAATCTTTGTAGAGGACCACTATACAATGTTACATACCAAGTATGAAACCTCTGGGCCTTGCGGTTTCGGAGAAGATTTTTAAAGTCATTTTGTAATTTAAGTCTATAAACCATGTGACCCCCGGGTGGTGGCCAGTTTTTACCCCAGGGGCATACTTTGAACAATCTCTGTAGAGGACCACTATACAATGTTACATACCAAATATTAGATCTCTAGGCCTTGCGGTTTCAGAGGAGATTTTTAAAGTCATTTTGCTATATAAGTCTATATAAACAATGTGACCCCCGGGCGTGGCCAGTTTTGACCCCAGGGGCATTATTTGAACAATCTTTGTAGAGGACCACTATACAATGTTACATACCCAATACGAAACCTATAGGCCTTGCTGTTTCAAAGCAGAAGATTTATAAAGTCATTTTGCTATATAAGTCTATATAAACCATGTGACCCCCGGGGCATGGCCAGTTTTGACCCCAGGGGCATCATTTGAACAATCTTTGTAGAGGACCACTAAAGGATGTTACATATCAAATTTGAAAGCTCTAAGCCTTGCGGTTTCATAGGAGAAGATCATTTAAGTTTTCATTTTTTAAATCTATTTTTAGCTCTGGTGACCTACATATGCAGCGGACCGGAAAGATTTGAACAACTTTGAAAGAGGTCCACCCAAGGATCATTCCTGTCAAGTTTGGTGAAAATCTGCCAAGCGGCTTAGGAGGAGATGTTGTTTAAATGAAAAGTTGACGACGCACGCACCCACGCACGCACGACGGACAACGGGCGATCACAAAAGCTTACCATGAGCACTTTGTGCTCAGGTGAGCTAAAAATTCAAACATTTTTACAATAAACAGGGACCTGTTCACAAATAGCAAAATGATAAAGGACACAATTCTAATGCATAACTTAACAATTTTCATACTTAATCAATTACATTGGTAATTCACATTTCATTAAAAATGGAATTCAAATTAAGCAGGCAAACATATTATTGTTAGAATACAAAGATACATGTTTTACGCACAACATCAAAAATGAGCCTGTTACCATCTGTCTGATCCTGGCTGACACTTCATCGGTCCTCTTGGGTTTCAGGGAGGCCACAATGGTAACAATGTCTGGCACAAGAATCGCCTCCATCTGCAATGTGTCACACACGCAGTCTAGGTATGGATGTACAGTGTATCTGATATAAAATTCAAATACATGTGTGTTACTTCAGAAAACCATGAATGTAGTGACAGTAGTGCCTAAGTGCACAAGGACTTACTACAGATTGATCTTTTATAGACGGAATGAGGCTCTCAAACAAGTGCAGTCCCAATATTTTCTTGGAAGTTCTGGTATCTCCAGCCAGCAGGGGCCCTTAAACACACACACAATGTAAGACAATGCAGGGCAGCTTTAAAAGTTCGTAACTCACCCATAATTACCACATGACAAAAAGGAACTCTCATTTTGTTAGTATGACAACTTGACAAGATCACATTTACCAACGATTCTGCAATAAGATTGAGCATAATGAAAATAAAAGGGTTACAATTGACCAGAATATGTTTCTTGATAAAGCTATATGTGCTTAAATGGTATAAAGTTGCATATTTTTTTGTGTGCTCAGGTAAGCTAAAACTGAAGATGAAACGTTTAAACAGTTCATTATTACAAATGGCGCATATAAAATTATTTGTAACTTTTGCCTGTTCATGTATATAGAGATTTAGTGATTCGTCCAACAATTGTCTCCCTTTGTTCAAAATATATCACTCTTGCAGCTTCTATTACACTAAAATGTATACAGTATTTAAGCAAATTTCAGCTAAATTACAAGTAATTTTTACATCATAAAACACACTACCTGGCATTTTTCAGATAAAAATGTGCATAATACATTTGGGTGTACTATACTGTGATTGTTGATGTACACTTACTGCATACTGCTTTCCAAAATGCAGCTATATTGGTGCTCCCTTCCACTTTTAACAACAGCTCATCAATACAGCTATGAATTGTTGGGTGGCAGCTGGTGCTAGCCTGTAGAATTGAGGAAATACACAAGTTGAATAGGAGTTGGGCAATGTTGGTAGCCAACATCCAATGATCAACCCCAGTATTTAGTCTATGTTTTCGGAGACCCTATGTTTTAGGACACCCTTAAATCAGCCAAAATAATTTTCATGTCACTTTGTTTTTGGACACTTGCAGAAAAGGAATTAAATGCGATCTAAGATTCGGACAGATACTAATTGGCAATTAACACCCATTATCGTTAAATGTTTCACATGGAGCCACAGTGGTTTCACAGGTTGTGTTTATCAATTTAATCTTGCAAAGTAGTTGCATGACCACTTTGCATGGCAATTAGCATGTTGTATAATGGCTTCAAAATACAGTATTGTGTCATAAATTAAAGACTCCAGCAATAGACATAACCATAATTGCAGATAACAAAACTAACAAGGTGCCTACCTGATTTGCAATTTTTATGACAATATTGCAGATTATATGTTTTTGGACAGATTTTGAACAATCATTTTACTGTGACTTTAGACGGACACGGAATAAAATAAAAATAACTATAAAAACATAGATTAAATATGGTACCTTTACAATGAACTACGTATCTAGACTTAACATTGTAAAAGGGCTACTTAGAATGGAGAATGACCAGTTCATAATCTTAATAAAAGATCTTAAAATTTCTTTCGACCATGGTAAACTGATTAACATGCTGCTACTACGCCAAGTAAAGTCAAGATAGACAGCAATGTAGCCAATGAAAAATGTAACATCAAACGTGTCAAATTTATAAAACTTCACTAATTATTGTTAAATTATGATCATATTTATTTAACACAATTGTTTACAAAGTGGATTTGATCAATCTTAAACAACTCAAATTCTCATCTTTAAATTCTCTAAACCCAAATATCATGTTTTATGAACACAATTCATTTAAATTAGCTAATGGTCTACTTAATATATTTGCTGAACATCAAGTTTAAATGCTCTCTATTAATACATAGAGTTCCAGTTGTATCGTTAAATGCATCATATATAGACAGAAAAATGGTTGTAACACTTTTAAAGATAAATATGCTCTGAAATTCCATTTCATCACGCTTTGAAGCTCCACATGAATACTTTCAACTTACGCTACACAAAGAAAAATTAAATTATCTAAATTTATTCTCCACTCAATAGCAATCTGATCGCAATTAATACCAAATCACGTACACAGTGCACTCTGCAGTTCTTTTAAATACTTTCCATTAATACATGAAGTTTCATCTGCATCGCTCTAATAACTATTCTTCGCACAAAGAGTGTGGGGGGCAGACCTTGCAGTTCTGGGGAATAAAAAGTGTTTTATTATGAATACCAGCATAGTTACACTCATTACCCAGACTATGGTAGCTAGATGGGGATAGTTCTTCTCGCTGATCAATGATGAACCTGACCAACTGTCCTTGAGGATCTTCTTGATTTTCAACTGAAAGGCAACCAGGGGTGTATTGTTGGGGTGTATTCTTTGTTGTGGTGTATTGTTGGGGTGTATTCATGTTGGGGTGTATTCTTTGACTAGAACAATAAAGGCATCATATAATTTATTTATTTTATTTAGATGGTCATTATGTGACTTACCTAACACAGAATAATTACTGAATGAGAGAACATATATGGGTTTAACCCAAGATTGTGGCTCACATGGTGGTGTCGGTCAGCAGTCAGCAGCAGGTACAGTGTGTCCGGGGTGCAAGCCTTCCAGCCCTTGTGGAACTCGGCCTCCAGGTGAGGCAGGACACATTCAGCAAACTGCTCACCTGTCACCTGCAACAGAACAACCACCTGGAATCAGGTGTGGAAGACACACACAGTAAACTGCTCACCTGTCACCTGCAACAGAACAACCACCTGCAATCAGGTGTGGAAGACACACCAAGCAAACTGCTCACCTGTCACCTGCAACAGAACAACCACCTGCAATCAGGTGAGGAGGACACATACAGAAAACTGTTCACCTGTCACCTGCAACAGACCAACCACCTGCAGTAAGGTGAGGAAGACACATCCTGAAACAGAACAACCACCTCTCCAATCACGTGAGGACACACCCAGAAAACTGTTCACCTGTCACCTGCAACAGACCAACCACCTGCAGTCAGGTGAGGAGGACACACCCAGAAAACTGTTTACCTGTCACCTGCAACAGAACAACCACCTGCAATCAGGTGAGGAGGACACAACCAGGAAACTGCTGCAACAGAACAACCACCTGCAATCAGGTGAGGACACCCAGCAAACTGCTAATCTGTCAGTTTTGGAGCCTGGCTAATTGATGATGTCACGCTGTCCCTCTTAGTTTTAACAAGTATCATTATTAACGACTTGTGTTATTAACAGATTTTATTGCTTGATCAAACTGGAAATAACATTACTGCAAGGTAATAAGAACGCAGTGTTTAGTTGATAAAAGAGGTTATGAATTAATTAAGAACGTTGTTTTTTGGCAGATGATGCTCGGATGAAGATTAAAATTAACAAGTGAGATAGAAGTGATTAAATGACATTGATAATCCCCAAAATGTTGTGTCATAACAAGGGCCTTATGCTTAACTGACTTTCTGCGATTACACGTTGTATATCACGGTCGCGTGTTATAAAAACAAATCAGCGATCCAATAGACACATCTCTTTATGTTTTTTAATGAAATTGGAAATCCATGAATTTATCCACGAAATTGTCATTTTTAGAAAAAAGAGAAATTTCAAGCCGACAAATATAAAATTTAATGGTTTTGCAGTATACCTGTGACAATTAAAGTTAAATTGTGTTTAAGATCTAGGTCTTGCAGTTTAACATGAACAGTAATTACTTACAAACCTGGCCGTACTGCTTATGAGAAGATTCAGGGCTTGAATTTAGCACTCACGAACTGTAAAAAATCAGTTTTGCAAGTAATTTTTTCAGCTGCTCGCAAAAAAAATATATATCAACAAGAGATGTTTGTAAAACATGTATGCCCCCCGACTTGCAGACAAGTTGTGAATATGTGCAATTGTTAAGAATTTTTTTTAATATGCAATCCCAAGCGAGGTCTCGATATATGGTATCTATGTATGAAGTTTCATTAAAATATCTCGATGCGTTCTCAAGTTACTGAGCAGAAACCATTTTTCTATTTTTAGTAATGGTGACCTTGATCCCACCCACCCCATATGGAATCCCAAGAGAGGTCTCAATATAAGGTATCTATGTATGAAGTTTCATTAAAATATCTCGATGTGTTCTCAAGTTATTGAGCTGAAACTGTTTTTCTATTTTTAGCAACGGTGACCTTGACTCCACCCACCCCATATGCAATCCCAAGCGAGGTCTCGATATAAGGTATATATGTTTGAAGTTTCATTAAAATATCTTGATGTGTTCTCAAGTTATTGTGCCGAAACCGTTTTTTCTATTTTTAGTAACGGTGACCTTCACCCCACCCACCCCATATGCAATCCCAAGCTAGGTCTGAATATAAGGTATCTATGTATGAAGTTTCATTAAAATATATCGATGCATTCTAAAGTTATTGAGCGGAGACTGTGTTTCTATTTTTAGTAATGGTGACCTTGACCTTGACCCCACCCACCCCATATGCAATCCCAAGCGAGGTCTCAATATCAGGTATCTATGTATGCAGTTTCATTAAAATATCTCAATGCGTTCCCAAGTAATTGAGCGGAAACCGTTGTTCTATTTTTAGTAACAGTGACCTTGACCCCACCCACCCCATACACAATCCCAAGCGAGGTCTCGATGTAAGGTATCTATGTATAAAGTTTCATTAAAATATCTCAATGCGTTCTCAAGTAATTGAGCGGAAACCGTTTTTCTATTTTTATTAATGGTGACCTTGACCTTCACCCCACCCATCCCATATGCAATCCCAAGCAAGGTCTCAATATAAGGTATCTATGCATGAAGTTTCATTAAAATATCTCGATGCGTTCTCAAGTTATTGAGCGGAAACCGTTTTTCTATTTTTAGTAATGGTGACCTTGACCCCACCCAACCCATATGCAATCCCAAGCAAGGTCTCGATGTAAGGTATCTATGTATAAAGTTTCATTAAAATATCTCAATGTGTTCTCAAGTTATTGAGGGGAAACCGTTTTTCTATTTTTAGCAACGGTGACCTTGACCTTTGACCTGTTGACCTCAAAATGTGTAGGGTTCTTCCTTTCCTCCCAAGTAACCAGTGTACCAACTTTCATGATCGTAGGTCAAAGCGTTCTCAAGATATCGTGCGGAAACGAAATGGTCTACGGACCAACCGACCGACCGACGGACAGGTGCAAAGCAAGATACCCCCACTTCTTTGAAGGGGGACATAATAAGAAACTTCATAATACATCTTAACCCGACTTTTACACAATTCCTGCACCCTTTGCGAAGGGACAGCAGGCAAATACAGCCCCAAGTCAAACTGGTCAGATGTTTAACTGTCCCCACAAAGTCCAACAGGACACAGATTATGGTAAAACCAGTCACAACAGTGAAGAACAAAAACTTTTTTTCTTAAATAACTTGATTATTTTTGTATAACTTTGTTAAAATTTAAATTTTAGGTCAAATATTAACAGGATTAAGTTTACCTAACAGTTGTTAATTGTATAAACGTTTACTATGAAATAGTTTTGGTTGTCAACACATATTTCAACACTGGAATTAATATATCTGTGAACACAATTGTAAAACTCACAAACTGAACCAACAACTCATTTGAATCTATAAATTGGAATTTTGGGACGTCGTCTGGTTTGTCAATGATATGGGCTGTATATGACTTGGTCCGTCATAGAATTAGGCCATCCTGACTCTACACTGCGGAGACTTGTAAACATTTTCAACAGGCAAGTTTATGACAACGTTAAGCTAAAACAAGAGGGCCAAGATGGCCCTATGTCACTCACCCGAGTGTAAAGCATCATAATGGCTTTTAAGAAGAAGATTGTTTAAGATTTTAATATAGCCATATAAAGAAAACTGTCCCGCCCCCTGGCGGCCATTATTTTTTTCGAATCAAAATTATATCCAGGAATTTGGTAGAGGGTCACCCAGGACGCATTTCTGTGAACACTATTTTCAAATCCTGCCAAAGGTTTCTGAAAAGATTTTTTAAGTTTTCCAGTTTTTAAGCTTTTGAATGCCATGGCAACCAGAGTTTTCAATATATTCTAATAAATTGGAGGAATTTGGTAAAGGACCATCCGAGGAACATTCCTGCCAAGTTTGATTAAAATACGCCCAGTGGTTTCAGAGAAGAAGTTGTTTTAAGTAAAATGTTGACGACTGACGCCAGACACAGACTGACCACAATAGCTCACCCTTGAGCACTTCATGCTCAGGTGAGCTAAAAACATTACAGTCTTTCCCAAGATGAATTGTGCTCCTCGAATTGGTTTTTGCATGCTTTTAAACTCTGTTGAAAGTGAATAAAAGTAATTAAGTTGATTTTGCTATTACTAAATGAAACTGCGAGAAGAAACTAATTTTTGCCAGTTGAAATACAAATACAAATCACTCGCACAAATTTGCTAGTGGCAAAAAAAAGTTAAATTCGAGCCCTGCAGATTGTGAGGTTTCATTAAATATTAACACCAAGAATGGCAAGGCTGTTATGTTTAACAGTAACAGTAGAAGCTCTTTCAGAAAATACTCACTAAAATGAGATTAACATGGCCAGCATACCTTTGATATGATCTGCGCAATTCCATTCACACATATCTGCTGTAAATGGGTCCGTTTGGAGGCCAGCTGCTGCAGCTGCTGTACAACTTCCTGTACTGACTTGTCTCCATCCAGAAACAGGCGACCTGAATGAACAAGTGCCAAGAGGCCACACACCTGACCCAGCAGCATGTTACTCAACTCCTGCAAAATAGCACAACACTTATAAATACTTATGTACATCATTGAATTTGAATAATAAGTTGGAGTAGTATACATATCGGTTATCAATCTTCTTCCTTAACAAAACACGGCAAGTCAGGAATGGTCTTTTGGTCCTAGACTGAATTTTGCACTTCCAGACCTATTCACAGTTCTAGGAATTTGGTTGTCCTAAATCTGGTCATACAAGTCTCCAAAATTGGCTTCAGGGCCTATACACAAAGTGTCATCCTTACATTGTCAACATGTTAAGAAAACATGTTAAGCATTCATTCATTAGTATTTAACTACAAATAATGAAAACTGTTAAATGTATGCTTATTTCAAATGGATTTATATTTCAACTGTTAACCGATACAACACTGTAGTTGAATTATATTCATTGCATGATAACATGCTGTTGGCAGTACTTTGTATACAAACTGATATAAAGTGGGATCTAGTGAGATGTCTAATAGGGAATTGCCATTCCAACATATAGAGGTTAATATCAATGTTAAGGTTAATGTCCTACCCAGAATATAATACATAGCTCATATTTTCTGTAACTATTGTCTTTTACTTGTATACCGCTCAACTGTTGAGTCGCGGTATTTAATATTCAAATAAAAAAACAAGAGTCTGTGTTTGATAAACAAACATGCCCCCAGTTGTTGCTGGATAGCCCATTTCTTAGTCAAAATTAGGTCAAGGATAAGGTCAAGTGAGGTTGGGTGATATGGGTGGATTGGGAACGGTCATAAGTAACAACTGTGTAAATATCAAAGTGTTGTAGTATGCAGTGTTGGTGCTAGACGAAACGGTAAAATCTTGTTAACCAAGAAATGGCACTTTTGAATTATTGAGTCCAAATAAGGTCAAGGTCAAAGTGAGGCTGGGTGATATGGGTGGATTGGGGATGGTCATAAGCAACAACTGTGTAAGTATCCAATTGTTGTAGCAAGCGGTGTTGGTGCTAGACGAAACGGTAAAATCTAGTTAACCAAGAAACAGCCGATTTGAATAATGTTAAGTGCAAATTAGGTCAAGGTCAAAGTCAGGTTGGGTGACATGGGTGGATATAGAATGGTCATAAGCAACAACTGTGTAACTATCGTAGTGTTGTAGTAAGCGGTGTTGGTGCTAGACGAAATGGTAAAATCTACTTAACCTCGTCACGGACGGACGGAAGGATGGACAGGACAATAACTATATGCCTCCTGCATCAAGATGCTGGGGGCATAAAAACAAACTGGTTTGATTTAACAAAGAAAAAAACTTTTGAGTAGGGACCTTTTCATCGGATAGGTAGGCAATTGCAAAGTTAATTTTAATTTTGGCCCAACTGATGCAGAGTATACTGATAAAGCGCTAATGCAGTATGTTACGTACAACCACAACAAGAGACTTACAGATTTGGAAGGTTTTCCAGCATGTGATGATTTAGACTTTTCGTTGATGCATGTCAGAATTACAGTGCTGTCAATACATTTCATCACTCTTAACAACTGACATAATGCAGTAGAGAATCCCTGTCTAGCAAACTTCCTTCCAGATGACAGTCCTTGAACCAATCTATTCACAGTATACTGAACATCTGAATTTAATCCCTGCAAGAAAGATTTGTTGAATTTAATATTACCGGTAATAAATTGACATGAAAAAATAATAAAACACTAGCACTCCGCGAGTCGGATGTGTCGCCTGATGCCGGATGGCTTACGTGAATCCAAATAAAGAAGCACTTAAGGTTAATGCTCAATTTTTTTTTAACAGATTTATTGAAATCTACAAAAAAACTTTTGCTAATTGCAAAGAACAGACTAATTAAAACCAAAAATGCGACACAAAAATAAGTATGAAAATTTACAAAGGGCAATAACTCCGAAAGTATGAGGTGCAGAGTAACGGTTCTTGTGCATTGCACTTCTCCTCAATGAGATATATCTACCTATGAAGTTTCAAGTGGATAGCTTTCATAGTCTTAGAGTTATGCTGCGGACACAAATTCAGTATGAAAATAAACAAAGGGCAATAACTTCAAAAGTATGTGATGCAGAGTAACGGTTCTTGTGCACTGCACTTCTCCTCAATGAGATCTATCTACCTATGAAGTTTCAAGTTGATAGCTTTCATAGTCTTAGAGTTATGCTCCGGACAAAAATTAAGTATGAAAATAAACAAAGGGCAATAACTCCAAAAGTATGAGATGAAGAATAACGGTTCTTGTGCACTGCACTTCAACTCAATGAGATCTATCTACCTATGAAGTTTCATGTTGATAGCTTTCATAGTCTTAAAGTTATGCTCCAGACAAGCAAAAGGGGCCGCCGCCGAATACACCGCTGCCGCCGCCACAAAAGTAACACCTATATATCGCCCATTTAGGCGACACAAAAAGCAGAAATCAAGAAACTGTTGGCCATTACAGGCTTGTCATTATTTACAGATTGCCGATCAAATTCATCGTTTAAAATCTTGGGAAAATTGGTTGTTTTTTTTTCAGGAAACTTAACAAAAGTGCAATAGGTAATATGACAAATTGGCCCCCTGGACCCCGGGCCAAATTGCTTAGATTTAGATAACAAGAGCTGTCGGAGGACAGCGCGGTCGACTTTTCTTGTGCTTGTCAGAGTTACTGGCATTTTTTTATCTAAAACAAGAAATATGGAAATTCCACGAAAACCAAATTTTTCTAACCAAATGCATTAAAGTCAGCACGTCAATAAATTTTTTAGTAAAAGCGACCTTGACCCCACCCACCCCATATGCAACCCCAAGCCAGGTCTTGATATAAGGTATCTATGTATTAAGTTTCATTAAAATATCTCAATGCATTCTCAAGTTATTGAGAGGAAACCGTTGTTCTATTTTTAGTAACAGTGACCTTGACCCCACCAGGGCCCTCAATCAGTTTTGGGGGAAATTGCCCACCGCCCTCTTGACAGGGAATTTTGACTGACCGGGGGGAATATTTTAATATGGACGTTTTTACAGATTAACTGATTTGAAACCTAACTCAACCCGAACAAACTTGCGTCTACTTGGCGTTAGGTACAAATGTCATGAAATCTTTACGGCAAATGAAACTCCTATAAATATAACTTAGATTTTTTGTAGCACAAAAAATCCATAGCTCAGAATATACCGATGATGCTTAATATTTGGACTAGGCTACGGTATACATGTAACATTGCAGCTATACACGCGTCATTTCCACGTGTTTTTCGTGATTTCGGCGGCGTTAATAAAGAGTTAGCGCATTTTTCTAGCCCAGCACGATTTTATAACGGAAATATGAAACTAATATAATTAATATCAATATGCAAAACATACGTTTTTGCAAAAGTAATTCTTAATTAATTTAATGTATTCATTTAAAAGACCGAAAATGGAAATACACTACAATTCCATTATATCGTGATTCGCCGGGTCCATGGATCGCAATCGCGTTATAACTTGTCAGGTCATTCGTGTGCATATACATGTAAACACAAGCCTATTTTCGCTATCTCAAAAAGTAAATGTAATTAAATCACATTTTCATTGTTGTTTACATCCATAATGTGTTATATCCATATGTAAAATATTCTATTTGTATACAAAAATATTATATAGTTACTTGTATTTAATTTTAAATCAGTTATCACAACACATATATTATATCGAAATGCGAAACGCCTATTCGAATTTAACTGTTCACACGTCATAAACACACATTTTATTTACAGTTAAAATACACAGGTACTTCATGAAAAGCCTTTGTTCGGCTAGAAAAGCGCGCGAAAATTATGCTGACATATACAACGTCCCGTCATCCGCATGGAAAGCGTGGGTGTATTGATGGGAAAGCAGGTCAAACCGGCCACAACTCAAACCGGCCTCAAAAAAAGTCAAACCGGCCACAAAATTCAATAACAATGCAAATTAAGGTTTGTACATAGTACTCAAACCGGCCTAACTTTGCCAGAAATACAGTTAAACCGGCCACAAAAGTCCAAACCGGCCACAAAAAATTCCAAACCGGCCACAAAATTCAATAACAATGCAAATTAAGGTTTGTACATAGTACTCAAACCGGCCTAACTTTGCGAGAAATACAGTTAAACCGGCCACAAAAGTCCAAACCGGCCACAAAAAATTCCAAACCGGCCACAGAATTCAATAACAATGCAAATTAAGGTTTGTACATAGTACTTAAAGGATAATCAGAAAATATTTTTAATATTTACAGGTAATTGATTTCTATAAAAAAAATTAAATAAGGATCTTTGTTACGATAGTTTGCAGAAGTGAAAATAACTCAGTTTATGAAAAGTGACAACACGAGTACATGGACAAAATAAATATGTTGAACATTAACGAGGTTATCCATTACAGTATACAATACACAACAATACATACCGTATTTATCCTAATAAACGCTCCGTCCCTAATAAACGCGCCCCCGTACTTATAATAAAATGCATCAGTGAACGTAATAATAGCGCCCCCATTTCTCGGCTGCCAAGGGCCAAGTGAGCGGTGAATAAATGACGTTTTACTTGACGGAACATACTTATTATTTAATATACAGGTAACTTGGCAAGAACGTAATTGAAATAAGACTTTGTAAATATAAATTCAATATATCTTACCGTTAAACTCAAACAGACAGGTGATTTTGATTGTCAAAATGTAAAATTCATGTTATGAAATTATTTTGACACCGGACGCTTAAAATGCGGATCTATACAGGTCGTTCAAATTGCGGAACGTAGGGTTAATTTATAGGACTTAATTACTTGTTTAATTTAAAACAATTGCGTCTCAGATTACTCCACGAATGCTTTCAAATACAAGTGTGAAAACACAAAGACATTTTTAAATAATTTATTCAGTCATTTTAATTGCTATCAAAACTGTTGCTATCTCGATCACACCTACTGTTACCATTATCCGCTGTGATGTCCACAACGGCCCTTTCAGCCTGCAAGATAATAGGGTGTCGTATTCTGGAAAAACAGCAAAATGGCGTGTATTATGAATACCGGGTATTTACGATTGCTCAATGAATTTTTCCTCAAATTAGCACATTTATGTGTTGGCTCATATTATACATGTAGGAGGGTGAAATAAACGCGCCCCCCCGTGATTTGCATCGCGCCCGGGCGCGTTTATTAGGATAAAGACGGTAGTTTAATTGTATGGTATATGCATTTATTAACAGCATTACAGTTAATGAATAATTAATATCCCGATAAGCCATTGGTGTAAGTATAAAAAATAACAAAACCAATGTTTAATTGAAATTACTACTATTCATATTTGTTTTTGGGCATTTGAGTACTTGGTGTTTAAAACAAAAAGACACAATGAGTTATTCGAATAGATTAGTAAAGCAAACATATATTTTACTAACATAATAATTAAACATAAGATTTGAATTACACATAAGATTGCCATTATCAGAAAACTGGCGATGTTATGACACATTAACACCTTGATGTCTGGTGTACTAATATACGTCAATCGTTTTTCACGGTCCCAAAGCAGTAGATGTGGAGCCACATGTACCAACAAAATACTGTATTGATATTGATCCTTTCAGTTATTGACTAATTTATTTACACACCAACAACATATATTTTTAACTACAACAACAACAATAACAATCATAATTTATTAGATTTAAGCATTCAATTGTGTTTTAGCCTGTTGTAAAATTTAACACATGGATAACAATATATGTAAATAGGTTATGATCGAGGTTATCAAATTTAATATACAAACATGTGCAATTGTCTTATTCAAATACGTTTTTCTACTACCTCTGTGTGTAGGATTATATCTAAAGACGAGTATTTTTTCTAAAAAAAGATAGGAAATATTTTTATAATTTCAATGACTAATGCAGACAGATCTGTTGATATATTAACACCTTTGCTTAAAATGAAATAATGTTTTCGTTTCACACCGATGTGTTAAAGACGCCTTCACACTTTGAAAAGGTGTGATATATAGCCTAAACTTATGAATTTTAGCTAACGTTTATATGTTCATTACTCGCTTACTGCATTGGAAAGTATCTCTTTTTCAGAAGATATAATCAAATAAACTACATATACTGGAATCTTTTGTCAAGTCAGTGACGCAGTAGATAAAACTCGACCCATGTGCCAGCTACCAGAAAACCAAGTGAACCCAAATAATATATAATTATTCACCAAATTCAGCTGTTGATAGAGTGAAATGTTGTTTGTTTTTAAAGTGTATATTGTGAACATGATTATGCTTTTTTAATACAATACACATATGTCACTGTTGTTTGTATTTGGTATGTATTTGATTATAATATACTAATTATATGTCACTGTTGTATGTATTTGGTATGTATTTGATATATGTCTAATGTTGATGAAGAAAACAAATAAAATTATATTTACATACATTTATTGTCGTTATTTTATGATTCTGAACCTATTTCTACTATAAAATCAAACAGCACATCATGGGCTTATATAGTAATACAATATGTATATTATTCACACTATCAGCAAATTAGTATAGAGAAATAAAAATGAGGCCGGTTTGACTGTTTTTCGAATGACCGTGTGGCCGGTTTGACATGTTTGTGGCCAGTTTAAGGTGTGGCCGGTTTAACTTGTGGCCGGTTTGACTGTAATTCTATTGATGGCCATATAAACACTTCGTAGCGCAGAGAACTGTAAGATCTTTACTTTTGAATAAAAGTTTCGTTGCGCATACCAACCAAACTTTTTATCACCATCGATGTGCAGTTAACATTTCCTCTTAAACAAAGAAATACTTTTGCAGTATCGATAATGTTATTGTCGTTCAGATAGGTCAGTATTGATTTATGACATACAGTCACTGTGTACACCCTCCACGTGGACAGCGTGTAATTCGGCTGCTAATTAAAGCGACAGGAGTGAAAGGACTTTGTCATGGGTGGCACACGCGATATAAGCTGATGACGTCAAACTGTTTCACTTTGGTGTTGAACGGATCGGTTTACTGTTTATCGCACATAACATGTGTCAAAGAAATATAAGCGATGTAGAGATCTGGACCAAAATGGCTATACTTATCATGATGCGGATGATTATTGGCATCTTAACTAGGTTTTCTGTTGTTTTTTTGGCAGACCTCCTAGGGGGAATTTTTCCATTTTTTAGGTGACAAAAACAAACTTTTCAGGTGGGAGAATGGGGCCGATATTCGGCGGCAAAAATTGTAGATTGAGGGCCCTGCCTACCCACCCCATACGCAATCCCAAGTGAGGTGTTGATATAAGGTATCTATGTATTAAGTTTTATTAAAATATCTCAATTTGTTCTCAAGTTATTGAGCGGAAACCGTTTTTCTATTTTGTAGTAACAGTGACATTGACCTTAACCCCACCCAAACCATATGCAATCCCTAGCGAGGTCTTGCTATAAAGTATCTATGTTTGCAGTTTCATTACAATAGCTTAATCCGTTCTCGAGTTAGAGTGTGGAAACGAAAAGTTTATAAACTAGCTTACCGAAAAACTTTAACCTGCCCATATAGCTTATATGTAAAATTGCAAAGTGCAAAAAGGCCCATAATTTTGACAAATTTCAAACTAGAGTTATCAAAATTGGCCCATGAGTTCATTTTAATATAGGGAATAAGTGTTCTAAGTTTGAATGAAATCCCTTAAGCCATTCCTGAGAAACCAGCTTACCAAAAACTATAACCTGTCCATATAGCTTATATAAAATTTCTAAGTGTAAAAAGGCCCATAATTTTAACAAATTTCAAACTAGATTTACCAAACTTGGCCTATAGGTTCATTTTAATAAGGGGAATAAATGTTTTAAGTTTGAATGAAATTCCTCAAGCCATTCCTGAGAAACTAGCTTACCGAAAAACTCTAACCTAGCTCGGATGCCGACGCGTTAGGTCACATAGTTTCTTACTATTTTGACCAGCTTATCAAATTTAAAGGCTAAGCTGGATTTTGGAGACTTTGTACCATTACAACTTCATGCCACTTTCATACATATCATACCACTTTTGGAGGCTTCTTACCACACACAGGTCTATATAGGTAATCTTCACATCTGTTAATACAGAAAACAATAATGGTATGAATACCCATGAATTGTTTGTGTTCCCTTGTGTAGAAATAAAACTAGCATAATCCATGTTAGTATAAGAAGTACAAATTATAAATGTAAACTAGAACTCCGCGAGTCGGATCTATCCCCTAACGCCCGATAGCTTACGTGAAATATTAGCGATTATGTCGCAAAGTACACCTTGCACACCTTAAGTTATTGTCTACACAAGCCTTATTTCAACATTTTCTGAGACACGGTTGAGCCACGTCATGTCTGAGATCGACATGGCTGGCTTCAGAGTTGCTGGCAGGTTATACAGGTAGTACACGAAACGAAACAATTAAGCGTTGTAATACCTACATTTTCTTAAGTCAATGATCCGATATCTCTGAATATTCAAGCCTCATGCTTGAAGCTTCTATTGTACCTGGCATAAAACTCGGACAGACTTTCAAAACAAATCCAAATGAAGCACTTAAGGTTAATGCTCAAATTTTTTTTAACAGATTTTTTGAAATCTTCAAGCGCACTGCACTCTGGCTAATTGCAAAGAAAAGACTAATTAAAACCAATAATGCGACACATAAAAATAAGTATGAAAATAAACAAAGGGCAATAACTCCGAACGTATCAGGTGCAGAGTAACGGTTCTTGTGCATTGCACTTCTCCTCAATGAGATCTATCTACCTATGAAGTTTCAAGTTGATAGCTTTCATAGTCTTAGAGTTATGCTCCAGGCAAAAATTAAGTATGAAAATAAACAAAGGGCAATAACTCCAAAAGTATATGATGCAGAGTAACGTTTCTTGTGCACTGCACTTCTCCTCAATGAGATCTATCTACCTATGAAGTTTCAAGTTGATAGCTTTCATAGTCATAGAGTTATGTTCCAGACAAAAATTAAGTATGAAAATAAACAAAGGGCAAAAACTCCAAAAGTATGAGGTGCAGAGTAACGGTTCTTGTGCACTGCACTTCCCCTCAATGAGCTCTATCTACCTATGAAGTTTCATGTTGATAGATTTAATAGTGTAAGAGTTATGCTCCGGACAAGCGAAAGGGGACGCCGCCGCTGCTGACATAAGTAACCCCTATATGTCGCCTAGTCAGGCGACACAAAAAATGAAAATATGTTATATTGATGTTATATTATATATTTTTCACAAAAAAGGCGCAAAAACGCTAGTGTTCCTGGTCCCATTTGGCCCATTCTCGATCCCTGCCAAGATTTTATGCTTATACACAAAATGTGCAAGATAGGTAAAGTTTAAATAACAAGAGCGGTCGGAGGAAAGCGAGCTCGACTTTTCTTGTGCTTGTCAGATTTTATTTTTTCTAAAACAAACTGTATAGTAGGGGCAAATTAAACAAACTTAATTTCTTTCTCGAGTTACTGAGTGGAAGCATTTTTATAAATTTCAAAACAGTGACCTTGACCTTGACCCAACTAATCCCATATGCAATCTCATGCAATGTCTCATTATACAGTATCTATAAATTGAATGTCATTAAAATATTCCAATTTGTTCTCCAGTTATAAAGCAGAAGTTTTTTTTTCGATTTTGAGTAACATTGACCCGACCAACCCACCACAAATGCAATCCCAAGTAAAGTGTTGCTTTATGGTATTTCTGTATGAAGATTGATTCTCAAGTTTGAGAGTGGAAATCAAAAGTTGACGCCCTCATTCCACCCACGTAAAATTTTTTCAGTGTAAAAAGGCCCATAATTTTGACAAATTTCAAACCAGAGTTATCAAAATTGGCAAATGAGTTCTTCATTTTAATATAGGGAATAAGTCTTCTAAGTTAGAAAAGTCGAGCTAGAAAATGACTTTTGATCACGATAAAAGTGAAATTGTTGACTGCATACAGATCATGCAGAAAAGGTCCCCTATACCAATAGCTTTGGTGACCTAAAAGGTAACATCAAAAATACAACAAAAATGCCCTCCAGTCCTTAAAAGCAGCAATATTCAACTGTTTTATGCATTTTAAATAATTAACAATACAAATAAACTATGACAAAGTGGTCACTCTGTGCACGAATGATTAGGTCTGAGCTCGAAACAAGAAAGTATCCTAGTAATAAAAAAATAAGCACACAATTTGAAAGGTCCACGAAATTGGTAGCCTAGGTCATCAAAACAGGTACTTGGCTGATAACAAAAATGGATAAAAAAAGTTAAGATCAAAATAATTCATATGTTGTTCAAAGTTTCCAGGCGTTTTTTCCCACCATTTTGGGAATATGACCTACATCCAATGAAATTGGTAATTGTAGCGTCAATTCACCTTCAACTTGGAAATTATAATTGTTTGATTAATAAAATTTGAATAACTGACGATACGCTATGGGATTTATAACCACGCCTACTTATGTTACAGCCCATACCATTGAGAGTGCACAAATGTTGTTACAAGACATGTCCATCAAACAATCAAGTCCCAGCTTTAGGAAATGGCTAAACACGTTGTCAATCAAATCTCGTCGTAAGGTCATTTATAGATAAACAACATAAAATAGAATTTTCTGAACAAATCAGTGAAACAGTTATTACAACTTCAACAGTGTTTATTTCTACAATGAACAACTCTTATTTCCAAACATCTGAAAATCAAACCATCAACTGGGAATTTTGGGACTGGATTTGGGAATAAAATGTACTTTTTGCCATTGGGAATACGACACAATAGCGGCCATAAAAATTGGCCCAAAAACCCCCTGCTAGTGGAGGAGAATCATCACTGCCATCGTCATGGCAAAGTGTCTCCATGGTACAAAGTCTCCATAATCTTGTTCGCTTAATATTGGTTATACATGAAGAGGCATTAGCCGATACATCACTGATTAAACATAAAGATGTAATCTATTCAAATATACGGTATACGGAATATACGGACCATGACGAAACACACTGATAGTCTTATGTTTCAGCGTTTTTCCTCACCACTTTGGGAATGGTACCCGTACCGGTCAAATTGGGCAAATTAGCGTCGTTTCAGCCAAATTGGGAAATTTATCACTTTCATTAAAACATGTCAAGATGTAAAAACAGTAAGTTACTTCTCCTAGCTGTTAGCAGTAACCCAGGATTTTTCTCAGGCGCCCCGGTGCCTACGTCAAATTTTTTTTTGGCGACATGTGTCATATGACGTTTATGGGGTGCGCTTAGCTCTTAAAATTAAGACTAACAATTTTTCAATTGTTTGTAAACGTTTAAACGAAATGAAATAACGAAACATCACAGTTTAAACGGTATACCTCTAGTCTTTTAAAAGCAAAAGCGTCATTCTAAGAATCATTATTAGAATACATGAATATTATACATGCTTTGTTCTTGCAAAACGGCGGGAGAATTTCCACGTGTTCGTTGTGCCTACGCGCATCAAGTGTTAAAAACCTGTATTAAGAAAGCACATGGTCGGTACACGCACGCTTTCCATGTGTGGAACGTGACGTCGTGATTGTCAACAGACATTTCGCGCTCTTTTGCAGAAAACACGGGTGTTACATGGCATACATGTACATAAACAAGACCGCTTGTGTTTACGAAACTACAACACTGAGCAGTAACACTGGATAGGCTTTTCCGATTACGATTTCATATTAGCATATTTGAGATTGAATTTTCACAGTTTATTTTTTAAAGCAATGAAACTTAATAATTTAATAAGTGTGCATATTATAAAATATGAAAGCTCATTTACTTTTTAGGTCAATAATACGCTTGACGCTCATATAAGGTTACTTGTGTGTGGATACATGCCAACTGCGCCGATAAACTGAGCGTTTCTATTGGCTCATATCGATTTTACTGCTTGTTGAAACTCCGCCTACAGGTCGGTGCTTCACGGTGATTGATTGCTGCTTAGGAATAACTGTTAATTGTTAATATTTTCGGCAAAGTGACACTCGCTTTGATCATTCACTGACTTTATAGAGTGGTGTACATGTTTCTAGAGCGAACAACGGCCATTGTGAGGTAAGAGATTAGCTTTCACAGCAGGCATTGTCGGTCTGCTGCAATCAACACAGCTAATTAATTGATAAAATACACGTGCCCCGGGCGATGTTTATAAGCTCAACACTAATTTTAGGCGCCCTGGATATGTTCAAGTTAATATTAAACGCCCGGGCATCGGGGAGCTAAAACGGCCTGGGGAAGGCCCTGCAGATGTGCGTGGAGGTTTACGGTTTGGTAAAAGACAAGTAAAATACAGGAAAATCGTCAATCTTTTCAGGGTCTTTTTGGATTTTTTTTCATTACATTTGGGAATTTATTAACTTCAAATTGGGAAAAATAGTAAGAAAATCCGATTGGGAATGGTACCGTTTTCCGGTACCGACTTTATATAGAGGAAAAACGCTGTGTTTACTACATATTTTTTTTAAAGACCAGTTTATATCTATGTTCTCTATATGCACACATTAGAAATTTTGTTGCATGAGATTTTCAGAAAAGTGATTCAACTTTTATATGTGTTCAAAGCAGTTAAAATTATTTTATGTATATAAGCTTATTTTGATAATGTTTTTGTTTATGAATTTGAACATATACATATAAATTTCATAAATATAACATATATCTTAGTGGCAACAGTCATCTTTTTTTCTCTAAAATTCGAAATACAATTTTAAATTATAACGATACTCATATATTAAAACATATGCTTATATCTTAATAAATGAAGGGGACTTGTTTTGCAGATTTTTCGTATTTTTGAAAAATATGGCATGAAATGTCTTTAATGCAAAATCTACAGCATCTGGAACAATATAAAACAAATATTCTATAAAGAAAAAAAAATTTAAAAATCTCACTCGCTAACCACTCAGCCATTTGGAATCTATGACACCATTTGGAATCTATGACACCATTTGGAACTTATGACACCATTTGGAATCTATGACACCATTTGGAATATATGACAACATTTTTGAAAATTGTCTATTTGCCAATCTGTGAACGAGTCTCTTTAATATACAAAACATAATGATTATTTTTTTTAATCTAAATAAACTTATTTTAAAATCACTTATTTTTCATATATGTTACGAACTTGATAACAGAACAGAACAGAAAGTTTATTGATATAACTTGAACAATTATGCTGGATGATCTGGTCTTGTAACTTTTCACACTTAGCAGTCAATAGGACACACTCTTGATAATTATGTCATTAATCATCGGCTTATGTTTGCACCTCATGCAGAGCAACAGATAAGGATTCGGTCACGATTGGGTATTACCCCCTGCGTCGCTCACCTGAGTTTAATAAGTCGAACAATTTTCCATGTGTTAGATTTTTATACGGATATGGTTATTCTGATAAGGACTGATGGAAACGCGGCCTTAATCATCATTGTTTGAAAAACTTAAGTGAAAACAGACATTCGCAATTTTAAGTACACATTGAAATTGAAGCTTTTTCTTCAATTTGACCTAGTTTTTGACTCCACATGACCCAGATTCGAACTCGGCCGCGATACCATTGGGACAAATGTTCTGACCAAGTTTCATGACAATTGGGCAAATAATGTAACTTCTAGAGTGTTAACAAGCTTTTTCTTCAATTTGACCTAGTGACCTAGTTTTCAACCCCACATGACCCAGATTCAAACTCGGCCGAGATACCGTTAAGACAAATGTTCTGACCAAGTTTCATGAAGACTGGACAAAAAATGTGACTTCTAGTGTTAACAAGCTTTTTCTTCAATTTGACCTAGTGACCTAGTTTTAACCCCACATGACCCAGATTCGAACTCAGCCGATATATCATTGGGATAAATGTTCTGAATAAGTTTCATGAAGATTGGGCAAAAAATATGACTTCTAGAGTGTTAACAAGCTTTTTCTTCAATTTGACCTAGTGACCTAGTTTTTTACCCCACATGACCCAGATTCAAACTCGGCCGAGATATCATTGGTATGTTCTGACCAAGTTTCATGACGATTGGGCAAAAAATACGACTTCGAGAGTGTTAAAAAAGCTTTTTCTTCAATTTGACAGTGTGACCTAGTTTTTGACCCCACATGACCCAGATTCGAACTCGGCCGAGATATCAATGGGACAAATGTTCTGACCAAGTTTCATGAAGATTGGCCAATAAATGTGACCTCTAGAGTTTTCACAAGGTAAATGTTGATGACGCACGACAGACAAAGGGCGATCACAAAAGCTCACCATGAGCACGTTGTGCTCAGGTGAGCTAAAAATTGAGTACTGAAAAAAATATTGAGTACTTTAAATTATGTTACCCCATTACAATAAAAAAATTGAGTATTAAACAAAATTGATCTCCAAATTTAGTACAACAACCACAACATATGCAAATATTAATGTTGTGAGTTTTTCTTTAATTACACACAAACATAACCATTTATCTTTTCACAACACTAAATCTGCATATTTTTCTCCATACATAAGTAACTAAGCTCTGGATAAATTCTGAAAATATTTTAAACTTTGTTCGGTAAATAATGCTTACAGTTTTCAATGCGAGTTCTGATTAGCAGACCCGATTTGGACACAATATAAAACATTGCCACAAAACATTTACACTGGTAAATAGTAGCATTATTGTCAATTTTTGCCTCTGTGTTTTTGTAGCCTAAATGACGTCGGAAACAGTATAGGGTCCCCAATTGTATGTAACGTCAATTCGGCAACGTTTTGATAATATTTAGAAGATCTAATGCCAATGTGAACGAAAATATTACTGAATATTTCAACAATTTCTCGACTATTTTTAATTGAAACTCTCACATAATTTTGCATGTTACAATAGAATTATTATCTTCGAATTTAGGGTACATCAAATTCAGGTTGCACTAGGATGATTATGGGTCAAAGGCAGAAATAACCTCGCTAATAATCGGATGAAAATAGGCTCAACAATGGAAATCGGAAATGAGTGCCAGGCAAAACAAGTCGGTAACCTTTGTTTTTGAATTTGTACAATTTCATTTCCTTATGCATGCCTCTGTGCGACATTTTTTGCCCGAGTAATCACAAACATGACCATCGTATTCTGAAATCATTGAATAGAAACAAAACGAAATGGGCATAATAACGTCCTCAAACACTTACTATTACAGAGATACTGGATTACACTCAATTGGACAGTTGTGGTTTACGTTGAAAAGAACATCAAATCAAACTGCTTCGTATTATACGGGTGCCTTTCATTTTGTTACATAACAATTTCGTAACCATTCATTTTCGTATGTTTCGTACACATCAATCGGTCATTTCGTACCCATGTCAGTCAATCACATTACGCACAGTTTGCCGTTTTTTGCGTATTGGGTAGTTTAATTGAGTTTTGTTTCTCATCAAATGTAAAATTAATTGCCTCAGAGGGGTTTCAGAATTGTGTATTTACGCAAATATGCGCCTTACATGTTGCTCTGCCTCATGTATGCAGTGTTTATTACATCTACTTATTAGTATATTACTTAAATTGATTGAACTGAATCGGGAATATGTGAAGCATAGATCTATCATAAAATGTTTTAATATATGTACATAGGTATAATTTGATATCCTACATGTAGTGTCTAAAATCTAAATGATCTGACATTGTCATTTGTTTTGTAATATATTTGAAGTGTATTATAATATATATTTATTTATGCATATAAGTATTGCTTCAAATGGTAATCTGAAATTGTTAGTTAAGTATTTTTTGTTTACTCTAAATTATAATATTGCTGATAATATCGTAGACGTTTATTATGTGAATTGAACTGTGGTATTTGGCATGGTGGATTTGCTGTTTATTATGTATAATTATTGTTATCAGTCAGTATGAGCTTGAAATAAAATATTAAAAAATTCACGAAAGTATTTACACTCATTGGTCTTGATTGGTATATTTTACAATCGTGAAATGGTCCAAATTCTTATAATAACGTAACACACGAACGACATAGCGCAGTGCAAAAACATAGAAATATTTTGTTCTTGTATTGCAGTATTTTTTTTTCACTTCAGTTTATACACAAGTTTTTTTTAATGAATACGAATTAAATTTTATTTCGCACATGGTCCGTATCGTCCGATCCATGGTCCCTTAAATTTAGTCCCGAATTCAAATATACAGTCGTTAAATTATATTATAAAGTTATGCATATACATATATATTAGAATAAACAGTAACACTCCTTAAACATGTTAAATTGTAACGTCCGAAAAATATTTCTGTCCGAGGCGTTCTTTAAAAAATAATGAAATAAACAAAAAGGTTCAATTGCCTGTTTTTCAGAAAAGGGACTTGAAGAAAGGCGTTTAAGAATAAACTTGGTTGCTTGAATTCGTTCATGCTCGTTTCCTTCGCTTAATTTTGTAAAACAACTAAGCAACTCTTGACCAGGCAACTTTTTTGACAAAGGCATAGTCGTTATCTGCAAAACGTGATTCGCCATGTGCATTTGTATTATGGTGCATGGCGCATGTCAGTAAATTTCCTGAGACTGGTTGGCTTGATGATCACGATCTTCTAGGCGTTTTACTTTGGGCTGAGTGTAATGATCGTTTTGATAACCAAGAAGCCAAGCTACCATTCTGGCCAAGTTGAACTAACATGGACGAATTTGATGATCAAGGTGGTTACAGCGGCGGAAATTACGGCGGGTGAGTAACAAAACAATGCTTAATGCTCATAGCATGCCATATAATGGTCTGTCCAAATAGTTTTCAAATGCTGTTGTAAATAGGGCGTTGTAGTATATTAACAATTACCTTAATAATGGCCCATATTGATGTTGTATTCCAGTTTATAGTCAAACATGCACGTGAAATTGAATCAAATGGAGGGTATGACTAAACCAGGGTTCTCAATAACTTTTGACTGAATAGGCAAAAACGAAAATGTAACCGGCTAGGGGGCCTGCGGGGTGGGGTGGGGGGTCTTGTTAGGACCCACCCACCATAAATGTAATTACACGTTATACGTAACATTTAACATTGTTGAAACAACATCACAGCATTGTTCTGATTACCTTTCAGTATTCCTGATTTAAACAAAGAAGTCCATGAAAAACATGCGACGTTTTTTTTTAAAACTTTTTATCTGATACTGCAATCCGTTAGCAGTATACATAGCAATGGGGTCAATTTTTTTTAATTAGCCTGTTTTCCTGTCTATTCGGCCACTTAAGAATATAAACAACCGTATACAATTAACGAACAATAAAATAAACAATATAACACTCAATATTTAATGAAAAATATATCAGAAACACGATTAAATGTTAACTTTCACCGAAAGCGGCTTGTTTACAAATATTTACCTCGTTTAGCATTTGACAGTTAGAAGTCTGGATCACTCCGGCGCTTCCTATCTATTCGACCACTCTGATTGGTCAATCATTCGCGCGTGAAGAATGAGGTTCGTTGCAGGGGCGTGCTTAATTTTCATTACTGTTGTGTTTAGGCAGTTGTGTGGATAATTTTTGTCTCTTTTGTAACAGTTTGAAAATAAATTCATTAACAAAACGTTTCTTTATTAAAAAAACAACAAACAGTATAACGTGACACGTAAAAAGTCAATTTTTCAACACTATAAATAAAAATATGTTAACATTTTAACAGTAAAACAAACAAAGTATTTAGAATTTTAATGGCAGTGGTGGCAGAGGAACTCATCGCCGCGTTTCAGAACCCTCTTCTCGTGGCAGAAGGAAAGGTGAACCCAATGTCCACAAACGTCACCAGCGTTTTTCCTCTATATAAAGTTGGTACCGGAAAACGGTACCATTCTCAATCCGATTTTCTGACCATTTTTCCCAATTTGAAGTTAAAAATTCGCAAATGTAAGGAAAAACACCCCAAAAGACCCTGAAAAGATCGACGATGTTCCTGTATTTTACTTTTGTTTTACCCAAGCGTAAACCATAGCTCAAATCAGTTACTGTTAACGGCTAGGGGAAGTAACCGCTGCAAGGTTTGGTGGCGCTGTATCGATTGGTTACTGTTATCAGTTATACATTGCGTGCGAGAATGGGAACCATCTGGACTGTAATGCGTGTTCGCGAATGTCATTGACGAGACATGGCAATTCATAATACTACAGAAAAAAAACATTCTGGGATGCAATCCTTTATCTAGCAATGGCTTTTATGGCAAAGCAGAAAGTATAGATCCACAACCGTCATTAACGGCGGAAGATACTAGTAATTTTGTTTATGTTCTTTCAACCATTGACACAGACAGAGAGCAAACTTGTGTCTCTGCGGCAAGTTGTGCAGGTTGATACCCACCAGCACGGCATTTAAAACCATTATCTGACTTGAATGCAAGTTAAATAATAAATATAACAAATTGTTTTAGGGTTTATTTATTGTAACTTACTGTTTTCACATCCTTTTCGACTGTTTTTCATGAAAGTGGTAAAATTCCCAATTTGGCTGAAAACGCTGTCAATTTTCCCAATTTGACCGGTACCGGTACCATTCCCAAAGTGGTGAGAAAAAACGCTGGTCACACTGCCCCCAACTCAGGATTTTTAAGTGTGGGCGGTCGTTCATATTCGGCGGCTGGCGTTGCTCGCACACGCAGCACACGTCATCATCATCATTTTCCGAGTCGGACTCTTCATTAATGGAGATGTGTAGACCGCTTGGTGACGGCAATGGACTAGTGGGGATCTTCTTCTCCACTGTTTTCTTGGCTTTTTTGTGAGCAGTGGGCGGTGCGTTCTCTTTGTTCTGCTCCTGATAGGCCTCGATTTCGTCTACGTATTCTTGTCCGGTGACCTCGCGACCACTTGGGTTGGGTTTGCTCCGCTTCCTGTTCGTACTTCTGCAAACACAGCACGGTGCATCTGGAGTTTCTGTGTTTGGGGCAGCAACCTTATAGTTCAGATACTCCAGAACGGCCTCCTTCCCTCCTTGAATGGCGCTTGCTTTCTGCACTGGAATTTCATCCCTGAACGCTTCGCACGGCACGTGTTTTTCTGGTAAGATGGCATTGCGGTTGAACGGGGAAATCCCAGCTTTCTTAAATGCAGACAGTATGTTCAGGGGGCTGACAGACTTCAAGTAAGCTTTGCACGCAATGCTTGCTATCTCGTATTTGGTCACCACCTTCCCCATGTTGGCCTGCATGTAGGTAGCACATTCGGAGTAGTAATAGCGCTTGAACGGGCCGAAAACCGCAACATCTCAGGCGACGTATGTGTGGTGTGGCCGTCAAAAATCACCAGCACGGGCTGGCTAATGTCGGAGCGGTTGACATACTTCAGGAAATGGATCTCCATAAACTCCTTGAAGACGTCTGCGTTGGACCAACCGGTCTCCAACACCGTTGCCATAGATCCGGCTGTTGTACCTTTCATGAGGTCCTCGTTCATTCTTTTGCATATGTAATGGTCATTTATGTAATTTATTTTAGAGCTGATGTGTGTTAAATTACTATAATTAATTTTAATTTTTTTTTATATTCATCAAGAAATTTCTGATTCAAAAACTACAACATTTAAATTTATGTTCTTGTTTAAATAATTTACTAACTATATTGCCATAATAGTTTAGGCTAATGACGGGACATACGCAGTTATTTAGTGGCGAATGTGAAAATAAAGCTATTAAATTCAGAATGAATAAAAGAACTTTTAAAAACTGACTTTATGCGTTAATTACGCTACACTATATCTTTGTTTTTAAAAGTCACCTTTAACTATGTTCACCTTTAAAGACAAAGAAAGGGGGCATGTGGTTCCCGGCAGCGTTGGCACACGCTATGAGCGTGGTTGTTGCAGAGCACGGTGACGACACTGACTGTGGCTTCTCTTTTGTGGGGGCAATTATGTTCGGGGGGCGATGTTCAGGACTAATCCCGGTCTCGTCCATGTTGTATATATGCTGAGGACGGTCATGCAATCCCAAGTCTGCAAGTGTCTTCTAAAGGTTGCTGTAGAAGTACTCTATAGACTCTGGGGTCGAGTTCCGGGCCCTGTTGCTATCTAAAGCTGACGGCTTTTTAGACACTACCCTAGAACACCGCCTCTGCAAAAAGCCATACAGCCAGCAAATGCTTAAAGGCTTGTCTACTGGTCGTCTCCCAAATCTGAAGGCCATCTCACTGGCGTACATCTGTAGGGCTGCATTAGATACTCCGTACCCCAACCTAGCCATCACCTCAGTGAACTCTACGAGGCCTAATTCTTCTTCTTCCGTGAAGATGGTTTCTCTACCAAAATCATCAGGATCGATCTTGCCACTGATCCTGTCTCGGAGCGTCTGGTATGGAATACCGTACTCCAAAGCCGTCTTGCGTGTGGATTTCTTGTTACATCGTACCTCTGAGACAGCCTTCAACATAGTTTCTGCAGAATACTGTCTGTACCTGCTATGGTACTTTGATGGATTTGCCTAACAGAGAATGGGGGGAAATAATTAAATGACTGACGTAAATTGGATTTAATTGGTAACGTTAATACTAACAAAACGGACATAAAATCCCGTATACGGGCCTCAAATCAACTAAGCGCTTCCGTAATAGTGAAGCAAAAAAGTCACGTGACGCAACAGAAAACATCGAAACGCTGACGAGAGAAGGAAATGTGAACAGCAACCTCAAATAAGAATATTTTGACCAATATTTACAGAAAATCTAAGGCAATTTATGTTACGGTAAATGTTTTTGGTATATTCGTAACGGTTTGTACCTGTTTTTGTGGCAAATTTTTCTTCTAATGACAGCGAGATGAATTATGTGCTAACTTGCTAAGAATTCGGACGCGCTGATTCGCTGATTAAGTGTTTATTACGTCATAAGCAAGTGGCCGAATAGACAGAGGTGGCCGAATAGATAGGAAGGAAGGATACATACGATACAGACAATGGGACAATACGTTAGCAGTATACATAGCAATGGGGTCAATTTTTTTTAATTACATACGATACAGACAATGGGACAATACGGACAAGACAATACAGACCATTATAAGAGACGATACGGACCACATTCATGCACGATACGGACCATGGTAAGGAACGATTTGAGAATTTAAGCAGATGTGCTTAAATACTTATCATAACTTTTATATTGTGAACCAGAATACCACTTTCAGAAATGAATGAGTGTTAACCGTTATTTAAAGAAATATTGTTTGATAATTTATTTTATTTTACAGAGCTCCAGATAAGGTTTTAGCCTTAAGTGTATTGTACCCCCTGATTTTTTGGTTCAAGCATACTCAACCCCCTGTCCGTCAGCTTTAAAGCGTATCTCATCAATTTAAAGGGTATTTTAATTGTTTATACAAGATCATATGAGTATTTTATGTGTTTGTTATACATGTATATGAACACATTAATATTGGCAAATGGAATAAATTGAATGTAGACATTAATCTGTATATCTTACCAAAACATTGCATTTACTTAGCTAAGTAGTAGAAGTCATTTAACCCGATACTTTGTACTTTTTAAAGTGCAAATCCTACATGACAACAGGAGTTCGGGTCCTTCTTGGTTGACAATTAGTGATAATTTGTTGTCCTTGATTACAGCGTTTTTTTCTGACATTTTTCACTCCCATGATGCTTTGGTTTCTTGTCCGATTTCTCCACCACTATGGCAATGAGATTGACAATTATCACCTTCATCCTCATTGGACCTTTCAAGATATTGCCTATTGGAGCTGGTTTCTGGAGCTTAAAACATCCCATTTTCGACCCACATACACGATGCGATGCATTTTGAGTAGAAAGGTTCGCTTTATTAACTTCTAATCGATTTAAATGCACTGGTCTGCATTTCAATGGGTTATTTTCAAATGTTAATATTTAAATACGCAAATATGCGTCTTATCTGGAGCTCTGATTTATTATAAATCACACAGGATATAAACCAAACATCACAAAGCGATGAAAAACAAGTTTCAAAAGTTGTTACTTTTTGGTCAAAACGATCTTGGTTTATTAGTTCAAAAATACACATCGGCCAGTGTTGAAAACTAAAAACATACATAAATATATTGTGGTTTCATGAATGTCACAGAATTTAAACAAATCATCACATCAGTGTTCTGCATTGGATGCGGCCTTGTGCCATTGGCGTAAAAATATATGATTTGTCCCCACCAAATTTTCGTAAGCGGGTCCGCGGGCACACACAATTTTGTCCCTAGAACACTAATTCATTAACTCTGTATCGGCAGCGCTTGAGCAGTTCAGATACAGCAGTATCGATTGATAATTGTACATGCGGTCCACATGCTAAGCGTAAAAAACTCTTCAGCGACACACTGCTAGACGACAGCCGCATTTCGTCAGACACATCAAAGCCATTTGAAGTCTAATTAACCGACACCGTTGCTATGGGTATTGCTAACGGTGTGCAGTTTTGGATGCCTGGCTAATTGGTGATGTCACACTGTTCACTTTGTAGTTTTAACAGGTTTTATTATTAATGCCTTGTGTTGATAATAGATTTAATCGTTTGTTCATATTGGAATTAATAATGCATGGTTATAAGGTATTTAAGAATGCAGTTTAACATTGATCAACAGAACGTTATGAATTAATTAAGAACACAATATAATGTATTAATCCTTTTTGGAACAGAAAAGAAAAACAAACTTGAATTAAAACAGCTAGTATGTACTTTTGAAACAAAAATCTGCTTTGGGAATATTCATGAGGTGTAAAACTTTTTTGTCTGTGTCCGTACATTTTTGTAATTTGTCCCCACTTTTTCAAGCCTAGAGGGCCCTTGTTCCCAATAGTCCAAATTCACAGTCATGTAAACGAATATGAAAAGCAACACAACTACATTGTATTATTTCCACAATGAAACGTTGTATATGGCAAACAAACATATTTGTATTCAAAGTCGAAAGCCATATAAAAATACACGTTTTACAAAACATACATTTTAGCTGTTTTACTCCTAACAACCAGACCACACACATTCAAACTGATAAAAGTAACTCGTATATAAAAGCTGGAAACTGCAGCGCTTCCGTTAATGGGCGTCGGGGCGTAAATTACGCCCAAAAATTGCAGTCGTACGTCCATTTAACAAACAGCGGGAGTCCTTTGTACGTCAAAATACTCGCGTGTACGTTGTTTACAAATACACCGGACGTACAGAACCCGAAAGGATATCGAGTCCGTTCAGGCGTATTACTGTATTACTGTATTACTGCGCCATACTTAACCCCGCCTCCAATCAATTGTCTGAGGTGCATTGCTCAGCGAGTGGCCAATATTGATTTTTATAACTCCGCCTACGATTCAGCTGTAAGCGTCCCGCTATCCAATCAGCCGATTAATTCGAGCATCGTCTTTATATAGGTTTTTCACACGTTTGATTGACAGCGGCTGTTTGCCAAACTAATTGATCTGTGCCCAACAGAAGCGTTATCATCTTTTGTAATTGCCTTGTTATGGTCATTAACAAAAATACGGACGTTTTGAGCATTTATTGGTTAGGGATTTAGCCAGACTAAAAAAAATGGCAAGGGGCCTGAAAAAGGGCAGGGGGGCCTTTTCGCGAAAAAGGGCAGGTTATAATAATTATTTATTTATTATATATATATATATATATATATATTAATTTTATTATTATTATTATTATTTATTAATATCATTAAATTCATGATAATATTCATAATAATATTTAGCAATCCTTTGTTTTCATTTCAAAAGATAAAAATACAGTTATTATTATTGTTAAGACGATTTTAGCATATGTATTATTTACATACTTAAATGCCACTGGAATGTGTTTGTTTTTTAAATTTTTGTTATATTTTCATATTTATTTCATATTAAATTCATAGTTATTTCATTAAAGAAAATCATTGCATCAATTCCTAATTACCTTGCAATCATATTTCCAATTTGAACAAACAATAAAATCCGTAAAAAAAACACAGTCATTGACAATAACAACTGTTACAACTGTGAAGATTGAAAGCGCGATGACATAATTAACCAGGCTTCTAAATCTGCAAGCTGTTAGTAATGTCCGTTGGTCAGTAGCAACCATGTTGGTTTGACTTCAAAAGTCTTTGATGTGACTGCTGAGCTGGGGCCATTCTCTAGCCATTTGTAGCAGTGAACAAAAGCATCAATCAACACTACTGTACCTGAACAATGCAAACACTATCCATAGAGCATTCATGAATTAGCGTTTTAGGTGAAATGTCAAGGGTGACAAAAGAATCAGACAGGTGTTTTGTTGCATGGGATGAAATGGATATTTAAATGAGAGTGACGAAATATACATGTATTGGACTTAAACTGGAGATTGTGTATGGCATAAAACGTATTGAATATTAAAATTCAATTCGGATTCATATGTGTTTTGGCACGCAAGGTAATTATGTATGTGTATCTGAAATTTAGTTTGCATTGATAACGTTTTTTAAGAAAGTAAATTATTATAATAAGTAGAAAATTCCAGAACACCAACAACAAGAACATGGATACAATTTGGTAAAATAACATAATTAGACATTAACAAACAACAACGGCTATCTAAAAGTTCTAGCAAATGCAAAAAGTGCATTGACTTCAATGGATAAAATTTGAAATATACATGTATTATTTTTTTATTTAATTTAAGAGTAAGCAGGCAAGATCACTGTTAACATTTTATTGCGCTCATCTATTTTATTGACGTTGGTGCATGGTAAATGTATTTGAAAAAGTTTGTTATTTAATGTCATTGAAGCTAAGAAATGAAATAAATAAAATATAAACATTTTCTTTATAGTTTTTCAATTATAATTAAAAAAACACAACCAACAGGACCAACGTCCACAGTGATTAACATACTGAGATAATGAATAAACGTGGGACTTACAATTTTTTATACTGGGATTTCCGAAATCAAAAGGTTGGAAGCAGGACTTCCAGAAAAAAAATCTTGCGCTAAGTGGAAGCGCTGAAACTGCGTTAGGAATCAAAATTTCCCTCAGCTTTGTTTTGATGTGTCTAAAAAATTGAACTAGGGTACACTCCGGATCCACACATTTTGACGATTTTGTTTCCCGCGGAATACCCTCGTAAACTGCAAAATAGACACATATGGGTAATTGCATAAAAAAGTTGCATGAATTCGCCATAAGGATCTTTTTGGGGGGGATCGTCTGTGAACACATGCCACAAGTACCCCCACATCCCGCCGTGAACCTGTGCATACATGTTTCTGAAGGCTGTTGTCTAAGATAAGCTATAATGATCATTGGAGGGGCAAGAAGTTTTAGAAATAAAAACATAGCTTATGGTTTCTGTCCGGATGGAAGCACATAGCCCATCACTTTAAATCTGTACTTTAGGATTTAGTTTTGGAATGGTGATAACGATCAGTTTAGGGACACCACATAATTATCAATCTTCTTTTTCTTTTTTAAATTAAAAATTTCATGCTTAAGATGGTCTGAACAACAATGCGTTTATCATCAGATCGGACCTTTGTGGTGTATATAGTTTGAAACAATGAAGTATTTTCAAATCATCAGAGACTTATCTTAAGAACAACTTTAATAGGATCGTTTGCTCTGTTCATATTTTCCAACAAGCATAATGTTACGCAATGAGTATGTATATATCATTATATATAATTATGAAAAATGGATCTTACTATTATTTTCCCCATCTATAAATACATGTATATACATGGTCCGTATGGTTCCTGAACATGGTCCGTATCGTGCCTGAACGTGGTCAGTTCCGTCCGTTATTATGGTCCGTATTGTACCATGGTCCGTATCATTCGGATACCAATTTTTTTCAAATGTCTTTGACATGTAGCCGAACTGCGGTTACAGCCTAAAAAGCGTGTTGCACAATTGACACGAGGACTGCATCATCAATCGATGCTAGCATATCTGAACAATGCAAGCTCACTCGCTAGTGTATTAATCAATCAACTGGAACAAAAAGACGCGGACATTTTACTATTACTTTCACCATCGACCAGAACTTTACTTCCAATACTTTGTCAAAGGGTTATTAGAGCGTTAGTTTTTTAATATAATCTGTCTTCAGTGATGATTTTGAACAACTCTCTCATTCAGAAATAAAAGAAGATCTAGTTTGTCGAATATTTTTTTTGTTTTAATGAATAGTAGCTCTTTTTTGTTTTTGTTTTAATGAATAGTAGCTCTATGAACATTTGATGTGACGTGCTAGACACTATCAGCGTACGCAAATTGTTAACATACATCATAGTCTTCAAATACTGTTTAATTCTCAAAAATAATTATTATATTAACTTTTTTTCATTTGTAGTAATTTATTTCTTATAAGGTGCAAAAAGCATGCTGATAACAAAGCATACCTAACGAAAATCGTGTTACTGTTTATTTGCTCCGTTACCAATTAAAATGGGATCTAGGGCGTGATAAACGTTCTACAGCTACACCCTTGTTCGCATATCGGAGATTTTACGCGTTCTCATTGGCTGACTGGTTAGCTGTAGTAAATAAGACTCCGCTGACGTTTAGATTAAATCCATACTTGACACGCAGATTCAGTCAAGAGCAATCTGTGAAATAAGGCATATATTGCAGTGTAGATGTTGTTTGTTTTGGAAAAAAACATGCATATGCGTGCAGAAATGGTTGCATCCTAATGGTGATTATATGGAATTTTTGAACATTTCTTCAACACGCCAAAATGATCTTTGAAGCGGTTATTTCGGCTGGCAGTCGGTTCTGAAAACCTACTTAAAGTAATCGACGAAAACCATTTTTAAACAGCGTAATTTAACGAAATCACACGAAAACCATTACTAATCCTAACCGCAGAAAACCGCAAAAACCCATGGAAACCCGCAAAAACCTGAAACCTACTTAAACTAACAACAGTGTAAATCCGAGATAATAAAACGCAAACCCTACCAAAACAAACAATTCACAAAAACCTGCTATCACCATAGTTAACATACCAAAGTAAGCATGTGATAACCACACTCATCTTGCAGTGACTGATGGCACCAGTAAGTTTACTGGAAGGGAGCCCTACGTACAACTCAGAGTAACCGCCACACGGTTGCCGCAAGTAATATGGTTGCCGCAGGTGCACCATGTGTTCATTAAACTGGCAATTTCATAGTTAAAACCTCAGAATGCCTGTAGGCTGAATGCACGATCTCCGCATGATGCCCACATGGTGACTAATTTATGCACAGTACCTTGCTGTCAAGAGAAACACATATTTGAAAAAAATCTCGCTGTAAGCTCTCTGCAATTTCCTCTTGCATGTCGTGCTTATGCTCGCCAAATAATAAAGACCTACTGTACAGAGTATTACTTTCTGTGGTAACCGTTTTAACGATTTGAGGGTATACTTACGAAAGATGCTGTAAATAATACTTGGAATCACAAATCAGACGTGCAACAAATTTATTTCTACATTTTATATGGGGTTAAATTTGCTGGGACGTCTAATCGCCCAAAGACCATTTATGTGGTGGAAACCTGAAAGTTTAAAATTTCATGAAACCCTATAATTTTCTACAATGAAGTTATTAATCGATGTACATTGTACTTTACATAAAGAACACTTAAACTGCTTTACATGCAGAGTTGGCATAAAACCCGGGTTTTACTGGGCAATACTGGGGAAAAAAGCAATTGCACAATTATGTTTGTATTCAAAATAATAATTAGTTTCTACATATTAACAATTATAGACTGTAAGTTACATTGTTTATTTCTATTTCATGTGGAAACATATTGATAATTTCTTTTCTTTTTCACAAAATATAAGTTGGAGTTTTTTTGTCAGTCTGGACCAGCGTTTTTCCTCACCACTTTGGGAATGGTACCGGTACCGGTCAAATTGGGAAAATTAGCATTGTTTTCAGCCAGATTGGGAATTTTATTAGTTTCATTAAAAAATGTCATAAAAGATGTAAAAACAGTATGTTACTTCCCCTAGCTGTTAACAGTAACCCAGGATTTTTCTCGGGCACCCCGGGCCCTACGTCGACATTTTTTTTGCGACATGTGTCATATGACGTTATCTGGTGCGTTTTAGCTCTTAAAATTACGGCTAACACGTTTTCAATTTTTTGTAAACGTTTAAACGAAATGAAATAAACAAAACATCACTGTTTAAACGGTATACCTCTAGCCTTTTAAAAGCAAAAGCGTCATTGTAAGAATCATGATTAAAATACATGTATATTATACATGCTTTGTTTTTGCAAAAACGGCGGGAGAATTTCCACGTGCACGTTGTGCCTACGCGTGTCAAATGTTAAAGAAAGCACATGGTTTGTACACGCACGCTTTCCATGTGTGGAACGTGACGTTGTGGTTGTCAGCAGACATTTCGCGCTCTTTTGCAGAAAACACGGGTTTTACATGGCATACATGTTCATAAACAAGACCGCTTGTGCCTTATTGAAGATTATGTATTCATTGTCAATGCTTCCCACCCCCAAAATTGATACAATACAAACAATTGTCAAACCTGTTTTTCAATTTGTGTGGAATGGGAACCTTGAAAAAATTAAAAGAACAACTCTTGTTAAACCAATAGAACAGGGTGGACTTAAGCTCACAGATATTACTGCTTTTATACATGCAATAAGGCCAGTTGGGTTAAAAGATTAACAGACATAAACAACAAAGGACAGTGGAATATTTCTATCAGAAAGAACTCAATAAATATGGTGGAAACCTTGTTTTCGAATGTCCACTTAAGGAAAAACATATTTTTTCTAACTTTAAAAATGAATTCCTCAGAGATATCCTTTTATCGTGGAATAAAGTTAAATCTAATGAAAAAGCAGGACAGATAAATAAAACGATTATATGGAATAATTCAACAATACAACTAAATAATCAACATATCTTTTTTTACCCAAATTGGTTTAATAGAGGCATTACATTTCTAGAACATCTATTTGACTTCATGACCAAATCATATTATACATTTGAAGCATTTAAAACCCTGTATGATATACCTACAACCGATTATCTAAAATAATACATACTGATTAATAGTATACCAGAAACTTACAAAAAACAACTATCTGAAACGGACCTTTTTAATTTTAGCAACAGCACATTACTTGAAAAAGTGCAATAAACAAACACAGTGTGTAAATATTATATTATCTTCAACAAACTTTTGATGAAGTTAAAACCAAACAGCAACAGAAATGGGAAAGCATAATGACTTCCTATAATCAAAGTATTGACTGGAAAAATACATATTTAAAACCATTTAAAGCCACTATAGATAATAATTTACGCAACTTTCAGTATAAGATTCTACATTGTATATTACCCACTAATGCATACCTGTATAAATGTAAGCTAGCAGCTTCTAATCTTTGTACATTTTGTGCAAGTTATAAAGAAACTATTACTCATGTTTTATTTGAATGTAATATTTACAACCCATATGGCGGGACCTCACAATTTATTTAAGCAGTAAAGAATTACATATTGATCTTAATGTAAAAGATATTGTCCTTGGAACACAAAAAGGTGGCGCTAATAATTCAGTTATAAACTATATACTCATTCTGATGAAGTCATATATATTTAGCGTTAAATCAAGAGCCGAAAATCCAACTATCGAGACTTTCAAAAATGCTCTCAGAATGAAAATACATATAGAAGAGCAGATCACTTTTGAAAAAATTAAAATTGATCTGCATTTTAAAAAATGGCAAAAATTTGCAAATCCTAATACTTTGAAGTGAATCTTGCCTATTCTGTCTTTTTTTACCCCCTTTTTTCTCATGATTTTTGTTTTCTCTTTCTTGATTTTTTTTTTTTTTCGCATACCTTAGGGAAGCTGTTGTGTATTTGCGCCCACACATGTGCCTTCCCATAGCACAATAAGTCAAACATCTCATGTCTATTAAAGGGAACACCTTGCCTTTTTATTATCCTCTCCTTTTTACTTTTTTGTATCTCACTTTTTAGCTCACCTGAGCACAAAGTGCTCATGGTGAGCTTTTGTGATCGCCCGTTGTCCGTCGTGCGTGTGTGCGTGTGTCGTCAACTTTTCATTCAAACAACATCTCCTAAACCGCTTGGCAGATTTTCACCAAACTTCACAGGAATGATCCTTGGGTGAACCTCTTTCAAAGTTGTTCAAATCTTTCCGGTCCGCTGCATATGTAGGTCTTAAAAACTTAAAAAATCTCTGAAACCGCAGGGCCCAGAGGTTTCATATTTGGTATGTAACATCCTATAGTGGTCCTCTACAAAGATTGTTCAAATTATGCCTCTGGGGTCAAAACGGGCCACGCCCTGGGGGTCACATGGTTTATATAGAATATATAGCAAAATGACTTTAAAAATCTTCTTTTCTGAAACCACAAGGCCAAGAGGTTTCATATTTGGTATGTAACATTCTATAGTGGTCCTCTACAAAGATTGTTCAAATTATGCCCATGGGGTCAGAACTGGCCACGCCCTGGGGTCACATGGTTTATATAGAATATATAGCAAAATGACTTTAAAAATCTTCTTCTCTGAAAATGCAAGGCCCAGAGTATTCATATTTGGTGTGCAACATCCTTTTGTTGTCCTTTACAAAGATCTTTCAAATTATGCCCCTGGGATCAAGACAGGCCATGCCCCATGGGTCACATGGTTTATATAGAATATATAGCAAAATTACTTTACAAATCTTCTCCTCTGAAACCACAAGGCCCAGATGTTTATTTGGTATGTAACATCCTATAGTGTTCCTCTACAAAGATTGTTCAAATTATGCCCCTGGGGTCAAAACTGGCCACGCCCCGGGGTCACATGGTTTATATAAACTTAAATAGCAAATGTCTTTAAAAATCATCTCTGCAACCGCAAGGCCCAGAGGTTTCGTATTTGGTATTTAACATCCTATAGTGGTCCTCAACAAAGATTGTAATGACCACACCCCAGGGGTCACATATTTAATATAGACTTAAATAGCAAAATGACTTTAAAATTCTTCTCCTTTGAAACCGCAAGGCCTAGAGGTTTCATATTTGGTATGTAACATTGTATAATGGTCCTCTACAAATATTGTTCAAATTATGCCCCTGGGGTCAAAACTGGTCACGCCCGGGGGGTTCACATGGTTTGTATAGACTTAAATAGCAAAATGACTTTAAAAATCTTCTCCTCTGAAACAACAAGGCGCACAGCTTTCCTGTATTTGGTAAGTAACATTGCAGAATGGTTCTCTCCAAAGATTGTTCAAATTATGCCCCTGGGGTCAAATCTGGCCACCCCCCGAGGGGTCACATGGTTTATATAGACTTAAATAGCAAAATGACTTTAAAAGTCTTTACCTGAAACCGCAAGGCCCAGAGGTTTGTTCAAGGTTGTTCAACTTATGCCCCTGGGATAAAAATAAGCCACGCCTAGGGGTTGCAAATTCCAATTGGGTTACAAGGTCTCAGGTGAGCGTCCTAGGGCCCTCAGGGCCCTCTTGTTTATATCTAGCATCATCTCAAAACAAAAAATTGAAACGATTATTTTCTAGAAACAATTTATTACGCAAAATACACATAAATGAATGTTGTATAATTACTGATATTAGTGTATTAATATTGTGTATATGCATAACTTGTTCTTTTATATATTAACATTGTGTAATGGAAATGTATGTTGAAAAATGAATAAAAAAAAGAAAAAAGACCGCTTGTGTTTACGAAACTACAACACTGAGCAGCAACAGTAGATAGGCTTTTCCGATAACCATTTCATATTAGCTCATTTGAGAATGATTTTTTGCAGTTTATTTTTTAAAGTTATGAAATTTATTAAATAAGTGAGCATATTATAAAATACGAAAGCTCATTTACTTTTTAGGTCGATAATACGCTTGACACACTTATAAGGTTACTTGTGTGTGGATACATGCCAACTGCCCCGATTGGTCAGTCATAACGTCATTCCAAAGCGAAGCATTTCTATTGGCTCATATTGATTTTACCTACAGGGCGTTGCTTCACAGTGATTGATTGCGGCTTAGGAATTACTGTACATTGTTAAAATATTCTGCGAAGTGACACTCGCTTTGATCATTCACATACTTTATAGAGTGGGTGTACATGTTTCTCAAGTGAAAAACGGCCATTGTGTCGTAAGAGATTAGCTTTCTTAGCAGGAATTGTCGGTCTGCTGCAGTCAACACAGCTAATTAATTGATAAAATACACGTGCCCTGGGCGATGTTTATAAGCGCAACACTGATTTTAGGCGCCCCAGATATGTTCAAGTTAAAGTTTAAGCGCCCGGGCACCGGGGCGCTAAAACGGCCTGGGGAAGTCTCTGCAGCTGTGCGTGGAGGTTTACGCTTGGGTAAAACAAAAGTAAAATACTGGAACATCGTCGATCTTTTCAGGGTCTTTTTGGATTTTTTTCTTACATTTGGGAATTTTTAAACTTCAATTTGGGAAATATGGTCAGAAAATCGGATTGGGAATGGTACTGTTTTCTGGTACCGACTGTATATAGAGGAAAAACGCTGGTCTGGACAATACTGAGTGTAATTTGGCATCTGTGTTTTTACTTGCTTTCATTATATTTTCTTAGTATATTTATGTTGTTTCATATGTTTTAACAGAATTATGTTAATGAAAGAAAAAGAGGAATTGTATTAGGGAAATCTGACAATTCTAACATAGCTTTATGTTATAACGTATGTTAGTAGATGTCATGTTACAACAAGACCCTCTTGCAGCCCCACACTGTACATTAAATTAATGACAGACACAATATTGTGATATCACCCACCCACATTACGTACACCCTCTTAAACAAACACAAACATTGACTGAATTGACATACCCAAGTGCTAAACAAACAATTAAACTGGACCCCTTAAATAAACATTAGACAATGAGGGGCCAGACAAAGGCCCATGTCTAATTGGCCTTTTCCAAACTGTAAAAACATGCATTAATTGGCACCTTGACTGATTCCAGTGACTGATTCCTGCTGTTAATTGTGCATCAGTATACAAATAATTATTCTGTTTGCTTCATCATTGTCAATCCTGCTTTTAAAGGGACTATGGCATCGAAAAGGCCCTTACGGGGGGGGCAATTTGTTTTAAAAATCTGAAATTTAGATATTCATACTGGCATATAATAATGGTTAAAACATGGTATATATAATGGGCAAATAGTGTACGCATTCTGAGATTTATAATATGGGTTGACTTGTGTTTGTTTGGCCCTTTTCCTGTTTACATTATTTACGGCAGAATTGTGAGCGTTTTGTTAAACCACAGTTAACACACGACTCCATACCAAGCATGATAGCGCAGTTGGTAAAAGTGCAGTCTACTGTCATTTCTTCGTATGGCTCCCAAGTCGTGAGTTCGATACCCGCTTGGAGTTTTAAGTTTTTTAGACTTTTGGGCTAATTTGTTTCTTTCAAATATCTTATTGTGTATTATATTTTTATTTATTTATCTAATGTACATGTCTTAGTAAAACGCATTTCTATCAAATAAATAATTTATAGTGCAACAGGAAGCAAATGTTTTGTTGACATAGTCCCTTTAAAGTGAAAATAAAGAAAGTAAGTAATAAAATAGAAGATAAAAGTGATTTGTCCAATAATCCATGGTATTGCCCAATTATCAAATTATAATAATATTGACCTGACTGGCATTATTATACAAAGGAGGCACTTAAAAATACTTTAACTATGCATATATATTAGAACTGCAAAACTAAACAAAAGTCATTTTCTTTATGACATAAGTTTAATGTGCATTTATATTTATAAAAACAATTCAAACTGCATGTTAAATGAGGAAAAAATAGTATCGCCCAGTATTGCCCACTTTCAGAGTATCGGCCGGGGCGGGAAAAACTGGGAAAACCCGCGGGCGGGTGATTCGTGCCAACTCTGTTTACATGTGCGGAAATTTACCTAATATATTCATTTAATTCCGATTTAAACTTGTGTATCAATCTATTGCAACAAATTGATAATTAAGATGACAAGGGCTTGTATAATCATCTGAATGACCGAAAAACCTCAACCTGTTACCAAACTTGGCCACATTTTAATGTGGAAATAAATGTTTTAGGTTTGAATGAAATCCTTTAAGCCATTCCTGAGAAACTAGCTTACCGAAAAACTTTAACCTAGCTCGGACGCCAACGCCGACACCGGGGCGAGTAGAATAGCTTGCCTTTTCTTCGAACGTACGCGTCTGTACTGCACCTATCAATTGCCAGGTGAATAACTGAAGTAGGCCAGACAAGTATATGTATATCGCCTGTCTCTTGCCAGGTTAATTACAGAAGGCGGGACAGGCATCTTTATCGCACCTTTCGTTTGCCAGCTAGGTAAAAAATAGTACGATATCTGTCTGTGTGGGTCAGTTTGTGGGCATTGTCACTCTGATGTCAGAGCTGGTCTCTGTCACTGCCTGTACTCAGGTGAGCGCTTTGGGCCATCATGGCCCTCTAGTAAACACTTTTGACAGGAGGTGTTTTAACTAGAGAATGAATTAATTTCCAGAGGTGGTTATCGTGGTGACTCAAGAGGCCATTACCGAGGTGGTGGACGAGGTGGCAGGGGAGGTGGTGGCGGTGGCAGGAAACAGCTTCCAACAGAACCACCGTATACTTGCTATGTTGGCAACCTTCCACATGGCATTGTACAAGGCGATCTCGAGCTAATTTTTAAAGATCAGCGAGTAAGTTGTTAGAGTTTTTAGATTTAAAAATCAAGTTAGATAAACACTGCGATTACGAGTTCATTTATTGTTATTTGGTTAGGTATTTATGAATTATCTCATAACCATTATTAATTATGTCTTGCAATGATGAAATTGAAAGGCAACATTATCTGTCAATAGTATAATGGTCTTCAGCAGGGTGCTTAAGTCTGTCCATTTTTTGTAAACCCCACCTTTGTTGTGATGTAACCTGAAATATTAAATGTGTAATTAAGTAAATTCTCAGATGTGTTGTTAAAGGGAATGCATTTGAATGAGTAATTAAATCCTCTTAAGTGAGGGAGTACACTCCAATGTGTGCGTGTGAAGTATGCGCATTGAAGAGTTATATTATTATAGGCATTATGTCTTTAATTTTTAGCTCACTCAATGGTGAGTTATTGTGATGAGACACCATCGGGTGTCTGATATTCGTCATCCGTCTTCAACAGTTTTCTTCAAACAACTTCTCTGAAACCAACCTGTCCATTTTAACCCAACGAAATGGCTACATTGAAAACCAAATTAAAATGTTCTTGCCTGAGACCACTATTACATTTGTAAAAGCCAGTATGATCCATTAAACGCAGGTTAGCAACCAAAGGCCATCTTGGCCCGCTTGTTAGCTCGAATTTTCCTAAGAAATGGCAAGCTATTGATAATTCTACTCGTCCTGGCTTCGGCGTCCGGGCTAGGTTAAAGTTTTTCGGTAAGCTAGTTTCTCAGGAATGGCTTGAGGGATTTTATTCAAACTTAAAACATTGATTACCGATATTAACATGAAGCCATAGGCCGAGTTCGGTAACTCTAGTTTGAAATTTGTCAAAATTATGGGCCTTTTTACACATTGAGATTTTACATCCATAGCGGGTGGGGTGACGGCGTCAACTTTTGGTTACCACTCTCTATATTAAGAATGAATCTTAATACGTAGATATCTGAAAGCAAGACTTCACTTAGGATTGCATATAGGATGGGGTCAAGGTCACTGTTACGAAAAATGGAAAAACAGTTTCTGCTCAATATCTCAACAAATCGAGATATTGTAATAAAACAGGTTTATAGAAACCTTATATTGAAACCTCGCTTCACATTGCATATGGGGTGGGTAGTGTCAAGGTCGCCATTTCTAAAAATAGAAAAGCAGTTTCGGCTAAATTACTTGAGAAGGAATCTAGTTATTGTAATGAAACTACATAGATCAATACATTATATCAATACCTTGCAACTGAGGCTGGTGGGGTCAAGGTCACCATAAATAAAAATTGAACAACAGATTCAGCTATATAAATCAATAACAAATTGAGTTATTGTAATGAAATTTAATTTATAGATACTGTATAGTGAGACAGTATCGCCTCAGTAATCGAGTTATGGCCCTTGAATTACTAGAGTTATCAAAATTGGCACATGAGTTCATTTTAATATAGGGAATAAGTGTTATAAGTTTGAATGAAATTTATCGAGCCATTCCTGAGAAACCAGCTTAACGAAAAACTTTAACCTGTCCATATAGCTTATATGTAAAATTTATTCATTGCACCCACTTAAAATTTTTCAGTATATAAAAGCCCATAATTTTGACAAATTTAAAACTACAGTTATCTGTCGATATAGATTATATGTAAAATTTCTAAGTGTAAAAAGGCCCATAATTTTGACAAATTTCAAACTAGAGTTACCAAACTTGGCCTATACTATAGGTTCATTTTAATGTGGGGAATAAATGTTTTAAGTTTGAATGAAATCCCTTAAGCCATTCCTGAGAAACTAGCTTTCCGAAAAAATTTAACCTAGCCCGGACGCCAACTCGGGGGCAAGTAGAATAGCTTGCCGTTTCTTCAAAAAGTCGAGGTAAAAATGAACTCATTTGCCAATTTTGATAACTCAAGCTTAAAATTTGTAAAAATTATGGGCCTTTTTACACTGAAATTTTTTTAACTGGTTGGAATGATGGCGTAAACTTTTGATTTCCACTCTCTAACTTGAGAATCAATCATCATACAGAAATACCATAATGCAACACTTTTCTCGGGATTGCATTTGTGGTGGGTTGGGTGGTTCCAGACAATATCTCTTGAAGGCTTCACATATGTAAATTATTTAAGTGTTACATCATAAAATAAAGCATTTTCTTTGGGTCCATTTCTTTCAAATAAATACCATAATTTTTTTAAAAGGCCATATTGTGTGGGTATATTCCTCTCTCTTGTGACAATTCTAGTTTTCTCTTTCTAAAAAAACAAAAGCATCGTGTTTCTACTCTTTGGAGCTTATAATCAGTCCATTGTTTTGTTCATCTTGTAAAGTTCTGTTTTTGTCGTTTTCAGGTCAGAAACGTTCGTCTAGTTCGAGACAAAGAAACAGATCAATTTAAAGGATTTGCTTATGTAGAATTTGAAGATATTGAATCCTTGAAAGAGGCTCTAAGCTATGACGGTGCTGTAAGTATAGTGTGTTCAAACCTGGGTTCAGAAATGAGAGAAACAATGACAGAAATGAACCTGTTTTCATTGTAGTTATTTGTCACAATTTTAGATAATTGATTTTGAGTTGGTTGTTCAATGTTGATTTCTTGTTGGCATTTGATTTGTCAATTCATCAAAATTAATGGTGACCGCAGAATTTTTGCCATAAGGACTTCAAGAAAAGATTGCAAATCACCATCGGGAGTAAAATTTCACACCAAGACTAAATCATGTTGGTGCAAGATCCAGGGAAAAATCACCTTAGTGTAGTGTATGTGTTTAACATGTTTAGTTTTATATAACCAATAGAACCAGTAATTACTTACATGTACATGTAGGGTTGTTTGAACTTTTTTTTTAAATATAAAAGTATCCAATTGTTTCATGTACATGATTGTGTATAAAAATTATTGTCCTAAATCAATTTATGCTCCCCAAAATGTCAGGGAAGCATATAGTCGCTGCTTTGTCAGTCCGTCATTCTGTCCGTCCATTCCACTTTCTTTTCCGGGCTATTTCTCAGCAAATACTGGCCGAAATTCAACGAAACGTATTTGGAAGCTTCATTACAAAGAGAAGATGTGCATATTACCAAGACTTTCTGCTTCAATGATTTTTAGCTTGACTTTTTTAGGAAAAAGCAAGCTATTATACTCACATAGGCATTGGAATCATCATGCAGACTAGGTTTTCCGGTAAGCTAGTTTCTCACAAATGGCTTGAGGGATTTCATTCAAACTTAACACACTTATTCCCCATATTTAAATGAACCTGTAGGCCAAGTTTGGTAACTGTAGTTTAAAATTTGTCAAAATTATGGGCCTTTTTACAATTAGACATTTTACCTATAAGCCAATTTTGGGAACTCTAGTTTGAAATTTGTCAAAATAAATTTTGGGCCTTTTTACACTTAGGAATTTTACATAAGCTATTTGGATAGGTTAAAGTTTCTGATGAATGGCTTGAGGGATTTCATTCCTGTGGATGATGTGGCAGTATCAACTTTTAATTTCCACACTCTAACTCGAAAATGAATCTTCATACATGCAGGGTGTCTTCCCAGGCCGTTTTAGCTCCCCGGGACTTTTAATTTGAACATATCCGGGGTGTCTAAAATGAGTGTTGCGCTAAAATACATCGCCCGTGGCAATTCTATTTTATTAAATAGTCAGCTGTGTTTACTGCAGCAGGTTGACAATTCCTGCTGTGAAACTAATCTAATGTCACAGTGGCCGTTTTTCACTCTAGGAACACCCACTCACTTAAGTTGGTTTACTAATGATGAAGACTCCGCCGAAATTTTTGACAATTACAGTTATTCCTAAGCCGCAATTAACCACCGTGTTGCACCGACATGTAGCAGGGGTTTCCTCTTACAGTGAAATCGGTATTAGCCAATTGAAACGCTCAGTTTATCTTCACTTTGGAATGACGTTTTGATTGACCAATCGGCGTAATAGGCATGTATCTACACGCAAGTAACCTTATACACGGGCCAATAGTGTTATCGGCACTATAGTTAAATGCAATTTACTCACCCCTTTCGTATTTTATAATATCCACACTTTTATTTGGTACAGTTAATAACTTCAAAAAATAATTCATTTCTTTTTTATGCCCCCGGCATCTTGATGCAGGAGGCATATAGTGATTGTCCTGTCCGTCCGTGACAAGGTTAAGTAGATATAACCGTTTCGTCCACCTTATCCACCCATATCACCAAACATCACCTTGACCTTGACCTAATTTGCACTTAGAATAATTCAAATGGGCTGTTTCTTGGTTAACTAGATTTTAACGTTTCGTCTTGCACTAACACCGCATGCTACAACACTTGGATACTTACACAGTTGTTACATATGACCGTTCCCAATCCACCCATATCACCCAACCTCACTTTCACCTTGACCTAGTTTGCACTTAGAATAATTCAAATGGGCTGTTTCTTGGTTAACTAGATTTTACCATTTAGTCTAGCGCCAACACCGCTTACTACAACACTTGGATACTTACACAGTTGTTGCTTATTACCATGCCCAATCCACCCATATCACCCAACCTCACTTTGACCTTGACGTTGAACTAATTTGGACTTGTAATCATTCAAAAGTGCCATTTCTTGGTTAACTAGATTTTACCGTTTCGTCTAGCACCAACACCACTTACTACAACACTTGGATATTTACACAGTTTTTACTTATGACCGTTCCCAATCCACCCATATCACCCAACCTCACTTTGACCTTGACCTAATTTGCACTTAGAATAATTCAAATGGGCTGTTTCTTGGTTAACTTGATTTTACCGTTTCGTCTAGCACTAACACAGTTTGCTACAACACTTGGATGCTTACACAATTGCTGCTTATTACCATCCCCAATCCACCCATATCACCCAACTTTACTTTGACCTTGACCCTGAACTAATTTGGACTTATAATAATTCAAAAGTGCCATTTCTTGGTTAACTAGATTTTACCGTTTCATCTAGCACCAACACTGCTTACTACAACACTTGGATATTTACACAGTTTTTACTTATGACCTTTCCCAATCCACCCATATTACCCAACCTCACTTTGACCTTGACCTAATTTGGACTAAGAAATGGGCTACCCAGCACCAACCTCTGGCATGTGTGTTTATCAAACACAGAATCTTATTTAAAACTATGATTACAAAAGACAGGTATTTTTTAAGGACAGGGGTCTAGATAAAAATATTTTTGAATTTAGTAAAAACTCCCTAAAATAATAAAAATTTAGTGATCAATTTTTTCTTGTTGTATTTTTACAACTGGAACAAAATATAATTGAGTAACAAGAAGAAACAAAACAACTTGAAACATTTTAAACTAAATCAACAGTTCAAACTTCTGGTACATTGAATGGTATTATGTATATTATATTGTCATGGAGTCTGTCAAATCTGTTTGGTCTCCTTGTAATAAATACAAAACAATGGTACCAACTTCTTCTATAAGCCAATGGAATTTTTCTTTCCACGTTAAGTGTTTTCTCTGTAACCTTAGTGCCATCATGTTTCTTGGCAGTCTTGTTTTCTGCTTGTTCAACTGTTTTACTGTCCAAAAATTTAATAACATGCTTATAGGTAACATGTACAGACAACTGCTTGGATACTTCATAATTCCGCATTGCATTATTTTCCACATCATTTGACAGCTGATTTCTGCGTCCGCTATTAGCTAGCATTTTGTTTAGATTCTTTTTTTTTAGATAGGCCATGATTTTGAATTTGAGTAAATCATATTTTCAGGGAGTATCTTTTACTCCGAGAACTTATTTTTTTTGAGTATTTTATCATATTTAATGAGTAAAATACTCAGATACTCCCCTTATCTGGACCCCTGTAAGGATATAGTCAACTGCATTGTAACATGGGTGTACCTGCAGGCCTTTTTCTGACCTTTTTGGGTAAAAGTACCTTGGTTAAATTGGGAAATTCACGACATAAAATTTTCAAAATTGGTAAAAATTTGTATCCCTAAATCATAAGTATAATGAAGAAATTTACAGTTTTAAATCAATAAATAAGAATTTAACAGCACTAATAATGTTAATTTAACTCTAAAATGTGATAAATACCTAAGCAAGCTATGCAACCAGGAGTTTGTAATCATGTGCATGTCTCATTGCCTATAAGTATGTGTATATTTCTAAAAAAGCATCACCAAATCTGACCAGCTTCACCAAAATAAAATTGTGGGATCTACTGTCTACATGATTTAGTTTTAATTATGAGTTAATAAACATCGTGTAGTGCCAACACTACATAGGTCACGAAAACATGTGATAACTTGAAAAGAATCTTTACCTCCTTATATTTAAATCCTTCCTTTAACTGACACAATCGTCCATGTGTGTAAATAAAAAAATATTTGCCCATAATTCATGTTAAATTTCATCATGATAGAGGACAAACAAATCGTTTTTCTTTGTGTTACCCATTTTATTACACAGGTATTAGAGTGTTCTCGCCTTGTAAACAATGTCAACGATAAAATTAGAGGATATCCAAATGTAAAGCCAGTGTGAAAAAATCGGCTGTCAAGTATTGAAAAATCGTATTTTCACTTTCATTTTCGAACAAAATACAGGTTTTTTACAAATAAGAATTTTTGGGTCAGAATTGGGAAATATTATGCATATTTGGCATTGGGAACGGGTCCGACTATCGGACCCGTGAGGGCAGTAGAAAAAGGCCTGACCTCGAACCATCCTGCCAGTAACTCTGAAGCCAGCTATGTCGGTCTTGGATATGACGTGGTTCAACCGTGTCTCTCACAGAAAATATTGAAATAAGGCATGTGTAGACAGTAACTTAAGGTGTGCAAGGTGTACTTTGCGACATAATCGCTCATATTTCACGTAAGCTATCGGGCGTCAGGCGACACATCCGACTCGCGGAGTTCTAGTTAGTCATTTTAATATCTCTGACTTTCTCATTGCATTTACTTTGCTTGTCAAAGTGCATTGGGGAGCATCCATCAGTTTAACTGATATCCTTGTTTTATTGTTGAAGTGTTCAGTGAGTTAAAAAAAAAAGCAACTTGTATATGTGGCAGAAGCAAATTTGTAACGCAGAGCTAGATTCCAGTAAAAGATGTTTGTATATGACATGAATTCCAAAAAGATCATATTGATAAAAAGCATTATTTAATGCTAAGTATAGAAATATAGAAAAATATTAGTGAGATATATCCCTATATCACTGTCAGTGAGGGACGACTTTTTGGGGTCCCGATTTAATACAGTAAATGAAACGGACCGTCATCGATGGGGGGCTCAAAATTGTGAAATGACGTCATTATTTTGACGTCATGACGTTATGATTCCCGCGATATTTTCCACTAAAATGTAAAACAAACGTTAATAAAATAAAAAGAAAATGTGTTTGATTTCGGTGTGATAACGCGTGATATCATCACTGGAAAGGGAGACAGTTTACATATTTTAACTCGTGCAAGGGCTCGTGAAAATATTAATTGTCTCCCTTTCTGGTGATGATATCACACGTTATCACACCGAAATCAAATATCCTCTGTTTAATACAATAATGTTAGTTGTTGAATAGTGACATTTTTGATATTCATAAATTATATAAGGTTGTGTAGTTATTGTCAGTGTTTACCTTGTAGTTGTTTGAGGACAAGAACATTCGTGTTGATATTGCGGAGGGGAAGAGAGGGCAGACAGGGCGCGGTGGAGGCCGAGGGGGGCGTGGTGGCGGATGGGAGGACAGGGGAGGTAACTGTACTGCTATACAAGACTACATGCTCTTCATGTGTGCAGCTCTCCCTTTATTTAAAATTTACGTACTTTGAGTAATTTGAAAATTTTTGAAATTTTGAATGTTTTAGTGTCTACATGAGTTAAAAATACAAATAAAAGTAGCTACAAATATGGTGGTTTTGTACAGAATTTTTTTTTTTTATCAAGTCAGCATGATACATAATACATATATGTATAAACTGTCTTTTAACTTAAAAAAAACATCTATTAAAAATTATTGGTACTATATGTAATGGTGAGAAATGACTTTCAGGATTCCGTGGTGGTCGCGGTGGTAGGGGTCGAGGAGGGTTTGATCAATATGGGGGAGGCCGGGGTGGCTTCAACGACCACCGAGGGGGCGAGGCTGCTAGAGGCGGCTTTGACAACTTCAGTGATAGGGGAGACGACTACAACCATTTCGGGGGTCGCGGGGGCCGGGGCGGCAGAGGGAGAGGCGGCTATGAAAGATATGACCGCGAACAGGATACTGGCAATAACTTCAATAGGAGAAGGCAGAACAGTGGAGGACAACCCGCACCAGATCTCAGAGAACCTTCACCTGGTGGGTACTGTAGAGCACTGTGTTTGTATTATATATGTTTAGTTTCAGTAACAAAAAATACTTATTGTCTGATCAGATGCAATATGACTGGTCTGATTAAAATTTGCATATCACACTCTTCTATTCTGTGTTTCTCTATTATGTCAAAACATAACAGTCTGCTATTTTTTTGCAACAGACACATTTGGAATGCATGTTTATACTTGTCATTATAGCCTGTAGCTTTGTATGAGGAGTCTTCATGCCGGCCCGGCTAGCTCAGTTGGTAGAGCGCTGGACTACAAATCCGAGGATTGCGGGTTCGATTCCCAGCCCGGCCACATAACTTGTGTGGGGATTGGTCATGAAATTATTTCTATGGCCATTCTCCCCTACCTCTGATTCAAGTAGGGCAGTTGTCAGTTACTGGCATAAGTATGTGCACTTAGTACTGGTAAACCAGCTTGCCCAGGAAAAGTGTGAGTAGGTTAACTGACTGTCGTTATATGACTGAAATACTGTTGAATACGGCGAAAAATCCAAACAAACAAACAAAACAAACAGGAGTCTTCACTGTAGTGTTGTGGAAGGACTTGCCCTTTCGGGCATAGAACTCTGCCAATGTCAATTTGGGCATAGGCCATACAATTTCAACTTGCCACGCAACTTGTGGCAATACAATCTAGACATTACCTAATCAGTGGAAAGAAAATCAGGTTATGATTTTGATATATTTAGAGAAACATTTCTGGACTTTGTTGTATTTTTGCTAAATGATACTTTTGATCTCATAATTCTGCATGCTTCTTATAATTGCCCTTTCGGGCAGACAGGTCAAAATTTTTCTTGCCTGAGTAGGTTTTCACTTGTCCCAGGCTTTGGGCAAGTGGTTTATTTTGAAGACTGAACGATATGTAAAAATATGCAAAATACCTCTCACTATGATTCCTTATTGCTACAAAACATGTTTTTAAAAAGTTGACATCTTTTCAGCGAATTGCTACATCCTGCTTTTTCAATAACATCACTTTAATGTTATAAACAACAACATGGTCATGCCCTTTGATTTGCAGTCTATAAATTCTGTTACGAAACAGGCAATAGCAACTTTCAGCACCAGTCAAATTACCAGACAAAAAAGTTACTAAGAATCCAACCGTCAACAATTATGTGCATCAGTCTGTCTGTAACTTCATCATTCATCAGGGAATTTTAAAATAACTTGCCACAAATTTTCACCATGTGGATACAGCATGTCACACGCAAGACCTGTGTCCCTATGTCAAAGGTCAAGGTCACGCTTAGAAGTCAGAGGAGAAGATTGGCTTGTTAGAAACGTGATTATGAAATAATCACAATATTAGTTGCTTTCTTGACAATGGGCTAGATAGTAGATACTGAACATATATTCTAGGTGATTTCAGAAAGGCTTTGTCAGCACCCACTGCCCAATGTCATTATTTCTATGCCCCAAGCCATTATCCGATGGAGTGTAGCAAGTATTTGTGTTCTAAAATATAAAGCCACTAGAACACCTTTCAACTCGATACTGCTTTGACCATTTGATAATAACATAATTTTGAAATATGTGACTTGTATCCAATTTTCAACAAATGATTACAGATCTATTCTTCTTTTGTACAGAGTCTGCTGCAGCTCGACCCAGGTTAAAGCTGTTACCCAGATCTGTTAAGGAGCCCACTAATGACATTGTGAATACTCAAAGGAATGCCAGTATTTTTGGAACGGGCAAACCTCGAGACAAGTCGCCAGAAGACGAGAGTGCAGAGCCGACGAGTAGAACCATAAGTGAGAACAGTCAGCACTGAGCAGGCCATGTCATCCATCTTTGTTGTTATTACTGTAAGTGGACTTGTTATGGTACAATGATAGCTAACAGCATTGAAGAAGAATCCCTTTGAGCACATTTTAGCAGCTAAGTGTTTTGTGTCATTTCTTATATTTCTAGATTGGTTGCAGAGTGATGATGCATTTTTACAAGTGATTCGAGACTGTTGAGTGGAGTTCAGTGCAGGCATTCTGGGGGAAAACGCACGATAAGCAGTGTAGCGTGCAAAAGCAGCTGTCCCGGCAATCCTCCTGACTACACCACCAGATGGCTATAGATGGTTAAGGTTAAGGAAGGGATGTCTAACGCTTTTCAATGGTCATATTCTGAAAGATATAAGAATATCTCAACAAATCGGCAGTGGCACTATTTACATTTAAAAAATGCCATTTTGTCTAAAACTTCAGTTGTTTATTTAAACAGCTGCCCATTCAAACCTTTCTAACAAAACTCATTCAGGTTTACTTTGCATTTTTGTTACCAATTTTGCTGTAGTATTTGTAATAAATGAATTAATGTTTATAAAAGCCAATTTAGAGCAGTAAAATGAAATGTTTTCTGTTGAAATGAACGTTGAAGAGAAAGCATTTATCCAGTGACCATAGTAAAACTGCAGGGTGTTTAAAATGTATTGCAATTATTCATTTGTATTTACCATTGTTGTGTTGTTATGGTTGTTATGTACATTAATCATAATCTGCAAGTGTTTGCTACACCCCTTAAATCCGCATTCCATAGAATATGATTAAATACATCTTAAATTGTCATTAGTTCTAATGAACATTTATGGCATTTATTCGACTGAAAACGGTTTCTTATTTACAAAAGGCATTTTATAATGTCTATGTTCGAAAACACTTGGTACCAACAGAATATACACTTATGTACATGCTGATTTACTCCAGAGGCACCACCAGCTATCGCATTCAGATAACTATACTATAAAAAGTAACCAAAACATTTTTTTTTTACCGATTTCAGTGCGTTTTTTTGTATTTTGTTCGGGAAGATGTCCATTTGAAACGATTTCTGCTATGTTTTAATTTTATTAACATATTTCTAGACTGCTGCTTTAATGTACATGTTTGTGGGGTATAAGGTAATTTACACAAATGTAACATCAGCCTTGTGTCGGTCATTCTGTCGGTTTTGAACTCTAAAAAGAATTGCTTAAAGTGGAACTTCATAATGACAGAAGGTTGTAGTTGAGGTTTTAAGGTTTTAATCTAATTACAATGTTCATGGTTACATACCTTTATTACATTTTCTGGAGTAGATCATTCTCCCTTTGTATGGCCGGTATTTTATTGTTTCAAACATCAAGTACTTTGAACACTGACACGTAGTAAGAAGCTTAATAAAACACAAATCTCTTCAGTACTTACTGCTTCTTATTCTTGTTTGTGCGGATCAAAACTTAAAAGGAATTAATAATCTGAGTAAAACTGAAACGTGTAATGATACAGCATACAAGTAAATGACATGTGTCATATTTATATGTGTTGTTATTTTTTATGTGCCACATTTCTACATTTGGATTTCGGGAAATCAAAATAACATTCACATACCGGTATTAATAGGGGTAACTAAATAGGACTTCAGAGCACCAGTGCTTTAACACACTTCTTTACGAGTTAATATTGGTTGGTAGCTTCTTCCAGCGGGCCAGTCACTATTTTGGGTCATTTTTTTTCTGGGAATTTTTTACTTACGGTGACCAGTTTTATTATTTTTCGTTTTGTAAAATGAAATAACAGATACATAATACATAAAAGCTGTAATGTTAATATTAAGATGTCCTGTTTCTTGTATCCAGTTGCATTTTCAGTATTGCTTTGGCTGTCATGTGATTTGTTATATCAAAATGGTTACACTAGTATTCTGATTATTTCATGTGAATGTCTATTTATTTCGGCTGTTTTTATCCATACATTAAGTTACAAATGTTAGTGTCAAGTCTTCTGTTGCTATGAACACTGATCATGCTTCTCCTTTTCAACACATCATTCATCAAATAGTTATTGCTATCAGTACCAGTATATCATTTTTCTAATGCCCTATTTATACATACTTGTTCATATTTGGTTTCTAGTCAAATAAGATGTCTGCTTCATAACAAGTGCTTTTTATTATGTCCCCCATCAAGATGGCAGAGTATATTGGTTTATTAGGTCGGTCGGTCAGTCTGTCGGTCGGTAGACCACTTTCGTTTCTGCTCTCTAAGTTCAACAGTTTTCATCTGATCTTCACCAAACTTCATGAAAATGTTTGTGGGCATACTATCTAGGTCAAGTTCGATAATCAGCCAAATCCCTTCAGGAATTGTGGAGTTATGGTCCTTGAATTATCTGAAAATGGCCTTTTAGCCGTTTCCGCTCTCTAAGTCCAACAGTTTTCAACCAATCTTCACCAAACTTCATGTAAATGTTTGTAATAATAATATCTCACTCAAGTTAAATAATCAGCCAAATCGCTCCGGGTATTGTGGCGTTGTTGCCCTTGAATTATCTGAAATAGGCCTTTTTAGCGTTTTCCGCTCTTTAAGTCCAACAGTTTTCATCCGATCTTCACCAAACCTCATGAACATGTTTGTGGGCATAATATCTTGGCCAAGTTTAATAATCAGCCCAATCGCCCCAGTAATTGTTGAGATATGGCCTTTGAATTATCTAAAATGGGCCGTTTTAGCAGTTACCGTTCTCTAACAGTTCATAGCCAAACTTCACCGAATTTGTGGAGTTATGGCCCTTTATTATCTAAAATTAGCCTGTTTAGCTATTTTAACCTAGAGGGGGCATAACTGTTTTACAAACAGCTCTTGTTTATACAATATCAGACAAGTGCTATGTCTGTAACCATCTACATTGATAATGTAAGCTCAAGTATGTTCGTCAAATTTGGGTATTGAAAATCAATGACTTTTTCAGACATTTTGCGTTTTAGTCAATAATTTTTTAGTTCGGAAGGTATGCAATAATATTATCATTGGTTAAAAATGACAACCGTGCAGAGTACAAAAGTAATTGGGTTGACTGAATTAATTTGATTGTACCTGGGTTTTTGTATTGCATTATATCTTCCATTAGTTGTTTAAGTGTGATCAGGGTAATTGTGACTAAAGACATTTGAGGCGTGTCATGGGAAAACAGGCTTAATGTAAGTGCGTAAAGCACAGGCTGATCCGGGACGGCACTTTCCGCCTACAGTGGATTTATGTTTAAGAGACTTATTGAAACAGAAAATACCATAAAAAAAGAAGAAGTGCCGTACCGGATCAGCCTGTGCATTAAGCCCAGTTTTCCCACAACATGCCTCATTTTGTTTATGTCACCCTGACAAGCTGACAAGGGAAAATGTTCAATCGCAGCCTGTGTGCTTGTGTTTCTCAGATGATAATGGAGCTGTAACTGACATTACAAGCTTCAGTTTTAGCAGCCATGGATATTACAATGACCTGTGTTCTTTTACATTGCTTATTGTAAATATTTCCCAAGAAGGCATTTCTTTTACTGAATGTATGACTTGTGTTTTTAGCTCGCCTGAGCACAACGTGCTCATGGTGAGCTTTTGTAATCGCCTTTTTTTCTGTCATGCGTCGTCAACAGTTACATTGTGAACACTCTAGAGGCCACATTTATTCGCCAATCTTCATGAAACTTGGTCAGAGTTCAAATCTAGGTCATGTGGGGTCAAAAACTAGGTCAAATTGAAGAAAAAGCATGTTAACACTCTAGAAGTCACATTTTTTGCCAAAGCTTCATGAAACTTGGTCAGTTTGTTCTATCTGTCCCAATGATATCTCGGCGGAGTTCGAATCTGGGTCATGTGGGGTCAAAAACTAGGTCACTAGGTCAAATTGAAGAAAAAGCTTGTTAACACTCTTGAAGTCACATTTTTTGCCCAGTCTTCATGAAACTTAGTCAGAACATTTGTCTTAACGGTATCTCAGCCGAGTTTGAATCTGGGTCATGTGGGGTTGAAAACTAGGTCACTAGGTCAAATTGAAGAAAAAGCTTCAATTTCAATATGTACTTCAAAATTTTTGAATGTCTGTTGTCACTTAAGTTTCTCAAACCATGATGATTAAGGCTGCATTTCCATCAGTCCATATCAGTATATCCATATCCGTATAAAAACACATGGAAAATTGTTCGGCTAATGAAACTCAGGTGAGCGACACAGGGCCATTTGGCCCTCTTGTTATTTTATCATAATACATAATATAAATGAGGAATTCATTTGTAAATGTGTTCTCAGTACAGCCGTTGTAGAATTATCAGTATGACAATGTCACAATTTAATAGGAGTGCAAATCTGTGTAACATGTTTTAATCTATTTTTATAGTATTTGAATCTTGGAATTATTATGTCAGAATTATACGGTATCATCATAATTTGTCACCACTCCCATGTAGATATGATATTGTATTTCTAGTTTTTGTTTTATGTAAACCTTATTGCATAAATGGCTTAGAAATGTGCAGATTGCCTTGTATAAAAGACGTTCATGTCCAATGATCTTGTTGTTCTTTAACCTCTCAATCATTGTCCATCATGAAAATTTAAGTTTGCAAATCACATCCATGTGACATCAGTTACTATGCTGCTACCATTATTTCCTAAGAATGAAGCCCAGCTCTACTATGACGTGATGTCTCCTAGTCAGCTGCAGACTCACTGCTGAACCATGCACAGCTGTCCTGTGATGTCTCCTCGTCAGCTGCAGGCCCACTGCTGAACCATGCACAGCTGTACTGTCCTGTGATGTCTCCCAGTCAGCTGCAGGCCCACTGCTGAACCATGCACAGCTGTACTGTCCTGTGATGTTTCCCAGTCAGCTGCAGGCCCACTGCTGAACCATGCACAGCTGTCCTGTGATGTGATGTCTCCCAGTCAGCTGCAGCCCAACTGCTGAACCATGCACAGCTGTACTGCCCTGTGATGTCTCCCAGTCAGCTGCAGGCCCACTGCTGAACCATGCACAGCTGTACTGTCCTGTGATGTCTCCCAGTCAGCTGCAGGCCCACTGCTGAACCATGCACAGCTGTCCTGTCCTGTGATGTTTTCCAGTCAGCTGCAGGCTCACTGCTGAACCATGCACAGCTGTCCTGTGATGTGATGTCTCCCAGTCAGCTGCAGCCCCACTGCTGAACCATGCACTGCTGTCCTGTCCTGTGATGTCTCCCAGTCAGCTGTAGGCCCACTGCTGAACCATGCACAGCTGTACTGTCCTGTGATGTCTCCCCGTCAGCTGCAGGCCCACTGCTGAACCATGCACAGTTGTCCTGTCCTGTGATGTCTCCCAGTCAGCTGCAGGTCCACTACTGAACCATGCACAGCTGTCCTGTCCTGTGATATTTCCCAGTCAGCTGCAGGCCCACTGTTGAACCATGCACAGCTGTCCTGTCCTGTGATGTCTCCCCGTCAGCTGCAGGCCCACTGCTGAATCATGCACAGCTGTCCTGTCCTGTTATGTCTCCCAGTCAGCTGCAGCCCCACTGCTGAACCATGCACAGCTGTCCTCTCCTGTGATGTTTCCCAGTCGGCTGCAGGCTCACTGCTGAACCATACACAGCTGTCCTGTGATGTGATGTCTCCCAGTCAGCTGCAGGCCCACTGCTGAACCATGCACAGCTGTACTGTCCTGTGATGTCTCCCAGTCAGCTGCAGGCCCACTGCTGAACCATGCACAGCTGGCACAATGTGATGTCTCCCAGTCACTGCAGGCCCACTGCTGAACCATGCACAGCTGTACTGTCTTGTGATGTGATTTCTCCCAGTCAGCTGTCCTGTGATGTTCCCAGTCAGCTGCAGGCCCACTGCTTAACCATGCACAGCTGTCCTGTCCTGTGATGTCTCCCAGTCAGCTGCAGGCCCACTGCTGAACCAAGCACAGCTGTCCTGTCCTGTGATGTCTCCCAGTGAGCTGCAGGCTCACTGCTGAACAATGCACAGCTGTCTTGTCCTGTGATGTGATGTCTCACAGTCAGCTGCAGGCCCACTGCTGAACCATGCACAGCTGTACTCCGAGTCAGCTGCAGGCCCACTGCTGAACCATGCACAGCTGTACTGTCCTGTGATGTCTCCCAGTCAGCTGCAGGCCCACTGCTGAAGCATGCACAGCTGTCCTGTCCTGTGATGTTTCCCAGTCAGCTGCAGGCCCACTGCTGAACCATGCACAGCTGTCCTGTGATGTGATGTCTCCCAGTCAGCTGCAGCCCCACTGCTGAACCATGCACAGCTCTCCTGTGATGTGATGTCTCCCAGTCAGCTGCAGGCCCACTGCTGAACCATGCACAGCTATCCTGTCCTGTGATGTTTCCCAGTCAGCTGAAGGCTCACTGTTGAGCCATGCACAGCTGTACTGTCCTGTGATGTCTCCGAGTCCGCTGCAGGCCCGCTGCTGAACCATGCACAGCTGGCACAATGTGATGTCTCCCAGTCAGCTGCAGCCCCATTGCTGAACCATTCACAGCTGACTGTCCTGTGATGTGATTTCTCCCAGTCAGCTGTCCTGTCCTGTGATGTTTCCCAGTCAGCTGCAGGCCCACTGCTGAACCATGCACAGCAGTCCTGTCCTGTGATGTCTCCCAGTCAGCTGCAGGTCCACTGCTGAACCATGCACAGCAGTCCTGTCCTGTGATGTCTCCCAGTCAGCTGCAGCCCCACTGCTGAACCATGCACAGCTGTCCTGTGATGTGATGTCTCTCAGTCAGCTGCAGGCTCACTGCTGAACCATGCACAGCTGTCCTGTGATGTGATGTCTCCCAGTCAGCTGCAGGCCCACTGCTGAACCATGCATAGCTGTCCTGTGATGTGATGTCTCCCAGTCTGCTGCAGGCCCACTGCTGAACCATGCATAGCTGTCCTGTGATGTGATGTCTCCCAGTCAGCTGCAGGCCCTCTGCGGAACCATGCACAGCTGTATTGTCATGTGATGTCTCCCAGTCAGCTGCAGGCCCCACTGTGAACCATGCACAGCTGTCCTGTCCTGTGATCTCCCAGTCAGCTGCAGGCCCGCTGCTGAACCATGCACAGCTGTCCTGTCCTGTGATGTTTCCCAGTCAGCTGCAGGCTCTGCTGAACCATGCACAGCTGTCCTGTGAGGTGATGTCTCCCAGTCAGCTGCAGGCCCACTGCTGAACCATGCACAGCTGTACTGTCCTGTTTTTTGATGTCTCCAAGTCAGCTGCAGGCCCACTGCTGAACAATGCATAGCTGTCCTGTGATGTCTCCCAGTCAGCTGCAGGCCCACTGCTGAACCATGCACAGCTGTCCTGTGATGTGATGTCTCCCAGTCAGCTGCAGGCCCACTGCTGAACCATGCACAGCTGTCCTGTCCTGTGATGTGATGTCTCCCAGTCAGCTGCAGGCCCACTGCTGAACCATGCACAGCTGTACTGTCCTGTGATGTGATGTCTGCCAGTCAGCTGCAGGCCCACTGCTGAACCATGCACAGCTGTACTGTCCTGTAATGTCTCCCAGTCAGCTGCAGGCCCACTGCTGAACCATGCACAGCTGTCCTGTCCTGTGATGTGATGTCTCCCAGTCAGCTGCAGGCCCACTGCTGAACCATGCACAGCTGTCTTGTCCTGTGATGTCTTCCAGTCAGCTGCAGGCCCACTGCTGAACCATGCACAGCTGCACTGTAATTTGATGTCTCAAGTCGCCTACTGCTGAACCATGCACAGCTGGCACAATGTGATTTCTCCCAGTCAGCTGCAGGCCCACTGCTGAACCATGCACAGCTGTACTGTCCTGTGATGTGATGTCTCCTAGTCAGCTGCAGGCCCACTGCTGAACCATGCACAGCTGAAGTGTCCTGTGATGTGATGTATCCCAGTCAGCTGCAGGCCCACTGCTGAACCATGCACAGCTGTTCTGTCCTGTGATGTCTCCCAGTCAGCTGCAGACCCACTGCTAAACCATGCACAGCTGAAGTGTCCTGTGATGTGATGTCTCCCAGTCAGCTGCAGGCCCACTGCTGAACCATGCACAGCTGTCCTGTGATGTGATGTCTCCCTGTCAGCTGCAGGCCCACTGCTAAACCATGCACAGCTGCCCTGTCCTGTGATGTCTCCCAGTCAGCTGCAGGCCCACTGCTAAACCATGCACAGCTGTCCTGTCCTGTGATGTGATGTCTCCCTGTCAGCTGCAGGCCCACTGCTAAACCATGCACAGCTGCCCTGTCCTGTGATGTCTCCCAGTCAGCTGCAGGCCCACTGCTAAACCATGCACAGCTGTCCTGTCCTGTGATGTGATGTCTCCCGGTCAGCTGCAGGCCCACTGCTGAACCATGCACAGCTGGAACAAGACGGCACCGATTTGGAAATAAAAGGCAGAATATGATCATCTTAATTTATATCAAGTGCAAGGTTCCAGGCGTGTTGTCACTACATGTATAAGGTTTCATGTCAAGAAACTTTGGAAAAAAAATCAGTACAGGTCCTGTTTTCATTAATTTTAATGCAGTATTCTCATATTACCAAACATACTGAAGATCATTGTTTTGAAGGAATCAAACAGCAGGTTTATATGGCCCAAAGCTTCTTGTGGGGAGCATAACTCCATTAGTATTGAAGAGATTCAAATGAAACTTCATATAATGATGGAGGACAATGAGAGGAAGTGCAGAGTACAAGGATCCACAACTCTTCAATATTTACGGAGTTATTGCTATTTGTTTAATTTTCTTGTTCGGAGCATAACTCTATTAGTATTGAAGGGATTCAAATGAAACTTCATATAATGATAGAGGACAATTAGAGGAAATGCAGAGCACAAGAACCACAACTCTTTCTTCAATATTTACGGAGTTATTGCTCTTTGTTTAATTTTCTTGTGCGGAGCATTTTACTCCATTGGTATAGAAGGGATTTAAATGAAACTTCATATTATCATAGAGGTCAATGAGTGGAAGAGCAGAGCACAAGGACCACAAGTCTTTCTTCAGTATTTACAGAGTAATTGCCCTTTGTTTTATTTCCTATGTGAAGCATTAATTTTCTTATGTGGAGCATAACTCCATTAGTATTGAAGGGATTCAAATGAAACTTCATATAATGACAGAGGACAATGAAAGTGCAGAGCACAAGAACCATAACTCTTCAATATTTATGGAGTTATTGCCTCTTGTTACATTTTCTTGTGTGGAGCATATCTCCATTAGTATTGAAGGGATTCAAATGACAATTCATATAATGATACGAGTACAATGAGAGGAAGTGCAGAGCACAAGGACCATAACTCGTTCTTCAATATTTTCGGAGTTATTGCCCTTTGTTTTATTTTCTTATGTGAAGCATAAATTTTCTTGTTTGGAGCATAACTCCATTAGTATTGAAGGGCTTCAAATGAATAAAATGATAAGAGGATAATGAGAGGAAGTGCAGAGCACAAGGACCATAACTCGTTCTTTCAATATTTTCGGAGTTATTGCCCTAAATTTTCTTATCTTCTTCGGAGCGTCACTCCATTAGTATTGAAGGGATTTTAAATAAAACCACATAAATTGATAGAGGACGTTGAGAGGAAGTGCAGAGTACAAGGATATAAGTCATTTTAAATATTAACCGAGTTATTGCCCTTTTTTGTGTGCAGATAATTACTACATTAGTATTGAAGGATTTTAAGATATTGCCACATATATTGATAGAGGACATTGAGAGGAAGGGCAGAGTAAAAAGGACCATAACTCTTTCTTCAATTTTCAGTTAATTTTCTTGTGCAGTACATAACTGCATTAGTTTTGAAGTGATTTAAAATAAAACCACCTATATTGAGGATGTTGAGAGAACTGCAGGGTACAAGGACCATAACTCTTTCTGTAGGAAGCATCATTTTTGCTAACATGTAACTGACATTGTGTTGCCTTCCTCGGACAAGCATATGCTTTGGGGGCACATCCTGTGACAAGCCTTGTTCTTTGATAATTTCTTTCCAATGATGATAAATGATGTTAATGCAGGCTCTGAAGCCATCAATGTTGCATGTTCAAATAACTTCATGTAAGGTTTGCAATTGTTGGAAATCAAATTGTATCAATCTATTTTTATGGTCATATGCAAACAGTGTGCAAGTTTTGTCAACATTGAATAAAAAATCGTGTGTGCAAGCCAATCATTGATAACTCGTTGTTTTTTTCCACACACAAGGGGCAATAACTCCAGTGTTTCTGGCCCGATCATGCTTGTATTCGACTGAACCTTTTATCTTATGTTGATAGACAAACTGTGCAAAATTGGTGAAGATTGGATGATAAAGGAAGTCTCTATCCTGAATAATGTCCATTTTTGTATATTTTTCACAAACAAAGGGCAATAAATCTTGTGTTTCTGGCCCGATTTTGCTTACATTCGACTTCTCTTTTAATATTATGGTCATAGACAAACTGTGCAAGATTGGTGAAGAATGAATGAAAAATGAAGTCTCTATCCTGAATAATGTCCATTTTTGCCAAAAAAATATCACAAAGGGCAATAACTGCGGTGTTTCTGCTCCGATCTTGCTTATATTTAACTTTAACTGTTATTTCATGGTAATAGATTAAATGTTCAAGATTGGTTAAGATTGGATGAAAACATGAAGTCTCTATCCTGAATAGTGTCCATTTTTGTATACATGTTCGTAAACAAAGGGCCATTTTTTGTGTCTCCTGAGATCTGATGGTCATACACAAAGTGTGAAAGTTTGGTTAAGATTGGAGGGAAATTTTTTAGCTCACCTTAGCAGGAAGTGCTGGAGGGTGAGCTTATCTGGTCAGATGTCTATTGTCATCCATCATCCACAATTTACTAATAAAATCTCCGCAGAAAACCACCATGGAAATTTACCACACTTTGAAAAAAATATTCCTTGGGTGGTCATTTATCAAATTTCTTCCTATTATTTTTCCTTACCCGGTATATGGCTATATTGAACACTTGCCAGTGTTTCTTGTCATAAACCACTGGTTGGATTTACCCTGTACCAAATTCCTTCTAATCATATTGTTTAAAAAAACATGGCCACATGGCTGCCAGGGGCCTTGGCAGTTTTCCTTGTATGGTTATATTAAAAACTTTGAAAATCTTGTCAGAAACCATTTGCTAAGTTTTGAAATTATTTCAAAGAAATGTTCCTCGAGTTACTACCTACCAAATTTCTTCAAATTATTTTGATTTGTTAATACGCATGGCCGCCAGGTGGGTTGCGCGGCTTTCCTTATATGGCTATATTGAAACGTTAAACTTTTCTTATCAGAAACCAGTTTTTTCGGCGGTCCTCTACCAAAAATTTTCAAAACAAAAACAACCCACAGTTGCCAGGGCAGGAGGTTGTTTCCTTATATGACTATTTAAAAACTTAAAAAATCTTGTCAGAAACCACTGGTTGGATTTCAAAACAAATTCACATGAATGTTTTTTGGGTAACCAAAGTCTTTCAAATTATATTGATTCCTTAAAAAACATGGCTGTCAGTGGTTCTCTATTTAATTTTTACAAGTCATAGTGATTCATTAAACTCTGGTGAGTGACCCAGCAGGGACGCACCTAGCCCGAATTTGAGTATACGCACAGAAAAAGCTCTAATTTATAAGTAATGAAAGTGCCATTGTCACAAAGATATGCTCGTCAAAGGAGCATTTTTAGGGGAAAATATTCAACGACAGAGAAAATCCATCCATGCTGGACAAAGATATGCACCAGACAAAGTGGTAAGGATTGATCACTTATATTTGACCTTTGACCTTGAATTGTGACCTTGGACCTAGTGACCTGGTTCTTGCGTGTGGCACTCTGTCTCAGCATGCTTATCACTTCTAAGTTATTTGAAAATCCATCCATGATTGACAAAGATATGCTCAGCCTCCTGACTACGTGGTAAAGATTCATTTCTTATGTTTAACCTTTGACCTTGAATTGTGACCTTGACCTAGGGACCCGGTTCTTGTGCCCGACACTCTGTCTTATCATGCTAATCACTTCTGGTAAGTCATTTGAAAATCCATCCATGCTGGACAAAGTTATGCTCCGGACACAGTGTTTAGGATTGATTGCGTATATTTGACCTTGAATTGTGACCTTGACCTTTGACCTAGGGACCTGGTTCTTGCGCCCGACACTCCGTCTCATCATGCTTATCACTTCTGGTAAGTAATTTGAAAAGCCATCTATGCTGGACTTGGCTATGCTCCGGACAAAGTGTTGAGCATTGATTTTGTATATATGACCTTGAATTACGAACCTTGACCTTGGACTACAGACCTGTTCTTGTGCCCCACACTCCGTCTCATCATGCTTATCACTTCTGCCAAGTTGTTTGAAATCCATCCATGCTGGACAAAGTTATGCTCCGGACAAAGATCTCACGCCGACAGCCCACCTAACGCTCGGCTGCCTGCTCGGGTGTTCCCATAATAAGACCCGTTTTCCAAACGGGCGTATAATAATTCGTAGTACAATGCAGTAGTAATACTTCGTACACAGCTATTGACTAAGGTAAATAAAACTATATTTCAGATCTAAAAGCACTTAAGTTACTGGTACTGTTTCTACGTCTAAAATTAATTTTGATGTCTTTTTCCCTTATGTTTTGTATCTACGAGTATGCCTTGTTAGGCCCCAGGCAAGGACCAACACATATTGCAAGAAATCTGTGAAAACTACCTTTCAATAAATATGACATAACACTTATAATTCCATTATGAACTCGCCAGTTTGCACCAAATTGCCTCTACACAAAATAATAAGCATTGGTTTAACAGCTGTATTAAATTATTAATAGAGATACAATAACAATAAAATGTTCTACAGCTGAACATGAGCTAAATGAAACAAACACTTACTAATTGAATGTTGCCTCCACTATTCAATAGCTGGAAGTAAACCATGTCATGTAAGCAGGGCTCACTCTGCCATTCGCCAAATTAGCTAGCAGCTACAATTTTCAAATATTTGGTTAAAGACATTTCCATTGGGCTACAATTTTTACTTCATAATTTTCCTATAAAATGCATGGAAGGAGTATAATTTCAATGCCGTATGGTCAACTTGGCTAGGGGTTAAGATTCAATGACTAAAAAGAAACAATTCAAAAACTACTAAGGTAGAGTCATGGTATTCTACATCTAATTCATCTCCAAAGCCTCTAAGCAGTGAGTTGAGGTATCATAACTATTCCATATATATTCTTAAATCTATAATCAAGATGCCAAAATAAACAGGAAACGTAGAAATCAGCACAAAAATAAAAAAATTCGAAATTGTGACCTTGACCCCAACCACCCCATATGCAATCCCAAGTGAGGTCTAGATATAAAATATCTACATATAACGTTTCATTAAAATATCTCAATGTCTTCTCAAGCTTTTGAGCAGAAACTTGTTTGTCTATTTTTAGTAATGGTGACCTTGACCCCATCCACCCCATATCCAATCCCAAGCGAGGTCTAGATATAAGATATTTATGTATGAAGTTTCATTAAAATATCTCAATGTTTTATCAAGCTATTGAGCGGAAACCGTTTTTGTTTTATTTTTACTAACAATGACCTTGACCCCATCGACCTTATACGCAATCCCAAGCGAGGTCTTGATATAAGGTATCTATGTATGAAGTTTCATTGAAATATCTCAATTCGTTCTAAAGTTATTGAGGGGAAACCATTATTCTATTTTTAGTAACTGTAACCTTAACCCCACCCTCCCCATATGCTATCACAAGCGAGGTCTCAATAAAATATATCTATGCAGTAAGTTTCATGAAAATATCTCAATGCATGCTCAAGTTATTGAGCAGAAACCGTTTTTTATTTTTAGTAACAGTGACCTTGACCCCACCCACCCCATATGTAATCCAAAGCAAGGTCTTGCAATAAGGTATCTGTGTATGAAGTTTCATTACAATAGCTTAATTCGTTATTGAGTTAGAGAGCGGAAACAAAAACTTGATGCTGCCACTATTCCTTGAATTGTGACCTTGACCAAGGGACCTGGTTCTTGCGCGGGACACTACACCTCAACATGCTTGTCACTTCTGCCAAGTGATTTGAAAATCCATTCATGCTGGACGAAGATATGCTCTGGATTAAGTGTTAAGGATTGATTTCAATATTTGACCCTTGACCTTGAATTGTGACCTTGGACCTAAGGACCTGATTCTTGCGCACGATACTCCATCTCACCATGCTTATCACTTCTGCCAAGGTATTTGAAAATCCATCCATGCTGGACAAAGTTATGCTCCGGACAAAGTGTCAAGGATTGAATTCCTATATTTGACCTTGAAATTGGACCTAAGGACTTGGTTCTTGCATGACACTCCGTTTCATCATGCTTATCACTTCTACCAAGTTATTTAAAAAACCATCCAGGCTGGAAAATCCATTATGCTCTGGACAAAGATCTCCCGCCACCCGCTCGGGCGTTCCCATAATACGGCTGTTTTTCAAACGGGCATATAAAAACTAATTAATTTGACTTTTCATTGTTGCATGCACAATGCAATACATAACATGTGATTTCACCTGTCTCCTCTAGCTCACCATTCTTGTAATTCTTGCACCATTCTGCTAAAGGCAGGTGATGTCAACAGACAATAAGAAAACAATTCAAAGGTAATGGGGAAACAAATGAACACACAATTAGCACATGTAAACAAGCTACTTTAAACATTTCCACAACACACAAACCTAATGTAAAACAAACTTCAATTACTATGGAAGCAGACAAACAGATCAAGACTTCAGTATTCTGAGATGAAAATATAGATAAATAGCATGTAGATTAATAATCGTTGTATTTTTGAAAAATATGAATACATGTCTTAACTCCAAAACAAAAGCAAATATTTTATCATGAAAAGCAAAAAGAAAGAGTGAATAAAAGGGTGCCACTGGATCAAAAGTCTGTCACGCTAAACACTCGGCCCATACATACATTGATGTGTATTATGTTAGCAATACACAGGTTTTCAAAACTTTCAACAACAAAATCAATCATATCATGTTACAAAAGCGTTAGGATTTTATCAATTTCAACTGATGATAATATATTTATGACAGGTTATTTAAGTGGTAGATGATATACGAGTTGTTCAACACCATCCTTAGGTGACTACTTGTTGACACCAATTCTGCCTGTCCTGTCTCGCCAGACGGTGCGCCTGACGGGTGGCTGATGGGCGACGTTACTCAGTGGCGTATGGGAGTCCCTGTCCAGGACCACAGCACCAGACTCAGACGCTGTAGACTCTGCATGCTGCTCCACTTCTTCCACTGACTTTGGAGTGGATGATCGTTCGCCTGCAGAGCTGTCAGATCCATAGTCTCTCTGCCTCACTCGGCGAATGCTCAGTCGACTGCTGGGTCGAGAAGATGTCCTAGGTGGCTCTTTCTCTGTCTCAGTCCCAGCTATTACGGGGTCTTCAGAAAGTTTCAGCTTTTTAACAATAAAAAGAAAAACCACTATTCCACCAAGTTGTATGCCAGCTAACACATAGAAATAATAGTCAAGATGGCACGATCCTCCAGAGCCATAGCAGTCTTTCTTGCAGTTGATATTTCCACGGTCTACCTTGAAGAACAACACATCCTGGAACATTGCGAGCACCGCCGAGCCAAGGATACTGCCGATGCCGGAGAAGAAATAGAACAACCCCATCACGCTGCTCTTCATGGAGCGAGGAGCTACCATACTGGCAAACTCAAGTCCTAAATAACAGAAAATTCCTTTCTCAAATCCAATGAAAGGGACATAGCTATTCCAAAATCATAATAAAACTACGAATAATATGTACAATAATTCGTAAAACAGAATTTACTAGTATTATGATTGTGCATAACAATTTGCTTTAACTACATGTATTTATCACATGCTGTATCTTGTTTTCCATGTAATACAGCCATAACAAATATTTTTATCTTAAACATGTGTACTATAACATTTTGAGCGTTTTCATTGGCTACATATTCTTTGACTGACCAATCACATGATGTTATTTTGGTGAAATGGCATCGTTAACATAAAATGACGTCAGTACACAACTTTTAGGATTTATCAACTTGTTTTGGTAAAATAAGGGGTGTTTTTTTTGTTTCAAATAGGGATGGCAACAAATACCAAAATTGATATTTGAATATTCGATTGACAAAGTATTGTAATATTCAAATATTCAGTCATCAGATGCAGTAATTAATTATCATTATGGTAGTGTTAAATAGACTTAATTGTGCGATATGTAGTCAGGGACGTGCCTAATTATTTTCAAAATTAATTAAATATTTTCAATTATATTAAATGGCTAATTTAATTAAATTAAATTACATGTCTTTTTAAAAAAGTAATGAATTAATAACAATTATTTTACAAAAAGTAATTAATTATAATTAATTATTTTATCCATTTTTAAACATACATTTTGCATTACAAAGTGTATTTATTTATCCAGCAAAAACATAAATTCATTTACTTATTAGTATAATTCATTATTTTATTTATCTTTAAACAAAATTCATTTGCAACACACAGTTTACTTATTCAGCAAACACATAAATGTATTCATAAATCAGTCAGAAATAAGCATAATGACCTTCATAACAGTTAATAAACACATGTTGAGAGACTAAAGTGTTCACCCAGTGTTCACTCTGACTTTGACTCTTGCCAGGACTGAATACCTACTAACACCTCTAACACCTCTTTGTTTATTTAAACAGTACCTGTCAAATTGTACCTGTTATTGTGAAATTTTCACATCCCCATTGTTCACAGTTTGCAGTTCAGAAGAAAAGGCAAAGTACTTGAAAACTAGAAATGTGTCCACATTTATTGTGTGAAGTAATTGGATATCACAAAACAGTTTTAGTCCTGACAAAAAGTCAATTAAGGGTCGTAATTAAAACTTCAAGGCAATTATGAGTTATGGTTCTTGTATGCTTCACTTACTCTTGCTATCTTAAATCATTCTGTGCAAAATCCACAAAATGCCTTTTATAATTTTTGAATTATGCTTTGCACACTCCTGAATTAAGGGAAGTAATTCAATAACTTCACAAGTCAGGTTTGTGCATGCAACACATCATCTGGTGATTGTGATCATTTCTGCCAATTTATCTGAAAATCCCTGCATGCACGACAATATTATGCTCAGGAAAATTATTTGACCTTTGACCTTGATTAATGACCTTGACCTTTCAGCTACAGACCTGGTTCTTGAACGCCACATGCCGTCTCATAATGCTTACCACTTCTGCCAAGTTATTTGAAAAATTTCATGCCGGACAAAATTATGCACAAGACAGAATCCATGGACTTAATTCTTATACTTGACCTTATAAGTGACCTTGACCTTGGACCTAGTTTTTGCGGGCGACACATCGTCGAATAATGCCAAGTTATTTGAAAATCCTTCAATACTGGACCGAGTTATTGCCTGGACAAGAATCTTAACATATATACATATACTTGACCATAAAGTGTGACCTTGACCTTGGACCAAGGCACCTGGTTCTTGCATGCGACACCACCGCATGATGCTTAGCACTTCGGCCAAGTTAGTTTAAAATCCTTCCCTGCTGGACAAAATTATGCTTCAGACAGTATCTATGGCTTGTATGGCCATTCAACTTGAAATGTCACCTTGACCTAGGGACCTGGTTCTTGCGCGTGACACACCTTCTCACCATGCTCAACACTTGTGCCAAGTTATTTGAAATTCCTTCCAGTGCTAGACAAAATTATGCTCCAGACAGTGTCTATGGCTTAAATTTTTATATCTGACCCTTTGACCTTTAAGTGAGACCTTGGACCTAGGGACCTGATTCTTGCGCGCGACACAACGTCTCTGAATGCTCAACACTTGTGCCATGTTATTTGAAATTCCTTCCATGCTAAACAAAAGTATGCTCTGAACAGGGATAGAAGGCTTAAATTCTTATATTTGACCTTTGACCTTTAAGTGTGACCTTAACCTTGGACCTAGGGATCTGGTTCTTGCACCTGACACACCCTCTCACCAAGCTCAACACTTGTGCCAAGTTTTTGAAATTCCTTCCATGCTGGACAATATTATGCTCCGGACAGGGTCTATGGCTTAAATTCTTATATTTGACCTTTAAGTGTTACCTTGACCTTGGATCTAGGGACCTGGTTCTTGTGCGCGCCACACCGTCTTACCATGCTTAACACTTGTGCCAAGTTCTTTGAAATTCCTTCCATGCTGGACAATATTATGCTTCAGACAGGGTAAATGGCTTGAATTCTTAAATTTGACCTTTGACCTTTAAGTTTGACCTTGACCTTGGACCAGGGACCTGGTTCTTGCTCATGAAACACCGTCTCACCATGCTCAACACTTGTGCCAAGTTATTTGAAATTCCTTCCATGCTGGACAAAATTATTCTCCGGACAGGGATACAAGGCTTAAATTCTTATATTTGGCCTTTGACCTTTAAGTGTGACCTTGACCTTGGACCTAGGGACCTGGTTCCTGCGCACCACACACCATCTCGCCATGCTTAACTATTGTGCCAAGTTATTTGAAATTCCATCCATGCTAGACAAAATTATGCTCTGGACAGGGTCGATGGCTTAAATTCTGATATTTGACCTTTGACCTTTAAGTGTGACCTTGACCTTGGACCTAGGGACCTGGTTCTTTCGGGCGATACACTGTCTCACCATGCTCAACACTTGTGCCAAGTTATTTGAAATTCCTTCCAAGCTGGACAAAATTATGCTCCAGACAGGGATAGAAGGCTTTAATTCCCATCTTTGACCTTTGAGTGTGACCTTGGACCTAGGAACCTGATTCCTGCGCGCGACACACCATCTCATTATGCTTAATATTTCTGCCAAGTTATTTGAAAATCCTCCACGCTGGACAAAGTTATTTTCCGGACAAGAATCCGAACACGTACATACGTACATACCTACGGACAGGGTAAACTCTATATGCCCTCCCATCATTGATGGTGGGGGCATAAAAATTAGATTTAACTGACAACTACAGCCCAAATCTTGGACAGTAATTAATTATTTTCAATTTCTTTAATTGACTTTTGTCTCAATTATTCATTATTTTCAATCAGATCAAAATTTGTAATTAACTATAACTAGAATTGTCACATGAACGATGGATATACCCCCACAATATGGCCTTGTCAGAAAACTATGGCATCCATTCCAAAGAAATGGACAGAGAGAGAGTGCTTTAATTTGTGAATGGTCAACAGTGTATTTGGAAAAAATTAATTTCAATAGGAACCATAACTCTGTGGTATGTAACCAAAGTTGAACTTGATCTGTATTTGATGATGAAACACCTATGTACCAAAAATTATTTAAATATGTGAAGCCTTTCATGAGTTATTGTCCATGTTTTTTGGGAATTTAAGTCAAAAAGGGGCCATAACTGTGTAAACATTTAGTGGTTTGTAACCAAAGTCAAACTTGACCTGTATTTTATGATGCTACACATGTTTACCAATAATTATTAAACAAGATTCTGTGTTTGATAAACACGCATGCTCCCGGTTGGTGCTGGATAGCCCATTTCTTAGTCCAAATTAGGTCAAGGTCAAAGTGAGGTTGGGAGATATGGGTGGATTGGGGATAGTCATAAGCAACAACTGTGTAAGTATCCAAGTGTTGTAGCAAGCGGTGTTGGTGCTAGACAAAACGGTAAAATCTAGTTAACCAAGAAACAACCCATTTGAATTATTCTAATTGCAAATTAGGTCAATGTCAAAGTGAGGTTGGGTGATATGGGTGGATTGGGAACGGTCATAAGAAGCAACTGTGTAAATATCCAAGTGTTGTTGCAAGCAGTGTTGGCGCTAGATGAACGGTAAAATTTAGTTAACCAAGAAACAGCCCATTTGAATTATTAAGTGCAAATTAGGTCAAGGTCAAAGTGAGGTTGGGTGATATGGGTGGATAGGGAATGGTCATAAGCAACAACTGTGTAAGTATCCAAGTGTTTAGTAAACGGTGTTGGTGCTTGACCAAACGGTAAAATCTACTTAACCTTGTCACGGACGGAAGGACGGACAGGAAATCACTATATGCCTCCAACATCAAGATGCCGAGGGCATAAAAATAAAATTAGTCGAATTCCCCTGGGTCAGCCCGAATCACCCCCTCTGGGGGTAAATATTGATAGGTGCTTTAGGCAATGTGCTTATCATATGACTGCAATAACCTCAGATATTCATTATCATTTACACAGATCAGGTAACTTCTAAATATTTTTTTCTTTTTTTTTCTTTTTTTTGTGCAACATTTAATTTTCTCATAGTAACTTTACATACATACATTCATTAATACATCAAGCATCAAGGCTTATATATATATACATATTGTTATTATTATTCCCACGTCATTATATAATAATGTCATAACAAATGTGTATACATACATCAATACATGTACAAAATTGAAATTACACGTCATAAAGAACATTGCACGACTAACAAAAAATATGCCAAAGACGCTGAATTGCATTGAGTACATATTTAGCTATGATATTTTTGAGACTAGACTGATATTTTTGAGACTAGACAAGAAATGTCTTTAAAAAAGACAATCGGCGTTGAAATTAATATTGAAATGTCATTTAAAAATTACCTAAACAGACGGCCAAGATCATCGGTTACGTGACTTCTCAGACCCCAGATTTTTTGGTCCCCACCAATATTAGGAGACTAATTATTGGACCCCAGATTTTTCGGACACTATAAGAAAACTTCTCGGACCCAAAAGTTAATTTGAGATAAATTTATTAATATAAAAATTAAATTAAATTATCATTAATATCTATGCCGTGAATAAACCAATCATACAGCTCCATGTTTCCACCAGTGATATATGAATAACCAAAATAATTTAGGTTCACATAATTGTTATCTGAATTTGTCAAGCCAATTTAACAAATTAACAATGTAAGAAAATAGTTTCGGGAATGAATTAAATTTATTATGTATCAGACGAGTCTACATTGTTATTTATAGTACCGGTAATATACCATTCATGTTAGTTATCTAATATAATAACGATTTGAAGTCAAATAAGCATTTATACTGTGTATCCCAATAAAAAGCAATAGTCAGCGATTTTTGAAATGTTTAGACTTTATTTTTGATAACGCTAACAAAAAAATTCATAAGACTATGACAATTTTAAATTATATCAGTAGAAATATGATATATCAAGGGTTCCTGTGTATAATTAGTATTGCAAATTGTGTATTCATGCTACGCGAATAACAATTCGACGTTTTCCAAATCTTCTTTCATAACATTTTATCTATAGAAAATGTAGCATCTTATTACAGATTAAATAACATCTACTGGAGAAGTTGATAGAAAGATGCAATTATAAATAATCGTTAATAAATCGTAACCACAATTTTAATTCAAATTAACAATAAGTTTATAAATATAAATTCCCCATTTTTTTATTGAAATTTTTAGGTTTATGATTCTCTGAACGCTATTATTGACACATGTACAAGTATATTAACACAGCTATACTGGCGCAGTGCCTAAACTCGCCACTTTCCTAAATCCGCCACCCAATTCGAATAAGCGTTTTTTACCGGCGATTTCTATTTTGTTGATCTCGATTAATCAGATACTTTCCCTTAGCAACGCTGACGAGTTTTCATCTTGATTTGTGCATAAATGAATATTTAATCCAATTATTTTGTACATTACCCCTAAATGCAAACAAACTGCATGCGGGGAATTAATTTCATACTGCGCATGCGCAATTTTGAGGCGCCACATGGTGACCATGATAAAATTAAACTATCGTGTTTTAATATGATGTCCATGCGAGCATTTGCAGCATAAAAATAACCATTATTCATTCGCATTAAATGCAATAAAATGCTGAAAAACAACCTGCTTATTAAGAGCACAAATGTCTCGCTACTAAAAACCCTCATTATTTGTCCCACGTGCACGCAGAGCCTCAGTTTCAGAGCTACTTTTAGAAGAAAAAAAAAGTATTTGAAGAAATTGAAACATTATATTAACAACAGACAACGAGCTGCATAATATAAAAAATTTAGTAAGAACAATAGTCAAATGTAAAATAAGCATGTCTCAGGTCGTGATCTACAATTTTCACCAAGCAACTTCCGATCACCGTGTTTTATTTTAACACTAGAAAATAAACATTAAATAAACAAAAGAGGGAGTTTTGTCAATAAAAGTTGCTTTGAAAACAGAATTCATCAAAGAATATTATTTCCGAACAATTTGAACATTTTAAAGAGGGGTGGCGGATTTAGGAACTCCCACGCTAATGTTTAACACTGTTTAGGCCATCAATCGCAATAAGAAAATTCATTTGCCAAGTATTTGAAATGTAACCAAAACCCGCCAGCAATTGCACATTAAACCTAACTTGATTTATGTGAATTTTTATGTCAATCGGTGAACAACTTTTGAAAATATCGTAAACATAACCCCAAAATGTGGCGGATTTAGGCACTGCGCCAGTACAACTGTTGCTAGCTACGCGCGCTATTTTTAGAAAGACACTACTGTTTCTGGAATGTGATGAACTCGCTAGAATCAATGGGCTACATGGAACGGCAACTCTGTGAATGAGATTTATGAATGGCAACATTGCCCAATTGCTATTTATAGAGCGTACTGCTTATATAAGTGTAGGCTAAACAAAATAGTTATTTTGTTACGTGAATGAATACAGCATTCTGTGTATGGCATACAATGAGAACATACGTTCATAATTAGCCCCAGTTCTAGAGAATATGTCAAGGATATGTTTATAACTTCATTTTAACCGCTTATGTAAACAATTATGTAAATTATTAATCCCCAAAAGGATGCAACAGTTATTGGTATACGTTAAACCATTGTTTGAAGTTTGCATTCCCTAAAATTAGAACATTTGCCCAATTCTATTGGCATTCAATTTTCCCGCTGCATAATTATCGCAAGAAATGTAGGTCAAAAGTGATCTTAGACAGCTACGCCGAAAAAATAATGTCATGACATACAAAATAGTTACTGGTATTACAAAACAAAATGTGTATACATACAACGGTATTAATACATTTACATGACTGTATTAAATTGAAATATGTCATAAAAACATTGCACGTTTAACAACAAAAAATGCGAAAGACACTGAATTGCATTGAGTATATATGTATTGTAATATAGATATTGCTGATACTACAAAAATAATGTTATGATAAACTAAATAATAATTACTATGTGTATTAATCCTGGTCTATTCAATTTTGCTTAAACAATATCTGTGAACATGCTGACTAGTAACCAATCTCTTAATTCTTCATCTGTTTTTGTTGTATTTTTTTATAAATTTCTAAAGAGTGCTTAAAGCTAATAACTAGGCCAATTTACATGGAATTAAGTTTTTTCTCTGGCCATGAAAAATATATCATTTAATTTCTAGGCATAAAATATTTAAATTGTTCATTTCTGAATTTGTAATACCAAGTATCATATCCTGACATGTTAGCGGGATAGGTAAGCTTTGTCCATTTCTATTAACAAAATGAACAGCAAATTTAACAAGAGATGTTTGTAAAACATGTATGCCCCCCGACTTGCAGCCAAGTTGTGAATATGTGCAATTGTTAAGAAATTTTTTTAATATGCAATCCCAAGCGAGGTCTCAATATATGGTGTCTATGTATGAAGTTTCATTAAAATATCTCAATGCGTTCTCAAGTTATTGAGCGGAAACCGTTTTTCTATTTTTAGCAATGGTGACCTTGACCTTTGACCTGTTGACCTCAAAATGTATAGGCGTCTTCCTTTCCTCCCAAGTAACCAGTATACCAACTTTCATGATCGTAGGTCAAAGCGTTCTCTAGATAACGTGTGGAAACGAAATGGTCTACGGACAGACCGACCATCCGACCGACCGACCTACCAACCGACCGACAGACGGACAGGTGCAAAGCAAGATATCCCCACTTCTTCGAGCATAAATATGTCAAACCATTGTTGAGTTATAGTCAGGAAACCATGTTTTTAGGGAATTTAAGTAAACAAAGGGCCATAACTCTGTCAAAATTTAGTGGTTGGTAACCAAAGTCGAACCTGACCTGTATTTTATGATGCTACACATATATACCAAGAATTGTTTGAATATGTCAAGCCATTCTTGAGTTATCGTCCGGAAATCATGTTTTTACAGTATTTATGTGAAAAGAGGTCAGAACTATGTCAAAATTTAGTGGTTTGTAACCAACATCGAACTTGACCTGTTTTCTATGATGTTGCACATGTGTACCAAAAATTATTTCAATATGTCAAGCCTTTCTTGAGTTATCATCCGGAAACCAAAAACCAACAGACCGACAGACTGACAGACCGACAGACAAACAAGCTCACTCCTATATACCCCCCCCCCCTAAACTTTGTTTGTGGGGGTATAAATAATTAAATTACATTTATAATTAGGCACATTCCTGTATGTAGTTACTACAAATGTACGGCTAGAAAACCGGGGCCAATACATGGACAAAGAGCTACATATTAGAACTATGTGTTGTATAACATTTGAGAAAGACAAAGCAGCTTTGTTGACAACTGCTGCCTGTTCCCACGACTTTCAAGCATGTGGTAAGAGTATCACAAACCATCTGATAAACCTAGGGATGCTATGTGTAATTTCAGATCACTTGTATGCAGTAACACCAATTAGCATCCACAATATGCTTTAATCTCCTACTTCTGATCAAGAGACAATGGTCCACATAATGGGATTAACATGGAGCAACAACAAACTGTCACCTACTTAACAATAGGGTGCTAAGTCGACTTTGACACACAGCCTGTGTCCTAGAGAAGCTAAGGCGACACAAATGCTTGATATTTAGAGGCTAACACTGACATACACTGTATTTTGTATGCTTTTTAAAATTTAATTAATCAGACAGGTTTCATATAATTAAAACATATTCGAATATTTTTCATTATTCGTTGCCATCCCTAGTTTAAAAGCATGTGATAAACAAAAGGGCCACGATTTAAGGCATTTAAGTTTTAAGTTTAAGGCATCCCAGTTTTGACCCCAGGGGCATTATTTGAACAATCTTTGTAGAAGACCAGTATGCAATGTTACATACCAAATATGAAACCACTGGGCCTTGCAGGTTCAGAGGAGAAGATTCTTGAAATAATTTAGCTATTTAAGTCTATACAAACAATGTGACCCCCGGGGCGTGGCCAGTTTTGACCCCAGAGCTTCATTTGAACAATCTTTGTAGAGGACCCCTATACAATGTTACAAACCAAATAACAAACCTCTGGGCCTTGCGGTTTCAGAGAAGAAAATTTTCAAAGTCATTTAGCTATTTAAGTCTATATAAACCATGTGACAATCAGAGTGTGGCCAGTTTTAACACCAGAGGCATCATTTGAACAATAGAGGACAACTATGCAATGTTACATACCAAATATGAAACCTCTGGGCCTTGCGGTTTCAGAGCAGAAGATTTTTAAAGTCATTTTGCTATTTAAGTCCATATAAACCATGTGACCCCCGGGGCGTGGCCAGTTTTGATCCAAGGGGCATCATTTGAACATTCTGTGTTGAGGACCACTAGAGGATGCCACATACCAAATATGAAACTACTAGGCTTTGCGGTTTCAGAGAAGATTTTTGCAGTAATTTTGCTATTTAAGTCTATATAAACAATGTGACCCCCGGGGCATGGCCAGTTTTGACCCAAGGGGTATCATTTAAACACTCTTTGTAGAGGACCGCTATACAATGTTACCAACCAAATACCAAACCTCTGGGCCTTGCGGTTTCGGAGAAGAAGATTTTTAAAGTCATTTAGCTATTTAAGTCTAGATAAACCATGTGACCAATGGGGCACTGACAGTTTTAACCCCAGGGGCATCATTTGAACAATCTTAGTCTATATAAACCATGTGACTCCCAGGGCATGGCCAGTTTTGACCCCAGGGGCATCATTTGAACAATCTTTGTAGAGAACCACCATGCAATGTTACATACAAAATATTGCTATTTAAGTCTATATAAACCATGCGACCCCCCGAGGCGTGGCAAGTTTTGACCCCAGGGGCATCATTTGAACAATCTTTGTAGAGGACCACTATGCAATGATACATACCAAATACGAAACCTCTGGGCCCTGCGGTTTCAGAGGAGAAGATTTTTAAAGTCATTTTGCTATGCAAGTCTATATAAACCATGTGACCCCCGAGGCGTGGGCCAGTTTTGACCCCAGGGGCATCATTTGAACAATCTTTGTAGAGGACCACTAGAGGATGCCACATACCAAATATGAAACCACTGGGCCTTGCAGTTTCAGAGAAGAAGATTTTGTAAGTAATTTCGCTATTTAGGTCTATATAAACAATGTGACCCCCGGGGCGTGGCCAGTTTTTACCCCAGGGGCATCATTTGAACAACCTTTGTAGAGGACCACTAGAGGATGCCACATACCAAATAGGAAACCACTGGGCATTGCTGTTTCAGAGAAGATTTTTGAAGTAATTTTGCTATTTAGGTTTATATAAACAATGTAACCCCCGGGGCATGGCCAGTTTTGACCCCAGGGGCATCATTTGAATAATCTTTGAAGAGGACCACTATACAATGTTACCAACCAAATACCAAACCTCTAGGCCTTGCGGTTTCAGAGAAGAAGATTTGAAAAGTCATTTAGCAATTTAAGTCTATATTAACCATGTGACCCCCGGGGCATGGCCAGTTTTGACCCCAGGGGCATCATTTGAACAATCTTTGTAGAGGACCACTATGCAATGTTACATACCAAATATGAAACCTCTGAGCCATGCGGTTTCAGAGGAGAAGATTTTTAAAGTCATTTTGCTATATAAGTCTATATAAACCATGTGACCCCTGGGGCGTGGCCAGTTTTGACCCCAGGGGTATCATTTGAACACTCTTAGTAGAGGACAACTACAGGATGTCACATATCAAATATGAAAGCCCTGTCCAATATCTGGTACTAAAAAGTTGTTCATCTGAGAAGAGGTCCTTGGGTGGAGGCTGCCAACAAAGCATTCAGAACTTTGTTGGAGAGACATGATCTGTGTGTAGTTTTTTGTGTGCTGCACATATTTAATTAAACTGTACAAATGAAAGGTTTAAAGTAGATGACTAGACTTTAAGCTCTATGCTACATGTTTCTGTACATGCTGGTGAAACAGACTGCAGTGTCAAAGCCACAGACTCGATTGCTGATTCATTCTGTCTTACAAAAAATTGTGCAGTTCCACCAAAGTTAGACTACTTATAGATCTAATGCTATCATTTCATATTTGGTATTTCATTATTAAATTAGAAATTTACACTTTTCGCCTGTAAACAAATTCAATATAGTAGATCTAAAGTGAAAATATATTATATAAGACGGTGTTATATACTAAGACTGATTGACTACATTTCTTACACATTGGCTAAACATTACATCCAGCTAATTTACTTACACAACAACATGATTGACCATGCTGGTGGGTAACATTTTCTATGCATTTCAATGGTCATCTTCAACGATTCTCTAAACCACCCTCACAACAATTTTTAACTTGCTAGCTGGTTTTAAAAGATCTAAAAATAGCACACTATATATACCAGGCTGAGATGTCATCTGCTGTGTTGATTTTTGAGTGTTGGAGGCTTATTGAAATTATAGTGCTGCAGTATAAACAATGTGACCCCCGGGGTGTAGTCAGTTTTGACCCCAGTAGCATAATTTAAACAATCTTTGTAGAGGACCACTACACAATGTTACTTACCAAATATAAAATCTTTGGGCCTTACGGATTCAGAGGAGAAGATTTTACAAGACATCTTGCTATTTAAGTCTATATAAACCATGTCATCCCCGTGGTGTGGCCAATTTTGACCCCAGGGGCATAATTTCAAAACTCTTTGTAGAGGACCACTATGCAATGCTACATACCAAATATGAAACCTCTGGGCCTTGCGCTTTCAGAGAAGATTTTTAAAGTCATTTTGCTATATAAGTCTATATAAACCATGTGACCCCTGGGGCGTGGCCACTTTTGACCCCAAGGGCATCATTTGAACAATCTTAGTAGAGGACCACTAGAGGATGTCACACATCAAATATAAAAGCCCTGAGCCTTGCGGTTTCATAGGAGAAGAGTTTTAAAGTTTTCACTTTTTAAATCTATTTTTAGCTATGGTGACCTACATATGCAGCGGACCAGAAAGATTTGAACAACTTTGAAAGAGGTCCATCCAAGGATCATTCCTGTGAAGTTTGGTGAAAAATCTGCCAAGCGGTTTAGGAGGAGATGTTGTTTGATTGAAAAGTTGACGACGCACGCACACACGCACGCACGCACGACGGACAACGGGCGATCACAAAAGCTCACCATGAGCACTTTGCGCTCTGGTGAGCTAAAAATCCTTACAAAAAGGCTAAAAGGGTAACTACTAAAAATTTGACTTCTTTTTAAGTTTGTTTACATTTTGCATAATTATAATCAATACAAGTTGACCTTTTTATATCAAAGCTACATGTATATTTTTGTATGATTTTGACTTGCTATATACTCACTCAAAATATATTAATTACCAGGTATAGTTCCTGATTATTATATGTCATAATGTCAACTTGAAAGAAATTACTTTTATGTTATTATTAATAAAACATACCTCTGACGTTGGAATACAAATATGTTACATATGGTTTTCTGTGTTCAAATGCATAAACATACATAAATAAAGTAGCAAAGAGCATGATGAAATAAATTACAATCGTTCATTAGCACTGGTATTACCTGCAATACTTGTGAATAGTTCACTCAAACTAATCAGCGCATACTGAGGAATCTGCCAGAAAATGCTGAGGTCTGCAGCATAATAGACACCTCCTTGCTCTGCAAATATTCAACAAAAATTTTGAGAAGGAAACACTGTAAATCTCCATTTTAGCACCTTAACTAGATAATTTAAATTATATTTGTGTTTGTACAAAACATTATTAGTTTAACTTGAAACTGAACACAACAACTCTCAAAAATCATCCAACAAAAGAATTCATTGAAAAATTGATGTGAAAAATACACTAGTAACCAAAACTCACATAAATTCACGATCACCTTGTACAACAATTCCAAATCACTTAGGTCAGTTCAACATTAATGTAATATGATGTTGTTGTGTTTTTTTTATCTCGAGTATCTCAGGAAAATGTAGGCTCTTAAAAAAGTGTTGTTACAAAGCACAATGGGCACCTATGTTTGGTTTAAGTTAATTATGATATGTTATACTATGTATAGAGATCCTGCTACAATTATTAAATAAGTTAACAATTAGAATTTGTGATTTGCCATGCTTTGGTGATCCATACGGTACTTAAAGAAAAAAAATGACAATCCGATTCTCCAGGCAGACTAACACCTAAAACTCAGCTGGAGAAATTGAAATCCCAAAGGAATGTGTAAGTGAAGAAATCTTACGGAAGTGCTGAGGCACCATGATATAGCAGCACGTGGAATTTGGGGTGTTATTGCCGTTGTCCCAGTAGACCAGGAGTCGTTGCCACTCAAGGACGCCTGCCGCAATCATAGCAAACAACGCAAACATGAAGCCAACCAGTATCTTGGTGACCATGGTGAATGTCCATCCCTTGGCCTGCAGCCATGGGTAGACGATCCTGTCCATTAATGGGATCAACAGAATCAGCAGCACCACATCAAACAGCGTCAGCCAGGCCACAGCTATCCCAAACTTTGTGTAGAAATAAATGCAGTGAGAAATAGTAAGGAAAGTTTCTTACGATCCAAATACCACATTAAATTTATAAAAGCAGGACAACTCTCCTGTTACAGATGTATTAGTTTTCAGCATCGTGATGTAAAGATGTGTAGTTACAACAACTGATACACATACAGCAGTTCAAAGCTGAGTAGTGAAGTAAGGTATAATTACCCCTTGGTTTGAATCAGATGTGTTGTACGTAGTTGGTGACGTATTGCAGGACAGAGTATGGCTGGCATTAAAGAAGAAGCGCATGTGCAATCCCTGGACCAGGAACGTAGTCTCCATCTAGCCAAATGTACACATGGAAACAACACATGAGCTAGCATTCCATGACATACTAGTATTCAAGAGGTTGATTTCTTGTAATGAACTAATACATTAATATAATGTCACTTTGGCTAACCATGCAGAGAAAAAATACATGACTATTCAGAGGCAGTAATTTAATGTTAATGTTATCTTCTACAAGAAGCTTTAGCAATGTTATGGTGTGCATTTACAATACATTATACATGTAAGTTGTTCTTGGAAGTATCAATTTGTCAGATCTGTTAGTCAATCCATCCATCAAATTTACCTGGGTATTTATTTATTTACCTATGTATTTGTTTACTGCTTTTATGGTGTTGTCATGGTACAAATTGGAATTATATAAAAAATGTACACCATAAGTACATTATTTACTTATAATGTTTCACAGACAGTACCTGATAATACACCATCCAGTATGGTATGAGAGCAGAAAACACAACCAAAATTTTCCCCAGTTTCTTAATGTCATCGACATCATAATCATGATAATTGCCTCCATATCGAAATTTAGCATAGTCTAAGAAACTCAGTGGTCTTTGCTCTTCTTCAACGTCAGAATGACCTCTGCAATTGACAAAACTTCATTTATTATTAAATATTAACACAATAAAATTTATTTAACAGTATAAAGTTTGTTTGTTTTCGTAACAGTGGTATTTGACCAATAAAAATTTACACCAACACCACAGAGACTGAAGTCCCCAAAACTAATATCAACAAGAGGGCCACGATGGCCCTAGGTTGCTCACCTGAGTTTAAGGAATCATAATGGCTTATAACAAGAGGGCCATATGGCACTGAACCACTTATCTGAGTATAAAGATCTGGGTCTTGCAGTTTCAGGAGAAGATTTTAATAGTCTACATAAAACATGCAACCCACAGGGAGTAGCCACTTTTTACTCCAGGGGCATAATTTGAACAATATTTGTAGAGGACCACTATACAATTTTAATGCCAAATATGAAACCTCTGGGCCTTGCTGTTTCAGAAGAGGAGATTCTCAAAGCCCACTTAACATATAAGTCTATAGAAACCATGTGACTCCAGGGTTGGGCTTCTTTTTACTCCTGGGGCATCATTTGAACAATATTTGTAGAGGACCACTATACAATGTTACATACAAAATATGAAACCTGTGGGTCTTGCAGTTTCAGAGAAGATGTGTAAAGTCCACTTGCCATATAAGTCTATACAAACCATGTGACCCACGAGGCGTGGCTAGGATTGACCCCAGTGGCATAACTTGAACAATCTTTGTAGAGGACCAATATAAGATGTTAGATACAAATAACAAAACCCCTGGGCCTTAAGGTTTCAGAGAAGAAACTTTTTAAAGTCATTTAGTCATTAAAGTCTATATAAACCATGTGACCCCCGGGGTGTGGCCTCTTTTTACCCAAAGGGCAAAATTTAAACATTCTTTGTAGAGGACCACTATACAATGTTACATACTAAATACAAAACCTTTGGGCCTTGCAGTTTCAGAGAAGAAGATTTTTATAATCCACTTGCCATATATAAGTCTATAGAAACCATGTGACCCCCAGGACGTGGTCAGGTTTGACCCCAGGGGCATAATTTAAACAATCCTTGTAGATCACTACACAATGTTATATACCTAAGACAAAACCTTTGGGCATTGCAGTTTCAGAGAAGATTTTAGTCAGTTTGCTATTTAAGTCTATATTAACCATGTGACCCCTGGGGCATAGTCACTTTTTACCCCAGGGGCAATATTTGAACATCTTTGTAGAGGACAACTATACAATGTTACATACAAAATATGAAACCTTTTGGCCTTGCAGTTTCAGAGGAGAAGATTTTTAAAGTCCACTTGCCATATAAGTCTAAAGGAACCAGGTGACCCTTAGGACGTGACCAGGTTTGATCCCAGGGGCATAATTTAAATAATCATTGTAGAGGATCACTTTACAATGTTACATACAATATATTAAACATTGGGGCCTTGCGGTTTAAGAGGAGAATTTAGTCAATTTTGCTATTTAAGTCTATATAAACCATGTGACCCCCAGGGCATGGCCAGATTTGACCCCAGGGGAATAATGTAAACAATCTTGGTAGATGACCACTATACAATATTAAATACCGAATATAAAACTGCTGGGCCTCACTGTTTCATAGGAGAAGAGGATCACTTTACAATGTTACATACAATATATTAAACCTTGGGGCCTTGCAGTTTCAGAAGAGAAGATTTTTAGTCATTTTGCTATTTCAGTCTATATAAACAATGTGACCCCAGAGGCGTGGCCAGATTTCACCCCAGGGGCATCATTTAAACAATCTTTGTAGATGACCACTATGCAATGTTACATACCAAATATAAAACTGCTGGACCTCGCTGTTTCATAGGAGAAGAGGATCACTTTACAATGTTACATACAATATATTAAACCTTGGGGCCTTGCAGTTTCAGAGAAGATTTTTAGTCATTTTGCTATTTAAGTCTATATAAACAACTTGACGCCAGGGGCGTGGTCAGTTTTGGCCCCAGGGGGCATCAGGACAATCTTTGTAGAGGACCACTAGAGGATGCCACATACCAAATATGAAACCAATGGATCTTGCAGTTTCAGAGGAGAGGATTTTTGAAGTAATTTTGCTATTTAAGTCAGGGGCATCATTTAAACAATTTTTATAGAGGCCCCTAATCAATGTTACCAACCAAATAACAAACCTCTTGGCCTTGCGGTTTCAGAGAAGAATTTCAAAGTCATTTAGCTATTTAAGTCTATATAAACCATGTGACCCCCGGAGTGTGGCTAGTTTTGACCCCTGGAGCATCATTTGAACAATCTTTGTAGAGGACCACTATACAATGTTACACACCACATATGAAACCTCTGGGGCTTGCGGTTTCAGAGGAGACGTTTTTGAAAGTCATTTTGCTATTTAAGTCTATGTAATCCATGTGACCCCCGGGGCGTAGCCAGTTTTGACCCGAGGGGCATCATTTGAACAATTATTGTAGAGGACCACTATACAATGTTACATACCATATATAAAACCTCTGGGCCTTGTGGTTTCAGAGGATAAGATTTTAAAAGTTATTTTGCTATATAAGTCTATATAAATAATGTGACCCCCAGGGTGTTGCCAGTTTTGACCCCAGGGGGATCATTTAAACAATCTTTGCAGAGGACCACTAGAGGAAGCCACATACTAAATATGAAACCACTGGGCCTTGCGGTTTCAGAGGAGAAGATTTTTGAAGTAATTTTGCTATTTAAGTCTATATAAACAATGTGATCCCCAGGGCATAGCCAGTTTTGACCCCAGGGGCATTATTTGAACATTCTTTGTAGAGGACCACTACACAATGTTACCAACCAAAACCCAAACCTCTGGGCCTTGCGGTTTCAGAGAAGAAGATTTTCAAAGTCATTTAGCTATTTAAGTCTATATAAACCATGTGACCCCCGGGGCATAGCCAGTTTTGACCCCAGGAGCATCATTTGAACAATCTTTGTAGAGGACCATTATGCAATGTTACATACCAAACATGAAACCTCTGGGCCTTGCAGTTTCAGAGGAGAAGATCTTTAAAGTCATTTAGCTATTTAAGTCTATATAAACAATGTGACCCCCAGGGCATGGCCAGTTTTGACCCCAGGGGCATCATTTGAACAATCTTTGTAGAGGACCACTAGGAGACGCCACATACCAAATATGAAAGCTCTCAGCCATGCAGTTTCAGATTCTGCAAGTTCTCACTTTATAAATCTATTTTTAGCTCTGGTGACCTACATATGCAGCCGACCGAAACGGTTTGAACAATTTTGAAAGAGGGTTATCCAAAGATCATTCCTGTGAAGCTTAGTGAAAATCTGCACAGCGGTTTAGGAGGAGATGTTGTTTGAATGAAAATGTTGACGCACGACGCATGATGGACGAAATGTGATCACAAAAGCTCACCATGAGCACGTTGCGCTCTGGTAAGCTAACAACAAGAGGGCCACGATGGCCCTAGGTCGCTCACCTGATATCTATATATGAAGTTTCATTAAAATATCTCAATACGTTCTCAAGTTATTGTGCAAAAACTGTTTTTCTATTTTTAGTAACAGTGACCTTGACCTTGACCGCACCTACCACATACGTAAAGCAAGTTCTCGATTTAAGGTATCTACGTACGAAGTTTCATTAAAATATCTCAATGTGTTCTTAAGGTATTGAGCGTAAACCGTTTTTCTACTTTTAATAACAGTGACCTTGACCCCACCCACCCCATAAGCAAACCCAAGTGAGGTCTCAATATAAGATATGTGTATTTGTTTCATTAAAATATCGCAATGCGTTCTCAAGTTATTGAGTGGAAACCATTTTTCTATTTTCAGGAAGGCTGACCGTGACCCCATCCACCCCATATGCAATCCCAAGCAATGTCTCGATATAAGGTACTTATGTATTAAGTTTCATTAAAATAGCTCAATGCGTTCTCATGATATTTAGCGGAAACCATTTTTCTATTTTTAATAAAGGGGACCTTGACCTTGACACCACCCACCCCATATGCAATCCCAATCGAGGTCTCAATATAATGTATTTATGTATGAAAGTTTCATTAAAATATCTGAAAGCGTTCTCAAGATATTGAGCGGAAACCATTTTTCTATTTTTAGTAATAGTAACCTTGACCTTGACCCCTCCCACCCCATATGCAATCCCATGCGAGGTGTCGATATAAGGTATCTATGTATTAAGTTTCATTAAAATATCTTTTAAAGTTTTAAAGTCATTTTGCTATTTAAGTCTATATAAACCATGTGACCCCCGGGGTGTGGCCAGTTTTGACCCCAGGGGCATCATTTGAACAATCTTTGTAGAGGACCACTATACAATGATGTTACATATAAATATATAACTTCTGGGCCTTGCGGTTTCAGAGGAGAAGATTTTTAAAGTCATTTTGCTATTCAAGTCTATATAAACCATGTGACCCCCGGGGTGTGGCCAGTTTTGACCCCAGAGGCATCATTTGAACAATCTTTGTAGAGGACCACTATACAATGTTACATACCACAGATGAAACTTCTAGGCCTTGCGGTTTCAGAGAAGAAGATTTTTAAAGACATTTTGCTATTTAAGTCTATATAAACCATGTGAGCCCCAGGGTGTGACCAGTTTGAGCCCTGGGGCATCATTTGAACAATCTTTGTAGACGACCACTATACAATGTTACATACCAAATATGAAACCTCTGGGCCTTGCGGTTGCAGAAGAGAAGATTTTTAAAGTCATTTTGCTATTCAAGTTTATATAAACCATGTGACCCCCGGGGTGTGGCCAATTTTGACCCCAGGGGCATCATTTGAACAATCTTTGTAGAGGACCACTAGAGGATGTCACATATAAAATATGAAAGCTCCAAGCCTTGTGGTTTCAGAGAAGAAGATTTTTAAAGTTTTCAGTTTTTAAATATATTTTTAGCTCTGGTGACCTACATATGCAGCGGACAGGAACGATTTGAACAATTTTAAAAGAGGGTCACCCAAGGATAATTCCTGTGAAGTTTGGTAAAAATCTGCCCAGCGGTTTAGGAGGAGATGTTGTTTGAATGAAAATGTTGACACACGACGCACGACACACGACGCACGACGGACACAAGGCGATCCTAAAAGCTCACCATGAGCACGTTGTGCTCAGGTGAGCTAAAAATAGTAAACAATGCACAATTGATAGATTACAAGAAATGTGGAAATTCCACGAAAACCAAATTTTTCAAATGAAATGCATACAAGTACGCACAATAATGAAAGAAAGTTCTGGGTGCCATATGCATTCCTAAGCGAGGTCTCGTTATAAGGTATCTATGTATGAAGTTTCATTAAAATATCGCAATGCTTTCTCAAATTATTGAGCAGAAACCTTTAAGTTTTTTTTAGTAACATTGATCTTGACCTTGATCTCACCCACCCCATATGCAATCCCAAGCATGGTCTAGATACAAGGTATCTATGTATGAAGTTTCATTCAAATATAATGATGCATTCTAACAGTTATTGAGCGGAAAACATTTTTCTACTTTGAGTAATGGAGACCTTTACCCCACCCCAATCCCAAGCGAGGTCTCGATATAACCGCCCGCCCAACGACATACCCCAATCTAATAACATAAATTTTTCTTCGAAAAATGTGTTTAATAAAAGTATAGACAAGAGAGCCATGATGGCCTAAAGATCATACTGTCAACAGGTACATGTATGCGCCAATTAGAACAAATGGGAATAAACATGAGTGCCATAATGGTCTTACATCATTCATCAGGATAATTAACTGTCATTTTTATTCATCTGCTTGGCTAACATTGTCTAATACCCTAGTAACAATTAAGACCCAATGGGTTTTCCTACTTGTTTCTGATGTATTTGTTGGCTCTTCAGGCCAGAGGCCTTCTGGCCACCTCTGCGGTTGTCAGGTTATTTTTGGGAATTGGCCAAGAACCCAATTTATTCAACGTGTAGTACAAATCAGTTCTGACATTGGCCATCTGAATTCATTGCCAACAAATCAGTTGATGTCCAACCAGATGTTTGACACATCAATTGGGTGCCATGTCAAATCTGTGACTGACTGTGTGCCAACAGACTGACCTCTCTGACACCAGTTGGACATTGAACATCTATTCCCAGCTGATGTATGGTGGGCTACCAGCTTAGATTCCAAAGCCTTTAAATGCAGCTTTCACAGCTGAGTGACTATATTTGATACACTCACATTTCTCAGTCTTGTCAGATAAAGGTAAAGTGTCAAAAATGCCAAAGGAAAAGAAGGGCAGCAGGAGAAAAATTAGGTCATCATCACACAGTCGACCTCCTCCAACCCACAAATTAAGCTGAATTTCCTTCTTTCTTCAACGATATAACTATGTTTCTTCAAATTGACCCTTGTCAGCCAGATTACTTCTGCTATCTACCTGGCAATCAACATTGCAATGCAGAATTATATAATAAGTAAATGCTATGAATTACTGGTGGTCATTATACTGGTAGTATCTAATTACTAACCCTAAACTTTTATCTTTGAGTAGGGATTCTAACTGTATTACTTACCATTATATGATATAATTTTGTAGGGATTATTAACAATTACTTAGTTTAAATTATTTATTTAAAGTGTGAATGTATTTTCAAAAATATGTGGTTAAGTCCATTTACAATTTAAACATAAAACAAGGCTTGTCACAGGATGTGACGTATGCCCCCGAAGCATATGCTTGTCAGAGGAAGGCAACACAATGTCAGTTACATGTTGGCAAAAAATGACACTTCCTACAAATAAAGTTATGGTCCATGTACTCTGCACTTCCTCTCCACATCCTCTATTAATATATGTGGTTTTATTTTAAATCACTTCAATACTAATGGAGTTATGCACTGCACAAGAAAATTAACTGAAAGGCAATAAGTCCATAAATATGGAAGAGTTATGGTCCTTGTATTCTGCACTTTCTTTCAATGTCCTCTATCAATATATTTGGTTTTATTTAAAATCCCTTCAATACTAATGGAGTTATGCTCTGCACAAAAAATAAACAAAGGGCAATTACTCTGTAAATATTGAAGAAAGAGTTGTGCTCCTTGTGCTCTGCACTTCCTCTCATTGTCCTCTATCATTATATGAAGTTTCATTTGAATCCCTTCAATACTAATGGAGTTATGCTCTGCACAAGAAAATTAAACAAAGAGCAAAAACTCTGTAAATATTGAAGAAAGAGTTGTGGTCCTTGTACTCTGCAGTTCCTCTCATTGTCCTTATCATTATATGAAGTTTCATTTGAATTCCTTCAATACTAATTGAGTTATGCTCCGCACAAGAAGCATGACGGACAGACGGAGGGACGATGCGATTACTATATGCCGGCATGAAAATGTCAAAGTTTGCTAAAAAAGGGGCCATAAATCTGCTGATCTATGACAAATCTGCACCATAATATCCAGGGGGTATAAAAAGGGCATAATTCTGATAAATTGCAGGTCAGAGTTATGGGCCTTTCTGAGTTACGTGCGACACAAAAATCCGACGGACAGACGGATGGGACGAACGGACAAGGGCAAATCTATATGCCCCCGCTCTGATAGAGGGGCATAAAAAGGGGCATAATTCTGCTAAATTGCAGGTCAGAATTATGTACCTTGGTCAGTGACCTTATATAATGACCCCAAAGACATGAGTAAAGTTTTACTTGAATATCTGTAGTAGTTACAGATATATGAACTTGTTGCACGCAAACCTTAACCAGAGCATTACGCTGACAATGCTGACGAATGGGTGAGTAGAATAGCTCTGACTATTTGGTGAACACTTTAGCTAAAAATTGTGATAAAAGGCAACAACAGATAACTGTGATGTACTGTGTGTGATATAGCAATATGAATTAGACTTTGGCACCACATAAAAAGAATAAATTGAATAATTAACTGTCTTCATCGAAGAAAACACTGATTTCAAAGTGCTCCGTAGTGCGCCATATAGGTTACCTTGACAATAATTTTCTTCACCATAATGAACGTACAACTCCTGAAAAGATTGTCTACATGATCATACTTAAATTTTCAAACTGTAGTTAATATTGTTAAAGATATAGCTTCAGTCTCAAAACTTTACGGACATCCCTCATAAAAACTTTAACGCACTGAAATGTTTTACCCATGTAAAGACAAACCATTTTCACGTGTGAAACGATTGTCATAGGTGACAAATAACATTAATGACATACTTGCATTATGAACATTTGCATTAATTGTGATTTTGTTGAGTTTTCTGTAATTTCTTGAAGTGAGGTGGTCCAGTGGTGCTGAGGTGGCAATCTCATTCACACAAGGATATCAGTGAACTGATGGATGCTCCCAAATGAGCTTTGCCATGTAATGGGAATGCAATCAGAAGAGCAGAGTCCAGACAATTGTGCTCTATATATTAATTTCAGCAATCATCAAAGTCCCATAACTGTAAGAACAAGAAATGTGGAAATTCCATGAAAATCTATTTTTTTGAACGAAATGCATTAAAGTCACAAACAATAAATTTTAAGTAATGGTGACTTTGACCCCACCAACCCCATATGCAATCCCAAGCAATGTCTAGATATAAGGTATCTACATAACTATGAAGTTTCATTGAAATATCTCGATGTCTTCTGAAGCTATTCAGCGGAAACTGTTTGTCTATTTTAAGTAACAGTGACCTTGACCCCACCCATCCCATATGCAATCACAAGCAAGGTCTAGATATAAGATATCTATATATGAAGTTTCATTAAAATATCTCAATGTGTTCTCAAGCTATTCAGCGGAAAATGTTGTTTTTTTTTTTAGTAATGGTAACATCGACCTTGACCCCACCCACCCTATATGCAATCCCATGTGAAGTCTCGATATAAGGTATCTATGTATAAAGTTTCATTAAAATATCTCAATGTGTTCTCAAGTTATTGAGTGGAATTCGTTTTTATATGTTTAGTAATGGTGACCTTGACCCCACCCACCTCATACGCAATCCCAAGTGAGGTCTTAATATAAGGTATTTATGTATAAAGTTTAATTGAAATATCTCAATTCATTCTAAAGTCATTGAGGGGAAACCGTTTTTCTATTTTAGTAACAGTGACCTTGACCTTGACCCACCCACCCCATTTGCAATCCCAAACAAAGTCTCGATATAAGGTATCTATGTATTAAGTTTCAATTAATTTCTCAATGCGTTCTCAAGTTATTGAGCTGAAACCATTTTTTCTATTTTTAGTAACAGTGACCTTGACCCCACCAACCCCATATGCAATCCCAAGCAATGTCTAGATATAAGGTATCTACATAATTATGAAGTTTCATTGAAATATCTCGATGTCTTCTCAAGCTATTCAGCGGAAACTGTTTGTCTATTTTAAGTAACAGTGACCTTGACCCCACCCATCCCATATGCAATCACAAGCAAGGTCTAGATATAAGATATCTATGTATGAAGTTTCATTAAAATATCTCAATGTGTTCTCAAGCTATTGAGCGGAAAATGTATTTTTTTTTTTTTAGTAATGGTAACATCGACCTTGACCCCACCCACCCTATATGCAATCCCATGTGAGGTCTCGATATAAGGTATCTATGTATAAAGTTTCATTAAAATATCTCAATTCATTCTAAAGTTATTGAGGGGAAACCGTTTTTCTATTTTAGTAACAGTGACCTTGACCTTGACCCACCCACCCCATTTGCAATCCCAAACAAAGTCTCGATATAAGGTATCTATGTATTAAGTTTCATTTAATTTCTCAATGCGTTCTCAAGTTATTGAGCTGAAACCATTTTTTCTATTTTTAGTAACAGTGACCTTGACCTTGACCCCACCCACCCCATATGCAATCCCAAGCGAGGTCTCGATATAAGGTATCCATGTATTACGTTTCAGTAAAATATCTCAATGCGTTCTCAAGTTATTGAGTGGAAACCATTTTTCTATTTTTAGTACCAGTGACCTTGACCCACCCCATATGCAATCCCAAGCGAGGTCTTACTAAAGGTATCTATCTATGAAGTTTCATTACAATAGCTCAATCCATTCTCACCGCCACTACGCCTGCCCAAGCGCCCGCCCAACGACATACCCGAATCTTATAACCAAATTTGGTTAATAAAAATCATTGAAGCGGAGCATCTTGGTACAGTGAACGCCTCTTGGTAATGAAGCTTCCTGTAAAGTTTCATTGAATATTGGCTAGTAGTTGCTGAGAAACAGTCCAGACAAGAATCATGCACTATACATTAATTTCAGCAACCTTTAAAGTCCCATAACTCTAAGGAAAATCACTGAAAGGGAACATCCTGTACTGTGCAACCTCATTTTGATAATGAAGCATCACATACAGTTTCATTGTATTCTGGCCAGTAGTTGCTGAGAAATAGCCCGGACAAGAAAGTCAAGAATTGTTCACTATATACACATTTCAGAAATCTTCTAAGTCCCATAACTCTGAGAAAAATCAATGAAGCGGAATGTCCTGGTTCAGTGCACACCGCCTTTTCATAATAAAGCTTCCCGTAGTTTTATTGAATCTGGCCAGTAGTTGTGTAGAAATAGATTTGACAAAAATTGTGCACTGAATACTTATTTCAGAAATCTTCAGAGTACCATCATTGAAGCGGAACGCCCTGGTTCTGTGCACACCTCCTCTTGGTAATGAATTTGCAGTTTAGTTCAATTCAGACCAGTAGTTGCATAGAAATAGACCGGACAAGAATTGTGCACTCAATGCTTATTTCAGAAATCTTCAAAGTCCCATAACTCTGAGAAAAATCATTGAAGCGGAACTTCCTGCTTCAGTGCACACCTCCTCTTGGTAATGAAGCATGCCATGAAGTTTCATTAATCTCTGGTCAGTAGTTGCTGAGAAATACTCCGGACAAGAAAACGGGACGGACGGACGAATGGACGGACGGACAGTCGGACATATGGACGGACAAAGCGGTGACTATATGCTCCCCCTGAAAATTTGTTGGGAGCATAAAAATGGAATCTCAACAAACCTGGATATGTCCAGCCGGTGGGGCCTAGTCATCATGCTTCCTCTTCTTTTTTTTATTCGTCTTGCTTCACGAATAATCTTGAACATTGTTTTGAACACACTTCCAATTGGCTTCTTGCATTTGTATGAGAATGAACCTGTAAAACAAGATCATACTGTTGTAACAGGCATGTGTCAGTTTGAACAAATGTGAGTGCTATAATGGGCTTTTATTATTATTCAGGTTAATAAAAGCTGGTATTCCATGGCTGCGTCTGCGCATTGCATTTGCGTTCTGTATGTTCCGTCTACTATTCTGTGAATGCAGACATTATTCCATGCATCAGTCACCACTGACACATCTTTCAATAATATTGTGTTATATTATTTATTAATGTGAATAAACAAAAGCAATATGCTTCAATGTCATGGAATATTTGTTCATTAGTTTTCTTCAGCATATTATATTGTATAAATAAATGTGCTAATCATATCCAGATTTGTATTGTTGTTAAAATTAAATGATATTTTTTAATACGGTATATATTTCCCCTTTCATTGTTCGTTCACAGCTGACACAAACGATCACATGCAACTGTATCAGAAAAAATGTTCACTGCTCGTTTTTTACGCTTGCGATTTTGACCCATGGATGCAGACGGAGACATGGAATAGCACAATTTGAGAATTGTTTGTTGTGCTTTTATCAGAGATGTATGACGGAGACGCAGACAGAGAGATCTGACGCGTCCATGGAATACCACAGTCATATTTACATTCATTTGCTTACCTTAAAATGTTCATACCCTAGTCGTAATTAAGACTCAATGGGTTTACTACTTATTTCTGATGTATTTGTGGGCTCTTAAGGCCAGTTATTTTTGGAAATTGGCAAAGAGCGCAATTAATTTAGTTCAAATCAGATCTGACATGTCGTCACCCACAAATTATTTCTGTTGTACACAGGGATTTTCTCCAATCAGTACATATTGGTTTTGTCACTTACATCAGTAAGGTCTCCAATTTTGCATAATCAAAATAGTAATGCAGTCTTCGCCCTACCCCACTAGCTCTAAGTCCCAGCTGGTGCTTTAGATTAATCAATTTTTATGGTCATACGCAAACAGTGTAAGTTTGATCAACATTGAATAAACAAGAGCTGTCAGATAACAGCACACTCGACTATTCGGAGTCTTTCAGCTGGTACATATTTTGGATAGTGGAAGGGGCATAAATTTGTTAAACTACAAAACTTTTAAGTGAAGCCTTGTATAGTTTAAACATTTTTGGAACAAAAACTTTAACCACAAAATCTATGTAAAAAGTGCGCATAACTGTGTTAAAATACAAAACAGAGTTATGGGTACTGTTGCTCCAGATACTAGAGTTAATGACAAAGGTTAGTTCCAAGTTTCAAGTGAATAACTTATGTAGTTTTGAAGTTACAAAATGTTGAATATAAACTTTAAACAAAAAATCTATGTGAAAAAGGGTTATAACTCTGTCAAAATACAAAATAGAGTTATGGGTAATGTTGCTCCTGATACTAAGTCGATGACAAAGGTTAGTTCCAAGTTTCAAGTGAAAACCTTTTGTAGAATTGAAGTTACAAAACATTTGAATATAAACTTTAACCAGAAAATCTAAGTGAAAAAGGGGCATAACTCTGTCAAAATACAGAAAGAGTTATGGGGAATGTTGCCCCTGATGCTAGAGTTGATGACAAAGGTTAGTTCCAAGTTTCAAGTGAATAACTTATGTAGTTTTGAAGTTACACAACTTTTGACTATAAACTAAAAACAGAAAATCTATGTGAAAAGGGGCATAACTCTGTCAAATACAACACAGAGTTATAGGTTATGTTGCCCCTGATACTAGAGTTGATGACAAAGGTTAGTTCCAAGTTTCAAGTGAAAAGCTTATGTAGAATTGAAGTTACAAAACATTTGAATATAAACTTTAACCAGAAAATCTATGTGAAAAAGGGGCATAACTCTGTCAAAATACGGAAAGAGTTATGGGGAATGTTGCTCCTGATACTAGAGTTGATGACAAAGGTTAGTTCCAAGTTTCAAGTGAATAACTTGTGTTGTTTTGAAGTTACACAACTTTTGACTATAAACTTAAAACAGAAAATCTATGTGAAAAGGGGCATAACTCTGTCAAAATACAACACAGAGTTATGGATAATATTGCCCCTGATACTAGAGTTGATGACAAAGGTTAGTTCCAAGTTTCAAGTGAAAAGCTTATGTAGAATTGAAGTTACAAAACATTTGAATATAAACTTTAACCAGAAAATCTATGTGAAAAAGGGGCATAACTCTGTCAAAATACAGAAAGAGTTATGGAGAATGTTGCCCCTGATACTAGAGTTGATGACAAATGTTAGTTCCAAGTTTCAAGTGAATAACTTATGTAGTTTTGAAGTTACACAACTTTTGACTATAAACTTAAAACAGAAAATCTATGTAAAAAGGGGCATAACTCTGTCAAAATACAACACAGAGTTATGGGTAATGTTGCCCCTGATACTAGAGTCGATGACAAAGGTTAGTTCCAAGTTTCAAGTGAAAAGCTTATGTAGTATTGAAATTTCAAAACATTTGAATATAAACTTTAACCAGAAAATCTATGTTAAAAAGGGGCATAACTCTGTAACAAGAGGGCCATGATGGCCCAAAGCGCTCACCTGAGAACTGGTACAGATGAAGACCATACTGTTGTGACAGGTTTGAAAATTAAGGTATCAGAACAATACACAGAGGGGGTAGGATCAATTTTGATTTAAAACATTGGTTAGTGCAATGGGCTAACTAAAGTATGAGTTGGGTAGTGGATGTGCATTTTTTTTGCTAATGGTTCTCAAATCATTGTTCTCGCTATTCTTTCCTGACCTTTTTTCATTAAGTCATTGACAATTCTGGAAAATGCACAAACAGTAGATTTTGATGTCTTTTTCGCAAACAGTTTTGGAAAACTAGTTGCAATGCGATAATAATTGCGATGGCTGTGCCATAAGGTAAAGTTTTTCTTTTTCTTTGACAAGTTTCTTTCCAATGATGATAAATGATGTTAATGCAGGCTCTGAAGACATCTAAGCTGCATGTACAAATAACTGCATGCAAGTCTTGCAACTGTTGGAAATCAAATTTTATCAATCAATTTTTATGGTCATGCGCAAACTGTGTAAGTTTGGTCAACATTGAATCAAAAATCGTGTGTGCAAGCCGATTATTGATAACTTGTTGATGTTTTTTTCCAAAAACAAGGGGCAATAACTCTGGTGTTTCTGGCCCGATCATGCTTATATTGGACTTCACCTATAGTCTTACATAGACAAACTATACACGATTGGTGAAGATTGGATGAAAAATGAAGTCTCTATCCTGAATAATGTCCATTTTGGCATATTTTTTTCACAAACAAAGGGCAATAACTCTGGTGTTTCTGGTCCAATCTTGCTTATATTCGACTTCACTTTTAATCTTATGGTCATAGACAAACTGTGCAAGATTGGTAAAGATTGGATGAAACATGAAGTCTCTATCCTGTATAATGTTTTGACGTCTGCTGAGATCTGATGGTCATACACAAACTGTGAACGTTTGGTTAAGATTGGTTGGAAAAAAAAGTCTATACGTTGGAAAAGGGCACTTTTGCACTTTTTTTGCATGAAAAAGGGGCAATAACTCTGGTGTTCCTGGTCCGTTTGAGCCCATTATCAGACTCGTCCAAGATTTTTGGTCATACACAAACTGTGCAATTTTGGTCAAGATTGAATAAAAAATGTAGTCTTTATCGCGATAACGGTCCAAATTGTTGACTGCACCTTGACGACGGACGACCGAAGGACGGACGACGCCGGAGAGGTCCCCTATACCAATAGCTCACCGAGCACTTTGTGCTCAGGTGAGCTAAAAAGAGGAGATGTAGTTGATACGTGTTTTTTGTTTCATTTCATCGTGCCTCAGAAAGTTGCAATTCTGCTACTCTGGTTTGCATCTAGCCATTGAGTAATTAAATGGTAATTACACTGAATAGTATTCTCTTTTATTGCTGTTTAATTTGAATTGCTGTGCTATGAGGTTAATTTTTATTTACACTTACATGTTTTGTGAATAATTCTGGGCCAAGTGTGAGGTTCGTGTGCACGTAAACAGGTTTAAACCCCCATTGACTGTTCCAAGGCGGTGACCTTAGTTTTATTCATGTGTGTTTTGTGTTTGTTATGTGTTTTTTCTGATGTGCTGTGTAATTTTTTGGCAATTGGTCACTTGCCATAAATAAAGGACCTCGGGCTGCTAACAACAGTTCTCTCCTGCTGTCGCAACTGGAGTTTCGCTTTGTTTATATTTTGTTACTCTTATATTCTTTGGTTGTTAATTTTATCAATATGCTTATGATTGTTATCAAATTGTTGATCTGGTTGTTACTGGTAATGCATGTATGTGTCGAAACTATGTACAATTGAGTACGTGAATGAATTGTGAATTGTTTATCGCATTCCGGTTTATGTACAGAATTCATTTATTTCGCGGATTATTTTAATTATTTTAGCTGGTAATTTTATGTATAATTTTACTAGTCAAAGGCATTGACAAACGTTGATAAAGTATAAGATGATTTTATTGTTGCAGTCTAACATCTGAATGACCATGTAATCTATATGGCTTTGTACCTGTTTATATATTGACCTACGTCTTACATGAAATATAAATAAGATGACAAACGTGGGAAAATCGACAATATGCCATAACTATTATGTTGTGAATATTTGTTGTCCGGTTTCAAGAAATGAATATATCTTCCTAGTGGTGATACTGAGTTAGAATGACAGTTAAAAATGCTTTTAAAACAAACCTTAAAGGAAACTACAGCAGAAGTATCAAGTGACCCGGAACACACGTAATTGATTCGGAACCCCCGCAATCAGTGCATACAGTTCAACCAAATATTTAACAACAATACTTAATGTTACCAAATGTTTCAAACACGCATATTAAAGCTGAGATATCTGTCTTCCAAAGTATATTTAGGTTTATGTGATTGAAAGTAAATTTAAAATGAAGGGAGCAGTTTTGTCGTTAGTGACCCGTAACTACCCAATCGATAGTATCTGTCGCATGCCTAGAAGAGAGCAGCTTTGTCGTTAGTGACCCGTAACTACCCAATTGATAGTATCTGTCGCATGCCTAGAAGAGAGCAGTTTTGTCGTTAGTGACCCGTAACTACCCAATTGATAGTATCTGTCGCATGCCTAGAAGAGAGCAGTTTTGTCGTTAGTGACCCGTAACTACCCAATCGATAGTATCTGTCGCATGCCTAGAAGAGAGCAGTTTTGTCGTTAGTAACCCGTAACTACCCAATCGATAGTATCTGTCGCATGCCTAGAAGAGAGCAGTTTTGTCGTTAGTAACCCGTAACTACCCAATCGATAGTATCTGTCGCATGCCTAGAAGAGAGCAGTTTTGTCGTTAGTGACCCGTAACTACCCAATTGATAGTATCTGTCGCATGCCTAAGACAATTGTTGATGGCAAATGGAAATTTTTTCCACTAACAAGGGGCAATAATTCTGGTGACTCTGGTCCAATATTCTCAATATTCTTCTTTAATTCAGACTTTATTGTCACAGACAAACTGTGCAAGTTTGATCAAGATTTGCTGAAAAATGAAGTCCTTATAGTAACTGCATACCGGTAAGTGCATTTTTGCACTTTCTTATTACAAACAATGGGCAATACCATGCCAAATTTTAAAAGCCAAAAATTAAGGTAAAAATGTATGCATAATACATGGTCTTTTACGGTAACTCCGGTGTTTGTTACACAATCTTGTTAGGCTTCTGCTGTGATTTTATGGTCACACACAACCAGTGGAAGTTTGGTCAAGATTGGATTAACAATTATGTACAGTTAATCACCGCTATTTCGAAGTCGTTCGGACCGACAAAAATAGTTCAAAATAGGAAAGTTCGAAATAGTGATGTTCCAACCTCCGCACAGATATTTGACTGGTTCCAAGCATAGCTCAAATCAAATCCCTGACGTCAAAACAAACCACATGATAATGATCGATTCAAGTCTTTGACAATATTAATTATGATTTTAATTATTTATTTTCATTTCCCTTTTTCATTGTTGACCGCAAACGATAAATAAAAGTCCACTTATGTAGAAAATTGTTACAAGCAAATGCTAATACACACACATAATACTTTCAGATGAGAAAGGATTTTACTTGTGACGGCAGTGGTTACTGTTAACTGATAGGGGAAGTTACCGCTGTGAGGAGTTTAGCGATGTATTTCAATTGTACTAATAAATTAATAGTTTTTTAAGTTGCGCATGCGATTAAATAACACCGCATGTATATACGATGTTCACATATATAATGAAGGTTCGTAAATAACATTGTAAAGATTGTAAATTTGTCAGCATTGTTTGTTACTCACAATCATAACTCTACCGCATATCCATTTAATGCTGTTTATTTACCCACGCGCGTCAGTCATCACTTGGTAAACCCGAGGACAATGGAATGTGCGAAAACTTAACCGAACGACGACCACCAAGTCATCACACCTTTGATAGACAGCTTGGGCTTAGGTGCGACTTAAAAATAAACACTGATGATTACGTGTGAAAAAACGTAGTTGAGACCGGAATTTAAGTTCAAAATAGAGATGATTTCGAAATAGGCAGCTTCGAATTAAAGATTGTAAATTTAGTTAAATGAAGAAGGAACAAAATCCAGACTGAAAAAATATTTCGAAATAGCGATTAATTAGAATTAACCGTGTTCGAAATAGCGGTGTTCAACTGTATATATTTGGGGAAAAGGCGATTTCTGCTCTCTTTTTTTTAAACCTGATCTGGCCTTTTTTGGCTTCTGCTGGGCTTGTATGGTCATACACAAACTATGTAAGTTTGTTCCCTGGTCCAATATGGCCCATTATAGATACCAACCAAGATTCTATGATCATACAGAAAACAGTGCAAGTTAGGTAACCATTAAACCAACAAGAGCTTTCTCAGGACAGCGCACTCAACTATTCATACCTCTTTGTCAGAGTTTCGGGCCTTGGTCAGTGACCTTACATAATGGCACCGACGACATGTGTGAAGTTTCAATTGAATATCTGTTGCAGATACAGAGATATGTACTTGCACGCAAACTTTTACCTGAATATTTTTAAGTACAACAAGAGCTGTCTCAGGACAGCGTGCTTGACTATTCAAACCGCTTTGTCAGAGTTACTGGCCTTTGTCGGTACAAAAAAGGGGCATAATTCTGCTAAAATGCTGGTAACAGTTATGGGCCTTGGCCTGTGAACTTATATAAAGACCCCAAAGACATGTGTGAAGTTTCAATTGAATATCTGTAGTTGATAAAGACATATGAAGTTGTTGCACACAATTTTTAACCTGAATTTCTAAGTACAAAAGGGGCATGATTCTGCTAAATTGCAGGTCAGAATTATAGGCCTCGGTCAGTGACCTCACATAAAGACCATGAAGACGTGTGTGAAGTTTCAATTGATTATGTGTAGTAGTTGCAGAAATATGCACTTGTTGCATGCAAACCTTAACCTGATATTTCTAAGTACACAAAGGGGCATAATTCTGCTAAATTGCAGGTCAGATCTATGGGTCTATGTCAGTGACCTAACATAATGACCCCAAAGTCATGTGCGAAGTTTCAATTGAATATCTGTAGTAGTTACTGAGATATGTACTTGTTACAACCAAAACCTTAATCTGAATTTTCTTTTGCACACAAACCTTAAGCTGACTTTTCTAACTACAAAAAGGGGCATAATTCTGCTAAAAGGCTGGTTACAGTTATGGGTCTTAGCCAGTGACCTTATATAATGACCCTGAAGGCATGTGTGAAGTTTCAATTGAAAATCTGTAGTAGATAAAGAGATATAGAGTTGTTCCTCGCAAACTTTAACCTGGATTTTTTAAGCACAAAAAGGGGCATAATTCTGCTAAATTGCAGGTCAGAGTTATGGGTCTTGGTCAGTGACCTCACATAATGACCCCGAAGACATGTGTGAAGTTTCAATTGAATGTCTGTGGTAGTTACAGAGATATGGACTTGTTGCACGCAAACCTTAACCAGAGCATAACGCCCACGCCAATAAATGGGTGAGTAGTATAGCTAGAACTATTCAATTAATAGTCAAACTAAAAAGGGGCATAATTCTGCCAAAATGCTGGTCACAGTTATGGGCCTTGGCCAGTGACCTAATATAATGACCCTTAAGACAATGAGCTTAACCAGAGCATTACGCTGCAGCTAACAAACGGCTGAGTAGAATAGCTCGGACTATTCAGTGAAGTCTCTATTGGGTGTGCATGCCAATTGTTGACTGCATATGGATGATGTAGGCGAGGTCCCCTACACCAATTGCTCAGGTGCGCTAAAAAAAACAGTGGTGTTTACTTTAATGAATTCGTTTGCATGCATTGACATTTTTAAACTACAGCAAATATATATAGTTGTTGTGTAAAACTAAGAAACAAAACATAAATAATACCTGTCAAGAAAACTGCAAGTCCAAGACCAAGGCTACTAACACCAGCAACGTATCCATGAAAGAATCCACATGTCGTTTCCTGCTGCACGTATGCAATGCCTCCAAGTGCCAGCAACGATCCAACATTAATGCACCAATAGTACCAGTTGAAAAATGTCACTGTTTCCTTGGGTTCATCACCTTGTAACTAAACATAATGCAATACTTAATGTTTTGTAACAGGCAGTTACATGTATTTAAACTAAATTGGGAAATCAATACTAAAATAGAAATAGAGCGTGTGCATGTTTCAAAAATTAATACTAAAAATACAGAAGTTTACTTACATTATCACAATAATTATGCATACATAACTTTATTATTATGGGTAAACAATTTCACCTATTCATAATCACAGATATACAAATGAATACCAGTACATTCTCATTTTTGGAAAAATGATTTTTTAATGTTGTCCATCAATAATAAACAAGAGAGCCATGATGGCCCAAAGCGCTCACCTGAGAACTGGTATAGATGAAGACCATACCATTGTGACAGGTTTGAAAATTAAGGTATCTGAACAATACGCAGAGGGGGATAGGATCAATTTTTTATTAAAACATCGGTTAGTGCAATGGCCTAACTAAAGTACGAGTTGGGTAGTGGATGTGCGTTTTTTTGCTAATGGTTCTCAAATCATTTTTCTCGATATTCTAACCTTACCCTTTTTCATCAAGTCATTGACAGGTCTGGAAAATGCAGAAACAGTAGATTTTGATGTCTTTTTGGTTAGTTTTGGGGAACTAGTTGCAATGCGATAATTGCGATGGCTGTGCTATGAGGTTAAGTTTTGCTTTTTCTGTCCAATGATGATAAATGATGTTAATGCAGGCTCTGAAGACATCAATGTTGCATGTACAAATAACTGCATGCAAGTCTTGCAACTGTTGAAAATCAAATTTTATCAATCAATTTTTATGGTCATGCGCAAACTGTGTAAGTTTGGTCAACATTGAATAAAAAAACATGTGTGCAAGCCAATCATTGATAACTTGTTCACGTTTTTTTCCAAACACAAGGGGCAATAACTCTGGTGTTTCTGGCCCGATCATGCTTTTATTCTACTTCACCTGTAGTTTTACGTTCATAGACAAACTGTACACGATTGGTGAAGATTGGATGAAAAATGAAGTCTCTATCCTGAATAATGTCCATTTTTGCATATTTTTTTCACAAACAAAGGGCAATAACTCTGGTGTTTCTTGTCCGATCTTGCTTATATTTGACTTCAACTTTAATCTCATGGTAACAGACAAACCGCACAAGCTTGGTGAAGATTGGATGAAAAAAGAAGTCTCAATCCTGAATAATGTCCATTTTTGTATATTTTTTTAATAAACAAAGGGCAATAACTCTGGTGTTTGAAATACGATCTGGCCCATTTTTGGCGTCTGCGGAGATCTAATGGTCATACACAAACTGTGAAAGTTTGCATAAGATTGGATAAAAAATAAAGTCTCTATGTTGGAAAATGGCATATTTGCACTTTTTGCATGAAAAAGGGCCAATAACTCTGGTGTTACTGGTGTGATCTAAACCAACAACAATCCCATCCGAGATTTTATGGTCATACACACACTGTGAAAAATAGGTCAAGACTGAATAAACAAGAGCTGTCAGAGGACTATTCGAGGTATTTCAGTTGGTACATATTTTGGATAGTGAAAGGGGCATAAATTTGTTAAAATACAATATTTTTAAGTGAAGCCTTGAATAGTTTTGTATTTTTGGAACAAAAACTTTAACCACGAAGTCTGTGTAAAAAGTGGGCTAACTCTGTCAAAAGACAAAACAGAATTATGGGTAATGTTGCCCCTGATACTAGAGCTGATGACAAAGGTTAGTTCCAAGTTTCAGGTGAATAACTTATGTAGTTTTGAAGTAACAAAACTTTTGAATATAAACTTTAACAAGAAAATCTAAGTGAAAAAGGGGCATAACTCTGTCAAAATACAAAACATAGTTATGGGTAATGTTGCCCCTGATACTAGAGTTGATGACAAAGGTTAGTTCCAAGTTTCAAGTGAATACCGTATGTAGTTTTGAAGTTACCAAACTTTTGAATATAAACTTAAAACAGAAAATCTAAGTGAAAAGGGGGTATAACTCTGTCAAAATACAAAACATAGTTATGGGTAATGTTGCCCCTGGTACTAGAGTTGATGATAAAGGTTAGTTCCAAGTTTCAAGTGAATAACTTATGTAGCTTTGAAGTTACAAAACTTTTGAATATAAACTTTAAGCAGAAAATCTATGTGAAAAAGGGACATAACTCTATCAAAATACAAAATAGAGTTATGGGGAATGTTCACCCTGATACTGGAGTTGATGACAAAGGTATATTCCAAGTCACAAGTGAATAGCTTTTGTAGTATTGAAGTTACAAAACTTTTGAATATTAACTTTAACCAGAAAATCTATGTGAAAAATGGGCATAACTCTGTCAAATACAAAACAGAGTTATGGGGAATGTTGCCCTTGCTACTGGAGTTGATGACCAAGGTTAGTTCCAAGTTTCAAGTGAATAACTTATGTAGTTTTGAAGTAACAAAACTTTTGAATATAAACTTTAACCAGAAAATCTAAGTGAAAAAGGGGCATAACTCTGTCAAAATAAAAAACGTTGTTATGGGTAATGTTGCCCCTGATACTAGAGTTGATGACAAAGGTTAGTTCCAAGTTTCAAGTGAATAACTTATGTAGTTTTGAAGTTACCAAACTTTTGAATATAAACTTAAAACAGAAATTCTAAGTGAAAAGGGGGTATAACTCTGTCAAAATACAAAACATAGTTATGGGTAATGTTGCCCCTGGTACTAGAGTTGATGATAAAGGTTAGTTCCAAGTTTCAAGTGAATAACTTATGTAGTTTTGAAGTTACAAAACGTTTGAATATAAACTTTAAACAGAAAATCTATGTGAAAAAGGGACATAACTCTATCAAAATACAAAATAGAGTAATGGGGAATGTTCACCCTGATACTGGAGTTGATGACAAAGGTATATTCCAAGTTTCAAGTGAATAGCTTTTGTAGTATTGAAGTTACAAAACTTTTGAATATTAACTTTAACCAGAAAATCTATGTGAAAAGGGGCATAACTCTGTCAAATACAAAACAGAGTTATGGGGAATGTTGCCCTTGATACTGGAGTTGATGACAAAGGTTAGTTCAAAATTTCAAGTGAATAACTTATGCAGTTATGAAGATACAAAACGTTTGAAATATAAACTTTAAACAGAAAATCTATGTGAAAAAGGGACATAATTCTATCAAAATACAAAATAGAGTAATGAGGAATGTTCACCATGATACTGGAGTTGATGACAAAGGTATATTCCAAGTTTCAAGTGAATAGCTTTCATAGTATTGAAGTTACAAAACTTTTGAATATTAACTTTAACCAGAAAATCTATGTGAAAAAGGGGCATAACTCTGTCAAATACAAAACAGAGTTATGGGGAATGTTGCCCTTGATACTGGAGTTGATGACAAAGATTAGTTCCAAGTTTCAAGTGAATAACTTATGCAGTTATGAAGATACAAAACTTTTGAATATAAACTTTAACCAGAACTTCTAAGTGAAAAAGGGGCATAAATTTGTCAAAATACAAAACAGAGTTATACGGAATGTTGCCCTTGATACTGGAGTTGATGACAAAGCTTAGTTACAAGTTTCAAGAGAATAACTTACGTAGTTTTGAAGTTACAAAACTTTTGAATATAAACTTTAACCAGAAAATCTAAGTGAAAACGGGGCATAACTCTGTCAAAATACAAAACAGAGTTATGGGAAATGTTGCCCCTGACACTGGAGTTGATGACAAAGGTATATTCCAAGTTTCAAGTGAATAACTTATGTAGTTTTCAAGTTACAAGATATTTGAATAAAAACTTTAACCAAATTCAGACGTGAACGCGTACGCCAACGCCGACGCCGGGGGTAGTAGGAAATCTCATCTATTCTTCGAATAGTCGAGCTAAAAATGTAGTATTTATCGCGATAACGGTCCAACTGTTAACGGCATACGGACGCCGGACGACGCCGGAGAGGTCCCCCATACCAATAGCTCACTGAGCACTTTGTGCTCATGTGAGCTAAAAATGTGATTCAGAAAAATGTGTACTGCTAACCAAATGAAATATAAATAAAGAAAGTAACATGCTATTTGGCAATGCAAGACAACAAAAGAACACAAACAAGAGCTGTCTTAGGCCATCGCGCTCGACTATTCAACCACTTTGACATAGTTATTGGCCTTTATCACTACAAAAAGGGGCATAATTCTGCTAAAATGCTGGTCACAGTTATGTGCCTTGGCCAGTGACCTTATATAATGACCCTGATGACATGTTTTAATTGAATATCTGAAGCAGATATAGAGATATGAAGTTGTTGCACACAAGCTTTAACCTGAAGTACAAAAAGGGGCATAATTCTGCTAAATTGCCAGTCAGAGTTATGGGCCTTGGTCAGTGACCTTATATAATGACCCTGAACACGTGTGAAGTTTCAATTGAATATCTGAAGTAGATATAGAGATATGGAGTTGTTCCAGGCAAACTTTAACATGAAATTTCAAAGTACATAAAGGGGCATAATTCTGCTAAATTGCAGGTCAGAGTTATGGGCGTTTGGTCAGTGACCTTATATAATGACCCTGAAGGCATGTGTAAAGTTTCAATTGAATATCTGTAGTAGTTATAGAGATATGGAGATGTTGCACCCAAACTTTAACCTGATTTTTCTGAGTACAAAAAGGGGCATAATTCTGCTAAATTGCAGGTGAGAGTTATGGGCCTTGGTCAGTGACCTTACATAATGACCGCAAAGACATGTGTGAAGTTTCAATTGAATATCTTAGTAGTTACAGAGATATGTACTTGTTGCACGCAAACCTTAACCTGAATTTTCTCTTGCACACAAACCTTAACCTGACAAACCTTTCTAAGTACAAAAAGAGGCATAATTCTGCAAAAATGCTGGTCACAGTTATGTCTTGGCCAGTGATCATATATAATGACCATGAAGGCATGTGTGATGTTTCAATTGAATATCTGTAGTAGTTATAGAGATATGGAGTTGTTGCACACAAACTTTAACCTGATTTTCTAAGTGCAAAAAGTCGCATAATTCTGCTAAATTGCAGGTCAGTGTTATGGGCCTTGGTCAGTAACCTCCCATAATGACCGAAAACACATGTGTGAAGTTTGAATTGAATATCTGTAGTAGTTACAGAGATATGGACTTGTTGCAAGCAAACCTTAACCAGAGCATTACGGTGAAGATGACACCGACGCTGATGAACAGGTGCTCAGGTGAGCTAATAACAAAAGCTGTTTGCAAAGCAGTTATGCAGTCTTTAAAATATCAAGTTTGGTGATGATTGGATGAGAACTGTTGGACATAGGGTGCGGAAACTGCTAAAAAGGCAAATTTTTAATCAAGGGCCATAACTCTTCAGTTTCTGGGGTGTTTTGGTTGATCATCAAACTTGGGGAAGATATTATAACCCTAAACATTTTATCAAGTTTGGTGAAGATTAGATGAATACTGATGGACTTAGAGAGCGCAAACCGCTAAATGGCCAATTTGAGATAATTCAAGAACCATAACTGAACAATTCCTGATGCAATTTGGCTGATTATCGAACTTGGCCAAGATATTATGCCCACAAACATTTTCAGCAAGTTTGGTGAAGAGTGGATAAAAACTGTCGGACTGAGAGAGCGGAAACAGCTAAAAAGGCTAATTTGAGATAATTCAATGGCCATAACTCCACAATTCCTGGAGAGATTTGGCTGATTATCGAACTTGGCTCAGATATTATGCCAATAAACATTTTCATGCAGTTTGGTTAAGATCGAATGAAAACTATTGGACTTGGAGAGCCGAAACAACTAAAAAGGCCAAATTCAGATAATTCAAGGACAATAACTCCACAATTTCTGGGGTGATTATCAAACTTGACCTAGATATTATTATTACAAACATTTTCATGAACTTTGGTGAAGATGGATGAAAACTATTCGACTTAAAGAGCGGAAACGGCTAAAAAGGCCAATTTTAGATAATTCAAGGGCCATAACTCCACAATTCCTGGGGCTATTTGGCTGATTATCGAACCTGACCTAGATATTATGCCCAAAAACATTTTCATTAAGTTTGGTGAAGATCAAATGAAAACTGTTCAACTTAGAGAGCGAAAACTAAAGTGGTCTACCGACAGACTGACCGACAGCCACACCGACCGACATTAGCAAACCAATATACCCTGCCATCTTTGATGGGGGGCATAATAATATTCTTACTAACGTGATACCCTATATATTACAATTTACAACATTTATTATATACACAGCTTCATGTTTCAGTCAAATGCACAACCTTATCTTAAGGGCAACAACTCTGGTGTTATAAGTCTTATCTGGCTCATTATTTTAGACATTTTCAAGCATTCAAGTCTGACTGCACTGTTTGTTGATTTTGTCCCTGTTCATTCAACTGTTGACTGCAGGTTGCAGGCGAGGTACATGTATACAATACCACAAGCTCACCGAGCAGCGAGGTACATGTACCCTATAGCACCAGCTCACGGAGCAAGTGAGGTACTTGTACCATATACCACCAGCTCACCAAGCAGACGAGGTACATGTACCCTATACCACCAGCTCACCAAGCAGGCGAGGTACATGTACCCTATACCACCAGCTCACCTATACCACCAGCTCACCAAGCAGGTGAGGTACATGTACCCTATACCACCAGCTCACCAAGCAGGCGAGGTACATGTACCCTATACCACCAGCTCACCAAGCAGGAGAGGTACAAGTACCCTATACCACCAGCTCACCTATACCACAAGCTCACCAAGAAGGCGTGGTACATGTACCCTATACCACCAGCTCACCAAGCAGGCGAGGTACATGTACCCTATACCACCAGCTCACTAAGCAGGAGAGGTACATGTACCCTATACCACCAGCTCACTAAGCAGGAGAGGTACATGTACCCTATACCACAAGCTCACTAAGCAGGAGAGGTATATGTACTCTATACCACCAGCTCACTAAGCAGACAAAGTACATATACCCTTTACCACCAGCTCACTAAGCAGGAGAGGTACATGTACCCTATACCACCAGCTCACTAAGCAGGAGAGGTACATGTACCCTATACAACCAGCTCACTAAGCAGACAAAGTACATGTACCCTATACCACCAGCTCACAAAGCAGGAGAAGTACATGTACCCTATACCACCATCTCACCAAGCAGGCGAGGTACATGTACTCTATACCACCAGCTCACAAAGCAGGAGAAGTACATGTACCCTATACCACCATCTCACCAAGCAGGCGAGGTACATGTACTCTATACCACCAGCTCACTAAGTGGGCGAGGTACAAGGGGCAGTCGTAAAGTTCCCGGACTCCTTTTAATTTTCGTGTATCTTACGTCCAACAATGATAAAATTGTATATGATTCATTATTAGACTATTTTTTACATGTATACAAAGAATCATTTAAAATATCTTTAAGTTTCTGTTATAATTAAACTGTTATATCAACATAATAAACGATGTACAGAGCACTTTGAAAAATTATCATTCCGAATATTATTTGACCGTGTTAATATATTGGCAGAATCTTTATTTGCGCACCATATGTTGCCATATTTTACATGACGTCATATTAACGTCAAATGCAAACACTGCGAAAAAATCAGAGCAAAATAACAAAATTTAAGTAAATGATAAAAGATAATTGAAAGGCACCTAAAACTGTCAAACGACAAAATGACGACATGTACCCCATACCACCAGCTCACCAAGGAGACAAAGTACATGTACCCTGTACCACCAGCTCACCAGGAAACAAAGTACATGTACCCTGTACCACCAGCTCACGAAGCAGGAGAGGTATATGTACCCTATACCAACAGCTCACCAAGCAGACAAAGTACACGTACCCTATACCACCAGCTCACCAAGAAGACAAAGTACATGTACCCTGTACCACCAGCTCACCAAGTAGACAAAGTACATGTACCCTATAGCACCAGCTCACCAAGCAGACAAAGTACATGTACTCTATACCACCAGCTCACCAAGCAGACAAAGTACATGTACTCTATACCACCAGCTCACCAAGAAGACAAAGTACATGTACCCTATACCACCAGCTCACCAAGCAGACAAAGTACATGTACTCTATACCACCAGCTCACCAAGCAGACAAAGCACATGTACACTATACCACCAGCTCACCGAGCAGGCGAGGTACATCATGTACTCTATACCACCAGCTCACCAAGCAGACAAAGTACATGTATCCTATACCGCCCGCTCACTAAGCAGGAGAGGTACATGTACCCTATACCACCAGCTCACTAATCAGACAAAGTACATGTACTCTATACCACCAGATCACAGAGCAGGCGAAGTACATGTACCCTATACTACCACTCACCAAGAAGACAAAGTACATGTACTCTATACCACCAGCTCACCAAGAAGAAAAAGTACATGTACCCTATACCACCAGCTCACCAAGCAGATAAAGTACATGTACCCTATAGCACCAGCTCACCAAGCAGACAAAGTACATGTACCCTATACCACCAGCTCACCGAGCAGGCGAGGTACATGTACTCTATACCACCAGCTCACCAAGCAGACAAAGTACATGAACCCTATACCACCAGCTCACCGAGCAGGCGAAGTACATGTACTCTATACTACCAGCTCACCAAGCAGACAAAGTACATGTACCCTATACCACCCGCTCACTAAGCAGGGGAAGTACATGTACCCTATACCACCAGCTCACCGAGCAGGCGAGGTACATGTACCCTATACCACCAGCTCACCAAGCAGGCGAGGAACATGTACCCTATACCACCAGCTCACCAAGCAGGAGAGGTACATGTATCCTATACAACCAGCTCACCGAGCAGGCGAGGTACATGTACCCTATACCACCAGCTCACCAAGCAAGAGAGGTACATGTACCCTATACCACCAGCTCACCGAGCAGGTGAAGTACATGTACCCTATACCACCAGCTCACCGAGCAGGCGAGTCACATTTACCCTATACCACAAGCTCACCTAGCAGGTGAAGTACATGTACCCTATACCACCAGCTCACCGAGCAGACGAGGTACATGTACCCTATACCACCAGCTCACCAAGCAGGAGAGGTACATGTACCCTATACCACCAGCTCACCGAGCAGGTGAAGTACATGTACACTATACCACCAGCTCACCCAGCAGGCGAGGTACATGTACCCTATACCACCAGATCACCAAGCAGACAAAGTACATGTACCCTATACCACCAGCTCACCAAGCAGACAAAGTACATGTACCCTAAACCACCAGCTCACCAAGAAGACGAGGTACATGTATCCTATACCACCAGCTCACCTATACCACCAGCTCACCAAGCAGACAAAGTACATGTACCGTATACCACCAGCTCACCGAGCAGACAAAGTACATGTACTCTATACCACCAGCTCACCAAGCAGACAAGGTACATGTACCCTATACCACCAGCTCACCAAGCAGATGAGGTACATGTATCCTATACCACCAGCTTACCAAGCAGACAAAGTACATGTACCCAATACCACCAGCTCACCAAGCAGACAAAGTACATGTACCCTATACCACCAGCTCACCAAGCAGACAAAGTATATGTACATATACCACCAGCTCACCAAGAAGACAAAGTACATGTACCCTATATCACAAGCTCACCAAGCAGAGAAAGTACATGTACCCTATACCACCAGCTCACGTATACCGCCAGCTCACCAAGCAGACAAAGTACACGTACCCTATACCACCAGCTCACCAAGCAGACAAAGTACATGTACCCTATACCACCAGCTCACCAAGCAGACAAGGTACATGTACCCTATACCACCAGCTCACCTTTACCACCAGCTCACCAAGCAGACAAGGTACATGTACCCTATACCACCAGCTCACCAAGCAGACAAAGTACATGTACCCTATACCACCAGCTCACCAAGCAGACGAGGTACATGTACCCTATACCACCAGCGCACCTATACCACCAGCTCACCAAGCAGATAAAGTACATGTACCCTATACCACCAGATCACCAAGCAGATGAGGTACATGTACCCTATACTACCAGCTCACCTCTACCACCAGCTCACCAAGCAGGCAAAGTACATGTACCCTATACCACCAGCTCACCAAGCAGGGGATGTAATTGTGCCCTGTACCACCAGCTCACCAAGCAGGTGAAGTACATGTACCCTATACCACCAGCTCACCAAGCAGACAAAGTACATGTACCCTATATCACCAGCTCACCAAGCAGACAAGGTACATGTACCCTATACCACCTGCTCACCTATACCACCAGCTCACCGAGCAGGGGAGGTACATGTACCCTATACCACCAGCTCACCAAGCAGACGAGGTACATGTACCCTATACCACCAGCTCACCGAGCAACCGAGGTACATGTACCCTATACCACCAGCTCACCAAGCAGGCGAGGTACATGTACCCTATACCACCAGCTACCCTGTACCACCAGCTCACCAAGCAGACAAGGTACATGAACCCTATGCTACCAGCTCACCAAGCAGGCGAGGTACATGTACCCTATACCACCAGCTCACCTATACCACCAGCTCACCAAGAAGGCGCGGTACATGTACCCTATACCACCAGCTCACCAAGCAGGCGAGGTACATGTATCCTATACCACCAGCTCACCAAGCAGGTGAGGTACATGTACTCTATACCACCAGCTCCTTAAGCAGGAGAGGTACATGTACCCTATACCACAAGCTCACTAAGCAGGAGAGGTACATGTACCCTATACCACAAGCTCACTAAGCAGGAGAGGTACATGTACCCTATACCACCAGCTCACTAAGCAGGAGAGGTACATGTACTCTATACCACCAGTTCACTAAGCAGACAAAGTACATATACCCTTTACCACCAGCTCACCAAGCAGGAGAGGTACATTTACCCTATACCACCAGCTCACTAAGCAGGAGAGGTACATGTACCCTATACCACCAGCTCACTAAGCAGACAAAGTACATGTACCCTATACCACCAGCTCACAAAGCAGGAGAGGTACATGTACCCTATACCACCATCTCACCAAGCAGGCGCGGTACATGTACTCTATACCACCAGCTCACTAAGTGGGCGAGGTACAAGGGGCAGTCGTAAAGTTCCCGGACTCCTTTTAATTTTCGTGTATCTTACGTCCAACAATGATAAAATTGTATATGATTCATTATTAGACTATTTTTTACATGTATACAAAGAATCATTTAAAATATCTTTAAGTTTCTGTTATATTTAAACTGTTATACCAACATAATAAACGATGTACAGAGCACTTTGAAAAATTATCATTCCGAATATTATTTGACCGTGTTAATATATTGGCAGAATCTTTATTTGCGCACCATATGTTGCCATATTTTACATGACGTCATATTAACGTCAAATGCAAACACTGTGAACAAATCAGAGCAAAATAACAAAATTTAAGTAAATGACAAAAGATAATTGAAAGGCACCTAAAACTGTCAAACGACAAAATGACGACATGTACCCCATACCACCAGATCACCAAGGAGACAAAGTACATGAACCATGTACCACCAGCTCACCAGGACACAAAGTACATGAACCATGTACCACCAGCTCACCAAGCAGGAGAGGTATATGTACCCTATACCAACAGCTCACCAAGCACACAAAGTACACGTACCCTATACCACCAGCTCACCAAGAAGACAAAGTACATGTACCCTATACCACCAGCTCACCAAGCAGACAAAGTACATGTACCCTATAGCATCAGCTCACCAAGCAGACAAAGTACATGCACTCTACACCACCAGCTGACCAAGCAGACAAAGCACATGTACCCTATACCACCAGCTCACCGAGCAGGCGAGGTACATGTACTCTATACCACCCGCTCACCAAGCAAACAAAGTACATGAACCCTATACCACCCACTCACTAAGCAGGAGAGGTACATGTACCCTATACCACCAGCTCACTAAGCAGACAAAGTACATGTACTCTATACCACCAGCTCACCGAGCAGGCGAGGTACATGTACCCTATACTCACAGCTCACCAAGCAGACAAAGTACATATACCCTATACCACCCGCTCACTAAGCAGGAGAGGTACATGTACTCTATACCACCAGCTCACCAAGCAGACAAAGTACATGTACTCTATACCACCAGCTCACCGAGCCGGCGAGGTACATGTACTCTATACCACCAGCTCACCAAGCAGACAAAGTACATGTACTCTATACCACCAGCTCACCAAGAAGACAAAGTACATGTACCCTATAGCACCAGCTCACCAAGCAGACAAAGTACATATACCCAATAGCACCAGCTCACCAAGCAGACAAAGTACATGTACCCTATACCACCAGCTCACCGAGCAGGCGAGGTACATGTACTCTATACCACCAGCTCACCAAGCAGACAAAGTACATGTACCCTATACCACCAGCTCACTAAGCAGGAGAGGTACATGTACCCTATACCACCAGCTCACCTAGCAGGCGAGGTACATGTACCCTATACCACCAGCTCACCAAGCAGGCGAGGACCATGTACCCTATACCACCAGCTCACCAAGCAGGAGAGGTACATGTATCCTATAACACCAGCTCACAGAGCAGGCGAGGTACATGTACCCTATACCACCAGCTCACCAAGCAAGAGAGGTACATGTACCCTATACCACCAGCTCACCGAGCAGGCGAGTTACATGTACCCAATACCACCAGCTAACCGAGCAGGTGAAGTACATGTACCCTATACCACCAGCTCACCAAGCAGACAAGGTACATGTACCCTATACCACCAGCTCACCAAGCAGGCGAGGTACATGTATCCTATACCACCAGCTCACCAAGCAGGTGAGGTACATGTACTCTATACCACCAGCTCCTTAAGCAGGAGAGGTACATGTACCCTATACCACAAGCTCACTAAGCAGGAGAGGTACATGTACCCTATACCACAAGCTCACTAAGCAGGAGAGGTACATGTACCCTATACCACCAGCTCACTAAGCAGGAGAGGTACATGTACTCTATACCACCAGTTCACTAAGCAGACAAAGTACATATACCCTTTACCACCAGCTCACCAAGCAGGAGAGGTACATTTACCCTATACCACCAGCTCACTAAGCAGGAGAGGTACATGTACCCTATACCACCAGCTCACTAAGCAGACAAAGTACATGTACCCTATACCACCAGCTCACAAAGCAGGAGAGGTACATGTACCCTATACCACCATCTCACCAAGCAGGCGCGGTACATGTACTCTATACCACCAGCTCACTAAGTGGGCGAGGTACAAGGGGCAGTCGTAAAGTTCCCGGACTCCTTTTAATTTTCGTGTATCTTACGTCCAACAATGATAAAATTGTATATGATTCATTATTAGACTATTTTTTACATGTATACAAAGAATCATTTAAAATATCTTTAAGTTTCTGTTATATTTAAACTGTTATATCAACATAATAAACGATGTACAGAGCACTTTGAAAAATTATCATTCCGAATATTATTTGACCGTGTTAATATATTGGCAGAATCTTTATTTGCGCACCATATGTTGCCATATTTTACATGACGTCATATTAACGTCAAATGCAAACACTGTGAACAAATCAGAGCAAAATAACAAAATTTAAGTAAATGACAAAAGATAATTGAAAGGCACCTAAAACTGTCAAACGACAAAATGACGACATGTACCCCATACCACCAGATCACCAAGGAGACAAAGTACATTAACCATGTACCACCAGCTCACCAGGACACAAAGTACATGTACCCTGTATCACCAGCTCACCAGGACACAAAGTACATGAACCATGTACCACCAGCTCACCAGGACACAAAGTACATGTACCCTGTACCACCAGCTCACCAAGACACAAAGTACATGTACCCTGTATCACCAGCTCACCAGGACACAAAGTACATGTACCCTGTACCACCAGCTCACCAGGACACAAAGTACATGTACCCTGTATCACCAGCTCACCAGGACACAAAGTACATGTACCCTGTACCACCAGCTCACCAGGACACAAAGTACATGTACCCTGTATCACCAGCTCACCAGGACACAAAGTACATGAACCATGTACCACCAGCTCACCAGGACACAAAGTACATGAACCATGTACCACCAGCTCACCAAGCAGGAGAGGTATATGTACCCTATACCAACAGCTCACCAAGCACACAAAGTACACGTACCCTATACCACCAACTCACCAAGAAGACAAAGTACATGTACCCTATACCACCAACTCACCAAGCAGACAAAGTACATGTACCCTATAGCACCAGCTCACCAAGCAGACAAAGTACATGCACTCTACACCACCAGCTGACCAAGCAGACAAAGCACATGTACCCTATACCACCAGCTCACCGAGCAGGCGAGGTACATGTACTCTATACCACCCGCTCACCAAGCAAACAAAGTACATGAACCCTATACCACCCACTCACTAAGCAGGAGAGGTACATGTACCCTATACCACCAGCTCACTAAGCAGACAAAGTACATGTACTCTATACCACCAGCTCACCGAGCAGGCGAGGTACATGTACCCTATACTACCAGCTCACCAAGCAGACAAAGTACATATACCCTATACCACCCACTCACTAAGCAGGAGAGGTACATGTACTCTATACCACCAGCTCACCAAGCAGACAAAGTACATGTACTCTATACCACCAGCTCACCGAGCCGGCGAGGTACATGTACTCTATACCACCAGCTCACCAAGCAGACAAAGTACATGTACTCTATACCACCAGCTCACCAAGAAGACAAAGTACATGTACCCTATAGCACCAGCTCACCAAGCAGACAAAGTACATATACCCAATAGCACCAGCTCACCAAGCAGACAACGTACATGTACCCTATACCACCAGCTCACCCAGCAGGCGAGGTACATGTACTCTATACCACCAGCTCACCAAGCAGACAAAGTACATGTACCCTATACCACCAGCTCACTAAGCAGGAGAGGTACATGTACCCTATACCACCAGCTCACCTAGCAGGCGAGGTACATGTACCCTATACCACCAGCTCACCAAGCAGGCGAGGACCATGTACCCTATACCACCAGCTCACCAAGCAGGAGAGGTACATGTATCCTATACCACCAGCTCACAGAGCAGGCGAGGTACATGTACCCTATACCACCAGCTCACCAAGCAAGAGAGGTACATGTACCCTATACCACCAGCTCACCGAGCAGGCGAGTTACATGTACCCAATACCACCAGCTAACCGAGCAGGTGAAGTACATGTACCCTATACCACCAGCTCATCGAGCAGGCGAGGTACATGTACCCTATACCACCAGCTCACCAAGCAGACAAAGTACATGTACCCCAAAACCACCAGCTCACCAAGCAGACAAAGTACATGTACCCTATACCACCAGCTCACCAAGAAGACGAGGTACATGTATCCTATACCACCAGCTCACCTATACCACCAGCTCACCAAGCAGACAAAGTACATGTACCCTAAACCACAAGCTCACGAAGCAGACAAAGTACATGTACCCTATACCACCAGCTCACTAAGCAGACAAGGTACATGTACCCTATACCACCAGCTCATCTATATCGCCAGCTCACCAAGCAGACAAGGTACATGTACCCTATACCACCAGCTCACCAAGCAGACAAAGTACATGTACCCTATACCACCAGCTCACCAAGCAGACAAAAAAGTACATGTACCCTATAACACCAGCTCACCAAGCAGACAAAGTACATGTACCTATACCACCAGCTCACCAAGCAGACAAAGTACATGTACCCTATACCACCAGCTCACCAAGCAGACAAAGTGCATATACCCTATACCACCAGCTCACCTATACCACCAGCTCACCAAGCAGACAAAGTAGATGTACCCTATACCACCAGCTCACCAAGCAGACGAGGTACATGTACCCTATACCACCAGCTCACCGAGCAGGCGAGGTACATGTACCCTATACCACCAGCTCACCAAGCAGGCGAGGTACATGTACCCTATACCACCAGCTACCCTGTACCACCAGCTCACCAAGCAGACAAGGTACATGAACTCTATGCTACCAGCTCACCAAGCAGGCGAGGTACATGTACCCTATACCACCAGCTCACCTATACCACCAGCTCACCAAGAAGGCGCGGTACATGTACCCTATACCACCAGCTCACCAAGCAGGCGAGGTACATGTATCCTATACCACCAGCTCACCAAGCAGGTGAGGTACATGTACTCTATACCACCAGCTCCTTAAGCAGGAGAGGTACATGTACCCTATACCACAAGCTCACTAAGCAGGAGAGGTACATGTACCCTATACCACAAGCTCACTAAGCAGGAGAGGTACATGTACCCTATACCACCAGCTCACTAAGCAGGAGAGGTACATGTACTCTATACCACCAGTTCACTAAGCAGACAAAGTACATATACCCTTTACCACCAGCTCACCAAGCAGGAGAGGTACATTTACCCTATACCACCAGCTCACTAAGCAGGAGAGGTACATGTACCCTATACCACCAGCTCACTAAGCAGACAAAGTACATGTACCCTATACCACCAGCTCACAAAGCAGGAGAGGTACATGTACCCTATACCACCATCTCACCAAGCAGGCGCGGTACATGTACTCTATACCACCAGCTCACTAAGTGGGCGAGGTACAAGGGGCAGTCGTAAAGTTCCCGGACTCCTTTTAATTTTCGTGTATCTTACGTCCAACAATGATAAAATTGTATATGATTCATTATTAGACTATTTTTTACATGTATACAAAGAATCATTTAAAATATCTTTAAGTTTCTGTTATATTTAAACTGTTATATCAACATAATAAACGATGTACAGAGCACTTTGAAAAATTATCATTCCGAATATTATTTGACCGTGTTAATATATTGGCAGAATCTTTATTTGCGCACCATATGTTGCCATATTTTACATGACGTCATATTAACGTCAAATGCAAACACTGTGAACAAATCAGAGCAAAATAACAAAATTTAAGTAAATGACAAAAGATAATTGAAAGGCACCTAAAACTGTCAAACGACAAAATGACGACATGTACCCCATACCACCAGATCACCAAGGAGACAAAGTACATTAACCATGTACCACCAGCTCACCAGGACACAAAGTACATGTACCCTGTATCACCAGCTCACCAGGACACAAAGTACATGAACCATGTACCACCAGCTCACCAGGACACAAAGTACATGTACCCTGTACCACCAGCTCACCAAGACACAAAGTACATGTACCCTGTATCACCAGCTCACCAGGACACAAAGTACATGTACCCTGTACCACCAGCTCACCAGGACACAAAGTACATGTACCCTGTATCACCAGCTCACCAGGACACAAAGTACATGTACCCTGTACCACCAGCTCACCAGGACACAAAGTACATGTACCCTGTATCACCAGCTCACCAGGACACAAAGTACATGAACCATGTACCACCAGCTCACCAGGACACAAAGTACATGAACCATGTACCACCAGCTCACCAAGCAGGAGAGGTATATGTACCCTATACCAACAGCTCACCAAGCACACAAAGTACACGTACCCTATACCACCAACTCACCAAGAAGACAAAGTACATGTACCCTATACCACCAACTCACCAAGCAGACAAAGTACATGTACCCTATAGCACCAGCTCACCAAGCAGACAAAGTACATGCACTCTACACCACCAGCTGACCAAGCAGACAAAGCACATGTACCCTATACCACCAGCTCACCGAGCAGGCGAGGTACATGTACTCTATACCACCCGCTCACCAAGCAAACAAAGTACATGAACCCTATACCACCCACTCACTAAGCAGGAGAGGTACATGTACCCTATACCACCAGCTCACTAAGCAGACAAAGTACATGTACTCTATACCACCAGCTCACCGAGCAGGCGAGGTACATGTACCCTATACTACCAGCTCACCAAGCAGACAAAGTACATATACCCTATACCACCCACTCACTAAGCAGGAGAGGTACATGTACTCTATACCACCAGCTCACCAAGCAGACAAAGTACATGTACTCTATACCACCAGCTCACCGAGCCGGCGAGGTACATGTACTCTATACCACCAGCTCACCAAGCAGACAAAGTACATGTACTCTATACCACCAGCTCACCAAGAAGACAAAGTACATGTACCCTATAGCACCAGCTCACCAAGCAGACAAAGTACATATACCCAATAGCACCAGCTCACCAAGCAGACAACGTACATGTACCCTATACCACCAGCTCACCCAGCAGGCGAGGTACATGTACTCTATACCACCAGCTCACCAAGCAGACAAAGTACATGTACCCTATACCACCAGCTCACTAAGCAGGAGAGGTACATGTACCCTATACCACCAGCTCACCTAGCAGGCGAGGTACATGTACCCTATACCACCAGCTCACCAAGCAGGCGAGGACCATGTACCCTATACCACCAGCTCACCAAGCAGGAGAGGTACATGTATCCTATACCACCAGCTCACAGAGCAGGCGAGGTACATGTACCCTATACCACCAGCTCACCAAGCAAGAGAGGTACATGTACCCTATACCACCAGCTCACCGAGCAGGCGAGTTACATGTACCCAATACCACCAGCTAACCGAGCAGGTGAAGTACATGTACCCTATACCACCAGCTCATCGAGCAGGCGAGGTACATGTACCCTATACCACCAGCTCACCAAGCAGACAAAGTACATGTACCCCAAAACCACCAGCTCACCAAGCAGACAAAGTACATGTACCCTATACCACCAGCTCACCAAGAAGACGAGGTACATGTATCCTATACCACCAGCTCACCTATACCACCAGCTCACCAAGCAGACAAAGTACATGTACCCTAAACCACAAGCTCACGAAGCAGACAAAGTACATGTACCCTATACCACCAGCTCACTAAGCAGACAAGGTACATGTACCCTATACCACCAGCTCATCTATATCGCCAGCTCACCAAGCAGACAAGGTACATGTACCCTATACCACCAGCTCACCAAGCAGACAAAGTACATGTACCCTATACCACCAGCTCACCAAGCAGACAAAAAAGTACATGTACCCTATAACACCAGCTCACCAAGCGGACAAAGTACATGTACCTATACCACCAGCTCACCAAGCAGACAAAGTACATGTACCCTATACCACCAGCTCACCAAGCAGACAAAGTGCATATACCCTATACCACCAGCTCACCTATACCACCAGCTCACCAAGCAGACAAAGTAGATGTACCCTATACCACCAGCTCACCAAGCAGACAAAGTACATGTACCCTATACCACCAGCTCACCAAGTAGACAAGGTACATGTACCCTATACCACCAGCTCACCAAGTAGACAAGGTACATGAACCCTATACCACCAGCTCACCAAGCAGACAAAGTACATGTACCCTATACCACCAGCTCACCAAGAAGACGAGGTACATGTATCCTATACCACCAGCTCACCTATACCACCAGCTCACCAAGCAGACAAAGTACATGTACCCTAAACCACAAGCTCACGAAGCAGACAAAGTACATGTACCCTATACCACCAGCTCACTAAGCAGACAAGGTACATGTACCCTATACCACCAGCTCATCTATATCGCCAGCTCACCAAGCAGACAAGGTACATGTACCCTATACCACCAGCTCACCAAGCAGACAAAGTACATGTACCCTATACCACCAGCTCACCAAGCAGACAAAAAAGTACATGTACCCTATAACACCAGCTCACCAAGCAGACAAAGTACATGTACCTATACCACCAGCTCACCAAGCAGACAAAGTACATGTACCCTATACCACCAGCTCACCAAGCAGACAAAGTGCATATACCCTATACCACCAGCTCACCTATACCACCAGCTCACCAAGCAGACAAAGTAGATGTACCCTATACCACCAGCTCACCAAGCAGACAAAGTACATGTACCCTATACCACCAGCTCACCAAGTAGACAAGGTACATGTACCCTATACCACCAGCTCACCAAGTAGACAAGGTACATGAACCCTATACCACCAGCTCACCAAGCAGACAAAGTACATGTACCCTATACCACCCGCTCACTAAGCAGGCGAGGTACATGTACTCTATACCAGCCGCTCACCAAGCAGACAAAGTACATGTACCCTATACCACCCGCTCACTAAGCAGGAGAGGTACATGTACCCTATACCACCAGCTCACTAAGCAGACAAAGTACATGTACTCTATACCACCAGCTCACCGAGCAGGCGAGGTACATGTACCCTATACTACCAGCTCACCAAGCAGACAAAGTACATGTACCCTATACCACCCGCTCACTAAGCAGGACAGGTACATGTACTCTATACCATCAGCTCACCAAGCAGAGAAAGTACATATACTCTATACCACCAGCTCACCGAGCAGGCGAGGTACATGTACTCTATACCACCAGCTCACCAAGCAGACAAAGTACATGTACTCTATACCACCAGCTCACCAAGAAGACAAAGTACATGTACCCTATACCACCAGCTCACCAAGCAGACAAAGTACATATACCCTATAGCACCAGCTCACCAAGGAGACAAAGTACATGTACCCTATACCACCAGCTCACCGAGCAGGCGAAGTACATGTACTCTATACCACCAGGTCACCAAGCAGACAAAGTACATGTACCCTATACCACCCGCTCACTAAGCAGGAGAGGTACACGTACCCTATACCACCAGCTCACCGAGCAGGCGAGGTACATGTACCCTATACTACCAGCTCACCAAGCAGACAAAGTACATGTACCCTATACCACCAGCTCACTAAGCAGGAGAGGTACATGTACCCAATACCACCTGCTCACCGAGCAGGCGAGTTACATGTACCCTATAACTCCAGCTCACCAAGCAGGCGAGGTACATGTACCCTATACCACCAGCTCACCAAGCAAGAGAGGTACATGTACCCTATACTACCAGCTCACCGAGCAGGCGAGTTACATGTACCCTATACCACCAGCTCACCGAGCAGGTGAAGTACATGTACCCTATACCACCAGCTCACCGAGCAGGCGAGGTACATGTACCATATACAATGTACCACCAGCTCACCAAGCAGGAGAGGTACATGTACCCTATACCACCAGCTCACCGAGCAGGTGAAGTACATGTACACTATACCACCAGCTCACCAAGCAGACAAAGTACATGTACCCTATACCACCAGCTCACCAAGCAGACAAAGTACATGTACCCTATACCACCAGCTCACCAAGCAGACAAAGTACATGTACCCTATACCACCAGCTCACCAAGCAGACAAGGTACATGTACCCTATACCACCAGCTCACCAAGTAGACAAGGTACATGTACCCTATACCACAAGCTCTCCAAGCAGACAAAGAACATGTACCCTATACCACCAGCTCACCAAGCAGACGAGGTACATGTACCCTATACCACCAGCACACCTATACCACCAGCTCACCAAGCAGACAAAGTACATGTACCCTATACCACCAGATCACCAAGCTGATGAGGTACATGTACTCTATACCACCAGCTCACCAAGCAGACAAAGTACATGTACCCTATACCACCAGCTCACCTCTACCACCAGCTCACCAAGCAGGCAAAGTACATGTACCCTATACCACCAGCTCACCAGGCAGGGGAGGTACTTGTGCCCTGTACCACCAGCTCACCAAGCAGGTGAAGTACATGTACCCTATACCACCAGCTCACCAAGCAGACAAAGTACATGTACCCTATACCACCAGCTCACTTATACCACCAGCTCACCAAGCAGACAAGGTACATGTACCCTATTCCACCTGCTCACCTATACCACCAACTCAACGAGCAGGTGAGGTACATGTACCCTATACCACCAGCTCACCAAGCAGACAAGGTACATGTACCCTATACCACCAGCTCACCGAGCAGGCGAGGTACATGTACCCTATACCACCAGCTCACCAAGCAGGCGAGGTACATGTACCCTATACCACCAGCTACCCTGTACCACCAGCTCACCAAGCAGGCGAGGTACATGTACCCTATACCACCAGCTACCCTGTACCACCAGCTCACCAAGCAGACAAGGTACATGTACCCTATGCTACCAGCTCACCAAGCAGGCGAGGTACATGTACCCTATACCACCAGCTCACCAAGCAAGAGAGGTACATGTACCCTATAGCACCAGCTCACCAAGCAGACAAGGTGCATGTACCCTATACTACCAGCTCACTAAGCAGGCGAGGTACGTGTACCCTATACCACCAGCTCACCAAGCAAGAGAGGTACATGTACCCTATACCACCAGCTCACCAAGCAGGCGAGTTACATGTACCCTATACCACCAGCTCACCGAGCAGGTGAAGTACATGTACCCTATACCACCAGCTAATCGAGCAGGCGAGGTACATGTACCCTATACCACCAGCTCACCAAGCAGACAAAGTACATGTACCCTATACCACCAGCTCACCAAGCAGACAAAGTACATGTACCCTATACCACCAGCTCACTAAGAAGACGAGGTACATGTATCCTATACCACCAGCTCACCTATACCACCAGCTCACCAAGCAGACAAAGTACATGTACCCTAAACCACAAGCTCACGAAGCAGACAAAGTACATGTACCCTATACCACCAGCTCACCAAGCAGACAAGGTACATGTACCCTATACCACCAGCTCACCTATATCGCCAGCTCACCAAGCAGACAAGGTACATGTACCCTATACCACCAGCTCACCAAGTAGACAAAGTACATGTACCCTATACCACCAGCTCACCAAGCAGACAAAAAAGTACATGTACCCTATAACACCAGCTCACCAAGCAGACAAAGTACATGTACCTATACCACCAGCTCACCAAGCAGACAAAGTACATGTACCCTATACCACCAGCTCACCAAGCAGACAAAGTGCATATACCCTATACCACCAGCTCACCTATACCACCAGCTCACCAAGCAGACAAAGTAGATGTACCCTATACCACCAGCTCACCAAGCAGACAAAGTACATGTACCCCATACCACCAGCTCACCAAGCAGACAAGGTACATGTACCCTATACCACCAGCTCACCAAGTAGACAAGGTACATGTACCCTATACCACCAGCTCACCAAGCAGACAAAGTACATGTACCCTATACCACCAGCTCACCAAGCAGACGAGGTACATGTACCCTATACCACCAGCACACCTATACCACCAGCTCACCAAGCAGACAAAGTACATGTACCCTATACCACCAGATCACCAAGCTGATGAGGTACATGTACTCTATACCACCAGCTCACCAAGCAGACAAAGTACATGTACCCTATACCACCAGCTCACCTCTACCACCAGCTCACCAAGCAGGCAAAGTACATGTACCCTATACCACCAGCTCACCAAGCAGGGGAGGTACTTGTGCCCTGTACCACCAGCTCACCAAGCAGGTGAAGTACATGTACCCTATACCACCAGCTCACCAAGCAGACAAAGTACATGTACCCTATACCACCAGCTCACTTATACCACCAGCTCACCAAGCAGACAAGGTACATGTACCCTATACCACGTGCTCACCTATACCACCAGCTCAACGAGCAGGGGAGGTACATGTACCGTACCCTATACCACCAGCTCACCAAGCAGACAAGGTACATGTACCCTATACCACCAGCTCACCGAGCAGGCGAGGTACATGTACCCTATACCACCAGCTCACCAAGCAGGCGAGGTACATGTACCCTATACCACCAGCTACCCTGTACCACCAGCTCACCAAGCAGGCGAGGTACATGTACCCTATACCACCAGCTACCCTGTACCACCAGCTCACCAAGCAGACAAGGTACATGTACCCTATGCTACCAGCTCACCAAGCAGGCGAGGTACATGTACCCTATACCACCAGCTCACCAAGCAAGAGAGGTACATGTACCCTATACCACCAGCTCACCAAGCAGACAAGGTACATGTACCCTATACTACCAGCTGACTAAGCAGGCGAGGTACATGTACCCTATACCACCAGCTCACCAAGCAAGAGAGGTACATGTACCCTATACCACCAGCTCACCGAGCAGGAGAGGTACATGTACCCTATACCACCAGCTCAGCAAGCAGGAGAGGTACATGTACCCTATACCACCAGCTCAGCAAGCAGGAGAGGTACATGTACCCTATACCACCAGCTTACCAAGCAGGAGAGGTACATGTACCCTATACCACCAGCTCACCAAGCAGGAGAGGTACTTGTACCCTATACCACCAGCTCACCAAGCAGGAGAGGTACATGTACCCTATACCACCAGCTCACTAAGCAGGCGAGGCACATGTACCTGTACCACCAGCTCACCAAGCAGGAGAGGTACATGTACCCTATACCAACAGTTCACCAAGCAGACAAAGTACACGTACCTATACCACCAGCTCACCAAGAAGACAAAGTACATGTACCCTATACCACCAGCTCACCAAGCAGACAAAGTACATGTACCCTATACCACCAGCTCACCAAGCAGACAAAGTACATGCACTCTACACCACCAGCTGACCAAGCAGACAAAGCACATGTACCCTATACCACCAGCTCACCGAGCAGGCGAGGTACATGTACTCTATACCAGCCGCTCACCAAGCAGACAAAGTACATGTACCCGATACCACCCGCTCACTAAGCAGGAGAGGTACATGTACCCTATACCACCAGCTCACTAAGCAGACAAAGTACATGTACTCTATACCACCAGCTCACCGAGCAGGCGAGGTACATGTACCCTATACTACCAGCTCACCAAGCAGACAAAGTACATGTACCCTATACCACCCGCTCACTAAGCAGGACAGGTACATGTACTCTATACCACCAGCTCACCAAGCAGACAAAGTACATGTACTCTATACCACCAGATCACAGAGCAGGCGAGGTACATGTACTCTATACCACCAGCTCACCAAGCAGACAAAGTACATGTACTCTATACCACCAGCTCACCAAGAAGATAAAGTACATGTACCCTATACCACCAGCTCACCAAGCAGAGAAAGTACATATACCCTATAGCACCAGCTCACCAAGGAGACAAAGTAAATGTACCCTATACCACCAGCTCACCGAGCAGGCGAAGTACATGTACTCTATACCACCAGCTCACCAAGCAGACAAAGTACATGTACCCTATACCACCCGCTCACTAAGCAGGAGAGGTACACGTATCCTATACCACCAGCTCACCGAGCAGGCGAGGTACATGTACCCTATACTACCAGCTCACCAAGCAGACAAAGTACATGTACCCTATACCACCCGCTCACTAAGCAGGAGAGGTACATGTACCCAATACCACCTGCTCACCGAGCAGGCGAGGTACATGTACCCTATACCACCAGCTCACCAAGCAGGCGAGGTACATGTACCCTATACCACCAGCTCACCAAGCAAGAGAGGTACATGTACCCTATACCACCAGCTCACCGAGCAGGCGAGTTACATGTACCCTATACCACCAGCTCACCGAGCAGGTGAAGTACATGTACCCTATACCACCAGCTCACCGAGCAGGCGAGGTACATGTACCATATACAATGTACCACCAGCTCACCAAGCAGGAGAGGTACATGTACCCTATACCACCAGCTCACCGAGCAGGTGAAGTACATGTACACTATACCACCAGCTCACCAAGCAGACAAAGTACATGTACCCTATACCACCAGCTCACCAAGCAGACAAAGTACATGTACCCTATACCACCAGCTCACCAAGCAGACAAAGTACATGTACCCTATACCACCAGCTCACCAAGCAGACAAGGTACATGTACCCTATACCACCAGCTCACCAAGTAGACAAGGTACATGTACCCTATACCACAAGCTCTCCAAGCAGACAAAGTACATGTACCCTATACCACCAGCTCACCAAGCAGACGAGGTACATGTACCCTATACCACCAGCACACCTATACCACCAGCTCACCAAGCAGACAAAGTACATGTACCCTATACCACCAGATCACCAAGCTGATGAGGTACATGTACTCTATACCACCAGCTCACCAAGCAGACAAAGTACATGTACCCTATACCACCAGCTCACCTCTACCACCAGCTCACCAAGCAGGCAAAGTACATGTACCCTATACCACCAGCTCACCAAGCAGGGGAGGTACTTGTGCCCTGTACCACCAGCTCACCAAGCAGGTGAAGTACATGTACCCTATACCACCAGCTCACCAAGCAGACACAGTACATGTACCCTATACCACCAGCTCACTTATACCACCAGCTCACCAAGCAGACAAGGTACATGTACCCTATACCACCTGCTCACCTATACCACCAGCTCAACGAGCAGGTGAGGTACATGTACCCTATACCACCAGCTCACCAAGCAGACAAGGTACATGTGCCCTATACCACCAGCTCACCGAGCAGGCGAGGTACATGTACCCTATACCACCAGCTCACCAAGCAGGCGAGGTACATGTACCCTATACCACCAGCTACCCTGTACCACCAGCTCACCAAGCAGGCGAGGTACATGTACCCTATACCACCAGCTACCCTGTACACCAGCTCACCAAGCAGACAAGGTACATGTACCCTATGCTACCAGCTCACCAAGCAGGCGAGGTACATGTACCCTATACCACCAGCTCACCAAGCAAGAGAGGTACATGTACCCTATAGCACCAGCTCACCAAGCAGACAAGGTGCATGTACCCTATACTACCAGCTCACTAAGCAGGCGAGGTACGTGTACCCTATACCACCAGCTCACCAAGCAAGAGAGGTACATGTACCCTATACCACCAGCTCACCAAGCAGGAGAGGTACATGTACCCTATACCACCAGCTCAGCAAGCAGGAGAGGTACATGTACCCTATACCACCAGCTTACCAAGCAGGAGAGGTACATGTACCCTATACCACCAGCTCACCAAGCAGGAGAGGTACATGTACCCTATACCACCAGCTCACCAAGCAGGAGAGGTACATGTACCCTATACCACCAGCTCACTAAGCAGGCGAGGTACATGTACCCTGTACCACCAGCTCACCAAGCAGGAGAGGTACATGTACCCTGTACAACCAACTCACCTATATTACCAGCTCACCAAGCAGGCGAGGTACATGTACCCTATACCACCAGCTCACCTATACCACCAGCTCACCAAGCAGGCGAGGTACATGTACCCGATACCACCAGCTCACCGAGCAGAAGAGGTACATGTTCCCTGTACCACCAGCTCACCTATACCACCAGCTCACCAAGCAGGCGAGGTACATGTACCCTATACCACCAGCTCACCAAGCAGGCGAGGTACATGTACCTGATACCACCAGCTCACCGAGCAGATTAGGTACCTGTACCCTATACCACCAGCTCATCAAGAATGTCATGAGGTAAGCTAAAAACCACTGAGTTTATATTAGACTTAAAAGATATACACAATATTTAAAAAAACAATAGTTAATGTTCTAACAAATGGTAAGAGTCTGATTTTGGGCTTACTGTTTACATGTTGAATACAATGAAACTGATCCAAGTTCCTGACATTTAACTGGTAATATTGAGGTGCTTATAAAACATTGATGGCGAAAATTGATATTTAATCAATTTTGTCACGATATTCGACATGTACCGGTAAATAGAGTTTATGTTTACAATTTATTTTGATGATCAGCATGAAATGGTATTCAATAAATCATGTTTCTGAAGTTTCCAGGTTTAGGTTTATTATACATTATGCATTGTAATTGTTCATTTGTTAATGTGGCCACATTAAACTTTTGTCTGGTTTTAAGTCTTGCAATAAATGGGCATTACATGTGTAGAAAAAGAATACCTGATCTGCTCCAAATGGTGCAATATTTGCTCTTAGCATTCCTGTTCCCATCGCAACAATAACTAGTGCTACATACACAAGTATTAAACAAGCAGAATTGCCAGTATTGTCAGTCATGGTGCAATTTAAGCCTGTACTATTTAAAAGTGTTACTTCGGAAAGAAATGCAAGACCAGCATATCCGACAATGTACACAACAAATGCAATGAGAATCATCCAGAATCGTCCCAGTACAATGTCTGCCAACACTCCTCCCAGGAAGTAAAATATGCAGGCCACACCCAGGAACACGTATGATGCCGTCATTGCTTGAGAAGAACTCCAGTTATAGGCTTTAGTTCCATTCAGAAATAAAACAAGATTTCCTGATATGCTGTAGAATGACAAGCGCTCCAGAGCTACACATATTAAAACAGCTGCCTTGGAGCAGCATTTGTTATTTTTGCTCCAGCTAAAGCAGCATAAGAAGCAATTACTCGAGTGGTCTTCTTCAGAATTGTTTATTCTCGGCGGTAACAGACGTTTCCGTTCGTCTACCATTTTTGTAAGTCTTCACAAAGCACTGTCTTACCGTCTAAATGTATCAACCTTGTATAGATTTACTTTCGTTTTACTCACACTTGCTACCATTTTGTTTGTGTCACATGATTTGTACAATTGTGTCACGTGATCATAATAAAATAGTACCAATATTTTATTTATGTATTACATATATTCAGATTTAACCGACAATGATAATTGATATTTGGTTTAAACTACAACTGCAGTTATAATTATTAAACTGTCAATTTTTAAAGTATATTTTACAACAATCTTTAATTAGCATAGCCTAATGACCTAATGTATGTAAGGCGCGCACTAATACATAAAAAACAGTGATGGAGGATTCTGGCTGAAACATTGAAAACTGTATTTGTGTGTGTCAATATTTATGGAGACAGCTTGAAGTATTACAGTATTAACGCATAAGAAGATTTTTAAGAGTCTATATAAATGAAAAATCTAAATATGTAATTGAAACAATGCCGAAAAAACGTAAATTAGACCCATTTTTAGTGTGGCTCTGTTTTATATTCGGTAAGTTGTATGGTCTTAAATCATGGAATAAAATGGCTCTTGCTTTATTGGAGATTTTTTGAAGATACGGTTGAAATATCCAAACCGTCGGCAATATCATTGTTACTATTTTAACTGCATATGCCATCAACGCAGTGCATGTTCATGTCGATAACATTCTAAAACAGAACGCCTTAGCCCTACATTGATAAATTGTTATTAGCCGGCTTCGTACCATTGATACTTCGTACCATTTGCTGTAGCATATGTTGGTCTTACCATTAGAATCTTGTGTAGCATTATCAACAGCCAACCAATGGTTAAGCTTATGGCTACAGTACTAACATTTCTTAAATTAGTTCGAGAATATGATGTGTTTTTTTCACATTTTTTTGCAGGGGGGAAATGGGACACCCCCCAATAACAAAAACATTGCACTCATTTGCACAATTATTTAGTGAGTGGTGACCTATGAATTTATTGATTTTGACGTATTCTATCCTAATATTAAAGTTTTCATTGATTTAAAGAGATTGTCAACCAGATAATGACTTAATGCACAGTTCAGGTTCTCAACGTATAATAATATCAACATAAAAGTTAATAAAATGACATATATTTATACAATAACAACTATATGACCCCAAAAATTAAGCATTTGTGTTTTAAGTTACCCATTCAAGTTAGAATCTCATCCGTACAATGGGCTTTTTCATTTGAAAAATACCTCGGATTTTCCGTTCTAACAATATAACAAGTCATGTGATATTTCTGCGCGAAAAGAAACACACCAAATGCTAAAGACATTTCATGTCCTAGTTTCCCGTAAAAAGAATGATGTTCACATGCATAATGTTTGCACGGAGAAATCATGTCAAAGTGGTCAGTAAAGTATTTTAATTTTGTGGGTCATCTATTAAAGCTATCTATTAAAGCTATATGCTAGTGTGGTATTAGGATTGAATAAAGACATCGAGAAAACATAGGCAATTATAAACAAAGTAACATGGTTTTACTGTGCAAAATTACTTATTAGTAGTCAGAAACGAAACACGTGTTTGGAGTTTGTAAATTGTTGAATGTATATTTCAAACTTCATAGACGGCCCTCAAAATGACTTGTTCAGTTTATGACAATTGATGTGACTATTTGAAGTACAGTTATTCATGAAAAACATGGGATTTGCGCAAATTACCTCTGTGTTTTATTAATAGACTGACATTTGTCTATAATACTTACCATTTGGAATTCGACACAGAAACAACTGCGTATGTACCAGTCACGTGTGGGATAACCACATGATGATAGTGATAAATATACAGAGCAATATATAAATATATAAGGATTCGGTCAGAATTGGGTATTACCCCATTATATTTTAATTTTTAAATAATTGTGTACTGAATGTTTTTTTTGAGTACTTTAAATAAAGTTACCCCATTAGAATAAAAATTATTGAATATTAGACAAAGATGATCTCCAAATTTTGTACAACAACCACAACACGCAAATGGTGTGAGTTTTTCTTTAATTTATTACAAACATAACCATTTCTCTTTGAACTAAACTAAACCTGCCTATTGTTCTTAAACTCTAGATAAATTCTGAAAATATTTTTAACAGTTTTCAAGGCGCAGTCTGATTAGTAGACCCAATTTTGACACAATATAAAACATTGCCACGCAAAATTTACACTGATAAAAAGTGTTATTCTTGTCAATTTTTGCCTCTTTGTTTTTGTGGCCTAAATGACGTCGTAAACCATCCAATATGTGATTACCCTGGTGTGTCCCCAATTCAATGTAACCTCAGTTCAACGATGTTTTGATACTATTTAGAAGATCTCTAATGCCAGTGTGAAAAAATATTACTGAAAATATTTCACTGGGTACCAATCAAACTGCTTCTTAGTATAGGTGTCTGTCCTTTCGTAACATAACAATTTCGTAACCATTTTCAGCTGTTTCATACACATCTATCGGTCATTTTTACCCATGTTAGTTAATCACTTTATGCACCGAGTTTGCAGTTTTTTGCTTATTGGGTATTTTGATTGAGTTTTGTTACTCATCAAGTATAAAATTAAGTGCATAAAAGGGGTTTCAGAATTGCGTATTTACGCAAATACGCGCCTTATCTGTTGCTCTGAATATATACACGTTATTTATAGTTTTACCTGGTAGACCAGGGATTTCAATAGACGCAGAATCCTGCGTTTTAACGCTAGCAAATGGAAATTGACTCGTTTTTGATGAGCATAAAATCTGCCTTGCGTGTATTTGACGCAACAAAAAACTGACCCCGCGCGTCAACACCAGTCATACACAGCGCAAGTAATGACACGGCAGTAGGGCTGCGGCGTGTCAACAAGGAGCAGTTATGATAACCCAAAGAATGGTGTATTAATCCTTTGTCACGCTTTCGCGGGATGGTGGTCATTATTATAATAAGCAGTCGCTAATTGCTGTTAGTCATCACCTGGAGGGTGTAACTGTATATCATAGATCAATACTGACCCATTTGAACAACAATTACGTTAACGATTCGGCTGTTTTGTTTTTCATTGTTAAAGAGGAAATGTCAACTGCATATGTTTGCCTTACAAATACCTAATTTTGATGTTACTGTATGCGCTACAAAACTTTTTTTCAAAAGTAAAGATCTCACAGTTTTCTGCGCTACAAAGTTTTTATATGGCAGTTAATCCACCCACGCTTTCCATGCGGATGACGTGATGTTGTACATGTTGGCATAATTTTCGCGCGCTTTTCTTGTAGAACAAAAGATGTACACGAAGTACAAAATGTATATGTGCATTTTAACATCATATTTGTATTTGAACATTTTTCTAATATCACATTTTCTTTCCAGTGATACATGTATTGAAATTGTAGCTCACTAGCTCTCAATTGTTGACAATACTTACTCTATACATGTAGTAACATTGGTATGAAATTGGTAACCGGTATATTGCCATTATGAACTGATCATACTTTTAGTAGAAAACAGATTGTGCATGAAATGTGTTTATCATTTAGTTATTGAATAAAGATTGTGTCTGAAATGTGTTTATCATTTAGTTATTTAATAAAGAACTGAAGACTACAATTGGTTGCTTTAACTTAAAAAGCTACAGGCAAAATATTGTATATATAAACATCACCATTTGCTGCGTAAAGTGATTTGACCTCTGCAATACTCAATTTGACTCCTTAAATGTTCAGACCAGGGGTCATTTGACTCTTGCTTTGTAAAATCTATTGAAATCTCTGGTAGACATAACCAGGTAATTTTTTTAATGCAAAATACTTAAAATATTTAAATGTGTCATCATTTTTCAAGTGATGTAATGCATCAGGAATATTGTTTTAATCAATATAATGTAACAATGTCGAACTGTTACGATTTTTGAAAGTTTTCTTTTTTTCCGTGATACTTAGTCATCTGGTTGAAAATCCCTATGTTCACGCTGGGTAATAAAAAAAGAAGTTTGGTAATGAAACAGTTATTCCGTAACCGTCTTGGGAACAGTTAAAACGGTGTGTATTAAGGGATAATATTTGTAACTGTTGTAGTTCAAAAAATATCCCTGGAAACCTTGGGACAACAGTTTTAAAACTTTTAACTTTTTCAAAACTCCCATGAAATACATTACTATTAAGCAATCTTAGTGTCATAATTTATTGACTATCCCCAAGAGGGTTATGCTTTTGCCAACTTTGGTCTGTCTGTTCGATTGTTAGTACTCAAAAAGTTATGAATGGAATGAAACAAAAATGTTTGCCCTTCATATCTGTTGGTGCAAGATATGTTGGCCCTTTACTCTAATTTTGTACTTCAAACTTGACAGTAATGACTTGCTCAAATTGTTGTGATATGAGGTCATTTTTGTTTAAATAAGATAGTTTCTATAAATTATTATGAAATAAACAAAAATTAAAATATTATCAATTTAAATAAAATTAGAAGTAATTATTAAATTACTCACAATCTTGACATGTTTTGCCATAGTTATCTTACTATTTTGACACATTTACAATAGACTGATTCGGGTTTTGCCATAAATAGTTGAAACTGGTCCTCAGCTATTGTTAAAGGATTAATTTCTATTCATCGAAAATCACAAACATTACCATGTGCTCATTTGAATATCACAAACATGCATGTGCTCTTTTGTATGAAAATAAATAGTTGAACTGCTAAACACATGATATCCAAGTGCGATGATTTGATAATATTGCAGCTTAATTTGAATATGATTGACATTTGTGGAAGAATCTATTGTTATTAATTGTTAACATTAGTGACCCAGATGCAATAACGTAAAACCAAATTTTAATAAACTTAATAACTGACATCTTTCAAGTTCTCATTTATCATTACCTGACCCAAGTTTGATGTAACCTAATATTTTGTTTATATGTTTATCATGTATTGTGAAATTATGCTAGATAGATCTATTCTGGTATTTATCAACCAAAAAGCATTAAAATGTAAATGTTAAAATTGCATACAATCATAATATGTTATCAATCAATTCATTGTTTCAACCGTTGTCATCGCTAGGAATGGCAGGGAATCACATTGTTTTGTTTTGATATGTCGCACAGAAAATGGTATCTTGCAGTTCCTGGTAAATTCAACATTTTTAGTAACGTTAGTTTTATAGCTTAAAACTGGTTGAGAAGTACTGTAGCCTATCATATGTGGAGTCAACTTCAGTGTGCACTGATACATTACTTTCAACACCTTGCTGCACAACACACCATTACAAATATTACAAAATCATGTCATTCCCTGCAGTGGTAATATAGTCCTTATACCATCAAATTTGGATTGGATAGTATATTTGCATTATACATGTAGACCACATTCATACCATAAACTTTGCATAGTTATAAAGGTAATGGGTTATTGTTCTAAACATCTAAGAATACATTCAAGTCAAGCAGTATATTAATAAAACAGGTGGTGGTTGTGCCAGAGTATTTTCATAATCATTCTATAATTGATAAATTACCCCTGAAATTGACACATTACTAAGACATAATTGTCCCTAAGTTCAGGCTGTATTGTTTTTTGCAGGATCATTTGCACATGGACTGGACATTTCATTTGAGCATCAAAGTGATGGGTTTTTCTTGCAAGACTTCTACAGCAAAAATGACGTTCCAGATCCAAATACTGTTACTAAAACATTTATAGTGAATCAGCCTTCCAACTTATACAAGGTGAAGGCAGAATATGGACCTTACGAATCTCATCAAACACTATCTAGAGCTTCTGTGGATACAGTTTACTCTAGAAGTAGAAGTAACAATTCGCTAATGCACAGAACTGTTGTCTTCAATTTGGATGTAAGTGTTCATATAGTGTCAAAAGAAATATCGCCTAAAATACCTAAGCTGCAAGTTTTGTTTCACACCAGCCCTCTTGAAAAGCAAGGAGAGGAACTTTTCGATGAACAGTGGTGTGCACAAATATTTGCAGTTGCAAATAATGAAGACATTTCTTCCATATGTTTGGTAACATACAATGAACCTGTTTGTGTAGCTAGCTTGGTGTTGCACAAGGAATGGTGGACTGAAAATGTAACCAGTGTGAAAGTAAGTTACTCCTTCAGTAGTGTATCTGGAAACAGTCAGTGTGCCAGTGCTTCTAACTCTGTAATTCCAATCCGGTCTTTTAACAATAACACTGAAGAGGGAGTAATTAAACAGGAAATCACAACACTGCAGTTAGCAACAAATCAAGAATCATTTGATGAATGGAAAGATCAAGATATCCTGATTGATGTTCCTCGAGAAGTTTACCATCAGGGTGACACTTTTGAAATTCCAATCAGATTAGAAAGGAACTCTGATTTACAGACATTTGTTATGAGGTAAGTTGCACTTTAGAAAAATATGACATGGTTTAAACTGAGTTTAGTATGCATCATAAACAGGTACTGCTAATCTTGTCGTCCCACTTGCTGATTTATAAATGTTTCAGACATGTAGTTTAAACAATGGTGTCATTAAGATTGATGATGTATTGTCGCAGAGCGAGAGTGAGACAGGGTCTGCATATTACTGGTGCCCGCCTGACAGACGTTTCAAACCAGTGGAATATACATGTGGATATCAAGGAGCATCAGAAAACTGGGACTGTTACTGTGTATGTGAGGGACAGCAGAAACTATCAGAAATTATCAAAGTAAGTTCATTGTAATGTTATTGTTCTTGTTTTGTCTTTGCATAGTTCTGAATTAAATAAAGGTCAGTCTCAAAATAAAACACCAGGTAACTAGTACAATGAATGTCAAATGAAATGGAAAACCTAATACTCTGCAAGCCTTATTTATTTGTTTATCATCACCTCAGCTTGATACTTGCTCAGATAATTTGCCTCCGTCAGAGTCAGATTTGATCGAGTTTGATGTGCTGTGTGAAAAATAGGTCAATAGATCAAATTATTCGAGGAAATATAGATCCCTATATTATTAAATGAAAACCTTATTTTTGGTGTGCAGTGTGCAAGAAGTGTTCCGCTGGCAGATGGAGGTGGCTGAAGACACATATGACTCTAAGGACCTCGGTCGTGTCATCTGGTCCATTGAATACCAGCAGGACGGGGCTGCCAAGGAACACTTCCTCACGGGCGACTCCAAGGTCGTCTCACAGATCAACATACGCAGCAAGGACCAGCAGAGGCTAGTGCCTGTGCTCAAGGTAAACTTCATACACTGTAACACATACTGAGCCTGCTGGTGGTCATATTATTTAATCATACTTCAACAGTATAGCCTAGAGTTTGATAGTACATAATACCAACTGGAAAAATATAATATTGACAAGACTTCCAAGGTTTTATCCATCACCCTTTCCGGTAGTTCCATTTGTTATCTAATTTTCAGGGATGTGATTTTTCTTTCTTTCTGCTGATTTCCTCCATTTTAATTCCAAATTTTATGCATGAATTACGCTTAAATATTACTGTATCTGCTAGATGTGAATTTTAGCAAAGACTTTAAGGGAATGGAAAACGATAAGGGAATGGAAAACGAACTTATGTTAAGCATTTCTAAAATCACACCCCTGAGTTTACGATATTCAACAAACTACAGAAATATTTTAATGCTCAGCTTTATGGCAGAAATATATTATATTGTTGACGATAATGAACTCTGACAACCCAGCGGATGTTATGTTAGTAATGCAATATTGTGTTATTTAAAATCAAGATTTATTTAATGCCATATGCATGAGTATAATTAAAGTTTGATAATACATCATTTTCAAATTCCTCTCGGAAAATTCAATTTACATTACACTTGTGATTTTCCTATTAGTGCCATGATGATGCAGAATTTGTTACAGAATTCAATAATCTGTAATAGATCATACTTAATGTAAAATGATACTGTTTAATATTAAATTTGACTGGTTGTTATGCTTTGATCTATTAATAAAACAGTTAATGGGACAAAATGTAGCATCCCGATCCTGAGTTTATGGCCAGGTAATCATGAAATTGTGGCTTGCAGGTGTGGGAGATCCTGAATGTGGCCGTGCTGACAGGCACCAGCCAGCAGTACCCGCTGCAGATCTACGCAGTCAACGACATGGACAGGCTGCAGGACGTGACCAGGCAAACCAAGTGCCACTCTGTAGAGGTGGATGTACTCAAGGTATCCTGTACATCAAACATTGTGTAATCTCAGGAACATGAAAATGACAAGCTATGCATCAAGAAAGATTATGCAGATTGTGGCAGTAGCGCCAATAAGTTAGGCTGGAGTTCCAACATGTTTGCTCACATATTTATTAAAGGAGCTCTAAAATAGCCTGTCAGTGGTGTTACGATTGGCCAAGCACATTGGCTCTTAAATTGATACAATAAACTCCACTTGTAATGATATCGCTTAAAGGTAGACATCGCATAAAAAGATTCTGACTGCAAGGTCCTGGCCAAATCCATATATATTTCAATTCAAACATTGGTTGTAAGGATATCACATGTAACGAATATTCATGTATTTGTGTTGTTAGTCCCCTACCAGTGAAACCGGTTGGGGACTTCAGGTATGTGCGTGTCCTTCCTTCCGTCCATCCCATTTCGTGTCAGATCTATAACTCTGTCAGTTCTAGATGAATTTTGAAATTAATTGGCAGAAATGTTCACCATCATGAGACGATGTGTGATGCGCAAGATCCAGTTACATACATCCAAGATCAAGGTCACACTTAGAGGTCAAAGGTCAAAAATGGGGTCTGTTCTTCGTGTCCGCTCTATAACTCAGTAATTTCTCGATGGATTTTGAAATTACTTATCAGAAATGTTCACCATCATGAGGCGATGTGATGAGCGTAAGATCCAGATACTGTTGAGCGTAAGATCCAGATACGTACCTTCAAGGTCAAGGTCACACTTAGAAGTCAAAAGTCAATTGGGTGTGTTTTTCGTGTCTGGTCAATAACTCAGTCATTTCTGGATGGATTTTAAAATGACTTGTCGGAAATGTTCACCATCATGAGATGATATATATGGGTGTATTTTTAGCTCACCGGGTGTATTTTTAGCTCACCTGAGCACGAAGTGCTTGTTGAGCCTTGGTATAGGGGATCTCTCCTGCGTCGTCCGTCGTATATCGTCAGTGTGCCGTCAACAATTTGTGTCGTTTTTACGCTGGAGACTCCTTTTTTTATCCAATCTTTACCAAACTTGCACAGTTTGTGTATGACCATATAATCTCGAACGGAATTGTTATTGGTTAGGTCACACTAGTAACACCAGAGTTTATTGCCCCTTTTTCATGCAAAAAAGTGCAAAAATGCCTTTTTCCAACATATAGACTTTATTTTCCATCCAATCTTAACCAAACTTTCACAGTTTTGTTTGACCATCAGATCTAGCAGACGCAAAAAATTGGCCAGATCGTGTTTCAAACATGGAGTTATTGCCCTTTGTTTATGAAAAAATATACAAAAATGGACATTATTCAGGATAGAGACTTCATTTTTCATCCAATCTTCACCACTCTTGCACAGTTTGTCTATAACCATGAGATTACAGTTGAAGTGGAATATAAGTAAGATCAGACCAGAAACACCGGAGTTATTGCCCTTTGTTTGTGAAAAAAAATATGCAAAAATGGACATTATTCAGGATAAAGACTTCATTTTTCATCCAATCTTCACCAATTTTGCACAGTTTGTCTATGACCATAAGATTAAAGGTGAAGTTGAATATAAGCTAATACAAGCATGATCTGGCCAGAAACACCGGAGTTATTGAGCCTTGTGTGTGGAAAAAACATCAACAAGTTATTAATGATGACTTGCACACACGATTTTTTATTCAATGTTGACCAAACATTCACAGTTTGTATGACTATAAAAGTTGATTGATAAAATTTTATTTCCAACAATTGCAAACCTTACATTAAATTATTTGTACATGCAATATTGATGGCTTTAGAGCCTGCATTAACATCATTTATCATGATTGGACAGAAAATTACCAAAGAAAAAGCAAAACTTTACCTTATAGCATAGCCATCGCAATTATCGCATTGCAACCAGTTCGCCAAAACTGTCTGCGAAAAGACATCAAAATCTACTGTCTCTGCATTTTCTGGAATTGTCACTGACTTAATGAAAAAGGGTCAGGTAAGAATATTGAGAACAATGATTTGAGAACCATTAGCAAAAACACGGCACATCCACTACCCAACTCGTACTTTAGTAAGCCCATTGCACTAACCAATGTTTTAAATCAAACCAATCCTATCCCATTTTGCGGAAACATGTTTATTGTTCAGGTACCATAATTTTCAAACTAGTCACAACAATATGGTTTTCATCTGTGCCAGTTCTAAGGTGAGCACTTTGGGCGATCATGGCCCTCTTGTTTATTACTGAATTTTCAATTTTTAATTTTTGACTCGTTTGTTAAAATTCCCCCTTCTGGGTAAAATGATGGTAAAATTCCCCCAAACCAGACCGAGACCCCTGATTTTGTTCTATATATCTACCTGTAATAAATAGGGAAATGTGTGTTACATTCTGGTAGTATTGAATTTATTTTTTCTACATGATACTGCAAAACCATTTATTTTTGTCAGCATGAAATTTTGTTGTTTTTCCACAAATGACCATTTCGTGGACACTTAAATTTGTGGATTTTAATGTTCAAAACATCCCAATGGTCATTTCAAGGACAGGTGTGTAACAGGTAGCAGTGACTTCCAGCGTTATATGACGGGCCGTATGCACACACTATCGATATGTCAATTAAGCGTTAAAATCTCTTGTGCAGTAAACAGGGTAGATATTACCATCATTAATTGGGGCTTTAAACAATGAAGCCAGTTGCCACTTAAGGTTTCCCAACCTCGAATCAAATCGCAACTACTTTATTAAATACAAATAATAAGCATTTGTTAGCCTTGTAGCTTGACAGGTTAAAAGAGCATTTACTGGATGTGGACTGCCTAAATAAACATAGTGAAAAACATGCTCTGCCCTATGGGCATTTAATTTTACGACAGCATGTCAGTAAATTACATGGTTTCCACAGCTGTGAGGTGGAGATTAGAGATTAGAGTTTAAAAGATTGCATCCGGGTCATTTGGCATGTGTATGACATTAAACTATTCTTGATGTTAATTTAAAATCTAATTCACTACAAAACCTTTTAAGATTAAATACAATAACATTTACCCTGCTTAAAGAAATGTTTTAATTATACCTCCACAAACGAAGTTTAGGGGGGGGGGGATTTAGGAGTGAGCTTGTTGGTTTTTTGGTTTCCGGATGATAGCTCAAGAAGGGCTTGACATATTCAAATAATTTTTGGTACACATGAGTAACGTCATAAAATACAGGTCAAGTTCGACTTTGGTTACAAACCACTAAATTTTGACAGAGTTATGGTCCTTTATTTGACTTAAATTCGCTAAAACCATGGTTTCCTGAGGATAACTCAACAATGGCTTGACATATTCAAATAACTCTTGGAATACATGTGTAGCATCATAAAATACGGGTTAAGTCGGCTGGTTATAAAGCACTAAATTTTTATAGAGCTATAGCCCCTTTTTGACTTAAATTCCCTAAAAACATGGTTTCCTGACGGTAACTCAACAATGGCTTGACATATTCAAATAATTCTTGGTATACACGTGTAGCATTATAAAATACGGGTTAAGTGCGACTTTGGTTACAAACCACTAAATTTTGACGGGTGGCAGCGTCAATTTTTCGTTTCCGCTCTCTAACTCAAGAACGATTTGAACCATTATAATGAAACTTCATACATAGATACATTATATCACGACCTCGCTTGGGATTGCATATGGGGTGGGTAGGGTCAAGGTCAAGGTCACTGTTACTAAAAATAGAAAAACGGTTTTCTCTCAATAACTTGAGAACCCATCAAGATATTTTAATGAAACTTCATACATAGATACCTTATAGCGAGACCTTGCTTGGGGTTGCCTATGGGTTAGGTGGCATCAAGGTCAAGGTCACCATTACTAAAAATAGAAAAATGGTTTCCGCTCAATAACTTAAGAATGCATTGAGATATTTTAATGAAACTTCATACATAGATACCTTATATCAAGACCTCACTTGGGATTAAATATGGGGTTGGTGGGGTCAAGGTCACCATTACTAAAAATAGAAAAACAGTTTCCACTCAATAACTTCGGAACGCATTGAGATATTTTAATGAAACTTCATACATAGATACCTTATATTGAGACCTTGCTTGGGATTGCATATGGGGTGGGTGGGGTCAGGGTCAAGATCATTATTAAAAATAGTAAAACAGGTTCCGCTCGATAAATTGAGAACGCATTGAGATATTTTAATGAAATTTCAAATGTAGATACCTCATATTGAGACCTTGCTCGGGATTGCATATAGGGTTGATGGGGTCAACTCATCACCATTACTAAAAATAGACAAAAAGTTTCCACTCAATACCTAGAGAACGAATAGAGATATTTTAATGAAACTTCATATGAAGATACCTTATGTCTAGACCTCTCTTGTGATTGCATATGGAGTGGTTGGGGTCAAGGTCACCTTTACTAAAAAAAAATAACTTAAGAACTTATTTAGATATTTTAATGAAACTTTATTTGTAGATACCTTATATTGAGACCCCGCTTTGGATTGCAAGGTAAAGGTCACCATTTCCTAGCCATAGGTGTATGACCTTCACCTTGCACCCAGAACTTTCTTTCATTATTGTGCTGACTTATGCATTTTGGGTTTTCGTGGAATTTCTAAGTTTCTTGTTAAATTATGTTTGGTACCCAGGTGAAAAATCATAAAATACAGATAAAGTTTAACTTCAGTTACAAACTACTAAATGTTGACCCCGAGTTATGGCTCCTATTGAAATTAAATTGTTCCAAATACACTGTTAAACATTTGCAAATTAAAGCATTCTCTCTTTGTGACAAGGCCATATTGTGGGGGTATATCCATCACGCATGTGACAATTCTAGTTCTTTTTAAATAAATAAATTTTTATTTAAATATAAAAACAACGCAGTTACGTGCTCTGGAGTATGTTTAGATAAGCTTTCAAAAAAGCATGAAATCAAAGTACAAACAATTGGACTGTACAAAAGTTGAATTGTGGCTCGATTGTTCGTTGGGCACTTAAATTCATGGATTGGTTGACCCACGAAAATCTACAAAAATTAATGCCCCACGAAAAATAATGGTTTTGCAGTAACTATCCATCCTTAATGCTTGTAAATTAATATGTTTATCTGAACTCATGATAATGCAAAAAAATAAGCCCCCCCCCATTTCAAAGAAAAGGCTCATATTGGTGTGCAGTGGTAAGTTGGTCTGTCTGCCCATCATAACTTTTTCCTGTAACAAGCCACGGGTAGGGGACTGCAGTAACGTCCTGTGACAAACACTTGTTTTACTTCAAATTTTTTAAAAAGATCTTCTGAGACTGTTTAATTTATGATATGCATTATTTATCATATCCCCACAAACTAAGTTTAGGGGGGTATATTGGAGTGAGCTTGTCAGTCTGTCTGTCCGTCGGTCTGTTGGTTTCCAGATGATAACTCAAGAATGGCTTGACATATTCAAATAATTTTTGGTACACATGTGTAACATCATAGAACACAGGTCATGTTCAACTTTGATTACAAAGTACTAAATTTTGATAGAGTTATGGCCCATTTTTCACTTTAATTCCCTAAAAACATGGTTTCCAGGCGATAACTCTAGAATGGCTTGACGTATTCAAATAATTCTTGGTAGACATGTGTAGCATCATAAAATACAGGTCAGGTTCGAATTTGGTTTCAAACCACTATATTTTGACAGAGTTATGCCCCTTTTTTGACTTATAATTCCCTAAAAATATGGTTTCCTGACGATAACTCAACAATCTTGACATATTCAAGTAATTCTTGGTTACAGACCACTAAATTTTGACAAGAGTTATGCCCCTTTTCATGCCCCCGGCATCTTGATGCAGGAGGCATATAGTGATCCTCCTGTCCGTCTGTCCTTCCGTCCGTGACAAGGTTAAGTAGATTTTACCGTTTCGTCTTGCACCAACACTACTTACTACAACACTTTGATACTTACACAGTTGTAGCTTATGACCATTCCCTATCCACCCATATCACCCAACCACACCTTGACCTTGACCTAATTTGGACTTATAATAATTCAAAAGTGCCATTTCTTGGTTAACTAGATTTTACCGTTTCGTCTAGCACCAGCACTGCTTACTACAACACTTAGATATTTACACAGTTGTTACTTATGACCATTCCCAATCCACCCATATCACCCATCCTCACTTTATCCTTGACCTTGATCTAATTTGCACTTAGAATAATTCAAATAGGCAGTTTCTTGCGGAACTAGATTTTACCATTTCGTCTAGCACCAACACCGCTTGCTACAACACTTGGATATACACACAGTTGTTGCTTATGACCATCCCCAATCCACCCATATCACCCACCTTTACTTTGACCTTGATCTAATTTGGACTTATAATAATTCAAAAGTGCCATTTCTTAGTTAATTAGATTTTACCGTTTCGTCTAGCACCAACACCACTTACTACAACACTTGGATATTTACACAGTTTTTACTTATGACTGTTTCCAATCCACCCATATCACCCAACCTCACTTTGACCTTGACCTAGTTTGGACTAAGAAATGGGCTACCGGGCACCAACCGGGGGCATGTGTGTTTATCAAACACAGAATCTTGTTTGACTTAAATTCCCTAAAAACATAGTTTCCTGACGATAACTCAACAATGGCTTGACATATTTAAATAATTATGATTACACATGTGTAGCATCATGAAGTACAGGTCAAGTTCGACATTGGTTACAAACCATTAAATTTTGACAGAGTTATGGCCCCTTTTTGACTTAAATTCCCGAAAAGCATGGTTTCCGGACAATAACTCATGAAAGGCTTCACATATTTAAATTATTTTTGGTACACAGGTGTAACTTCGTAAAATACAGATCAAGTTCAACTTTGGTTACAAACCACTAAATGTTGACAGAGTTATGGCTCCTATTGAAATTAAATTTTTCCAAATACACTGTTAAACATTCACAATTTAATGCATTCTCTCTTTGTCCTTTTCTTTCAAATTGATGACATAGTTTTGTGACAAGGCCATATTGTGGGGATATATCCTTCACTCATTTGACCATTCTAGTTGGTTTATCAGAGGGGTGGTATTACTGGTGCGGCCAACCAACTCTTACTCATGAGCAATACATGGCTATTATTGTCATGAATAAATGATAATGATATATCAGGGCTATTAAGAACATGTTCAAAGTTTTGATATTTAAGTTAAAAACATTGAAATGTTTTCTTATTAGGGATGGCAAAACTATTCGAATGTTTGATTGAATGATTGCCATTCGAATAGTAAAAACTATTTGAATACGGTAATTGGAAATTTGTATTGCATTTTAAAAACCAAAAATTTCCTGATTGCAGAAAATATGTTTCTATCAACATAAAGGCAGTATTTCGCCAATAGATACCTTATACCATGTTTTCAATAGTATGGGCCTGTGTCACGTGTCAGACTGAGAGATATTGAATATACGTGTCGGTGTCAGTCGCTGCTCGTCTAGTCGCCAGTAATACACACTTACATCAGACAGTACCAAACCATAAAACAATTAATTGTAATGACAACTCGCGTTTAGACTTGTGAAAAGAGTAACACAAACAAATTACAGAAGTGTGATCACAAATTTTAGCAGTCATTATAGCTGAGAAACTTCTCTCAAATTTTCTGATGAACTAATAATTGTCGGAGCGTTTTCATATTGATAAAAATGCATAGTGTTTTGAAAACTATTTGATTAAAGAACAATTAAAATGGATACTTCAGTTGTTTATGCTTTAATACTGTGCAATTTATACCTTAATTAGAAAGCGCAATTTGTTAATGAAAATATGACGGTACTGGCTAATTGGAACTAAAATGTCATACACAAAATAATGATTATGTCTCGTAGGCCACAAAGTGCAGAAAGTTAATATCAATCTATGCAAATATTCGAATATTCAATTGAATGAAAAATATTTGAATACCGATTTTGGTATTCAATGCCATCCCTATTTCTTGTACATTGATATATACATGTGTCAGGTTTCCATGGACTGCAGCTCTGTATACGTGGATGGTGCAGAAAATCGAGGTTCTCACAATGTTACAATCATCGCAAAGTATGGGCAGACAACTGCCTTCTTCGATGTGGCGGTCTGGGTGCCAGAGGAGAGGCTGGACATTCAACTCTCAGATAGGAAACTCAGTCGGGTCAAAAACTGGAAATCACTAGAAACCAATTCAAGGTTACTCTTATGTTTACTGATTATTAACTTTCATAAAGCGATAAATTACTGAATACAAATATCTGGTAACTGGATGGTCATGTTTTGCCTGATATGTCCTATGTTTGTGCATTTGTGTCCTGTTTTTAGCTCACCTGAGCACGAAGTGCTCAAGGGTGAGCTATTGTGGTCAGTCTGTGTCCGGGGTCCGTCGTACGTCGTCTTGTCAACATTTTACTTAAAAAAACTTCTCTGAAGCCACTGGGTGGATTTTAACCAAACTTGGCAGGAATGTTCCTGGGATAGCCCTTTACTAAATGCCTTCAATTTATTAAAATAAATTGAAAACTCTGGTTGCCATGGCAACCAAAAGCTTAAAAACGGGAAAACTTAAAAAATCTTGTCAGAAACCACTGGGTGGATTTGAAAATAGTTTTCACAGAAATGCTTCTTGGGTGACCCTCTACCAAATTCTTTCAAATCATTTCGATTCGTTAAAAAACCTTGCCGCCAGGGGGCGGGGCAGTTTTCCTTATATGGCTATATTGTAGACTTTAAAAATCTTGTCTGAAACCACTGGCTGGATTTCAAAATATTTTCACAGAATGTTCCTTGGGTGACCCTCTACCAAATTCCTCTAAATCATTTTGATTCGTTAAAAAACTTGGCCGCCAGGGGGCAGGGCAGTTTTCCTTAAATGGCTATATTGAAAACTTTAAAAATCCTCTAGTCTAAAACCACTGGCTGGATTTCAAACTAATTCCACATAAATGTTCCTTTGGTGACCCTCTACCAAATTCCTTGTAAAGTGGATGCTATCAAAACAAAACACTTATTTAACCAAAAAAAATTAATTATTGAAAAAAATAAATAAAACAACAAAATATCTGACAAACTTAATAAAAATGTTCTATGGTCTGGGCATTTTTTAGGGTAGGTCAGGTAAATGTTTATAAATGTAGCCTATAAGACCTCAGTTTAAATTGCTAAAGTAGTTGTTGATGTTGCTTATTTTTGATGATGATTATAAATATTAAAATGATGAAGACTATGATGCTTATGATACTGTGATTTTGGTGTTTTTGATGATGATGATGGTGATGATGATGATGATGGTTATGATGATGATGATGATGGTTATGATGATGATGATGATGATGGTGATGATGATGGTTATGATGATGATGATGATGATGGTTATGATGATGATGATGATGATGATGATGACAATCATGATAGTGATGATGATGACAATCATGATGATGATGTAGTGGTGATGAGGCATAAACATAAACAACAACCCAATATTAGAAATATATTTGAATATTCAAATTAAATATTCCCAATACTTCTGGTAATAATCTCCAGGAAATCACATCAGGGAGGAACACAGAAACCAGAGCAACTGTTTACTTGAATCTAATTTGACCTTTTATCCTATATACATGTTATGTCAGGAATTGTATAACTTTCTCCAACTGACCTATTTATCCTCATGTGACCCATTTAACTTGGTCTGTGGTTAAGCAGCTTCCTAGACAATTCAGTAAACAGCACTATCAATAATAATGGAATATTTGCACATGATTCTTCCAAGGCTGAATATAAACTGGGTTCTGTGTTGGAAAGGTTCTGTTTCAGAGAAATATTTTTAGTTTTTCACAAGTTAGTCATGTGCCTAGAAGTTTTATATTTATATATTTCACTGACATTAATACTGATTGCATGATCAGATGGGACACCCTCCATCTATGTGTCTGTCTGTATGTCTCTCTGTGCAATAAAATCTGGGTCCTGCGATAACTCATAAAATACAAAAGCTAGGTTCATGAAACGTTTTGTGGTTATAGAGGACAATGGTAAGATATTGCATTTTAATTAATTGTTGTTGTTTTTTGCATCACGAAAAAGTGTTGAAAATTGCACATAAGCAGGTATTATGCTAAAACTTTAATTTGTTGGACTTCAGTGGATTAAAAGAAATCATAGAAAAAGTCAAATTGCAGTCGTACATCAAGTCTTCCAAATTTTGCATTATCATTTAATTGCTTTACAGATGAAGTTATAACAAGTATCTAAGATACTCATTTTTAACCAAATGAACATTTGTGGTTATTAGATTCGAGTATGTCGTCGGGCATGTGGGCTGACAGACTTGACAGCAGCACCAACTTTTGGTTTCTGAACAATAACTTGAGAACAAAAATTGCTATTATAATAAAATTTCATACATACAGGTAGATGCCTCGCTTGAGGTTGCATCTGGGGTGGTTCTGGTCAAGGGCACCATTACTAAAAATTTAAAAAAAATGCTGTCAGTTTAATAACTTTAGTACAAACTGAGTTATAGGGTATGTGGTGTGACCATTTAATCCAGGTCCAGCTAGCCCATTTCATTGTAAAAATAGATATGGATAGGCTTGTTGACTTGTTTTGGAAGATAGACTTGCATAGCATTGGGCACAAAGACTAGTATAGCTCGCAAACATTAACCTAATACTCGTCACCTGTATTAGCACAAATTAGGCGCTCTAACTGTATTCTGTGTTTACACTCATTTTAGTCCATGCATGTGTTTCGCAAGTGTAACGATACCGTAACAGTATTTTCCTGGGTACACTGCAAATCGTTATCGCGATTCGCGGGATCCATGGATCACGATCGCGATATAGCCAGATTGCAATATAACTTTCCAGACCATTCATGTACATTAGCCTATTTTCGCAATTTGTTAAAAAAACATGGCTGCCAGGGGGCGAGACGGTTTTCCTTATATGGCTTTATTGAAATCTCAAACAATCTTCCTAAAAGCCAGTATGATGCTTTACACTCAGGTGAGCGACCTAGGGCCATCTTGGCCCTCTTGTTATGTCCAAAATGTTATGTCTTGTTAAATCTATGAAAGATTTTCAAGGGTTGTTTTTACATGACTGAATAAAAATTGTTCATTTCATTAATCAAAAGAATGTTGACAACTCTGTTTAACTATCAATATGTAGTTACTAATGCTCAGGCTAGCAATATGGCAATTTATGTTTAAATAGTATAGTTCTAATTATCTGTGCAATGAGATTGTAGCACAATCATTTTCAATGTTACTACAATTGGGTCAAAGTCCATTAAAATCAGGAATAGAATTGTACATATAGAAATCTGTTAATTAGTAAGTGAATGTCGAAATTAAATTACAGAAAGAGTAAATCCAGTGAACCTTACTTCAAACAGTTTGAGATGCAAAAAGGCCAGTCAGGCGCAGTGAAAGGCCGAGGCTGTGAGCTTTTACACCAGCAGTCCCTTGTGCAGGTGTATGCAAGGTTCTACATCCAGACCCCTAAGGAGACTGAGTACTTCATGGGCCCCGGAGCATACTTCCAGGTGACAGACTTGGTGAAGGGCCGTCTGAGAATGTCAGACCCCGGAGTGGCAGTCCTTACAGAAGATAATATCATCAGAGGCAGGGAGGAAGGTCGCACGGAAATACAGGTGCCCCATGTTTAGCTTTCTTTTAAATGGCCAAATATGCACCACTCAAAATACATTGATCCAATTTGGAAGCTGTATTATCATTGTAAACTTTTAATCTCAGGTATTAAGTTTTTGTCCATTAGTCCCTTTAACTTGCCCTGACCATCATAGTTAATTTTGCAAATTGTCACTCAATTAAATAATCTGAAAATCTGATACAGGTCAAAACATTTCCGGTAGTTTTTTAACATAAGCCCCATTGTAAATTTGCTCAAGTTTCGTAAAATTGTTAATTTGTAGTATTTCAAGCAATTCAAAATCATATCCTTAAGTCCTTTTAATGAATTACATAATGGCTCTTTATGTTTAATAACTTATTAAAAATGATGTTCACACTTGTACTGCTTTAACAATACATAGGAATCTTTCTGCTGTCATTTCCATCATTAAAGCCTTCTTTATCGCAGCTGCAGTCTCCCAAGAATGGTCACCTGTTGGCAGCCAGTGAGATAATGGTATCCCGTGAGAAGGTGTCTGTACAGCAGCTGGGCGTGCGGCTGGTCACAGGCATGACCATGTATGTGAAGCCCAGTCACATTCTCAAGGGCGCCCTTACTGCCACAGCCCACATAGACAGCCAGTTCCTCAGTGAGCACCATGTAAGTACAGGCTTCGGGCTATATACAATTGCCTTAGAAATTATTTCATGACCAATCCCCACACAAGTTATGTGGCCTGGCTGGGGCTCGAACTCATGAACCCTGGATTGAGAGTTCAGCGCTCTACCAACTGAGCTAGCTGGGGCCGGCTTTGCAATATGTTTTTTGACTAGATCAGAATATCCAAATTGTACCCTGTTTAGGAAATAAAAGTGTAAACAGAAAGTAATGTTAGCATTTCTGAAACATTAAGCGTCTTGGAAATATACCAAAACAACATTCTTAGCATTGTGAAGTTTGAATCGTGCTGGATACCGTGCAAATAACAATGCATTTACAGTTTCAGAATGACTCGTAATGACCCCAACCAATATTGTCCTTTTATTACATGTAGATTTCATGTGTGTCCTAAGCTATGTGCAATGACACTGATGGAGTGTGTTTTAGCTGGGTATAGTGGACGTGGAGGTGTTGTACTCGGACCAGACCCACATGCCAGTCCAGTTCCTGTCTGCAGACGACTACCAGTTGGAGGTGACCACGGAGGACAACAACGTCATAGACATAGCCCTCAATGATGGGCCTCCGTACCTCCCACAAGTTGTAGCAAGAGGTACGCACATCATTCTTTGCATTTAATTCACTTGTATAAATGTGTGTGAGCACTGGGCCATCAGTTACAGCCTCATATTATCTTATCATTGTTGCCCGGTTGTGGTATAAGGCATAATTTCAAGTCATTCTGTTGTTGAGATCATGCAGCCCTTGTACATTGATAGCTAACCTCTGGTGTGTTGTGTGCAGGTGAGGGTCGGGGAGAGCTGCTGAAGGTGAGCCTGCACCTGGGTGGAGGCTGTGCGAGGAAGTCTCGACCCCTCATCACCAGCTCCATGTTCATAGACGTGGACTTCTCAAGGGACTTCAGGGCACACAGTGAGCACCCTCCATACCAGATGGACGCTCACTATGATACAAATCGTGCCAGTGACCGCTGGGAGGATTCACTCAAGCAACGACCTGTTTACTCAGTTAAGTCACAAAGCCAGGCACAAAATTCTGTTCCCAAAGGCAAATTTGAAGATAACACCAAGGAAGAGGATTATGACGATATTCAGATGGTGAAAGATGCATTGGGTGAGCTTGTTGAGAAGCATCCTGAAGCCAAACAAGAACCTCTTCATACTACAACAGTCAGAGATGGTTTAACGCCCCTGGAAATTGGAATGTATGTTCTTCTGGCTGTATTTTGTGTAGCAATTACTGTATTTATGATCAACTGTGTGGTGTTCTTTGTGCGTTACAAATGCAAGCAGAAGCCTCGCAAAGCTGGAAGTGCTGAAGCCATTAAGGATGCCAATGACTGGGTTTGGATTGGACGAGCAACCCTTGAAAGAAACTCTGTGTACACCCATTCATCCCGCACCCTGATGCCGGAGGAGGACTTCAATGGAAACCTGAGTCAAAGGACAGAGAGACCCCTGAGTGTTGGTAGCAACAGTAGCAGTCGCTCCTCGTGTGCAGTCTCTAACAGCAGTAACCGTAACAGTGTGGTGTCCACTTACAAAGGCTCCGAGTGCAGCATCCGTATCACTGCAAACCCGTTTACAGAGGAGGGGGCCATGGGTGGGCTGCCAGAGGAAACACAGTCAGAGATGGGCATACCGCAGTGGGATTATGAGGAAATGGGCATGAACTATGATGAACTTTTGAAATATTTTGATAACCTGAAAGAATCCAATGCATAGACTGATTAAATATAACGGTTCACTTGTTCTGTATGGTTATGCTTTGTATATTACCAAAAATTAGATCTTCTCGGCTGTGTTTTGAAGGTTGTTATGACCTGGTATATGTTAGCAATTGTTGTTGGTATGCATTTATATTTTTCAGTGTTCTGTGATTTTAATTATTTGTTTTGTAACTTATACAATTTTAGCCAGTTCATATTTTATCAGTGTTTTATTTACTGCTTTTGTTCACCTGCCCAACATTTTTGATGATCATTGAGGTGCGTAATGTGATTGGCAATATTTCATGGGTGCTTTTAAATAAATGTCCTCAAATAGTTCAGTTGTTATAACTACACTGAATGGGAGACTGAATACTGTCTCTTTTTAACAGCTTGCTAAGGCCATGTCACATTCTGAGTTCTTAAAACATGAAATAATCAACAAGTTATCACAAAATGAAATTACAAGTAGCGTAATTACTATTGTAATTATTACAATAACGTAAGTTTTGTGATAATGTTTTTGTCCCAATATTTGGGGACATGAAAAACTCATATATACAATTTACTTAACACAGGATATTAATGACCAGTTAAAAATATCCAAATACTAGTACTTCAATGCATTTTAGGATAAATTTTAATTGTTGCCAGAACATGCTAGTATTTTGATTAGGTTACTGGTAATGAGTACACCATGGCAATCATCAACAAGGTCGAGTATACAGTTTGCACCATGTGCCAATTAAATATCCTCAGATTGTGTCACTTGCTGCTAAGCAACTGCAATATACCATGTTACCAGTTGTGATGCAACCGCTGTATTATCAGGGTATGGAAGGTTTCTAAAGTAAAAACATAGCTCGTTATTTTGGTCTCCCAAAACAGTAAAAGTTCACGTTTCAAGATGCTAATATTAAGAGACACAACACAAAATCTTTTTTTTCAAATTTGGTGTGTCTCCATATTCAGGTTGTTCCAGTACTTACGGTAATTATGGTAAATTATTTGTTTTTACAATCAAATATCTTCTCAATACAGTGTCATCAGGATCAGGTTGGAAATCTGTCTGTTATTGTGTATATGCATTTCATATTGCACATATGCCTATTTGTTGTAGATCTGTTCGTTTTATACACTATTTTATATACATAAGTTAGTGAATTAAATTTTATGTTATTTTGTTATATTCTGTAATAAGTTTTATAATGATATTATATATGTAATCATGCATTTATTCATTTTTTGCTGTGTCATATTCTTTACATACAAAAATTCTACTTGATGTGTTCTGTTATAGAGATGAACACTAGTTTAGCCATACATGTATTAAGACTGGTCTCTTTGGACAGATAATTTAAAGTTTACATGTGTCCGCTATTAATGTTCTTGCATGATTAAAACCAGCATTTACGATGAGAGATCTGACTGCTTTTTTCACCTCGATTTCCTGGAACAAAATTGACTGTTGGAGAGGTGATTTACTAGAAATGTTTAATCATGTTTAAAGGACATGACTGTAAAGAAAACTAGAAAACTGATATTTGTTGTTTTTTCCTTACTCATAAAATATAATCCTGTTATTATGTTCTAATGGCATTTTGGATTGTTAGTTGTATATTGTTTCAGATACATTAAAGTTGTATTGTTGCTTTTGTTTACATAGATTCCTGTTTTGTAATTGTTTGGTGTGCCCTTGTTGGTTTGTAGCCTGCAGTTCTGGTGATAGCGCTTACGGTTGTGATCCTCTTTAGACCCTCCCTGCAGTTGTTAGTCCTTTCAAATGTCTGATGAAGGCTTCATTCACAGAGATATTTGTTTAAAAATCCAGGTTTTCAATTTTTGAGTCAGTTAACATTCACAATGAGCTATAATGGATAATGTCATGTTTTAGTAAGGTCTTGCTTAGTGTCACATAAAATACAGTAAGCATTGCAGATACTGTTCAGTGACATTATTGCTGCTTTGGTGTATGTCAACAATACATGTCTTGCCATATTTTTAGTTATGTTTGTTTTACATATTCATCTTGGTAGTGTGTTAGCAAATGTTCATCTATTAGCCTAATATTTTTAAAGGAATTATTGGTTTTCCTTTAAAAAATGGATTACAAACATAAATGATTGCATATATGTAATGCTCAAAATCACAATTCTCATGACACTTGAATCTGTAGTGAAATATCATGCCCAAGCCGTATTTCCCCTATATTAAATCTAAATTGAGTTAAATATTGATCATACTTAAAATTTATTTGCTGTGGGCTTTAAAAAGATTATGTACCTGGTAATGGAAGATCTGAATAAACAGTTGAATTACTCTCTTCTCTATTTTAATTTTAAGATTTCACATAATGGTAGGCAATTTTTAAACAAGATTTCATAAATATGTTTTCAATTGGTGCATTTTTAGCTCAACTGAGCACAACGTGGTTGTGCTCGTGGTGAGTTTTTGTGATCGCCTTTTGCCCGTCGTGCGTCGTCAATATTTACGTTATGAACACTCGAGAGGTCACATTTATTGGCCAATCTTCATGAAACTTGGTCAAAACATTTGTCCCAATGATATCGCGACCGAGTTCGAATCTGGGTCATGTGGGGTCAAAAACTAGGTCACTAGGTCAAATTGAAGAAAAAGCTTGTTAACACTTTAGAAGTCACATTTTTTGCCAAATCATTATGAAACTTGGTCAGAACATTTGTCTTGATGACATCTCAGCCGACTTAGAATCTGGGTCATGTGCATTGAAAAACTAGGTCACTAGGTCAAATTGAAGAAAAAGCTTGTGAACACTAGAAGTCACATTTTTTTCCCAATCTTCATGAAACTTGGTCAGAACATTTGTCCTAATGATATCTTGGCTGAGTTCGAATCTGGGTCATGTGGGATCAAAAACTAGGTCATTAGGTCAAATTGAAGAAAAAGCTTGTTAACACTCTTCAAGTCACTTTTTTGCCCAATCTTCATGAAACTTAGTCAGGACATTTGTCCCAATGATATCTCGGCCGAGTTGGAATCTGGGTCATGTGGGGTCAAAAACTAGGTCACTAGGTCAAATTGAAGAAAAAGCTTGTTAATACTTTAGAAGTCACATTTTTTTCCCCAATCTTCATGAAACTTGGTCAGAACATTTGTCTTAATGGTATCTCGGCCGAGTTTGAATCTGGGTCATGTGGGGTCAAAAACTAGGTCACTAGGTCAAATTGAAGAAAAAGCTTCAATTCCAATATGTACTTCCCAAATTTTGAATGTCTGTTGTCACTTAAGTTTTTCAAACCATGATGATAAAGGCCGCATTTCCATCAGTCCGTATCAGTATATCCATATCCGTATAAAAATCTAACACATGGAAAATTGTTCGACTAATGAAACAAGTGAGCGACCCAGGGCCATTTTGCCCTCTTTTATATTTATTCTTAATTTTTCTTAAATCAAAATGTCAGTTGTGAGTGTAGCCCTTTTTCATCAGCCTTACTATACCAAAAATGCAAACTGTCTGTAGAAAACTGTCCTTTGTGAAAACAAACAAAATCCAGAGTATTTCACCCTGATATCTCGTAGTGTTCGTCTTTTACATGTATGTATTGTCAGTTGTAGGTATTGTGTATATCTCCGTGTAGAGTTAGGTCCATACCATGTCAACCATTCTTGCTGCTTACAGTTGTTGTGCACCATGCACCAATCTCAACACAGGCACTATTTATTTAGGAACATGTATCATGTGCTTACACTTAATTATATCTTGTTGGTCCTTATATATAATTTTTAAAACAAGGCATTGCCTACATTGGTTCTGCTTGACTAAGTCTTACCTTTTTGCTAACCTGAGCAGTGCTGTCTGGGCCAATGGTTGTTTGTCATCACATTTCTTCCACAATTTGCTGTGGACAGCTTATCCTCTTAATTAAACTACATGGTAAAAGTGGTCTAAAACTGTATTTCCTTTAAAGATCATCTTAGATTTGTTTTAAGATATGTTTATCCATGTGGAACTCTGGTTACCATGGATAAAAACAGAAAGCAATGTTAAAAACTGCTGGTCCCCTTAAATAATAAAGTACTACATATTCCCATGTGTGATACAGACCAATCATGGTCCTTGTTTTGGTTCACTATTACCTCAGATATTTTAAATTGTAAATACTTCCTCTCTGCGTAAACTTTTCGTATAAAGTTTTATTGTTAAAATTCAGTTGATAAGATTATACAAAATGACAGCAAACATGTTCATTTGTCATATTTAGACAAAATAAACTTGTTATTTCATATTGTTGTGTTATTTATTGTTCGCAATGTTAGGTATATGACATACATGTTCCAAGTTTTATATCATTGATATCGAGACATTTCCCTGAGGCACATAGTGACCAAGACATTTCCAGGAGACCCGATCATAATGACCTTGAGACATTTCCAGGAGACCCGATCATAATGACCTTGAGACATTTCCAGGAGACCCGATCGGAATGACCTTGAGACATTTTCAGGAGACCCGATCGGAATGACCTTCAGACATTTCCCTGAGGCACATAATGAGAACCGATCATAATGACCTTGAGACATTTCCAGGAGACCCGATCATAATGACCTTGAGACATTTCCAGGAGGCCCGATCATAATGACCTTGAGACATTTCCAGGAGAACCGATCAGAATGACCTCGAGACATTTCCAGGAGACCCGATCAGAATGACCTCGAGACATTTCCAAGAGACCCGATCAAAATTACCATGAGACATTTCCAGGAGGCCCGATCATAATCACCTTGAGACATTTCCAGGAGGCCCGATTATAATGACCTCGAGACATTTCCAAGAGACCTGATCATAATGACCTTGAGACATTTTACAGAGGCGGGTGACTAAAGTCAGGGTATTTACAAGTAACATTAATGTTGATGTCACATGTCTAGTCTGCTAAATCATAATTTCTATGACGTTTCAAGTCGGGCCGAAAACAATGCCCACGACAATTCCAGGTTGCAAAATAACAATGCCCACGACATTTACAGGTGGCACAAGAACAAGGACCATGACATTTTCAGGTGGCACAATCACAAGGACCTCAGTACATTTTTATATGGCACGCTCACAATGACCACCATGTTTCCAGGTGGCTCGATCACAATGACCACCATGTTTCCAGGTGGCTTGATCACAATGACCATGAGGTTTCCAGATGGCACGATCACGATGACCACGACATTTCCAGGTCGCACGATCACAATGACCTTAGTACATTTCCAGGTGGCACGATCACATTTTCCTCAGTACATTTTCAGATGGCACGATCACAATGACCTCGGTACATTTCCAGGAGGCACAATCTCATTAACCTTACTACATCTGCAGGTGGCACAATCAAAGTGACCATGACATTTCCTGGTGGCACGATCAAAGTGACCATGACATTTCCAGTTGGCATGATCACATTACCTCAGTACATTTCCAGGTAGCACACACAATGACCTAAGTACATTTTCATATGGCACGCTCACAATTACCACGATGTTTCCAGGTGTCCTGATCACAATGACGATTAGGTTTCCAGATGGCACGATCACAATGACCACGATGTTTCCAGGTGGCTCGATCACAATGATCATGAGGTTTCCAGATGGCACAATCACAATGACCACGACGTTTTCAGGTGGCACGATCACAATGGCCTCAGTACATTTCCAGGTGGCACGATCAAAATGAAAATAACATTTCCAGGTAGCACGATCTTAATGACCTCAGTACATTTCCAGGTAGCACGATCATAATTACTGCAACATTTCCAGGTGGCACGATCACATTAACCTCAGTCCATTTCCATGTGTTCTCGGTACATTTCCAGAAGGCACATTTACAATGCCAAAGACATTTCCAGATGGCACGATCGCAGTGACCAGAGTACATTTCCATGTGGCATGATCACAATGGCCTCCGTATATTTCAAGGTGGCACAATCACAATTACCTCGGTACATTTTCAGATGGCACGCTCGCAATGACCTAAGTACATTTCCAGGTGGCTCGATCACAATGACCAAGACGTTTCCAGGTGTTACGATCACAATACCTCAGTACATTTCCAGGTGGCGCGATCAAAGTGACCATGACATTTCCAGTTTGCACGATCACAATGACGTCAGTACATTTTCAGGTTGCACTTGCACAATTTTCTCAGTACATTTTCAGATGGCACGATCACAACCTCAGTATATTTCCAGGTGGAACGATTGCATTAACCTCAGTACATTTGCAGGTGGCACGGTCACAATGACTACGACATTTCCAGGAGGCACAATCACATAAACCTCAGTACATTTCCAGGTGGCACGATCACCATCACCTCGGTACATTTCCAGGTGGCACATTAACAATGCCAAAGACATTTACAGATGGCATCATCACAATCACCTGAGTACATTTCCATGTGGCATGATCACAATGACCTCAGTACATTTTCAGATGGCACGATCACAATGACCTCAGTGTATTTGATAATTTCCAGGTGGCACGATCACATTAACCTCAGTACATTTGCAGGTGGCACGGTCACAATGACTACGACATTGTACATTTCCAGTTGATAAGATCACAATGACCTCAATACATTTCCTGGTGGCACAATGACAATGACCTCAGTACATTTCCAGGTGGCACAATCACAATGACAGTACATTTCCATGTGGCATGATCACAATGACCTCAGTACATTTCCTGGTGGGACAATCACAGTGACCTCAGTACATTTCCAGGTGGCACGATCACATTAACCTCAGAACATTTCCAGGTGGCACAGTCACAATGACTACGACATTTCCAGGAGGCATGATCAATGCCAAAGACATTTCCAGCTGGAACCATCACAATGACCTCAGTACATTTCCAGGTAGCAGGATCACAATGACCTAGGTAGATTTCCTGGTGGTAAGATCACAATGACCTCAGTACATTTCCTGGAGGCACGATCACATTAACCTCAGTACATTTCCAGGTGAAACAATCACAATGACCTCAGTAAATTTACAGGAGGCACTATCACAATGACCTCGGTACATTTCCAGGTGGCACATTAACAATGCCAAAGACATTTACAGATGGCATCATCACAATCACCTTAGTACATTTCCATGTGGCATGATCACAATGACCTCAGTACATTTTCAGATGGCACGATCACAACCTCAGTATATTTCCAGGTGGCACGATTGCATTAACCTCAGTACATTTGCAGGTGGCACGGTCACAATGACTACGACATTTCCAGGTGGCACGATCACATTAACCTCAGTACATTTCCAGGTGGCACGATCACAATGACCTCAGTACATTTCCAGTTGGTAAGACCACAATGACCTCAGTACATTTCCTTGTGGCACAATCACAATGATCTCAGTACATTTCCAGATGGTTCGTTCACAATGACCTCAGTACATTTCCAGATGGCACCATCACATTAACTTCAATACATTTGCAGGTGTCACGATCACAATGACCTCAATATATTTCCAGGTGGCGCAATCACAATGACCTCAATATAGTTCCAGGTGATCATTTCCAGGTGGCATGATCACAATGACCTCAGTGCATTTCCAGGTGTTCATTTCCAGGTGGCACGATCACAATGACCTCAGTATATTTCCAGGTGTCATTTTCAAAATGACCACGACATTTCGGGGTTTCAGACTGAAAGGTCCCAGATTTGTCCAGCTGCTGAAAACTTTTATCTGAGATTATCTGCAGAAGTAAATACAATTAGTGGTAACGACCGCTAAATTCACGGTGAATGCTTTGATCAACCCCACCCACAGTCATGCTAGGTATGTGTGGTACGTAGATCATGTTGACTGGACAGGGCAACGCTACAGAGTATTCACACTTGCCACACGTGAAGGCGTTCTAGGGCATGACGGCGACTCCAGCCCAGCCGGAGTATTCTCAGTCTGATGTCCCCTTCGAATGAACCCAGTAACCATTCTAATTTATTTACATGTTTGTGATATTTTTTTAGAAATATACAGTCAAAACTTTATTATGCTTATGAGTAATTTTCATTGATATAAAACTATTGTTAAGGTGAGTTGAAAATTCTCGAAAGAATGTTGGTAGCGGAACACGTGAACGACCGCTTTTAATCCTACCACCGCGAAATAATGGCTCTTTTTCGTGAAAGATTAACGTTTTGATGGATATAATTGCTTTACAATGATGCAAATGTTCTGATTCTACTGAATATGTGACTTTTAGACATGAAGCTCATTAATTTAAGTAATTTACATTATACATGTAGTATGGTTAAACATTTTATACCAATACGTTTGAATACATGGTCATTGTACAGTTCAGACAACATTATGTGAATGAATACGCAATGTTTATATACCACTGTCTGTTAAAACACGTGAAATTCTCACGCCAATGAAGATTGATCACTGTCTTCGAACCACCGAGCGGAAAGAGATACACCTCACAAGACAATTACCTAACAACATGTATTCATGTGTTGATTCAATCCTAATGAACTGCGATGTATCTGAACACACTTACTGTGTCGAGGGCTGGTGAAACTATCCCGGACATTACAATCATGTGGAGGACTGGCTGTGGCGGGACTGTCGAATGGATACTGGCCTGGTGACTACACATCGCCCCGTTGACCTGGGGGCAGTCAGTAAATACTGCTCACACACGCACAAAATACACTGGTATGCGCAACATGTTCTACTTAGTAAATAGAATAGAATGCATAAAAGTGTTTCGTAATATTTACATTTGCTAGACTTAAACTCGGCATTGTATGGAAGCGTCCTCGTGCCAGGTGTTAACATAAAGATAAATAAAAATTAATCAATATTAACAAACTTATCTCGTAATTACGACTTAGTATCTCGTAATTACGACTTAGTATCTCGTAATTATGGCTTTATCTCATAATTACCATTTTTTATATAGTAATTAGGACTTTGTATCTTATAATTACGACTTTTTATATCGTAATTACGACTTTTTATCTCGTAATTACGACTTGTTTTATATTGTTATTACGACTTAGTGTTAGTATTAGCACTTTGATTATTACATCCCCTTATTTTCAAGTCACCTGTGCTAGCGAGTTTTCCTTAATATGGCGAAGAGGACATGGTTTTATTTTTTAAATCAAAGGACATCACTGTAACAGTAGCAATAGCATTACTACTACTACCACTACAACTACTTCTACTACTACTACTACCACTACTACTACTACTACTACTACTACCACCACTACTACTTCTACTACTAATACTACTCCACTTATTCTACTAGTAGTAGTAGTACTACTACTACTACTACTACTACTACTACTACTACTACTACTACTAATAATAATAATAATACAAATACTACTGCAACTGCTACTGCTACTACTACTACTGCTGCTGCTGCTGCTACTACTACTTCTACTACTACTACTAATAATAATAATAACCACAATAATAATGATAATAAAAACTTGAAAAAATCTATATTATATGAAGGTATCCTCATTAGAATTAGATCTTATGTATTCTTTTCATACAGACAGACAAACAGGGTACTTTTGGTACTATTTCAATCTACAATAGCCTGCTTATATCACACTTGTCTTGCATCATCACTACCCTCTTAAGTCGTAATTACGACTTTATCTCGTAATTACGACTTTTGTATGTCGTAATTAAGACTTTTTTTATGTCGTAATTACGAGATATTATGTCGTGATTACGAGATAAAAAGTCGTAATTATAAGATAGTAATTATAAGATAAGTTTTCTAATACTGAGTATTTTTTATTTTATTTTTACACATGGCACCAGGACGCTTCCATAGCATTGTCATAAAAACTACAGATAATAACCATCCATCCCATAAACGATGTTGGAAATACATATATAGTTGTCACACAACAGTACCGTATGTATGTAAATGTACTTACTTATTAGACAACATATACCAGCACATCATTATGTAGTGTAACAAGTGTTGAGCAATTGGTACATCAATAAACATTTGCCACAACAATATATAACCAAAGGTTTCATTTCAGACAAATCAATTTAGTTTGTGTCCAATATTATTACAATCTATTATGGGTTTCATTCGCGTAAATTTTGTATGAAATGAGGTTGGATCCACGTGTACTGTTTACTGAGCGAACTCTCATACGCCGTAAACAAATGTGCCATTAAAGCGACATAAAATAATAAATGATTTTTTTTTTGTTACATCTGATGATTAAATTCCATTTAGTCTACCATTTGCTGGTATATCTCGCCCAGGTACAACCCATACTGCTCCCGATGTCAGGACTGGGGCTCGTATACCGGCATTGCCACGCTGCTCACCGTGGGTCTCATACTCACCCTGATAGTTACCCAGCTGTGCTGCCGTGTAAGCAGGGATACTCGCGTGCAACGGAACCTGTACGTGCTGTGCTCGGCTGAACGATAGAACGTCAGCACCAGCCACCGCTATCAACGCTCAACTAGTGCAGTTTTCACTTGGTAACGAATATACCAGGTCTGCTGATCTGAACCAATACCCACCGCCTCCAAATTATTTTCAGTTGGAATTAGACAGTGCTGTGGGAGCCAATGACAGAGCGACCGAACAAAGGGAGGGCACTGCACGAGTTCCGGGCGCCCCCAGCAGCTCCTGCCTCCCGCATTCCGATTCACAGGTCATCATGCACGTGGAGGAATTCCATATCCATTGTTAGCTGTGACAACTTATGCGGTTACCGGTATATGTCCAACACTAAACAGTTTTAACTCTTGTAAGCTAATAAATACCGATGTTGTGGACAGTTATTTACCAGTCAACATGGAGAATATTGAGAATAAATTTAATATGATCCTGTTGCACATAGTCAAAGTTCAGTCATTGTTATTTTTATTCAGACAAGCCTGACGATTGCCAGTGAAGAAAGGGATAGCTAGAGGTTTTGTATTATTTGGACATCAGACTGGTGTGGTTTTACGATCCAATGTAAGTTGTAATTAATGCTAAGAATGCACTCAATATTTTATGAAATTCATGAAATACACTGGTGCAAACTGACGCGAAACTGGACCAACCTCTAAACTGCGCACCAGCTAAAACAATCCGTCCATTTACAACTCGTGATATGTTTTACCCACTTGGAACACAACTTGTCTACGCAGTCGTGTCCATCCACGCACCTGTTGTATGTGAAATAACTGCACAGCTTCTTCAATACATTATTTTAACTCCATTCCCGGTCATCGTGAAAAAAAGTTGTCCATCAATTCATTCTGGCTGCATATTATTGTGTAAATTCCATAAAAAATAATCATAAATTAGTATGTGTGGCTTAAATTCTGGGCCACACAAATGGTGTAAAATAAAACTAAGAAAACTCCAACAAATTTTATTCAATAAATAGAATGCTATAAAAATGTACAACATGTGAAAATACATTTTATATCACAAAATGTGAGCGGCCTTCAGGCCTCATAGCTAGATCAAGATTATTGCTCTCCATAAGCACCTAGTACTTAGCAAAGTGTAACAATTAAAAATTGCAAGTACTTAGTGGGCAATAATTAGCCTTGGACTTAACTTGATCAAGTTTTAAACCTAAATAAATTTAACATAAATAAATATTATTATACAACAATACAGTATAATTCTTAAAAGTAGTTAACAACAAAACAATGTGTTGAATTTTTTTGGAAGAACTCACTTTAAGTATAACAAAGTGCACTGCATATCACTGTTATATGCTGAATGTTAACATTTCGCAGAGAGTGTCAGCCTTCCTTAGGTTTCTAAAAATAGTGTTTTATTCCCTACAAAACAGTAAAATGCACTAAGCACAATCTTAGTTAAATTGGTTACTCCATTGCATTTTTAAAAAAAATACTATTAAATACACACACTAACAAATATGTAAATGTATACTATATTATAATATACGCATAATTATAATTGTAACAGTAACAGTAAAACAACCCATAATTAGCAATTAAACAACAATAACTAGACATGTGTCCGTAGGACACGGATGCCCCCACATTCCGTTGGTTGTCACAAAACTCTGCTGATATCGTTAAAACTGCACCAAACTACTCAGAAACACAAGTTCACATGCTGATGAATATGTTTATAAAGTTTCATCAGTCTAGCAGTTATACTTTTTTAGTTACACGTTATAGAAATCCAAAAATGTAATTTTTGTAATGATGGCGGAAGAAAACTGCACCAAAATACCCATGTGCACAAGTTCACATGTTGATTAATACATATACAAAGTTCCATCACTCTAGCAGTAATACTTTTTGAGTTACGTGCGACGCAAGTCCATAAATGTCATTTTTTGCTAAAAAAGGGCCATGACTCCGCTGATGTCTGAAAAAATTGCACCAAAATACCCAGGTGCACAAGTTCACATGCTGATTAATATGTTTATAAAGTTTCATCACTCTAGCAAATAATACTTTTTGAGTTTGAGTAACACGCAACCAAAGTCCAAAAATGTCATTTTTTGCTAAAAAAAAGGGCCATAACTCCGCTGATTTCGGAGAAAAAACTGCACCAAAATACCCAGGTGCACAAGTTCACATGCTGAATAATATGTTTGTAAAGTTTCATCACTCTAGCAGCAATACTTTTTGAGTTACGAGTGACACAAGTTGAAAAATGTAATTTTTTCCTAAAAAAAGGCCATAACGCCGCTGATGTCGGAAAAAAACTGCACCAAAATACCCAGGTGCACAAGCCCCAATGCTGATAAATATGCTTATAAAGTTTCATCACTCTAGCAGTTATACTTTTAGAGATATGCGCCACAAAAATCCGACGGATGGACGGACAGACAAGGGCAAATCTATATCCCCCCCCCTCTAAAGTGGGGGCAAAAAAACGGTAAAACAAATCAAAATAGCAGATAATGTCATGAAAGCTGAAGTTATGACTTGGATGCAAAACCATGTTCACACAACCCAGATTTCTGGCAGGGAAATCTGAACCAGCAATGTGACCACTTCTATTGACAGACAGCAATGTGACCACTTCTATTGACAGACAGCAATGTGACCACTTCTATTGACAGACAGCAATGTGACCACTTCTATTGACAGACAGCAATGTGACCACTTCTATTGACAGACAGCAATGGTACAATTAACATACAAAATAGCTGATTTCCCTTTTCTGGGCTGATAATGATCACATACACTGCACAACAGACTGACAAGAAGGGCTGTAGGCCACAGGGTTCGCTAATGGTCATCAGGTGATAACCGACTGGAGTCAGATGGCTAAATCTCACAATATTCACCCTGATATAGTAATATAGTCATGATCTAGCTATGTATACAAGACACTTTATATCTGATAAAGACTGAATCAACCTGATGTTGCTATAATGACACCTGAACAGTGGCACTAGTTCACTGGTTTAATAACAAGAGCTGTCAGAGAAAATCGTGCTCAACTATTCAAAGTATTTTAGTTGGTACATATGATGGAAAGTGGAAGGGGCATACATTTGTTGAAATACAAAGCTAAGTTATGGCAATTATTTCATTAATTTATTCTAAGTTTCAGGCGACTACCTTATGTAGTTTAGAAATTATAAGACTTTGAAACAAAAACTTTAACCCCTAAATCTATGTGAACAGTGGGCATACCTCTGTCAAAATACAAAACAGAGTTTTGGGGATTGTTGAACCTGATGCTGGAGTGATTACAAAGATGTATTCCAAGTTTCAAGTGAATACCTTTGTAGTTTAGAAATTATAAGGCTTTTGAATAAAAACTTTCCACTGAAAATCTATATAAAAAGGGGCATAGCTCTGTCAAATACAAAACAGGGTTACGTGGATTGTGGCACCTGATGCTGTCGTTCATGACAAAGGTATATTCCAAGTTTCAAGTGAATAACCTATCAAGTTTTGAAGTTATACAACTTTTGAATAAAAACTGGGGTGAGAAGGAAAGCTCACCTATTCTTCCAATAGTCGAGCTAACAAATGATTCTCATAATATATGAGATTTGATCATGCTGCTCATCACTAGTATGATACATATTGTAACATTGCACAAGTATAAGACTGAGCCACAGTGCAAAGCTATGCACCAGTGTTAATATAAGCATGGAAGACCCCCGTCTCGGTGAGTATGGCCGCCGCTAGAAAGACGATGTAGAGGATGACGAGGTAGATGCCCCAGCCCCGGGACATGCGGAAGCGGGAGAGCGGGACGATGAGGAGGCTGGAGACGAGACTGAGGGCCAGGAACGCGGCCAGCACCACCTCCTCCAGCGTGATCTGGATCTGAAACACACAGCAGCTCATTTGCACATCAACAGCAACTAAACAACCAAACTAAATGAGATGGCATCACAGAGGGACAGACATTGGAGTACAGCTTTTCCTTTCCTTCCTCATATACAATTAAATACATTCTACAATTTGAATTGTTGCAATAATATTGTGACATACAGATATAGAAACATACAGGTTGAAACACCAGTAAACTTGCTACTGCTAATCAGGTTTAAAGTACAATTATACAACCATTGTAAGCAATATCATGAAGTAACTGTAACATGTATACTTACAGCATAGTCTCCTTTCTTTACAGTGGCAATGGTGAATGGTATACCAATACCCAGCAGCAAGTCTGAGACAAAGGTTAACGAACATGCAACAGTGAATTGGAACACGTTTCTATGAAACTCATATATGGGGAGCAAATACCTGGTATCTAAATTTTGCTTTAAAAGGATTCAATATTGTTTCATATCGAACAAAGCAGTGACATTACTTAATCGAAAGTGCTGAACCAACACAAACATGTAAATATGCAAACATTGCATTTGTCTATAGAATTTAATAAAACTGCACTTAGATCCTTTTGTAACTGTATATTCTAAAATATGTATTTATAAACACTCCCAAAGCAAACAGGACAAAAATACAGCACAGACTGCCACTATCTGGTTTAAGGTTACGCCTGTAATGTAAGCAGGGTATTTTGATCAAAAAATTAGACATTGCTTTAGTTAAACCAGATAAACATTCAACAATAGGAGTTATATATCTCATAATTGAGCAAAAAAGGCATAACTATTGAATCAATTCAGGATTATTTTATCAGGAGTTATGTAGCATCTATTTGTATATCGGTGGTGCTATAAGTAAGTAAGTAACTAGCAATGCTTGGTTATTATTTTGCTGTTATTTTGCCATTCTCACCAAAAATGTATTACAATTTTCAACAGTAATTCGTGATGATTTCATTGTTACATTACCACCTATGTGTGTCCGTAACAAATCAACCAGTACACTTATGTGGTATGTACTAGTTCTATCAGTAAAATCAATCAGTACACTTATGTGGTATGTACTAGTTCTATCAGTAAAATCAATCAGTACACTTATGTGGTATGTACTAGTTCTATCAGTAAAATCAATCAGTACACTTATGTGGTATGTACTAGTTCTATCAGTAAAATCAATCAGTACACTTATGTGGTATGTACTAGTTCTATCAGTAAAATCAGGTGGTATGTAATAGTTCTATCAGAACACTCAGGTGGTATGTACTAGTTCTATCAGAACACTTATGTGTATGTAACAGTTCTATCAGAACACTCAGGTGGTATGTAGCAGTTCTATCAGAACACTCCGGTGGTATGTAATAGTTCTATCAGAACACTCAGGTGGTATGTAGCAGTTCTATCAGAACACTCCGGTGGTATGTACTAGTTCTATCAGAACACTTATGTGTATGTAACAGTTCTATCAGAACACTCAGGTGGTATGTAATAGTTCTATCAGAACACCCAGGTGGTATGTAGCAGTTCTATCAGAACACTCCGGTGGTATGTACTAGTTCTATCAGAACACTCAGGTGGTATGTAATAGTTCTATCAGAACACTCAGGTGGTATGTAGCAGTTCTATCAGAACACCCAGGTGGTATGTAATAGTTCTATCAGAACACTCCGGTGGTATGTAATAGTTCTATCAGAACACTTATGTGTATGTAACAGTTCTATCAGAACACTCAGGTGGTATGTAGCAGTTCTATCAGAACACTCCGGTGGTATGTACTAGTTCTATCAGAACACTTATGTGTATGTAACAGTTCTATCAGAACACTCATGTTGTATGTAATAGTTCTATCAGAACACCCAGGTGGTATGTAGCAGTTCTATCAGAACACTCCGGTGGTATGTACTAGTTCTATCAGAACACTTATGTGTATGTAATAATTCTATCAGAACACTCATGTTGTATGTAATAGTTCTATCAGAACACCCAGGTGGTATGTAGCAGTTCTATCAGAACACTCCGGTGGTATGTACTAGTTCTATCAGAACACTTATGTGTATGTAATAATTCTATCAGAACACTCATGTTGTATGTAATAGTTCTATCAGAACACCCAGGTGGTATGTAGCAATTCTATCAGAACACTCTGGTGGTATGTAACAGTTCTATCAGAACACTCAGGTGGTATGTAGCAATTATATCAGAACACTTTGGTGGTATATAACAGTTCTATCAGAACACTCAGGTGGTATGTAACAGGTTTATCAGAATACTCAGGTGGTATGTAATAGTTCTATCAGAAAGCTCAGGTGGTATGTAATAGTTCTATCAGAACACTCAGGTGGTATGGAATAGTTCTATCAGAACACTCAGGTGGTATGGAATAGTTCTATCAGAACACTCAGGTGGTATGTAATAGTTCTATCAGAACACTCAGGTGGTATGTAGCAGTTAGATCAGTACACTCATGTAGTATGTAACAGTTCTATCATTACACTAATGTGGTATGCAGCTGTTTTATCAGTACACTCATGTGGTACGTAACAGTTCTATCACGAACACTCATGTGGTATGTGACAGTCCTATCAGTGCACTCATGTGGTATGTAACAGTTCTATCAGAACACTCATGTGGTATGTAACAGCCCTATCAGTACACTCATGTGGTATGTAACAGTCCTATCATGTACACTCATGTGGTATGTAACAGTTCTATCAGTATACTCATGTGGTATGTTAACAGTCCATCATGTACACTCATGTGCTATGTTAACAGTCCTATCATGTACACTCATGTGGTACGTAACAGTTCTATCAGTACACTCATGTGGTACGTTAACAGTTCAATCAGTACAGTCAGGTGGAATGTAACAGTTCAATCAGTACAGTCAGGTGGTATGTAACAGTTCTATCAGTACACTCATGTGGTATGTAACAGTTCTATCAGTACACTCATGTGGTATGTAACAGTTCATGTGGTATTTAATAGTTCTATCAGTACACTCCAGTGGTATGTAGCAGTTCTATCAGTTCTCTCATGTGGTATGTAACAGTTCTATCAGTACACTAATGTGGTATGTAATAGTTCTATCAGAACACTCCGGTGGTATGTAACAGTTCTATCAGTACACTCAGGTCATATGTAGCAGTTCTATCCGTACACTCATATGGTATGTAATAGTTCTTTCAGATCACTCAGGTGGTATGTAACAGTTCTATCAGTACACGTATGTGGTATGTAGCAGTTCTATCAGAACATTCATGTGGTATGTAATAGTTCTATCAGTTCACTTATGTGGTATGTAGCAGTTCGATCAGAACGCTCATGTGGTATGTAATAGTTATATTAGGACACTCATGTGGTATGTAATAGTTCTATCAGAACACTCATGTGTTATGAAATAGTTCAATCAGTACACTCAGGTGGTATGTAACAGGTCTATCAAAGCACTCATATGGTATGTAACAATTCTATCAGTACACTCATGTGGTATGTAATAGTTCTATCAGAACACTCATGTGGTATGTAACAGTTCTATCAGTACACTCATGTGGTATGTAACAGTTCTATTAGAACACTCATATGGTATGTAACAGTTCTATCAGAACATTCCGGTGGTATGTACTAGTTCTATCAGTACACTTTGGTGGTATGTAAAAGTTCTATCAGTAATCTCAGGTGGTATGTAACAGTTCTATCAGTACACTCATTTGGTATGTAACAGTTCTATCAGTACACTCATGTGGTATGTAACAGTTCTATCAGTACACTCATGTGGTATGTAACAGTTCTATCAGTGTGGTATGTAATAGTTCTATCAGTACACTCATGTGGTATGTAACAGTTCTATCAGTGTGGTATGTAATAGTTCTATCAGTGTGGCATGTAACAGTTCTATCAGTACACTCATGTGGTATGTAACAGTTTTATCAGTGTGGTATGTAACAGTTCTATTAGTACACTCATGTGGTATGTAACAGTTCTATCAGTACACTCATGTGGTATGTAACAGTTCTATCAGTGTGGTATGTAACAGTTCTATCAGAACACTGTGTTCTGAAATAGTTCAATCAGTACATTCAGGTGGTATGTAACAGGTCTATCAAAACACTCATATGGTATGTAACAGTTCTATCAGAACACTCATGTGGTATGTAACAGTTCTATCAGTACACTCATGTGGATTGTAACAGTTCTATTAGAACACTCATATGGTATGTAACAGTTCTATCAGTGTGGTATGTAACAGTTCTATCAGTACACTCATGTGGTATGTAACAGTTCTATCAGTGTGGTATGAAACAGTTCTATCAGTACACTCATGTGGTATGTAACAGTTCTATCAGTACACTCATGTGGTATGTCACAGTTCTATCAGTGTGGTATGCAACAGTTCTATCAGTACACTTAGGTGGCATGTAACAGTTCTGTCACATACACTCATGTGGTATGTAACAGTTCTATCAGTACACTCAGGTAGTATGTAACAGTATTATAAGTACACGTTTGTGACATGTAACAGTTCTATCAGTACACTCATGTGGTATGTAGCAGTTATATCAGTACACTCATGTGGTATGTAACAGGTCTATCATTACACTCATGTGGCATGTAACAGTTGTATCACGAACACTCATGTGGCATGTAACAGTTATATCAGTACACTCATGTGGCATGTAACAGTTATATCAGTACACTCATGTGGCATGTAACAGTTATATCAGTACACTCAGGTAGTATTTAACAGGTCTATAAGTACACGTATGTGGCATGTAACAGTTCTATCACGAACACTCATGTGGTACGTAACAGTTCTATCAGTACACTCAGATGGTATGTAACAGTTCTATCAGTACACTCAGGTGGTATGTAACAGTTCTCTCAGTACACTCAGGTGGTATGTAACCGTTCTATCAGTACACTCAGGTGGTATGTAACAGTTCTCTCAGTACACTCAGGTGGTATGTAACAGTTCTCTCAGTACACTCAGGTGGTATGTAACAGTTCTCTCAGTACACTCAGATGGTATGTAACAGTTCTCTCAGTACACTCAGGTGGTATGTAACAGTTCTCTCAGTACACTCAGGTGGTATGTAACCGTTCTATCAGTACACTCAGGTGGTATGTAACAGTTCTCTCAGTACACTCAGGTGGTATGTAACAGTTCTCTCAGTACACTCAGATGGTATGTAACAGTTCTCTCAGTACACTCAGGTGGTATGTAACAGTTCTATCAGTACACTCAGGTGGTATGTAACCGTTCTATCAGTACACTCAGGTGGTATGTAACAGTTCTCTCAGTACACTCAGATGGTATGTAACAGTTCTCTCAGTACACTCAGGTGGTATGTAATAATTCTAAAAGTACACTGATGCGCTATCTAACAATTCTTTCAGTACACTCAGATGGTATGTAACAGTTCTAACAGTACACTCAGGTGGTATGTAACAGTTCTCTCAGTACACTGATGCGCTATCTAACCATTCTTTCAGTACACTCAGGTGATATGAAACAGTTACCACAGATCTTAGTATGGGTGGGATTCTATAAAGTAGCTGTCTTATGTTAAAGTTATCATTGATTTGTTTTCAGTGAGAATAACAGCATTAACCTCAGCCTGGAGCAGCAATACCACACCCAGTCTGCACCCGCCACGAGGGACTTCATACACACTCATCATCATACTGACCGTCCAGCTAGTGTTACTGGTAACAATCATTGTCTACTGCTGCTGTTGCCATGCTATGGGCCACACTAGGTGCTGCCAGTGCACTGCACAGACACAGACAGGCACTTGCTTCACATGTTGTTTAACCACAGGCCTACATACAGAAGCAGTCACACCTGGTGAAAGTGTGGACTCAGTGACCCCTCCAACAGGAAGTGCAGGCCTAGCTATGCAGCAGACGACCCCTAGAGCACAGGTTACACTACACTATGGCTTACTTGAGCAGAGTCTGCCACCCATCTACTCCCAGCTGTTGAATGATACCAGAGCAAATGCAAGCTCAAGTGAGGTACATCATAGTGACAGTGCCGATGACCTACCCCCACCATATTCTGAAGTCATAAGCCATCAAACAAATTACTATATATTTACATTGCATTAAATGTGTGTGGTTTTCAGTTCTGTAAAACAATTTATTTACTTTTATTATTTTATCATTTTGGTAACATACACATTTATGCCATTAATATTGTTAATTTATTATGCAATATTTTATTTGGTTTCTATATTAGTAGCTATCAAAAGAGGTACCCCAATTATGTTTGGCTTTATATGGTGGCATAGAACTGCCTTACGCTAACTACTTAAGGTTACCAACAAATTTCGTATTAACTACTTAGCGTTAGCGAAAATATTTGTGTTACCACTTACTTATTAAGATATTTATCTAGATATTAAGTTAGCGTTTGTGAATATATTTCTGCTTGATAGTTTATTATTATACTACATGGCCTAAATGTGCCCAGAACTGACATAAGATACATTTTCTTGGGGATGCGAGGTCTTCCGCAGTGTCTTACTAACGCAAATTTTATCATGATAATTATTGACAACGCAAATGTTAACACATTAATATTCCTGATACCACTTAATTATCACAAATGTATTCGCAAACCAATTCGTGTTATCTAACGCGCAAATTATCTCGATAATTATCTGACAACACAATTCTTAACACGTTCATATTCCTTTTACCACTTAAATGTGCCCGAGATCTTCCGCAGTATCTTACTAACGCGAATTTTAACATGATTATTATCTTGCAATGCAAATCTTAACAAGTTAATATTCCTGTTACCACTTAACTTGTGCCCGAGGTCTTCCGAAATATCTTACCAACACCAATTTTATCGTGATAATTATCTGACATCGCAATCTTAACAAATCTTAACATGTTAATATTCCTAATAACACTTAATTATCACAAATATATTCGCAAACCAATTCATGTTATTTAACGCGAAAATTATCAGGATAGTTATCTGACAACACAAATCTTAACACGTTAATATTCCTGTTACCACTTAAAATGTGCCCGGGTCTTCCGCAGTATCTTGCTAACGCGAAAAGTATCATGATAATTATCTTGCTATGCAAATCTTAACAAGTTAATATTCCTGATACCACACAAGTTTTTATTAACTGAAATTCTTATGTCAGTTTTGGGCACTTTCAGGTCTGTTTTTCGTTAAGCAGATAAATATCTTAAGAAGAAAAATTTTGCAAATGCTATAAAAATATGAGATAAATAACACGAAACTTATGTGGTAACATGAACATTTTCACGAACCTTAAGTAGTTATCGTAAGGCAGTTCTATGCCACCATAGCTTTATGCAAATTTTGACATGACTGAGAAATTTACAATTGTTGCTGTATGTTTGAACAGTATACAGTGAGACTTCCACTACAAAGCCCTAGGACCACTGCACAGTGTTTCAATAATGGTGTGTGCAGGGAGAGTTGCAGTTAACCCTCAGCACCTCCCACAGGGCCGGACGCACACCAGGCTTGGTCGGGGGGGGGGGGGGGGGGCTGGACTAAGTGACAATAATTTTTGCCGCAGTTGCAACAACAGCAGCAGTAGTTGTTGTGGTGGTGGTAGCAGCAGCACCAGTAGTAGCAATAACATCACCATCAGCAGCAACCACATCAGCAGCAGTAGTAGTAGTAGTAGTAGTAGTAGTACCAGTAGTAGTAGTAGAAGTAGTAGTTGTAATGGTAGAGATAGTAGTAGTAGTAGTAGTAGTAGTAGTAGTAGTAGTAGTAGTAGTAGTAGTAGTAGTAGTATCTGCAGTAGAAGAATCAGCAGGAGCAGTAGTTGTGGTATAATAGAAGTAATCTTTTTTAATACCAATCACCTACGGGAGCTGGACACTCGACTTTTTCGTAATTGATAGTATTCTGGCCTTTTGTTAATAGAATGGGTTCATCACTGTGGTGAAGTTCGTTGAATTTCTAGTCAATACCTCTTATAGATATTGAGAAATTTGACCTAAAGCTAAAATTCTAAGTTGAAAAAAGGGCAATAACTCCACCAATATAAACTCCACCTTGATATAGTTACCTCATCTTGTCTAGAGAATGGGTTCATAACTGTGATGAAGTATTTTGTGTTTAAAGTCAATACTTCTTATAGTTATTGTGAAATTTGACCTAAAGCGAAAAATTTAAGTTGAAAAAAGGGCAATTATTGAAAGGAAATCCTTGATATAGTGACCTCCTCTTGTCTACAAAATAAATTCATCACATTGATCAAGTATGTTGAGTTTCAAGTCAATACCTCATACATGTATTGAGAAATTTGACCTAAAGTGAAAATTGTAAGTTGAACAAAGGGTAATCACTCCAACAAAATCCTTGAAAGAGTTACCATTTCTGCAGAATGGGGTCAGCACCATAAACATGTATCTTGAGTTTCAATTTAATGTCTTTGATAGTTATTGAGAAATTTTATATTTAACAAAAAAAAAAAAAAATATTCGAATTTGTAAGTCTAAACAAGGGCAGATAACTCTGGAAATACAAATAACAGGGTTACATGCCTTGTTGTAATGAATTTCCCTTTTTGATAGTGAACAAGTATTGAAAGTTTCAAATGGATACCTTTGATAGTTTTTGAGAAATTAACAAAAAAACTTAACCAACAAACTTAACTAACACAGACGCTGTCGCAGACGCTGACGCAGCGACAGAGCGACGACAATAACTCTACTTTTTTTCTTCGAAAAGTCGAGCTAGAAAGCACACAATACAAGAGCTTGAACGACCTTGCAAATTACAAAAGGCAGAAATAAACAAGATCATATGTAGCCATATCTTTGCAAATTTTAAATCACGAGCTTTTCACCCTAAACTGATTTTAGCATGGATTGTTTCCGTATCTACAAGCCTATTCGTATTACATAACATTTATAATATTACATAATCATACTACGAACCAAATTATTGGGGTAGATTTTTTCCTCAAATCTTTGGGATTCAGTACCATTATCAGCCTTAAAACACTGTTATAAAAAAATCGTTATGAAATATATGTCGTACCTTTACCTAAACCAGATAGTTTGAATAAGTAACTCTCTCAGTTACAAGTAGGTTGCTTCCGACCGTGGTTAATTAACGAAGTCGAGCCCATGTCAAATATTCTACTAATTAATATGTGTCAGCTACTCGAACACCATGGTTGGCGTATGCGCAGCAAGATACCACCAAGCTCCCAGATTAAATGTCCAGATAAAGTGATAGATAACGCAATATACATTAAACAAAGTTGACTGCTTGTGTAAGATCAAAGCCCAATCCCGACAAAGTCATAAAATAAGGCAATATACAGTATACTCATTGACAAGCCAGACCTTTGTGAGCTGGTGTAAGATTAAAGCCCAGCTCGAAAATGATTTTGCCGGGATCAGCTGGCGCAGCTGGAGCCCAAAAGCCCGGGCCTGAATCCGTGCCTGTCCGGTGTTGTAGTAGTGTCATCTACAGCATGTTGATCATGTTGATTGGTGCAATGCATTTTTTATTTTGTTGTACTTGTTTGTTGAATTAATGCTTATTTATTTCAATCTTTGAAGTTAAGTTGTGTACTGTATTCAATAATGCACTCAGAATTGTTTTGAAAAATATCCTCATAAAACATCCAGATGCTTTAAAATAACAGTCTATTGACAGCCTTTTAAGAATCAAAAACACTTGAAAAATGAAACCTGACAATGTCAAATCAATGCATGAATTCTAAAAAAAAATCACTGAACACTTCCAAGAAAGAGTTAGCTCTGTTAACATAAACATTCTACTGCCCTTTGACAGTGAAGTCAAAATCTACCTTACCTGAAGAAATTAGGTTCAATAGGTAGTCATCACTACAAAACATTGTAAAATTAATTATTTTGAAATATGAATTGTATTGTACATACTTGTGAACATTTATTCTAGTATTCATACTATGTTAATCATCAAAATAATTATCACAGACACATTAAGTAATATATTATTTAGATGCTAGAAACCTATCAGAATACTAATTTGTTTAACTGCCAGTAGTACAATGCATTATATTTGGCTATAGATCAAGGAAATACGCTTCAGCAGCCTGCCCTGTGCACAGATACAAGGATACTGAACAGCGGGCCGCCAAAGCAGGCGGAGATGCCCATTCTTGGGTAGCCCTGGCGCGCCATCACAGTGTCCGCAATGAAATCTGCAATACATACACAAATGTCAAAGTCATCATTCCATCCACAATGCAATCTGCAAGACATACACACCTGTCAAAGTTATCATACCATCTGCAATGAAATCTGCAATACATACACAAATGTCAAAGTCATCATTCCATTGGCAATGAAATCTGCAATACATACAGTAATGTCAAAGTCATTATTCCATCTGCAATGAAATCTGCAATACATAGACAAATGTCAAAGTCATCATTCCACCCGCAAGTAAATCTGCAAGACATACACAACTGTCAAAGTCATCGTACCTTCTGCAATGCAATGTGCAAGACATACACACCTGTCAAAGTCATCATATGATCCACAATGAAATCTGCACTACATACACACCTGTCAAAGTCATCATAATATCCACAATGAAATCTGCAATACATGCACAACTGTCAAAGTCATCATACCATCTACAATGAAATTTGCAATACATACACAACTGTCAGTCATCATACCATCTACAATGAAATTTGCAATACATACACAACTATCAAAGTCATCATACAATCTACAATGAAATCTGCAAGACATGCACACTGTCAAAGTCATCACACAATGAAATCTGCAAGACATACATAACTGTAAAATCATTATGCCTAACAAATGAACAGTAAAGACTATTAGACTTGAATGTAAATTGTTCGTACATACGTACATATTTGATAATGTATGAGAGGTGATCCACAATAACCTGGACAGCTTGCTCAGAGTACAATACTGATGTTGCATGGTATGCCATACCTTTCATATGTTGATATAACTGTGGATGTGGCATGGTATGACATACCTTACATATGTTGATATAACTGCAGATGTGGCATGGTATGACATACCCTACATATGTTGATATAACTGCAGATGTGGCATGGTATGTCATACCTTACATAATTATGTTGATATAACTGCAGATGTGGCATGGTATCGCATACCTTACATATGTTGATATAACTGTTAGTACTGAGCCATTGAGAATCTCAGAAAGATAGGAGTCTGAAGTATTTGTTAGGAGTTTGGAGGCACATGGGAAGAAGTGCTTATATTTTTTAAAGAGTATTTTGACAGTAGTACCAGTATCTAATTGAATAACTTTGCTCCATATATTTACATACTGAGTCATGATGTCTGGATAAAATGATTATACTTTCAGACAATTCAGCATTTTTATAGTATTGTTTTTCAAGAGATAACAGTTTACATGTGATTGATAATTTGCTTCAGAGAAAGATAACACAGATTGACAAAAGGGTCAAAGTTAAAAGCAAAATTGGTTAAAGTATGGTGTTTGTATTTGAAAATACATACTTATGTTTCTCATTAAACCCTCATATGATAACAGAAATGTTATCATAAAATACAGTCATTTCATGTAACTTTAGGCCACAGCTTTTTTTAATTTTGTTTGGTTTTCAAGAGCAGCGTATTATAAGCAAGAGGTCCAAAAGGCCTTAGGTTGCTCACCTGAGAGGCTAAGGAACTAAACTGTTATGAGCAAGTTTTGTGATGATTGGCCTATAAATGTGGCCTCAAGAATGTTTTAAAGCTTTTTGTTCAATTTTGCCATGGTGACCTAGTTTTTTTTACCCCAAATGACCCAGTTTTGAAGTTGTCCCAAGATATTATTGAAATAAATGTTCTAAACAATTTTCAAGAAGATTAGGCAAAACTAGCGTATTCACATTTTTTTTCTATTTGACCTAGTGACCTAGTTTGGGACCACACAATAGCCATTTTCATACTCCGCCAAGATATCATTGGAACAAAGGATCTGGGCGAGTTTCATGAAGATTGGGCAATAAATGTGGCCTTTAGAGTGTTCACAGGCCTTTTAATTATACCCATATAAGGAAAACTGCCCCGCCCCATGATGGCCACATTTTTCAGCAGAGTGGAACCATTATCAAACTCAGCAAAGATATCATAAGAACAAAGGTTCTGAGCAAGTTTCATGTTGATTTGGGAAAAAATGTTACTAGAATGTTCATAAGATTTTTCAATAGCCATAACTATAAGGAAAACTGCCCCGCCCCCTGGCGGCCATGTTTTTAAGGGAGTGGAACCATTTTCGAACTCAGCCTAGATATCATAAGAATAAAGGTTCTGCACAAGTTTCATGTTGAAACGTGACTTCAAGAGTGTAAACAATCATTTTCTATAGCCACATAAGGAAAACTGCCCCGACCCCTAGCGGCCATGTTTTTCAATGCATCGTAACCATTTTCGAATTCAGCTGAGATATGATAATAACAAATGTTTTTCAGAGCAAGTTTCATGTTGATTGGGCAAAAAATGTGACTTCTACAGTGTTCACAAGCTTTTCTTCAAACTGACCTAGTGACCTAGTTTTTGAGCCCACATGACCCAGTTTCGAACTCAGCCGAGATATCATTGGGACAAATATTCTGACCAAGTTTCATGAAGATTGTTGGCCAATAAATGTGGCCTTTAGAGTGTTCACAAGGTAAATGTTGACGACGAACGACGGCGATCACAAAAGCTCACCATGAGCACAGGTGAGCTAAAAATGCATGGCATGGTATATGTTTGTCAGCAGATTTAGCAGGTAAAATATGGATTGAGCATGTAGCCACAGAATCAGATAAATAATATAGTATATTTTAAGGAAGGTGCATTTGACTTGACAAACGAAGAGAATGCCTGTTGTGTACATAAATCATAATTTATCACCATTTTTAAGCAGGCATTATTGTGTATGTGATATGTCAATAGACCATTAGATATAACTGTCATTTTTCATTATTTTATACGGTGACTGAAGAACTATGTACAGCTCTTACACATCCGAAACACTGCAACATAAGTATTCAAGGCACGGGACTGTGGATGGGAGCTCATCCAATTTGTAATATGACCTAATTTTAGTAGTATTGGCTCATGAAAGCTGATTCCTCAGTCTGGAGATTGGTAATAAAATAATTTATAAATCCATTTCTTGCAGATGAAAACCAAATAATCATGCATAGTTTTCATTTTTTGTTTCTGATTGTAATTGTCATTTGTAGATTATGATGTTATGGTGGTGTTAAATTTAAATGTATCTCCAAGTTTTAGTGAAAATAAGAAAATTGTGTATTTTTTACATGGTTTTGTACTTTAGCCTTAGCCTTTCTTGATAAATAAGATTTTGTAAATGGTGCGAAGAAAAGTGATAATATATTATGTATGTGCATGTTTTTCAGAGCAACAGATAAGGATTTTGCCAGAACCCCATCATTGTTAAAATAATTGACTAGTGGGTGATTTAATTGAGTACTTGAAATTATGTTACGCCATTAATGTTAGTGTTAAGTCAAGCCATAAACAATAATTGATTGTTGGAAATACCTAAATTGAGTAACACTGTAACACACAACTTCCATCAATATGCCTACAATTTTACAACCAGGCATTAATGATGCGACAAACCAGGCATTAATAATGCGATCAAAATACTAAAGGTCACATGTCATATTTAACACTCATATTTTCACTATATGGCTATCAGTTTAACACTGACCAATCCTTACGAAACCTCTTTGGCGTTTATTTAAGGATTGAATTTAATTTTTGTTGCGTTCATGCAATTATAAACGCAATGGTCAAACTGGCAATTCCATGATGCTTCATGGATAATTTGCCAGTTTGACCATTGCATTCATTATCGCAAGAAACCAAAATTAATTTTAATCTTTATATTTACATTTATATTTTGAATGATTTCATAACATTCCTGTATATATTTTTTTTAACATGCATTTTATTGCCAGTCGAAGAGAAATATCACGCACAGCAGTTTTCTTATCGGAACAGCAAAGTACCGCCCCTTGTAACCGAATTACACAAAATAGAATGCAAACTACGATTAATAAAATAGTTCCCTACAAAAATGTCATTTTCTCCTCTGCGACAAATAAAATTTAATGTGAACATTATTAGTCATAACATTTTTATTTTCCTTGCATTAATCATATCACTATAAAACTAAACAAGAGGGCCACTATGGCCCTAGGTCGCTCACCTGATATCTATGTATGAAGTTTCATTAAAATATCTCAATAGGTTTTCAAGTTATTGAGCGAAAACTGTTTTTCTATTTTTAGTAATAGTGACCTTGACCTTGACCCCACCCACCACATACGTTAAGCAAGGTCTCGATATAAGGTATCTACGTATTACGTTTCATTTACAAATCTCAATGCGTTCTTAAGTTATTGAGATTAAACCGTTTTTCTACTTTTAATAACAGTGACCCACCCCATAAGAAAACCCAAGTGCTTTCCTTATCAAGTTATTGAGTTTTTCTATTTTCAGTAAAGTGACCATGACCCCACCCACCCCATATGCAATCCCAAGCAATGTTGATATAAGGTACTTATGTAATAAGTATCATTAAAATAGCTCAATGCGTTCTCAAAATATTTAGCGGAAACCATTTTTCTATATTTAATAACGGCGACCTTGACCTTGATCCCACCCACCCAATATGCAATCCCAATCGAGGTCTCAAAATAATATATTAATGTATTAAGGTTCATTAAAATATCTCAATGCATTCTCAAGATATTGAGCGGAAACCGTTTTTCTATTTTTAGTAACAGTGACCTTGACCTTGACCCCTCCCACCCCATATGCAATCCCATGCGAGGTGTCAATATAAGGTATCTATGTATTAAGTTTCATTAAAATATCTCAATGCGTTCTAAAGTTATTGAGCGGAAACCGTTTTTCTATTTTTAGTAACAGTGACCTTGACCCCACCCACCCCATATGCAATCCCAATCGAGGTCTTGATATAATGTTTTAACCAAATATGAAACCTCTGGGCCTTGTGGTTTCAGAGAAGAATTTTTAAATGATTTTGCCATTTACGTCTATATAAGCCATGTGACCCCCTGGGGTGTGCCCAACTTTGACCCCAGGGGCATCATTTGAACAATCTTTATAGAGAACCACTACACAATGTTACATACCAAATATAAAACCTCCGGGCCTTGAACTTTCAGAGGAGAAAATTTTTCAAGTCATTTTGCTAATTAATTCTATATAAACCATATGACCCCCGGGGTGTGGCCAGTTTTGACCCCAGGGGCATCACTTGAACAATCTTTGTAGAGGACCACTATACAATGTTACAAACCAAATATGAAACCTCCAGGCCTTGCAGTTTCAGAGGAGAAGATTTTGAAAGTCATTTTGCCATTCAAGTCTATATAAACAATGTGACCCCCGGGGTGTGGCCAGTTTTCACCCCAGGGGCATCATTTGAACAATCTTTGTAGAGGACCACTATACAATTTTACATACCAAATATGAAACCTCTGGGCCTTGCGGTTTCAGAGGAGAAGATTTTAAAAGTCATTTTGCCATTCAAGTCTATATAAACCATGTGACCCCGGGGTGTGGCCAGTTTTGACCCCAGGGGCATCATTTGAATAATCTTTGTAGAGGACCACTATACAATGTTACGTACCAAATATGAAACCTTTAGGCCTTGCGGTTTCAGAGAAGAAGATTTTTAAAGGCATTTTGCTATTTTAGTCTATATAAACCATGTGACCCCCGGGGTGTGGCCAGTTTGACCCCAGGGGCATCATTTGAACATTCTTTGTAGAGCACCACTATACAATGTCACATACCAAATATGAAACCTCTGGGCCATGCAGTTTCAGAGGAGAAGATTTTTAAAGTCATTTTGCTATTCAAGTCTATATAAACCATGTGTGCCCCTGGGGTGTGGCCAGTTTTGACCCCAGGGGCAACATTTGAACAATCTTTGTAGAGGACCACTAAACAATGTTACATACCAAATATGAAACCTCTGGGTCTAGCGGTTTCCGAGGAGAAGATTTTTGAAGTAAATTTTGCCATTCAAGTCTATATAAACAATGTTACCCCCGGGGTGTGGCCAGTTTTGACCCCAGGGGCATCATTTGAACAATCTTTGTAGAGGACCACTATACAATGTTACATACCAAATATGAAACCTCTGGGCCTTGCGGTTTCAGAGGAGAAGATTTTTAAAGTCATTTGCTACTCAAGTCTATATAAACCATGTGACCCCTGGGGTGTGGCCAGTTTTGACCCCAGGGGCATCATTTGAACAATCTTTGTAGAGGACCACTATACAATGTTACATACCAAATATGAAACCTCTGGGCCTTGCGGTTTCAGAGAAGAAGATTTTTAAAGTCATTTTGCTATACAAGTCTATATAAACCATGTGACCCCCGGGGCGTGGCCAGTTTTGACCCCAGGGGCATAATTTGAACAATCTTTGTAGAGGACCACTAGAGGATGTCAGATATCAAATATGACAGCTCCAAGCCTGGTGGTTTCAGAGAAGATTTTTAAAGTTTTCAGTTTTTAAATCTATTTTTAGCTCTGGTGACCTACATCTGCAGCGGACCGAAACGATTTGAACAACTTTGAAAGAGGGTTACCCAAGGATCATTCCTGTGAAGTTTCGTGAAAATCTGCCAAGCGGTTTAGGAAGAGATGTAGATTATATGAAATGTTGACACACAACGCACGACGGACAAAAGGCGATCACAAAAGCTCACCATGAGAACGTTGTGCTCAGGTGAGCTAAAAAGTAACTAAACGGATGCAAAAATACCTGTGACATCTAGAAGAACTGCTATTTCGGCCGGTATAGTATAGCCAACAAGCACCAAATATTTTTAATGCTTTAGTATAAAATAAGAGGTGCTTTGTTAGTACGACTACAGTAAATCCACAACATGAATACTTCTATATCACAGTTGAGTTCTGACACTTAAAAATCACACAATTCCTAGGCCGAGAGTTTAACAGATCCTGGATAATCCTGTTTAAATATTAACACAACAGATGGAGACTTAAATGCTTTTAAATGCTTTAAATCCACACCATACAAGTATGTATGCAAATTTTCATTAAAATATCGCAATGCTTTCCTTATAAAGTTATTGAGTTTTTCTATTTTCAGTAAAGTGACCATGACCCCACCCACCCCATATGCAATCCCAAGCAATGTCTCGATATAAGGTACTTATGTATTAAGTTTCATTAAAATAGCTCAATGCGTTCTCAAAATATTTAGCGTAAACCATTTTCCTATATTTAATAACGGCGACCTTGACCTTGATCCCACCCACCCCATATGCAATCCCAATCGAGGTCTCAAAATAATATATTAATGTATTAAGTTTCATTAAAATATCTCAATGCGTTCTCAAGATATTGAGCGGAAACCGTTTTTCTATTTTTAGTAACAGTGACCTTGACCTTGACCCCTCCCAACCCATATGCAATCCCATGTGAGGTGTCAATATAAGGTATCTATGTATTAAGTTTCATTAAAATATCTCAATGCGTTCAAAAGTTATTGAGCGGAAACCGTTTTTCTATTTTTAGTAACAGTGACCTTGACCTTGACCCCACCCACCCCATATGCAATCCCAATCGAGGTCTTGATATAATGTTTTAACCAAATATGAAACCTCTGGGCCTTGTGGTTTCAGAGAAGTATTTTTAAATTATTTTGCCATTTACGACTATATAAACCATGTGAGCCCCGGGGTGTGCCCAGCTTTGACCCCTGGGGCATCATTTCAACAATCTTTATAGAGAACCACTAAACAATGTTACATACCAAATATGAAACCTCCAGGCCTTGAAATTTCAGAGGAGAAAAATTTTCAAGTCATTTTGCTATTTAAGTCTACATAAACCATGTGACCCCCGGGGTGTGGCCAGTTTTCACCCCAGGGGCATCATTTGAACAATCTTTGAAGAGCACCACTATACAATTTTACATACCAAATATGAAACCTCTGGGCCTTTGCGGTTTCAGAGGAGAAGATTTTAAAAGTCATTTTGCCATTCAAGTCTATATAAACCATGTGACCCCGGGGTGTGGCCAGTTTTGACCCCAGGGGCATCTTTTGAACAATCTTTATAGAGAACCACTACACAATGTTACATACCAAATATAAAACCTCCAGGCCTTTAACTTTCAGAGCAGAAAATTGTTTAAGTCATTTTGCTATTTAAGTCTATATAAGCCATGTGACCCCCGGGGTGTGGCCAGTTTTAACCCCAGGGGCATCACTTGAACAATCTTTGTAGAGGACCACTATACAATGTTACATACCAAATATGAAACCTCCGGGCCTTGCAGTTTCAGAGCAGAAGATTTTGGAAGTCATTTTGCTATTTAAGTCTATATAGACAACGTGACCCCCGGGGTGTGGCCAGTTTTCACCCCAGGGGCATCATTTGAACAATCTTTGTAGAGGACCACTATACAATTTTACATACCAAATATGAAACCTCTGGGCCTTGCGGTTTCAGAGGAGAAGATTTTTAAAGTCATTTTGCCATTCAAGTCTACATAAACCATGTGACCCCGGGGTGTGACCAGTTTTGACCCCAGGGGCATCATTTGAACAATCTTTGTAGAGGACCACTATACAATGTTACGTACCAAATATGAAACCTTTAGGCCTTGCGGTTTCAGAGAAGAAGATTTTTAAAGTCATTTTGCTATTTAAGTCTATATAAACCATGTGTGCCCCTGGGGTGTGGCCAGTTTTGACCCCAGGGGCATCATTTGAACAATCTTTGTAGAGGACCACTAAACAATGTTACATACCAAATATGAAACCTCTGGGCATAGCGGTTTCAGAGGAGAAGATTTTTGAAGTCATTTTGCTATTCAAGTCTATATAAACCATGTTACCCCCGGGTGTGGCCAGTTTTGACCCCAGGGGCATCATTTGAACAATCTTTGTAGAGGACCACTATACAATGTTACATACCAAATATGAAACCTCTGGGCCTTGCGGTTTCAGAGGAGAAGATTTTTAAAGTCATTTGCTATTCAAGTCTATATAAACCATGTGACCCCTGGGGTGTGGCCAGTTTTGACCCCAGGGGCATCATTTGAACAATCTTGTAGGGGGGTAGGACCACTATACAATGTTACATACCAAATATGAAACCTCTGGGCCTTGCGATTTCAGAGAAGATTTTTAAAGTGATTTTGCTATACAAGTCTATATAAACCATGTGACCCCCGGGGCGTGGCCAGTTTTGACCCCAGGGGCATAATTTGAACAATCTTTGTAGAGGACCACAAGAGGATGTCAGATATCAAATATGACAGCTCCAAGCCTTGTGGTTTCAGAGAAGATTTTTAAAGTTTTCAGTTTTTAAATCTATTTTTAGCTCTGGTGACCTACATCTGCAGCGGACCGAAACGATTTGAACAACTTTGAAAGAGGGTTACCCAAGGATCATTCCTGTGAAGTTTCGTGAAATCTGCCAAGCGGTTTAGGAAGAGATGTAGATTATATGAAATGTTGACGCACAACGCACGACGGACAAAAGGCGATCACAAAAGCTCACCATGAGCACGTTGTGCTCAGGAGTAACTAAACGGATGTAAAAATACCTGTGACATCTAGAAGAACTGCTATTTCGGCCGGTATAGTATAGCCAACAAGCACCAATTATTATTAATGCTTTAGTATAAAATAAGAGGTGCTTTGTTAGTAAGACTACAGTAAGTCCACAACATGAATACTTCTATATCACAGTTGAGTTCTGACACTTTTAAATCACACAATACCTAGGCTGAGAGTTTAACAGATCCTGGATAATCCTGTTTAAATATTAACACAACAGATGGAGACTTAAATGCTTTTAAATGCTTTAAATCCACACCATACAAGTATGTATGCAAATTTACCCTCGGCGAGAAAAATGCAAAACAATTCACAAATGACATCACTAAACACAGTGATGACGAGTTAGCTAGGTCATCGATCAATAGCATCCACCCTGGCGTATCTAAGCTCTTTGCTTTGGCTGGACATAACTTGTCTTAGAAAGGATGACATTATAATATAAATCTCAAAATGCATTTGTTTCTTATTGTACATGTTAAACTATTCATTATTATTAACTGTCATATAAATGCACAATAAATTAGGTGATCTACATGCATCTAGCAAATAGACACATCAGTGTGAAATAAAATCTATTTTAAAGCTACGTTCGTGAACCGATGTTACGTCATGAAGATTTTCTGTGGTCGCTTCTAAGACACGTAATGTTTACTTAATCCCATAACATGTACATATTACAAGTAAGCAAAATGCCTTTGTTTAATAATAACACTTGTAGACTTTGCATGACAGAATCCTATCCAGCAAAAGAGAAAAAAGTGAAATTGATTATTGTAGAAGTAAAACTGGAACTCATTTATATTAATTATAAAAACATTTATTCTAACGTTAACAATAAATACAAAAAAAGTAACATTTAACAATATAAGACATCTTAGGTCATGTAAATAAGAAAAACATGTCGAAATATGAATTGCACAAAAATAGGACACAGATATTACTACGCCGGTGATGCAGCATTGCGTTCATAAGATTATGAATGCATACCCATCCATATTAAAATGCCTATGCAATGTAAATATTGAGTATTAAGCATATGAATTGAGTCACTCATTAAATTTAAATTAATCGAGTAAAATGGTGTTTCAGAATATGGTATTTAAGCAAATACGTGCCTTATCTTTGCTGTTTTTTTTTGTTTTCACAATAAACTAAATAATACCCTATATCTGCTTAAAATCAGAAATGTTGTACACTCCAACAGAGTGCAGGCATGAAGGTGTACTGTAATTTATGCCCAACATTCAGTAAGCAAGCTTACCTCCAATGGAGTTGCCCCATGCAAGCAAGGTGAGACCCAGAATAGCATTGCTTATGTTGAACACAACACCAAATGCCTGAAATGTTAATTTTCACGTACAGTATGTGCATATTCTTACATGCATGAATATGCGTTGGTACAACAAATAAAGTCTTTTAACATTTATTAGTTATAAATTGTACTGTTTTTATTTTATATTCAAGTAATGCAATGGGCAGTAAGCCATTTACATTTTACCAACCATTAAATGGTATGGTAATGTACTGTGATGAGGAATTGGACCGAATACTGAAAATGTTATTCCAATATTCATTTTAATTGTTCAATAGTAAAGCTGTTAATAGTAAAGCTGTCCGATTATTTACATTAGGAAAACTAGAAAGTCATTTCTATGCAATGTTGAAACATGTATATGTACAAATCAGTAACGTAATTTGTTCCTCTGAACACAAACTTTTCATTGCACAGATTCCATTTTGTCAGAGTTTTGTCTACTGACAGTGTCAAAAACTTCCAAGCTTGTGATGGTGATATTTGCTTAAATCGTTTGTGTTGAAATCTTAAAGTATTAAGTTTGAATAGATCTTACTAGATTTCACTCAACTATTTTACTACCTGACAACAATCTTATTTAATTGGTTATCCATAGCGTAATTATTATCTATTGCAAGACAAGTCATGCATCATATTTGCGGCCCCTGCAAACTCTAATCCCCTTAAAAGGGGTAACCCCTGCGAATTATCAAAACAAACATCTCATCAATAGGCATGTGTTGTAAAAACCATACACAGCCACCTGCTATAGGCAGTTATATAGGCACGAAATATTGCGTTTATTCTCAATATTTTTGCAAACTGACTGGAAAAAAAGAGACTTATTTTATTATTTCATTTGTAAACCATATATGAAAATCGAATGTTTATTTTTTTAAACTGAATATTCGTCCAATCTCCAAATATTCAGTCCCATCCATAATTATGAGCATTGACATCATTATATAATGTGCCTATGACACATTCCTATACAATACCTTGGTGTGTGAGTGCTAATAATAATCATAGACTGGTACAATACTATAGCACTATATGGTGTTATAAGTGTACATAACAAGAGCTGTCGGAGGACAGCGCGCTTGACTTTTCTTCAATACAATTTTAAGTAATGGTAAACTTGACCTTGACCCCACCCACCCCATATGCAATCCCAAGCGAGGATTCGCTATAAGGTATCTATTTTTGAAGTTTCACTACAATAGCTTAATCCGTTCTCGAGTTAGAGAGCGGAAACAAAAAGTTTAGAAACTAGCTTACCAAAAAACTTTAACCTGTCCATATAGCTTATATGTAAAATTTTTAAGTGTAAAAAGGCCCATAATTTTGACAAATTTCAAACTAGAGTTATCAAAATTGGCCTATGAGTTCATTTTAATATAGTGAATAAGTGTTCTAAGTTTGAATGAAATCCCTCAAGCCATTCCTTAGAAACCAGCTTACCGAAAAACTTTAACCTGTCCATATAGTTATATGTAAAATTTCTAAGTGTAAAAAGGCCCATAATTTTGACAAATTTCAAACTAGAGTTACCAAACTTGGCCTATAGGTTCAATTTAATGTGGGGAATAAATGTTTTAAATTTGAATGAAATCCCTCAAGCCAATCCTGAGAAACTAGCTTACCAAAAAACTTTAACCTAGCTCGGACGCAGACGGCGACGCCGGGGCGAGCAGAATAGCTTGCCTTTTCTTCGAAAAGTCGAGCTAAAAATCATTTACATTACTATAGCACTACATGGTGTCATAAGCGTTCATAACAAGAGCTGTTTGTAAAAAGCTCTAGGTTAAAAGCAATCTTTAAAATATCAAGTTGGATGAAAACTGTTGGACACAGAGAGCGTAAACTGGTAATAAAAGTCAATTTTATACAAATCAAGGGTCATAACTCTGCAGTTCCTGGGGAGATTTGGTAAATAATTGAACTGGGCAAAGATATTACAACCTCAAACATTTACATCAAGTTTGATTAAGATCGTATGAAAACTGTTGGACATTGAAAGCGGAAACAGCTAAAAGGGCTAATTTTAGATAATTCAAGGGCCATAACTCCATAGTTCCTCGGGCGATTTGGTTGATTATCAAAATTGACCAAGATATTATGCCCACAAAGATGTTCATCAATGTTGGTGTACATTCGATAAAAACAGTTGGACTTAGAGAGTGGAAATGGCTAAAACGTCAAATTTTAGATCATTTAAGGGTATCGAACTTCACCAAGACATTATGCTCACAAAGATTTACTTCAAGTTTGGTGAATTTCGGATGAAAACTGTTAGACTAAGAGAGCAGCAACAGCTAAAAAGGCTTATTTTAGATAACTAAACTGCCATAACTCCACAATTCCTGAAGCGATATGGCTGATAAAAGAACTTGACCGAGATATTATGCCCACAAACATATTAACGAAGTTTGGTGAAGATCAATTGAAAACTGATGGACTTGGAGAGTGGAAAAAGCTGAAAGGGCCAATTTTAGATAATTCAAGGGCCATAACTCCACAATTCACAGGGTGATTTGACTAATTATCAAACTTGGCTGAGATATGCCTACAATAATTTTCGTGAAGTTTGGAGAAGATCAGATGAAAACTTTTGGACTTAGGGAACGGAAACAAATGTGGTTACAGAAAGACCGACTGACATTAGCAAACCAATATACCCCACCATCCTTGATTAGGGGGGGTGGGGGGCATAATAATCATATACATTATTATAGCACTATGTGGTGTTTTGAGTGTTCATAATAATCATATAAATTACTATAGCACTATATTGCGTCATGTGTGTTCATAATAATCATATACATTACTATAGCACTATATGCCTAATTACCATAATTTCGTGGGTTACCATAATTTCGTGGCCGTTTGAAACTAATAGAATTTTCGCTCGTGCATCTGAAAACATTGTCCGAATTATTACAACTGTTAACTTAATTGTATATTTTGTAGTATCTGAAAAGGAAATCATATTAAATGTCAACCAGTGAGTGACTTTGTCATTTAAATCACCAATTAATGACATTAAATACACAAATTATTCACTACCCAACAACACTTTGGAATTAAATTCATGACATTTCGTTCTATAAAAGTCGTATATTTAGAACAGTTTTCCAAGGATAATTGCACATGTATGATTATCTTCCTTGTTTTTATTTCTCAATGGTATTTTGCGATTTTCATTTTAAAAAAATCATAAACAATCCCCCTTCCCTAAATTTGACTGACATTTTCAAACTTTTAACTTTAAGTTAGCATTTCTACCCATGAATCGCTGCGTGCAATTTTATCATTTATTTAATATTTAAGAACAATAAATAACACAATACAGTAGAATATTTATAGATTCATGAAACCTAAAGTTAAACCTACACAACCAAAATTGAACACGTGTGTAGATTTTGTTAGGCCTATTTTGTTACCTTTTAAAAAATATGATAAGGACTGTGTATTTATAATGATAACATTTTCAACAACGCTAGTTTTCACCAAGATTTTCGTTTGTTGATCAGCACAGGGTTCAGCACGTACAAAGTGAAACTAAATCGATGCTGTAAACACTCTTTCACAACCAAAGTAGGCCGGCCAATCAGAACCCACGAAATTATGAGAAGCTTCCAAACGATACAGATCAGTAGGGTCAGGTACAATAACTTAATATATACATGAAATAGCAACAAAAATCGGTATTTTAATTACTTTGTTTGCAAAGAGGACATTGCAAATTGTGTTTTATCCAACTCAGTGGTGAGATAACAGAATGTATTAACGCGCATGCGTCACAATCGTAAATAAGACCCACGAAATTAGGGTGACACGGCATATATATGTCATGAGTGTTCATAGTAACCATATACATTACTATAGCACCATATATATGTCATGAGTGTTCATAGTAACCATATACATTACTATAGCACCATATATATGTCATGAGTGTTCATAGTAACCATATACATTACTATAGCACCATATATATGTCATGAGTGTTCATAGTAACCATATACATTACTATAGCACCATATATATGTCATGAGTGTTCATAGTAACCATATACATTACTATAGCACCATATATATGTCATGAGTGTTCATAGTAACCATATACATTACTATAGCACCATATATATGTCATGAGTGTTCATAATAACCATATACATTACTATAGCACCATATATATGTCATGAGTGTTCATAATAACCATATACATTACTATAGCACCATATATATGTCATGAGTGTTCATAGTAACCATATACATTACTATAGCACCATATATATGTCATGAGTGTTCATAGTAACCATATACATTACTATAGCACCATATATATGTCATGAGTGTTCATAGTAACCATATACATTACTATAGCACCATATATATGTCATGAGTGTTCATAATAACCATATACATTACTATAGCACCATATATATGTCATGAGTGTTCATAATAACCATATACATTACTATAGCACCATATATATGTCATGAGTGTTCATAATAACCATATACATTACAATAGCACTATAAGGTGTTATGAATTTTTATAAAATCATATACTTTACTAAAGCCTTATATGTATTTGAGTGCTCATAATAATCATATACTTTACTACAGCCTTATATGTATTTGAGTGCTCATAATAATCATATACTTTACTAAAGCCTTATATGTATTTGAGTGCTCATAATAATCATAGACATTACTATAGCACTATTCGGTTTTGCGATTGCTAATAACAGGCATCCATTACTATATGTATAATCATATGCTATAACATTGTGACATGTTATGAGTGCACATGATACATCACTACCACATTCCGTGGTGTTGTGTGGGCTACTCACCTGGAGAATGTGACATGTTATGAGTGCACATAATACATCACTACCACATTCCGTGGTGTTGTGTGGGCTACTCACCTGCAGAATGTGACATGTTATGAGTGCACATAATACATCACTACCACATTCCGTGGTGTTGTGTGGGGTACTCACCTGCAGAATGTTGACAATCTCATTGGCTATGGAGTAGATCCATATCACAGCCACCACAAAGCCCAGGTATGCAAATGCCTGCATTAAGGAGAAAGGCGTTACATCAGCATTGGTACAGAAGTTCACATGATATCAGAAATATTTTAGTACAGCTTTTACATACATTTATGTAAATGAGAAGCATACAAATCTGGAGCTGGTAACGGCACTTACAGCATGGTATCTTGGCTGCAGTTCATTGACAGAGGTGAAGAAGACCACAGCGGCCAGCAGGACACTAAGCACCAGTGTGAGGCCCCACACAGGGAATGCCCCTCCAATCAATGTGAACCCAACTGGAAAGGCGAGGCAATGATTTCATACAGTCCAGTAAGCAAGTAGTAAGTCCACTATGATGGATGACATTTAGTAACCAGTACTAGGACTATACAGTTCACTATGATGGATTTCCTTTAGTAGCCAGTACTATGACTATACAGTCCACTAAGAAGAATGACTTTTGGTAGCCAGTACTATGACTATACAGTTCACTAAGATGGATGACTTTTGGTAGCCAGTACTAGGACTATAGAGTCCACTAAGATGGATTACCTTTAGTAGCCAGTACTAGGACTATACAGTTCACTATGATGGATTACCTTTAGTAGCCAGTACTAGGACTATAGAGTCCACTATGATGGATGACCTTTGGTAGCCAGTACTATGACTATACAGTCCACTATGATGGATGACATTTGGTAGCCAGTACTAGGACTATAGAGTCCACTATGATGGATGACCTTTGGTACCCAGTACTAGGACTATACAGTCCAATATGATGGATGACGTTTGGTAGCCAGTACTAGGACTATAGAGTCCACCGAGATGGGTTACCTTTGGTGACCAGTACTAGGATATAGAGTCCACTAGGATGGATTACCTTTAGTAGCCAGTACTAGGACTATACAGTCCACTATGATGGATGACGTTTAGTAGCCAGTACTATGACTATACAGTCCACTATGATGGATTACCTTTAGTAGCCAGTACTAGGACTATACAGTTCACTATGATGGATGACATTTTGTAGCCAGTACTATGACTATACAGTTCACTATGATGGATGACTTTTTGTAGCCAGTACTAGGACTAAACAGTCCACTATAATGGATGACTTTTTGTAGCCAGTACTTATACAGTCCACTATGATGGATGACCTTAAGTAGCCAGTACTAGGACTATACAGTCCACTATGATGGCTGACATTTTGTAGCCAGTACTAGGACTATACAGTTCACTATGATGGATGACATTTTGTAGCCAGTACTTATACAGTCCACTATGATGGATGACCTTTTGTAGCCAGTACTAGGACTATAGAGTCCACTAAGATGGATGACATTTTGTAGCCAGTACTAGGACTTTACAGTCCACTATGATGGATGACATTTCGTAGCCAGTACTAGGACTATACAGTCCACTATGATGGATTACATTTAGTAGCCAGTACTAGGACTATACAGTCCACTATGATGGATTACCTTTAGTAGCCAGTACTAGGACTATACAGTCCACTATGATGGATTACCTTTAGTAGCCAGTACTAGGACTATACAGTCCACTATGATGGATGACATTTTGTAGCCAGTACTAGGACTATACAGTCCACTATGATGGATTACCTTTAGTAGCCAGTACTAGGACTATACAGTCCACTATGATGGATGACGTTTAGTAGCCAGTACTAGGACTATACAGTCCACTATGATGGATTACCTTTAGTAGCCAGTACTAGGACTTTACAGTCCACTAAGATGGATGACTTTTTGTAGCCAGTACTAGGACTTTACAGTCCACTAAGATGGATGACATTTTGTAGCCAGTACTAGGACTATACAGTCCACTATGATGGATGACTTTTTGTAGCCAGTACTAGGACTATACAGTCCACTATGATGGATTACCTTTAGTAGCCAGTACTAGGACTATACAGTTCACTATGATGGATGACGTTTAGTAGCCAGTACTAGGACTATACAGTCCAATATGATGGATTACCTTTAGTAGCCAGTACTATGACTATACAGTCCACTATGATGGATGACATTTTGTAGCCAGTACTAGGACTATACAGTCCACTATGATGGATTACCTTTAGTAGCCAGTACTAGGACTATACAGTCCACTGTGATGGATGACGTTTAGTAGCCATTACTAGGACTATACAGTCCACTATGATGGATTACCTTTAGTAGCCAGTACTAGGACTATACAGTCCACTATGATGGATGACATTTTGTAGCGAGTACTAGGACTGTACAGTCCACTATGATGGATTACTTTAATAGCCAGTACTAGGACTATACAGTCCACTATGATGGATTACCTTTAGTAGCCAGTACTAGGACTAAAAAAAAAAAAAAAAAAAAAAAATTACTAGGACTATACAGTCCACTATGATGGATTACCTTTAGTAGCCAGTACTAGGATTATACAGTTCACTAAGATGGATGACATTTTGTAGCCAGTACTAGGACTAAACAGTCCACTATGATGGATTACCTTTAGTAGCCAGTACTAGGACCATACAGTCCACTATGGTGGATGACATTTTGTAGCCAGTACTAGGACTATACAGTCCACTATGATGGATGACATTTTGTAGCCAGGACTAGGACTATACAGTCCACTATGATGGATTACCTTTAGTAGCCAGTACTAGGACTATACAGTCCACTATGATGGATGACGTTTAGTAGCCAGTACTAGGACTATACAGTCCACTATGATGGACCACCTTTTTAGTAGCCAGTACTAGGACTATATAGTCCACTACGATGGATGACATTTTGTAGCCAGTACTAGGACTTTACAGTCCACTATGATGGATGACATTTTGTAGCCAGTACTAGGACTATACAGTCCACTATGATGGATTACCTTTAGTAGCCAGTACTAGGACTATACAGTCCACTATGATGGATTACCTTTAGTAGCCAGTACTAGGACTATACAGTCCACTATGATGGATGACATTTTGTAGCCAGTACTAGGACTATACAGTCCACTATGATGGATTACCTTTAGTAGCCAGTACTAGGACTATACAGTTCACTATGATGGATGACTTTTGTAGCCAGTACTAGGACTAAACAGTCCACTATAATGGATGACTTTTTGTAGCCAGTACTTATACAGTCCACTATGATGGATGACCTTTAGTAGCCAGTTCTAGGACTATAGAGTCCACTAGGATGGATGACCTTTGGTAGCCAGTACTATGGCTATACAGTTCACTAAGATGGATGACTTTTGGTAGCCAGTACTAGGACTATACAGTTCACTATGATGGATGACTTTTTGTAGCCAGTACTAGGACTAAACAGTCCACTATAATGGATGACTTTTTGTAGCCAGTACTTATACAGTCCACAATGATGGATGACCTTTAGTAGCCAGTTCTAGGACTATAGAGTCCACTAGGATGGATGACCTTTGGTAGCCAGTACTATGGCTATACAGTTCACTAAGATGGATGACTTTTGGTAGCCAGTACTAGGACTATACAGTCCACTATGATGGATTACCTTTAGTAGCCAGTACTATGACTGTACAGTCCACTATGATGGATGACTTTTGGTAGCCAGTACTATGACTATACAGTCCACTATGATGGATGACTTTTGGTAGCCAGTTCTAGGACTATACAGTCCACTATGATGGATTACCTTTAGTAGCCAGTACAGAGAACACAGGTCCCAGAATGCACTGCAGGCAGGTGAGGTGTCTATTCCAGTTGTGTTTGTCATCTTCAAAGTTTACCACTGGCACTGTAACTTTCAGCAGAAACACAATTGGGCACTGAAAGAGAAAGACCAATAATTCCATCAGACCAAAGCCTTTAAGTCAGTACCAGTTGTTTCACTTGACATTAAAAGTTACTTATATTGACTAAAAAAAGGTGTCTGCGATAAATAGAATAACAAGAGGGCCATGATGGCCCAAAGTGCTCACCTGAGTACTGGCATAGACCACTTTAGTGTTGTGACAGGCTTGAAATGTATGCCATTATGTCCTTAAATTATTTGTCTAGCTGATTAACTGTCATATGTCTTTAGCCCCTTGTCTTGCTGTTGCTTATCAAAAACAAAGAACTCATGGTCATAAACAAGCAGGGACCTGGGTGTATTTTCTTCAAACTGGTATCCAAATTTTGGCAGTCAATTTTGGAGGAATAGTGTTAATGCTAAGTTCTTAAAGATACTAGTAATGGCTGTGCAAATGTCATGTCACGTTTGCCATCTTGTTCCCAAGAGTGCAGTGTATTACTATCTACCCTTCCTATATTCTAACTCAGCTTAAATCTTATTGTCATTTTTGCATTTATTTGCACAATTAATGGGCAATAACTCAGGTGTTTGTGATACAATCTGGCCCATTGTTGGCTTCTGCTGAGATTTTATTGTTACACAGGAACTGTGGAAATTTGGTCAAAATTCAAGGAAGTCTCCATCAAGGAATATGGGAAGTTTTGCATTTTTTCCCCCAAAACCAAGGGGGCATAACTCTGGTGTTTGTTATCCACTCCGGCCCATTGTTGGCGTCTGCTGAGAACTTATGGTCACACACATTCTGTAGAAGTTTGGTCAAGATTGGAAGAAAAATGAAGTCTCTATCAAGGAAAAACGCATTTTTCCACAAACAAGGGGCTATAACTCCGGCGTTTGTGGCCCAACATTGTCCATTTTTGGCTTCTATAGAGATCTGGTCTTCACACACAAACTGTGGAAGTTTGGTCAAGATTGGAGTAAAAATAAAGTCTCTATATCGGACAAAGGTGTTTTTTGCATTTTTCCCTGAAAAAGGGGCAATAACTGTAGGGTTCCTGGTCTGACTTGGACCATTATTGATACCATCCAAGATTTGATTGTCATACACAAGCTGTGCAAGTAAGTTCAACGCTGAATAAACTAGATGTGTCACAGACACGGATGCCCCCTCGACACATGTTTGGACACAGACAAAGGGCGTGTGCCCTTAAGAGGAGTTGAGTCATAAACATTTCGGGAAGTATATATTCTATAGTGGAAACAAGAAACATGAAAATTCCACAAAAACCAAATTTTTCAAGGGCAATTTCTAAAAGTTAGTACTATATTAATATTAAAACTAAAAATGTGACATGGAACCAGGTTTTCAATGAGATCTGATCGGAATATCGACCTGACTGAGTATGTTTTCATATGAATGAAAGAACAGACCGATCTGGAATTTGCCACGAATAGTTTAAACTCCGCCCCAGCTGTTGTTAAAGGATTACATTCCATTCATCGAATATCACAAAATTTACCACATGCTCCCTTAAATATCACAAACATTATGCCCGTGCTCTTTGTATGAAACAGTTTAAATGCTAAACACTTCATATCCAAGTGCGATGATTGGATAATATTGCAGATCGATTTGAATATGATTGACATTTGTGGAAGCGTCAATTAGTAACAGTGACCTAGAACTTGGCCAAGTTGGCCCCAGTAACCCAATCATCAAGCCCAGCCTTTGGGATATATTAAGCGACCTACACACTAAATTTTATGAAAATATTTGAAGTCAAACTCAAGTTATTGACCTAAAGAAATTGATTTTTTGTATTTTAAGTAACATTGACCTTGACCTCACCCTCCCAACATGCAATTCCAAGTGAGGTCCCGCAATAAGGTACCTATGTATGAAGGTTCATTTTAATATCTCAATTCGTTCTCCAGTTATTTCGCAGAAACCATTTTTCTATTTTTAGTAACAGTTACCTTGACCTTCACCCCACCCACCCCATATGCAATCCCAAGCAAAGTCTTGCAATAAGGTATTTATGTATGAAGTTTCATTACAAAAGCTTAAATTGTTTTCTAGTTATTGAGCAGAAACTGTTTTTCTATTTTTAGTAATGGTGACCTTCTCTTGACCCCACACAACCGATGCAATCCCAAGAGAGGTCTCGATATAAGGTATCTATATATGAAATTTTATTGAATTATCTCAGATCATTCTCGAGTAATTTGTTTATTTTAAGTTTCATTAAAATATCTCAATGCATTCTAGAGTTATTGAGCGAAAACGTTTTCTATTTTTAGTAATGGTGACCTAGACTCCAACCACCCCATATGCAATCACAAGCGAGATCTTGATATAAGGTATCTATCTATGTATGAAGTTTCATTCAAGTATCTCAATCCATACTCAAGTTATTTAGCGGAAAGGCCAGTTTGACGCTGCCCACCTGCCCCATCGACTGCCTGACCACCCAACAACATACCCCAATCTAATAACCCAAATTAAAAAACAATTTGGTTAAAAATGACAAAGGGCCATAAGTCTGCCAAAATTGGTCGCAGGCAAAATTCCTTCCTTTACAATCACCTACAATTTAAGGTTCTGCAGCTGTGAAAGTTTGTGCAAAATCCGCCAAGCAGTTAAAGAGGAGTTTAGTTCACCAAATTTCGGAAAGTATATATTCTATAGGGTAAAAAATGACAACTGGCTATAATTTTGCCAAAATTGGAAGCAGCCAAAGTTCCTTCTTGTAAGATCACCTACATGTAAAGTTTCTTCAGATACAACATTGAGCGAAATCTGCCCAACAGTTAAAGAGGAGTTGAGTCCACAAAATTTCGGGAAGTACATACGGACAGACAAGTGCAATGCTTAATGCCTCCAAGTTTGTGGGATCTTAAAAAATGAAGATGCAGGAGAGGTCCCTAATACCAATAGCTCACCGAGTACTTTGTGCTGCGGTTAGCTAAAAATTACTTTAAAAAACTGGCAAACACTGGCATCAATTAAAAGCAGACTAAAATGAACTGTAACAAGCAGTGCATATAACAGCTTACGAACCAGTGATAGTCACAGGTTATGCCTCGAAGTTAAAAGTGTTAACTGTCTTTATCATTATTCAGTTATCAGTACTGAAACAGGCTGTGTAGACAAAGTGTGTATACAAGTATTGTCCTTACATTGACATAGTTTCAGTTGTTAACAGTAGAAGGTTTGCCTTACTTTGAAGATCGCATATAGCTTTTTTGGGAGGGACATTCCAGACCACAACTGGGACTCAACCGGGTTAATGGCCCTCAGAAATTCTGGCCACGCCCCCTCTGCCCTGACAGCTGTCAGACTGATGACGTCTGGGTTGGACAGGAGGGGTTGGCGCTCATCAGAAGCTGAAATGTGGCAGACCTGAGCCATCAAACACAACTAGGGGCATGCTCAGGCATGGTTACACAACATTACCCAGGCACACTCATGGTAACCTTGGTTAACACCCGTTAACCAAGGTTACAATAACAATAACATAAAGTTTAGGACCAACAGAAGTAGTGTAGCATGGACATTTCCACAAAAGTGAATCATATTCAAATTAACTGTTGATGATCCAAATGCTCAAACTAATCCCCCAGATTACACAAAAGAGCACATGATAATGTGTGTGACCATGCATGTGATACAGTTGCTATAGAATGAAAGGTCAATGTTCTTTTACAGGAGATGGGGTGGGGCTGAACACATAGGTGCTGGAAGTGGTAGAGCCTCTTACAGGAGATGGGGTGGGGCTGAACACATAGGTGCTGGAAGTGGTAGAGCCTCTTACAGGAGATGGGGTGGGGCTGAACACATAGGTGCTGGAAGTGGTAGAGCCTCTAACAGGAGATGGGGTGGGGCTGAACACATAGGTGCTGGAAGTGGTGGAGCTCTGTCTTACCTGTGTCCAACTGGCTCACTACACTTATACCAGACGACTCCTGGATATCTGAAGGAAGTCGCAAAATGGACAACTTAAAGGAACTTCTGTGAAAGTCATGCATGAATGTTTGCAATATATTTTGGAAGTATTTACAACACTATATGTAATGTTTAGTGCTAATTTTAAATGAAAATTTATTTTCAACCTCATGTCAGTGTTAATGATGATATAACACACAAAAACTTTAAATAAGGGAACTTTAGTTGATTAACTTAATAAGCAAACTAAACTAAATGTACATAAATATATTGACAGATTTTAGGTACAACATCCTCCTAGATGTTTTAGATATGTTTTGCTGTTTTTAAAGGACTAAATACAAATTTTTCCTTTAATATGTGTATGTAAATAGGTTAAATTCATATTCTTTGAACCAATATTACATAGATGGCGTATAATCTCTAAATTCATACAAATATTTCAAGGAAATTAAAGATTCAAACTACAATTTGTTTGTAAGGAAAGAGAATTGGAAAGGACACTCCATACTACTTCCTGATTGTGTAGAACTTCACATACTGAAGTCCAGCTGAGAATCGCTTAACAATAAAAGACATACAAAAATGTTAACAAAGGGTTTATATTAATTTTCTCATAATAAGTAAAGAACTTGATTTAAAATGAAAAATGCTCTTCCCAGCTCTAGGCCCTTACTGTAAGTAGTCACGTTTCTGCTTCGTTGCCGGGTGTAGATGTACCGACCAATGACGACCGTGAGAACGTAGACAACATACAACAGAATGAAACCTGGAATCAACAGCACGAATTCACACATGATACAGCACCAAGGCCGGTAAACAAGCAGAGAAGAAATAATTGCGTGATCTAGTTTTTAACAAATTACTACAGGCAAACACCAGGTACTGTCACGATACAGCAAATACAGCATTCATGAAGAATCAGAACAATGTGCCTTGTTGGCCAGTTGTTTAACAAATATGTTCCAAGTATCAATCACATATATAGAGGGCTGAGCGTGAAACTATTGTATCTGCTTAACATTTCTATATCAGATACAATAGTTTCGCGCTCAACCCTCGATATATTGATTTACACATATAGTCAGAATAATTTTGGTCTACTATGTATGTACCGTAATAGCAACATGCATATTATATCATTTTATTTCACATTTGATATTAATCATGTTTACAATGTAATGTTTTATTGGTATGCCAAAGAACATCGCACATTGTACCTATGGCTTCCATTTTAGTTATCTTTTTGTCCCAGAGTACAACAAATGTCCAGAAGACTGCTGCAAGGTAGAAGATGATGTCTCGCAGGAATGGCCGCTGCATGGCATCAAACGGGTGGATGATGGCAATCACCCCGGCAACCACCGTCGTCACGAACACCCCAGCACCTGTAACCCAGTGACAAACTGACACATATACCCCTACCAGGTCGATGAAGTACAGTGCATTTTAAATGTCCAGTAAATGTGGGTGTTTACATAAAAGTCTTGATATGCAATTGTAATTATATTACATTTTACTTATCCCAAAGACATAACATATGCATTGAACAATTTCAAAATAATAATAACTAATGTTATTCTCTGTTTATGGCTTTTATGTCCTCAGGAATTGCAGTCAACCATCAGCATTTTGCACCCAGCAATGGCTGTGAACAGGAAATGTCCTTACCAAACAAGGCACCAATCGCCAAGCCAGCATCTCCATCCTTGGCGTTGCCTATTGCAGCAATGGCAGAGAATATATCAGGAGCACCATTCCCAAAGGCCAAGAACGTCACACCTTACTCAGCAGTTAAAGATATCACAAATGTGTATGTAATAACAAACAGTGAACTAATTCTTAAGACTGGCATTCACAATGTACCAGAGGGTCATGGTGACCCTGTATCTCCAACCTGAGTTGTTCTTGCTCTACACCGTCTGAACATACCATGCAGACATAAGCATTGTGAAAATGGTAAAAATGTTACATTGAAAAAATAAGACTACCGAGTTAAATATCTGATTGACAAGGTGGTATGATACATTTTGTACACTTTCCTATTTGTTTTAGAGTGAGTGGAAAATAATTTAACATAATCAACAAGAATGGAACACCACAGTCATGTAATATTCCATTTGTTATGTACCTCCTGACTGTCAAAACTAACATTAAAAATATGCCAAATGATTTATTAAATTTAAACAAAATAATAACAAAAGAACGCGCACAATCACATGCCAGCATGATGCCATCATGCTAAGTATAAAGCTGTTTCAGAAATAAAAGTTGGACATAATATTTAATCGCTACACAACAGTGGTATTGTCGTCGCGTCTATAAATAGAACAGGGTTATTCCCAAATGTTGTTCGGAGCATTACGGAAATTTAATATACTCAACAAACTTAAAACTATTCAGTTTTTTTTTTCAGCTGTTGAATGTGGATTTTCATTTCACAATGTGAAATATGGAAATTCTATCTGATTTATACCCAAAATATACCAGTGTTTTAGTCAGTTTATCTATAGGTATATAGTTAAAACAAATAGGAAAAGGGTACAAAATGTCTCACAGCTGAAACAAGTTGTATTGGACATGATTAGAAAATTTTTTACTGTTTAAGTAAACAAAGCCTGTTTAAGGACAGTGAGCTCAACTTTTCTTGTACTTGTCAGAGTTACTGGCATTTTTTCTAAAGTCTAGGGATGGCAGCGAATATTCGAATAATGACAACTATTAGAATAATATCAACGTATGCGAATACTTACCTGTTTATTAATTTAATTTTAATAAGCATATTTAATACAGTATTTGTCAATGTCAGTCCCTAAAGATACAGCGTTTTTGTGTCACCTTAGCTTCTCTAGTACAAAGGATATAACTCAAAATCTACCTATCACCCTATTGTTATGTAGACGGCAGTTTGTTGTTATTGCTAGTCCCATTATAACGACAATGGTCCTTTATCAGTTCACAAGTCACTTATATGGGAATTAGGAGATTAAAGCGTGTTAGATGTGCTAACTGATGTTCTTGCATACATGTGCACATGTGCTCTGAAACAACGTGCCGCCTTCCTAGTTATGTCGTGGAAACAGACAGTGAAGTTGTCAGCAAAGATTTGCATGTGCTAAATACATGGTTTGAAGTCTTCCCAATTAAATGAAATTGAAAAATTGCAATAGAGTTCTAATTTGTAGATTAAACTCTGTGTATTTGCCGCATTTTTCTCATCGTGCGTTGGTGGTGGCTATATAAACCACATAATTAAGTAATTTTAGTAATACATTTTCCATCACTTAACCAGTATTGCCTCCGATGATTGAATATTTGAATACTACATCAATCAAATATTTGAATATCATTTTTGGTATTCGTTGCCATCCCTACTAAAACCACAAATTGTCTGGATAGTAGGGGCCAATTAAACAAAGTTAATTTATTTTCAAGTTACTGAGTGAAAAGCATTTTCTAATTTTTGGAGCAGTGACCTTGACTTTGACCCACCCCATATGCAATATCATGCAATGTCCCGCTATACAGTATCAATAATGGAGTTTCATTAAAATAATTTTAGTAACAGTGACCTTGACCCCACCCACCCAAAATGCAATCCACTCTGAAGTATTACTTAAGCGTATCTATGTATGAAGATTCGTTACCAAGGTAACAATATAGTAATTCCAATCCTTATGTAATTTAATGTAAAAGCGATAACTTTAACCAAAAATAAATGCAACATTTTGCACATAGGGACCCTCATAACCATACCTTTTCTTAAAGAGCATTCTAAGCTGAATTGATTTAAGCAATAAAAAGAGTATGTCATGTTTTATGTAAGAAAGAACTCGACACTAAACAAAGTTGACTGTTTTATCACCATCTTTTTAGCGGCTACTTTCTAGTTGAATGTAGCCCGCCTCAGCGCATGTGTCATACTGTAGTCTCCATTCTTAAAACATATCAGTGATTTATTTGTGCATACCAATGCTTACCCTACCAACATCTCCAAAAAAGAATATCAAAACAAGTGTCTAAACCTAAAAACATGTCTTTGAGTTAAACTTGTTGATTTATTTAGAGAGTACAGCCCTACATCACTTATTTATTTAGTGTATTGTGACCTTATCAAGTTTGAGAGTGGAAATAAAAAGTTGATGCTGCACCCCACCCGCATTGAACGTAAAATTTCTAAGTGTAAAAAGGCCCATACTTTTGACAAATTTCCAACTAGAGTTAACAAATAACTAAAGCAATCCTATTTCTTAGTTTGACTGATGCACTGTGCTCATCTCACTTATCATGTCAAGTACTGAACTCCAAATTAAGCGTTTTCCCTTACTTCAAACAATTAAGGATATTACACTTAACAAGTCTTCTACGAAAAAAGGAAATCACAATATATTTAACAAGGCATTGCCAACTTAACAATGCAACAGCATGTTCATAGAGTGCAGTGATTACAAATATAACAAAAGGATATTGCTACATTGTGGCTCAGCCTCATTGTGTCCGATATCACAGACAGTGCAGGACAGAAACTGAAACAGATTAAAACATACCGGGTAATATACTACGCATACGTGTAATTTAAACATTATATACTACACATATTATGTCATTTAAACAAAACATACTGAACAGACACATGCTTTAAACATGATATACCACACAGATATGTGATTTAAACAAGAAATTCTACACAGGCAGGTGATTTAAAAAGATACACCACACAGACACATGATATAAACAAGATCTACCACACAAGCACATGATATACCATAAAGAGACATGATTTAAACAAGATATACCACACAAGCACATGATATACCATAAAGAGACATGATTTAAACAAGATATACCACACAAACACATGAGATACCATAAAGAGACATGATTTAAACAAGATATACCACAAAGATAGGTAATTTAAACATTGTATACTGCCCAGACACATGATTTATACAAAATGGCTAGGATACACATTCTCAAAGGAAAGGTACCATTTATGACTGCCCACCAAGCAATTCATGGTCATGTGAGTGAGGTAAACTTGCAAGTGGCCATCTGAGTTGAAAACTAAGTTGGCAGTTAAATGTTCCTTAAATAAAAGTAATGGACAACTACTTGATATTAAAGAACAAGGTTTACTTACAAGTCATCAGCAGTGACTGCCAGACCAATAAACAGGAACAGCCACCACAGTATCTGCAGGGGACAAACGATGTTCTGTACAACAACAGGTTGCACAAACGATGTTCTGTACAACAACAGGTTGCACAAACGATGTTCTGTACAACAACAGGTTGCACAAACGATGTTCTGTACAACAACAGGTTGCACAAACGATGTTCTGTACAACAACAGGTTGCACAAACGATGTTCTGTACAACAACAGGTTACACATTAATCACAATCATGATGCAATATGAAATCAGATACACATTTCAATATAATCATCTAATCGGCCCACTGGTCAGTGTCAGTGATCAATTTAATTGTTCAAGTGGTCCCCAAGCATGGCTCACTGATTAATTGTAATCACATAAGTGGTGAACAAACATCACCTAAAACCCCAAGCATGGCTCACTGATTAATTGTAATCACATAAGTGGTCAAGAAACATCACATAAAACCCCAAGCATGGCTCACTGATTAATTGTAATCACATAAGTGGTCAACAAACATCACATTAAACCCCAAGCATGGCTCACTGATTAATTGTAATCACATAAGTGGTCAAAAAACATCACATAAAACCCCAAGCATGGCTCACTGATCAATTGTAATCACACAAGTGGTCAACAAACATCACATAAAACCCAAGCATGGCTTAATGATTAATTGTAATCACATAAGTGGTCAACAAACATCCAATAAAACCCAAGCATGGCTTACTAATTAATTGTAATCACATAAGTGGTCAACAAACATCACACAAAACCCCAAGCATGGCTCACTGATTAATTGTAATCACATAATTGGTCAACACACATGGTATACTGATCAATTATATCTTGAAAAATATAAGCACAAGTCCCTCATACATGTAAATTATGTGTTTTACAACCAATGCACTTACATGACATACTCAGAATGATATTTATGGACTATAACATTATAATATGCACTATTCTCCCCATGCTTGAGTTGGAATGAAGAACCTTTTCACATAAGCAGTAATAACACGGTCTGTAATCACTGGTGCCACTTTTTTTGGAAGTTGATTGGAAAAATTGCCAATTATACTTCCGAGGTGGCGCTAATGACAGGAAGTAGTAGGAAAAAGTAATCAGTGATAGAAGGTGAGTTGGTTTTATATGTTTTATGACAATTTTAGACACTGTTTTTTAAAATCGGACAATGTAGTGTGCTTCAGAAACAATTTTACCTTCCAGCAATGTAGAGAAATATGTAGCTAATTTATGAGTTTTAACGTGTTAAGACATAATGTACACACAATTAGAGCATTAATGGCATAAAATAATTCCTTTCGAAATGTATTATGTCCTGCGTTATCAAAAATGTTTGTTTGTGGTTGATTAATCATATTATTTTGCATGTTCACATAAGAGGTGGAGCCAAAGCAATGGAGGAGGAGCTCAGGACAAGAGGTGGAGCCAATGCACGCTATAATCCTTTTTTTGATTCCAGCACGTATACCTTCTTTTTTATCCATAAAATACTCCCATTTGTAAAGAAGAAATGAATATGCAATACTGACAAAATATACAAGATAATCCAACGGGTTGTTACCATGAACTTTCTACTAACAAGTTATATACATGTAATATATTCGGTATAACGCAGCAAGCAGTTGTGACAAAATTTCCTAATATGAGCTACAAATGTCTCCATAGCAATGTCGGGACGGGCGGAAGCTAATATACAGACAGGCGGATTGGAGTGTCAAATATTGTACACCACGATGTCAAGCAAATCGATATTAAACCAAATGAGCATATTATTATTAGTTTGTTCCTGTTTTTATTTTGTCATTATATTTGTTTTAACACAGAAGATGTACATTATTTATCAGTAGAAAACACGCGTCTTTTAGATTAAGTATGCGCTATGGTACCCATCGACGACGAGCCAGGAAAATATGCAAATCAGAAAGTAGTGTCCTAGCTGTTACAGTGGAAACCTTTTTATAAATTGTCATTTTAATTTACTCTTGCTACACATAATAAAAACAATACTTATATATAACTATTAGATTTTGTAATATATTTAACACAACGTTTGGAAAATGAGACAACTCTTTGTAGGAATGGTGTTTATAAGGTTCAAACGAGTTCGATTTCTATTCATTTACAAATTCTAAAAGAGTCGTTCACCTTACTTGAATTTACAGACATGCAGAATTTGATTAACTATATGCATGTACTACAATAGATACTGCTTAAGTGATAGTTGTGACAATTTAAGTGGTCAATATAATTATCATGCTTATAGTCACGAAACGTAGAATGAAACGTTAATTAAAATATGTCAATTCTTCAAACTGTATAATATGCATTGGCTCCTCCTCCTGTTCTGGGCGCCACCTCCATTGCTTTGGCTCCACCTCTTACGTGAAAATGCAAAATAATATGTGTAATCAACCTCAAACCATCATTTTTTATAACGCAGCACATAATGCATTTCAAAAGGAATTATTTTATGCCATTAATGCTCTAATTGTGTTTAAATTATGTCTCAACATGTTCAAATTCATTAATTAGCTGGTTCAATTTCCACCATGTCACGACTTATAAAAGTCCTCACGTTTTGAAATGAGTTGTGACTTCATATTTCTCTACATTGTTGGAAGGTAAAATTGTTTCCGAATCGCACTACATTGTCCGATTTTTTAAAACAGAGTCTAAAATTGTCATAAAACATATAAAACCAACTCACCTTCTATCACTGATTACTTTTTCCTACTACTTCCTGTCATTAGAGCCACCTCGGAACTCTAATTGGCTCTTTTTCCAATGCATCTCCAAAAAGAGGTGGCGCCAGTGATTACAGACTGTGAATAAACACCACTACTAAACGTGGTGATTTCAAATTCTGTACACTGGTTAAAGTACTGTAAAACACCCCTGTATAATACACAAGTTTTTACCCTATTCGGCTAAGAAAAATTGGTGCACTTTTTTATAATTACATTTCACGGGTTGAGCGTGAGACTGTTGTATCTGCATAACGCCGGGCCGGCTAGCTCAGTTTGTAGAGCGCTGGACTACAAATCCGAGGATCACGGATTCGATTCCCAGCCAGGCCACATAGCTTGTGTGGGATTGGTCATGAAATTATTTTTATGGCCATTCTCCCCCTACCTCTGATTTAAGTAGGGCAGTTGTCAGTTACTGGCATACGTATGTGCACTTAGTACTGGTAAACCAGCTTACCCAGGAAAAGTGTGAGTAGGTTAACTGACCGCCGTTATATGACTGAAATACTGTTGAATATGGCGAAAAAATCCAAACAAACAAACAAACAAGTATCTGATTAACATTCTATATCAGATACATTCGTTTCACGGTTTATCCTCGATTTTAAACAATCAATATATTAATAGCTGTGGATAAACAGCACACTCGACTTTTCTTGTACTTGTCTGAGTTACTGGCAATTTTTCTAAAACAAACTGTTTGGATAGTAGGGACCAATTAAAGAAAGTTAATTTTGTTCTCGAGTTACTGAGTGGAAAGCATTTTTCTAATTTTCGAAACAGTGAACTTGACCTCCACCCCCACCCCATATGCAATCTCATGCAATGTCTCGCTAGACGGTATCTCTAAATGGAGTTTTTCTTTAAAATATTTTAAATTTTATCTCGACTTATTGAGCAGAAACTGTTTTTGTATTTAAAGTAACAGTGACCTGACATTAACCACACCCACCCCAAATGCAATCCCAAGTGAAGAATTGCTTAAGGATATGTATAAAGATTCATTCTTGAGTTAGCGAGTGGAAATCAAAAGTTGATGCCGCCACCCCACCCACACTGAATTAAAATGGCCCATTATTTTGACAAATTTCAAACTAGAGTTACCAAAGTTGGCCTATGGGTTCATTTTAATATAGGTAATAATCCTTTGAGCAATTCCTGAGAAAGTAGCTTACCTAAAACCTTAAACCTATCCAAATTGCTTTAAATGTAGAATTTCTTTGAGTAAGAAGGCTCATAATTTTGACAAATTTCTAAATAGTTACCAAACTTGGCCTACAGGTTCATTTTAATATGGGGACTAACTTTTTTTAAGTTTGAATGAAATCCCTCAAGCCATTTTTTAGGAAAAACTTAAGCCTTGCCCGGATGGGAGAAGAATAGCTTGCCTTTTCTTCGAAAAGTCAAGTTAAAAAAACATAATTAGTTAATAAAGTTGAGTATAATAAAGTTACACATCGCTCATACTTTATTTTCAATATTATTCCTGCATTTAACACAAACATATCCGTAAAGAACACAAGGCATTAATAATGACACCTATTAAAACTATGAAGTGTAACAGTGTGACATCATCCAATAGCTGCGTATGAAGTACTGCAAGTTGTTAGCAAAACCCATAGCAAAATCATCGTTTTGAATTCAACAGTCTTCGATGTGAGGCTTAACGGGGCATCCCTACAAAGCCTTACAGTTTGCATGTGGAAGGCGTTAACAAGCACTTACATTCCTACTTCTTTGTTTCATTCGGGTCTATATTTTTCGGAAAGACCTGCAAGAACAATGCAATTCTCATGCGTGGGTCTATCTTTTTGCACATGGTCGGGTCTTTCCGAAGTAATATCAGACCCGTCCACGTGCAAACAGACAGACCCGTGCACGAGAATTGTATTGTTCACAGAAAGACATGTACATAAGAAGCATATGGGTCACTAAAGTGTACATTCATGATGTAGTTCTAAAAATACATACATGTGCATGTAAACATTCATTTTTTGCACTTTCTGCATATTTCTGTAGCTGCACGTACAAAATACAAAATATATAATTACATATTATTATATGTCAATGCAAAAAATAATTTCATTATGAAAATAATAACTTGTAACAGATGGTGTATATTTTAATTCGACGACACAATATATTATTTTCTAAAAAAATAAATGTAACGTATATCACTTTTTAATGCTCTATATTTATTAAATCTTAGAAAAAAAAACATACACTAAAATATACCAAGCATTAAAGCCATGCAGTGTCTTATTTACTGATGCCTTTTTAAATAATTGTTTTGTTTTTTTAATGTACTAAATATGTATATACATACTGAGTATACATTCTACCTCGAATATAAAAATCCAAAAAATACACAACAGTTTCAGCGTTAATTGCGAATTTATAAAGAAATGTCTTTCTGTTTATGGACACTGGTGGAGTTTTTTTATCCATGCATGATTTAATAAGGCATTATGTTCGATTTAGAGCTGCTTATCGGCTAATAAACAACCATTTAGATTTCCGATGTGAAGGAATTAACCACAAGTACCGTAAGTTCTCGTGTACAAGCCACACTTTTTTTAGCCAAAATTTGTAGCATTTTTTTGGTGTGTCTTATTCGCGGATATAAGCAAAACCTCCGAGTTTTTCTATCATAAATATCATCTGTGGGGTTTTGGGCGCCATTCTGAATAGACGCTCAATCGACATCACTAAGACGCTTATATAAGCAAGTATTCGTACCCGACATGTTTCACACTGTTTTATATTGGGATCATTTAAAAATATATTATTATATAATATATATTCTTATTTTGTGTGTTTTATATTCTTAATTCTTATTTTTACGAAATATATATGCAATAAAACATAATACGTAAGAAATAAGAACCAGGGTTAAATGAACCGTAGTGTAAACACCACCTGACAAACTACTTCACACCTTTTATACTGCTCTGCAAACAATAAGGATGGTGTCATTGATGATACTTGCAAAACTGACTGTGTTTGTCAAACAGACAATTAGCTCTTATGGTGTAATTCAGTGTTTACGAAAACATTTTGGACTACGCTGGACAATTTGTCTGACGTATTTCTATGCTACGCAGGACATTTTTCAGCCACGCAGGACATTTATTAAAATACAAGAATATTGCAAAAATAATAACAAAAACCTTCCTTTTCAAACCTATTTAATATTTCAAGGTTCTAATATAACATATAACGCCTGGTCAACGCACATAATCACAAACCAACATACTTTAAACCTAACATTGTACCGTAGCCTGTACTAATTACAGGAGTGTTTGTACCTGTGAAATAGAGAGTAATCTCTGTATTGAAAAAACAACAACAATAGAAAAATTATCTAAATAATGATTCAATTTTGAGCATTTAATGTAAAAAAGTTTTCAGAAAAAATGTCTTTGCCATAGTAAGTTTTAGACCAGGAAGAGTATTCTACACACAATCTTGCGATTTTTTTAGATTGCAAATAAAAAGCAAAATTGTCTGAATATCGATAAACAAATTTTTAATGCAGTCTGACTCATGCCATAATTGCCATTTAAATTTTTGAAACCTGAAATACTTAATAGTGGCACGTAACCTTCCATGTCAAATGTTGTTTTCACTAAAGTATTTTCCAATAAAATATTTGTCATTAGTCATTAGAACCATTATAAAACATAACAGATACAAATATTCAGTTCAATTTTCATACCAAATTCATCGATTTCTTACCTGGTTTAGAATAATACGCGACATTTTCTGACTAGGACGCTGCCATTTTGACAGGGGGACAAATTGTTATGTATAAGATTTAAGTGTAATATGAAATCCGCCATTTTCATTTAAATTACATCATTAATGAGAATTTTATTCCATTTAATATTTAAGAGAATATTGACTTATTCTAATTTTCGTTTATTTCGTTTTATGTGAGGCTACTCCCTCAAATAAATCGAATCGGTCACAGAATCAAACGGGCTTTACGATTTTCAGTTTGTCTTATGACGTCAATTTCCGTATCAATTGTACAATGAAGCATAGCGGAATATACCGACTAGTTACGATTACATGACAAACAGTACGGTGCGAGATTAGACTTGTCGATCGCCGCTCATGCGCATAAGACATTTAAGATTAAAATTAAAGTGTCATAAAATTCCTGATTATCAGAAAACACGAGAAAATAAAATAAAAACGGATTATTAAACGTTTGGAATTTATTCTGGAAGGCTTCAAATTACGCCGGACAAATCTGTCCGCCGTAGATTCAAGAAACGGCGGACAATTTTAAAATGCACCGGCAATGTCCGACGTATTTCGTAAACACTGTAATTAAACGTGTTGACACTTGAGACTTCTCAGCACCTCTCGATACAGCGAAAACAATCTAGTGTAATGTATCCACATTGCGATTTTTATGACAAAAATATTTTCAGTGTCAACAAACAATGGATGCAAAATTTCAAATCGCCGATTTTTTTTCCCAACAAATTAGGATCTGAATTTTGAGGTGTGTCTTATACGCGTGGGCATCTTATGCACGAGAATTTACGGTACGTTAGCGTCAGCATGACAAATTTTTGTTTTTTTACAGATTAACAACGATAATGCAAAACATATTTCGATTCTATGAACGGAGAACAAATTTTGCCATTATAGTGTGATATATATTTTACAGTCTTAAAACAATGTTTTGAGTTATTTATTAGAAATCTAACAAACAATTTTATTTTTTTTAACGTGTGCGTGTTATGTTATAGATTTCATACTGATCTTAAGGAGAAAAATAACCTGCTAACATGGTAGAAAGAACCATCTGATGGACACCTTCTGCATGTAATTCAACTATGTGGCATTTGTGTCGCCTTCCGGTATGTAAGTCAGATATTGACCTCGTAGTCGGCCTTTCTTTGTATAAAAGACCTGTCCCAGGGAATGAAAAACCTCGAGCCCTCTGCACTCTCGGTTTTCACATGCTGCCCGTGAACAGGCCTTTCCTTCGCAGAAAGACCTCCTACTCGGTCAATATCGTATACATAATTTACATGAATCATGCAAGGGCTGTTGATACAGTGCATACGTGTGTTCAATTGGACATGTCAAAGGTGTCAACAAAGTTATATGGCTTTCGATAAATTAGAGATTATATTTATGTCAGCGATTTTTTTCCTTCTTTATAAAGTACCGGTAAACGGCACTTTCCCAATCAAGCAAAAATGCTAAAATTCCCAATTGGCGTCAGAAAAAATTCCAAAACGAAGAAAAGTTGCGGCCGTTTTGTCCCAAAATCGAACTATCGGCGAGTGAACAAATGAAATAAATTAGTTGTGTGCAACCTAGAGCTTGATTAATTCGGGTTTAATAAAACAGCGCATTCAGTCAATTGGGTCGTTTGCGATGTAATCATAGACCATAGACATAAGAAAGAATTGAGGCCTTTACTAAGTCAAGGTCGATCTGTTTATAAACCGGAAGTTGTGAAATTGAAAACGAAAGTAAAAAAAAACAGGTGCCCGAAATTGCGACCGAGATATAATATTTAACTAAATAATTTGTTTTTTTTGCATGATTTTAGATATGTAAATCAATTGATGGAAAAAGACAAACATATTTTCATTATGTATCAGTAAGTTTATTGTTATTTATTTACAAAATTAACTTGCATTTTGTTATTTGATAATTGACAACTTTGAGTCGTTTGACATGTTTGACAAGTAAATTACTTGACAAGTTACTGTATCATTTTATGAAATGATGATGGCGATTTTCGTGTTCTGAATATTGCATTATAAACTAGATCTTTATTTAAAATACTTACTTGATTTAATTTATACACATGTAAATGCATCTCTGCTGGTGGTGTGCATTTTTTATCATTTGCAATTGTTGGAAGCATGAATACATTAAAACAGTTTTAAAAGGACTGTCCTGTTTATTTGAGAAGTTGAGGTGACAAAAAATCAAGGGTAATAGTCAATATAAAAACTTCTAGACAGGTTTCAGCTGTAGGGCTCCTCAGTATGTCAGTTGACCAGAAAAAATACACCAAATGCTATGTTCAAGTAGCAATAAGTTGAAAAACAACTTTAAGTTTGTTTGTTCTTTATTAGATTTTGTTCTTTATACCAACTTTAGTACAAAATGGTCATTTTGGCAAGCCTGTAAATGATTATTATAATGGGTATGTGTAATTAAGTACCAAGTAATTAACAAGACACAAGATTCCCAATTTGAAGATTTCACGACGCGAATTTTCCCAGTTTCAGGATTTTACGCGCTAATTTTTCCCAATTGGACCGGTACTGGTACTTTTCCCAATTGGGCAAAAAAAATCGCTGTATGTAGAGCTGGATCCAGACATGACTGTCCCCTGAGGGCATGAGCCATCAAGGATGGGGGTCCTATTCATTAGTTTGTTCGTCCGTTGGTCTTTCCGTACGTTTGTTCGTTCGTCCATGCATTCATCCATCCATTCAGTAATTCATTTACTCACTCATTCATTCATTTTTTTACTCTGTCATTCATTTACTCGTTCATGAATTTACTCACTTGTTCATTCATTTACTTACTCTTTCATTCATTCACCCACTCATGAATCAATCAAGTTATCTATCCAGAATCAATCCAAATCCACCCATCCATCTGTTCATCCATCATCCCGTACATTCGTTCGTTCATTCATTAATTCATCCTTCGTTTGTCCATTGGTCCTCCGTACGTTCGTTCGTTAGTCCATTCATTCATCCATCAATTCATTTATTCATTCATTCATTTTCTAACCAATTCATTCATTTACTCATTCATTCATTTACTCACTCATTAATCCATCAATTCATTTGCTTGCTCATTCATTCATTCACCCACTCATGAATCTATCCATTCATCCATTCATCCAGAAACAACCCAAATCCATCCATCCATCTGTGCATTCATGCATCCATGCATCCAGCCTTTGTTGTTTATTTTTCTTAAGACCCTTGGCCCCTGTCTCTTCCTTAGAACTGATAAAACTCATATGGAACAGTTGTCAGCTGCCTGGCTATCATTCTCGATTTTCTTCCAGGGTGACCAAGTTTAGTTTCCCGACCAGCTCATTTTAGTTAAATTGGTGGTGGACTTCCATCGTTCACTATACCCCCACCCGTCCTCATCACCAGACCACACACAAATTCAAAAGCAGTTAAAAGCTGGAAACTGAAGTTATGATCGGACAAAGCGAAACCTGTCAGACAGTCTGACAAAAAATGAGGGTGTCTGACAAAATTTATCACACACCTTATGCATATTTAATGCTAGTTAAGACTTTTGTTAAAGAGATAAAGGAATTATTATGCACCAATTAACTGTATGGGCGTTGGGTCAGGTGGGGGGTTGGGAAGCCATTGTCCCCTGTGCCCTCCCAGTAAATCCGTTCCTGTTTTTCGGTGACAAAATACATGCATATGTTATATTCATTTTGGAATTATAACGAAAAGAGTGTTACTCTGAAAAATGCTATTAAACTCAACATAATTCACCCAGGATTAATTTGTGTTTTCCTTCTTTATACATGTTGTTTAACTGGGAAGCAATATTCAAACCAATTTACAGAGAAATCATTGAGTGACTGGTAATATTTTATTTTTGTTGTTTCACTACAAAGCAACGTGGTACCTACATGTATAACTGCCAGGTCCAGGAAAAATTATACATTGATATAATGTTATTGTTTTTTATTTATACAATGTACACATCTAAAAACCAAAAAACAAAATAAAAACATATAACTATCCAGTTTATTTAATATTTACAAATATACCAGCAATAACAATATTAACTTTTTTGACGTATTGTATATTAGACAAAATCTTAAATTCAAGATATTCGCATTTATCCATATATCAATACTGACTTTTAAATACATAAAGTTTGTGCTATGAAATGATGTCTGAATTTCTATAAAACATGATTCTTACCAGTATTGTTACTGCCAGTGGTAGCAGTTTTTGGTTGAAATCACAGTAGATGATCAAGGTGTAGTCAATGAAACCTTCGTCAATGTGACAGTCGTCGGTGCGGTTCACAAAACTGCACCGGTCAGCCATTGGTTTCTTGTGAACTTCACTGCACTGCAAGGGTAACTTAGAATGACTTGGTAGGAATAATGCAACAGATATTGGTACAGAACATTGGTAGGAGTAATGCAACAGATATTGGTATAGAACATTGGTAGGAGTAATGCAACAGATATTGGTACAGTACATTGGTAGGAGTAATTCAACAGATATTGGTACAGTACATTGGTAGGAGTAATGCAACAGATATTGGTACAGTACATTGGTAGGAGTAATTCAACATATATTGGTACAGCATATTGGTAGGAGTAATGCAACAGATATTGGTATAGAATATTGGTAGGAGTAATGCAACATATATTGGTACAGAACATTGGTAGGAGTAATGCAACATATATTGGTACAGAACACTGGTCGGAATAATGCAACAGATATTGGTATAGAACATTGGTAGGAGTAATGCAACATATATTGGTATAGAACATTGGTAGGAGTAATGCAACATATATTGGTACAGAACATTGGTAGGAGTAATGCAACAGATATTGGTATAGAACATTGGTAGGAGTAATGCAACATATATTGGTACAGTACATTGGTAGGAGTAATGCAACAGATATTGGTATAAAACATTGGTAGGAGTAATGCAACAGATATTGGTATAGAACATTGGTAGGAGTAATGCAACAGATATTGGTATAGAACATTGGTAGGAATAATGCAACAGATATTGGTACAGAACATTGGTAGGAGTAATGCAACAGATATTGGTACAGTACATTGGTAGGAGTAATGCAACAGATATTGGTACAGTACATTGGTAGGAGTAATGCAACAGATATTGGTACAGAACATTGGTAGGAGTAATTCAACATATATTGGTACAGCATATTGGTAGGAGTAATGCAACAGATATTGGTATAGAACATTGGTAGGAGTAATGCAACATATATTGGTACAGTACATTGGTAGGAGTAATGCAACATATATTGGTACAGCATATTGGTAGCAATAATGCAACAGATATTGGTATAGAACATTGGTAGGAGTAATGCAACAGATATTGGAACAGAACATTGGTTGGAGTAATGCAACAGATATTGGTACAGGACATTGGTAGCAATAATGCAACAGATATTGGTATAGAACATTGGTAGGAGTAATGCAACAGATATTGGTACAGTACATTGGTAGCAATAATGCAACAGATATTGGTACATAACAATGGTAGGAGTAATGCAACAGATATTGGTAAGCACATTGGTAGCAATAATGCAACAGATATTGGTACAACACATTGGTAGGAGTAATTCAACAGATATTGGTATAGAACATTGGTACGAGTAATTCAACATATATTGGTACAGTACATTGGTAGGAGTAATGCAACAGATATTGGTACAGAACATTGGTAGGAGTAATTCAACAGATATTGGTACAGTACATTGGTAGGAGTAATACAACAGATATTGGTATAGAACATTGGTAGGAGTAATTCAACAGATACTGGTACAGTGCATTGGTAGGAGTAATGCAACAGATATTGGTATAGAACATTGGTAGGAGTAATGCAACAGATATTGGTACAGAACATTGGTAGGAGTAATGCAACAGATATTGGTACAGGACATTGGTAGCAATAATGCAACAGATATTGGTATAAAACATTGGTAGGAGTAATGCAACAGATATTGGTACAGTACATTGGTAGCAATAATGCAACAGATATTGGTACAGAACATTGGTAGGAGTAATGCAACAGATATTGGTACCGGACATTGGTAGCAATAATGCAACAGATATTGGTATAGAACATTGGTAGGTGTAACGCAACAGATATTGGTACAGTACATTGGTAGCAATAATGCAACAGATATTGGTACAGCACATTGGTAGGAGTAATGCAACAGATATTGGTACAGTACATTGGTAGGAGTAATGCAACAGACATTGGTACAGTACATTGGTAGGAGTAATGCAACAGATATTGGTACAGTACATTGGTAGGAGTAATGCAACAGATATTGGTACAGTACATTGGTAGGAGTAATGCAACAAATATTGGTACAGTACATTGGTAGGAGTAATGCAACAGATATTGGTACAGAACATTGGTAGGAGTAATTCAACAGATATTGGTATAGTACATTGGAAGGAGTAATTCAACAGATATTGGTACAGTACATTGGTAGGAGTAATGCAACAGATATTGGTACAGATCATTGGTAGGAGTAATGCAACAGATATCGGTACAGTACATTGGTAGCAATAATGCAACAGATATTGGTATAGAACATTGGTAGGAGTAATGCAACAGATATTGGTACAGTACATTGGTAGGAGTAATTCAACAGATATTGGTACAGTACATTGGTAGGAGTAATTCAACAGATATTGGTACAGCACATTGGTAGGAGCAATTCAACAGATATTGGTACAGTACATTGGTAGGAGTAATTCAACAGATATTGGTACATTACATTGGTAGGAGTAATTCAACAGATATTGGTACAGTACATTGGTAGGAGTAATTCAACAGATATTGGTACAGTACATTGGTAGGAGTAATTAAACAGATATTGGTACAGTACATTGGTAGGAGTAATTCAACAGATATTGGTACAGTACATTGGTAGGAGTAATTCAACAGATATTGGTACAGTACATTGGAAGGAGTAATTCAACAGATATTGGTACAGCTCATTTGTAGGAGTAATGCAACAGATATCGGTATAGAACTTTGGTAGGAGTAATGCAACAGATATTGGTACAGTACATTGGTAGCAATAATGCAACAGATATTGGTACAGAACATTGGTAAGAGTAATTCAACAGATATTGGTATAGAACATTGGTAGGAGTAATGCAACATATATTGGTACAGTACATTGGTAGGAGTAATGCAACAGATATTGGTACAGTACATTGGTAGGAGTAATTCAACAGATATTGGTACAGTACATTGGTAGGAGTAATTCAACAGATATTGGTACAGTACATTGGTAGGAGTAATTCAACAGATATTGGTCTAGAACATTGGTAGGAGTAATTCAACAGATATTGGTACAGTACATTGGTAGGAGTAATGCAACAGATATTGGTACAGAACATTGGTAGGAGTAATGCAACAGATATTGGTATAGAACATTGGTAGGAGTAATTCAACAGATATTGGTACAGCACATTGGTAGAAATAATGCAACAGATATTGGCACAGTACATTGGTAGGAGTAATTCAACAGATATTGGTATAGTACATTGGTAAGAGTAATGCAACAGATATTGGTCCAGTACATTGGTAGAAATAATGCAACAGATATTGGTACAGTACATTGGTAGGAGTAATTCAACAGATATTGGTACAGTACATTGGTAGGAGTAATGCAACAGATATTGGTACAGAACACTGGTAGGAGTAATTCAACAGATATTGGTACAGCACATTGGTAGGAGTAATGCAACAGATATTGGTACAGAACATTGGTAGGAGTAATGCAACAGATATTGGTATAGAACATTGGTAGGAGTAATGCAACAGATATTGGTACAGAACATTGGTAGGAGTAATTCAACAGATATTGGTACAGTACATTGGTAGGAGTAATGCAACAAATATTGGTACAGAACATTGGTAGGAGTAATGCAACAGATATCGGTACAGTACATTGGTAGCAATAATGCAACAGATATTAATATAGAACATTGGTAGGAGTAATGCAACAGATATTGGTACAGTACATTGGTAGGAGTAATTCAACAGATATTGGTACAGTACATTGGTAGGAGTAATTCAACAGATATTGGTACAGTACATTGGTAGGAGCAATTCAACAGATATTGGTACAGTACATTGGTAGGAGTAATTCAATAGATATTGGTACAGTACATTGGTAGGAGTAATTCAACAGATATTGGTACAGAACATTGGTAGGAGTAATGCAACAGATATCGGTACATTACATTGGTAGCAATAATGCAACAGATATTGGTATAGAACATTGGTAGGAGTAATTCAACAGATATTGGTACAGTACATTGGTAGGAGTAATTCAACAGATATTGGTACAGTACATTGGTAGGAGTAATTCAACAGATATTGGTACAGTACATTGGTAGGAGTAATTCAACAGATATTGGTCCAGTACATTGGTAGGAGTAATTCAACAGATATTGGTATAGTACATTGGTAGGAGTAATTCAACAGATATTGGTACAGCACATTGGTAGGAGTAATGCAACAGATATCGGTATAGAACATTGGTAGGAGTAATGCAACAGATATTGGTCCAGTACATTGGTAGCAATAATGCAACAGATATTGGTACAGAACATTGGTAGGAGTAATTCAACAGATATTGGTACAGCACATTGGTAAGAGTAATTCAACAGATATTGGTACAGAACATTGGTAGGAGTAATGCAACATATATTGGTACAGTACATTGGTAGGAGTAATGCAACAGATAATGGTACAGTACATTGGTAGGAGTAATTCAACAGATATTGGTACAGTACATTGGTAGGAGTAATTCAACAGATATTGGTACAGTACATTGTTAGGAGTAATTCAACAGAAATTGGTATAGAACATTGGTAGGAGTAATTCAACAGATATTGGTACAGTACATTGGTAGGAGTAATGCAACAGATATTGGTACAGTGCATTGGTAGAAATAATGCAACAGATATTGGTACAGAACATTGGTAGGAGTAATTCAACAGATATTGGTACAGTACATTGGTAGGAGTAATGCAACAGATATTGGTACAGAACATTGGTAGGAGTAATTCAACAGATATTGGTACAGTACATTGGTAGGAGTAATGCAACAGATATTGGTACAGAACATTGGTAGGAGTAATGCAACAGATATTGGTATAGAACATTGGTAGGAGTAATGCAACAGATATTGGTACAGAACATTGGTAGGAGTAATTCAACAGATATTGGTACAGTACATTGGTAGGAGTAATTCAACAGATATTGGTACAGTACATTGGTAGGAGTAATGCAAAAGATATTGGTACAGAACATTGGTAGGAGTAATGCAACAGATATTGGTACAGGACATTGGTAGCAATAATGCAACTGATATTGGTATAGAACATTGGTAGGAGTAATGCAACAGATATTGGTACAGTACATTGGTAGGAGTAATGCAACAGATATTGGTACAGTACATTGGTAGGAGTAATTCAACAGATATTGGTACAGTACATTAGAGGGGAGTAATTCAACAGATATTGATACAGTACATTGGTAGGAGTAATTCAACAGATATTGGTACAGAACATTGGTAGGAGTAATGCAACAGATATCGGTACAGTACATTGGTAGCAATAATGCAACAGATATCGGTATAGAACAATCGGTAGGAGTAACGCAACAGTTATTGGTACAGTACTTGGTAGCAATAATGCAACAGATATTGGTACAGCACATTGGTAGGAGTAATGCAACAGATATTGGTACAGCACATTGGTAGGAGTAATGCAACAGATATTGGTACAGAACATTGGTAGCAATAATGCAACATATATTGGTACAACACATTGGTAGTAGTAATGCAACAGATATTGGTACAGAACATTGGTTGCAATAATGCAACAGATATTGGTACAGAACATTGGTAGGAGTAATGCAACAGATATTGGTACAGAACATTCGAAGTCTTAATGCAACAGATATTGGAACAGAACATTCGATGTCTTAATGCAACAGATATTGGTACAGCACACTGGATTTCTTCATGCAACAGATATTGGTACAGCACACTGGAAGTCTTAATGCAACAGATATTGGTAAAGCACACTGGAAGTCTTAATGCAACAGATATTGGTAAAGCTCACTGAAGTCTTAATGCAACAGATATTGGTACAGCACACTGGAAGTCTTAATGCAACAGATATTGGTAAAGCTCACTGAAGTCTTAATGCAACAGATATTGGTATAGCACACTGGAAGTCTTAATGCAACAGATATTGGTAAAGCTCACTGGAAGTCTTAATGCAACAGATATTGGTACAGCACTCTGGAAGTCTTAATGCAACAGATACTGGTAAAGCACACTGGAAGTCTTAATGAAACAGATATTGGTACAGCACACTGGAATTCTTAATGCAACAGATATTGGTAAAGCACACTGGAAGTCTTAATGCAACAGATATTGGTCCAGAACACTGAAAGTCTTAATGCAACAGATATTGGTACAGAACACTGGTATGCATAACGAGACATATTGGTACAACAATCAAACTGATATGATTATGCAAGTGTTTTGATACATAGTATATAGTAAAAGTACCTTTATCATTATAATTCATCTGCTTGGCGCAAAAAGTACAGTAACTGATATTTCTTAATTTTTGTTAAAGTAAAATTGATTTTTTACCAATATATATTTATAATACATTACAATAAACCCATTAAAATGCAGTTGTCATTATGTACAGTTACATTAGTGTACACAAATATTTGAATATAATTTAAAATATGCAAAAACTCTAGTAATTACAGGTGGAATACAATCCTATTTAACATTCAAACAGGTTATAAGAAATGGTATACAGGTTTCAGATTTACACAAAAGTGAATTTGCTAAACAAGAGGGCCATGAGGCCCTAGGTTGCTCACCTAAGGTACTTAATTGGTTTTGAGCAAGTTTCATTAAGATTCTGCTAAGAATGAGACCTCTGTGTTCACAAGCTTTTTCTTCAATTTGGCCTAGTGACCTAGTTTTTGACCCCATGTGACCCGGTTTCGAACTTGTCCTAGATATCATTGGGACAAATGTTCTGAGCAAGTTTCATGATTATTGGGCTATAAATGTGTCCTGAGTGTTCACAAGCTTCTTCTTCAATTTGCCCTGCTGACTAGTTTTTGGCCAGATGTGACCTAGTTTCGAACTCATCTGAGATATCATTGGAACAAATGTTCTGAGCAAGTTTCAAGAATATCGGGCAAACAATGTGACTTCCAGAGTGTTTGCAAGCTTTTTCTTCAATTTGCACGAGTGACCTAGTTTTTGACCCCATATGACCCAGTTTCGAACTCGTCTGAGATATCAATGGGACAAATGTTCTGATGAAGTTTCATGTTGATTAGGCAAAAAATGAGTGTTAACAAGCTTTATAAAGTTTTCAATAAAGCCATTTAAGGAAAATTGCCCCGCCCCCTGGTGTCCATGTTTTTCAAAGGGGGCAATCATTTTTGAACTTGGTTGAGATATTGTAACAACAAATGCTTTGAAGAAATTTCAAGAAGATTGGGCAAAAAATGTGACTTCTAGAGTGTTAACAAGCTTTGTCTTCAATTTGACCTAGTGACGTAGTTTTTGACCCCACATGACCCAGTTTTTAACTCGGCCGAGATATCATTGGGACAAAATTTAATGTTCTGAGCAAGTTTCATGGGCAATAAATGTGGACTCTAGAGTGTTAACAAGCTTTTTCTTCAATTTGACTTAGTGACCTAGTTTTTGAACAAGCATGACCCAGTTTCGAACTCGGCCGAGATATCATTGGGACAAATGTACTGAGCATGTTTCATGAAGACTGGGCAATAAATGTGGCCTCAAGAGTGTTAACTAGGTAAATGTTGACCACGAACGACGCACGACGGACGACGGACAAAAGGCAATCACAGAAAATGTGAGTTACATGGCTTTTTTCGCCAAGGTGATTATTGCTTGCAATAACCATTTTAGTTTAATTCCTTATTTCTATTATTTATAATACCATTCCTGGGTTTCCCGCAGGATTTCTTGAAGGCATGTTGGCATTCCCTTGTGACAAAAATCGACTCGAAACCCTTAGGCCCCCACCCCAGCCGCTCAGTTTGATCCCCCACCTCCTCGAAATCGGCCGCATTGCCCGACCCCAGCTTCAACGCTTGAACAACCTCCCCAAAATCGGCCGCATCGCGTGACCCCACCTTTCCGAAATCGGTTGCGACGTTAGAAATCCTAGCCGCGATCAAATCGGCAGTATCGCTTTGACTACCGCCCTTTATCACTTAAAACTACCTAGCCTTTTGCTCGACCAGCACCTCTCTTTGCATTATCTTTAATTTGGGAATTCTTACCTTAATAAAACTAAAACTATTATCAATATTTCTCCCACTAAAATCGCAATGGCCGCGGTTTCCTAAATTGAATAAAAACGTGTTGACTAACTCCTTTGGAGGCAGTGAACAACAAAACGCTAGGCTGCATTTTTTATGGAATTTATTTGCAATCATACATGGAATTCAGATTTGTTGAAAAGCCTAGCTGTTTTTTCCGCCTTTAAATTTAGTCATGACAGCTAGTTTATTTTTCAAAAACTGTTGATTTTTAATTCCTTGATTGTTTTCAGTTGCGAAAGAAATCAATCGTTAATATCAGTTATACTACACGCGGACATTAAAAGCCGAAAAATCACGTTTTTTTAAATACTGGAATATGCGGTTCCTAATCGACATAAAATACGGTTATGTATCTCCATGTAAAAAGCATGTTTTTTTACAAAAGCGCGCAAAAATTATGTTGCCATGCACAAGGTTACGGATGCCTAATGAAAAACGTGTGTGTACTGGTCACGTGCTTAATTGCAGTGTTTATGTGAACAAAATTATTGCACTATTGCTTCCTATTGCACTATAAATTATATTACTTGATATAAATGCGCTTTACTAAGACGTGTGCATTAAATAAATAGCATCATAATATAATACACAATAAGATATTTGATAAAAACAAATTATAAAAAAGTTTAAAAGAATTAAAACCCCAAACGGGTATCGAACTCACGACTTAGGAGCCATACGAAGAAATGATAGTAGAAAGCGCTTTAACCAACTGCGCTATCATGCTTGTTAAGGAGTCATGTGTAAACTATGGTTATACAGAATGCTCACAATTCTGACGTCAAAAAAATGTAAACAGGAAAAGGGCCAAACAAACACAACCCATATTATAAATTCTTTCTTATCTCAGAATGCATACACTCTTTTTATATTACATATATCCTGTTTTAACCGTTATTATATGCCAGTATTAATATCTACATTTCAGATTTTAAAAAGAAATTGATCCCTTGAGACCCTTTTCGATGACATAGTCCCTTTAACAATGAATTAATAAGCATCATACAAATAAACCTGCTTCTTGTCACTCACTGGGACTTTTCATTATTCATGCCAGAATTATTATTAAGTAATTAAATCATTAAATAATTTTAAGTGTTAAAACTCAAACAGTTAGATGGATTACTTGAATATTCATAGTGTAACATGCCGCGGGTAATTAGGTAAATGAAAATAATCTATTCTATGTGTATATATTTATATCTATTTAAAAGCTTAAAGTATACTTTGCTTAATACTATTATGATAATGATTGTCTATCACTATCAGACAACTATATCAACACCATTATCTATGCATTAAATTTTTCTCTGGCTACTTTGCCGTTAAACAATGTTTCAATCCTACTAATTAAGTGCTTCACCTCTAATAAGTTGCCAATTTTCATTGGTAGGGAACATAAAACTGTTGCTTTTTCTGTTCCACAGAATGCAATGCTATGTGAAAATTAATCAGCAGACAAACCTTACCGTACCAAAGTGAAGATATATCACTGTTTCAGTTGCGACCTAAACTGCTCGTGAGTCAATTCGCCACTGGCCTTTTTCAACTATGTCCCACTCTTTTATACTGACAGTGTGTCATTGTCTTATTGAGGGTCTGATTGAAGGCGTGTTTCCATAATCTAGCATCCAAGTGATTCCTTTGTTGATATAGTTATTTCGCTGCAACAGAACTTTCATTCAAATTACCAATACTAAAATAACTGAGATCTATACTTAATTTTACATATTTGACAATATAACTTCTTTACCATTAAATTATTGTCCAAGAAGCCACATACTATTATTTTTATCTGTTTTTATATCATTTATATATCACTATAACTATGAAACATTTTTGAAGATGCATGGAGTTTCATCTTTGTTTTTAAGAGCCTACTAAGGCTACGTTTCAATGAGCCCGTATAGATAGCATATGCATCCATAAAATTTCGATTTGAAAGCCCTGTTCCAAACAAGGTATTGAGTTTTGTGTTTCTCTTTGAATCTGGCTTTCAAAAGTTTGGCATACTCATGTTTAATTATGACTGCAGTGTCGAAATCCAACAAATTCCCTACCATTGATGACCATTTCCAACAAATTCCGTAAAGACAGCATTTATTCAAATTCAGTACACTGGTATTCCTTTCAGTCTATGAGCATTTAACCTAATCCAACAGATTGCCTACTATTTTGAATATATTTAACATATATCTATTTTTTCAGTGTTTTTTGTTTCTAGTCAATTTGGGGCTGAAATAATGCCCCATTCACAAAGCAAAAAAGTGTTACTTTATATATAGGGCTAAATTCTTTGGAACGTCTTATCGGAAAGGACCTTTTATGTATTGGAAACCTGAAAGTTTAAATGTTCATCAATTCCTATTATTTGCAACAATAAAGTTATCCACGGATGTAGTTAACATAGACAACACCTAAACTGGTAAAAATATGCCAAAATTTACCTAGGAAATGCATAAATTCCGATTTAAACCTGCGTATTCATCTACTACATTTATGTATGTACAGACCGCCATTATTTTGCCTAATGTACACCGTCAACTTTATTAATAGAATCAACTGACCAATCGAAATGACACAATGCCCTGAGTTAGCAGATTTATTGATATAATTGAACACACTGATACACAGCGTATCAGGTGTGTAGATTTAAATTGTTCATGCAACCAAAAATGAAAGTGTCATTAAAAAGATATTTATGGAACATTAATAAGAAATGGTTTATCTGCCAAGGTATGTACCTTTCACTATAACTATCTAATTTTGGGGCGTGAATGTTGCGATCAAAATCCTGTCGGAACAATACAGACATAGAAGGAACGCTTTCCACCACAGAAATGGTCCTTCCCCGGTTATGCGCTGCAGTGAATATTGCCCATATAAAACGTAGCTCAATATTCGCCCAGCGCTAACAAGTTATGCTAGGTTTTGTCTAGACTGGTTATGATGTTGATGTCAAAAGGCAAAATAGTATGTACAAATTCAAATAAATTGGTTACAACATTGTGTAATTTATAACTTCACACATAATAGGTTGAAATGTTATTTTCACCAAAAAATTTAACTGCGCTAATTGTCACAATTGCATAGCATACATGTTGCCTTTCATTTTGCTTAATGGCATCCATATGTTGTCTGGATGCGCATAAAATCACTTAGAGAGCAATTCTATATGGACGCACTATACAGACACCGACATGCAGACAGGTAGATATGGAACAGGTCCAACAATTTTAATGTGTTCAATTTTTATATGGATACAGATATATTGATACGGATACCTATATACTGATGCGGACTCATAGAAATACAGCCTAACTGTTGCAATATTTGTCTACAGTTATACAGAACATATAGTGTTGAGATAAGGGAATACCTGATATATGCAGTGAGACTCCAACCTAAGGCACAAGATCAAAGCCCTGTCAGAAAAATGTATTAACTGGCAGAACAGTATTCTTCTGATATTTGTCACACATTTCTGGGCATTCACACCTGTCTTTTAACACCTTAACTTGTGGTTGAAATGTCTTGACCATAAAGTCTTGGTAGCATTACTTGTAAGGCTCTGGTTGCAAATATTGAGCTACTTAATTTGAGCAATAATATTTTGTCTACTTTTACAGCCAAATTAGCCCTTTAAGTATAAATAGCCCCCGAACACATATTGTTTATCCATCTCTTACAATGGAGGCACATGCAGTTGTACAACTTCTCAATGATTATCTTAAGCTAGGAACCCTACAAATATACGAGTTCAGTACAAAACATCTGCAACACTTACATCATCGTTTTCAGGGTCATCTGTTAGTGTCAATTCCGAGTTGCCTTCCGAAAAAAGGTCCCTCCCTTGTCCAGCATCCTGCTTTGATATATTAACAAGCCATTTCAGACCCCTGCTAGCATATTGTGTAGATACATATTCCCTGTGCACACCATTCTCTAACCGTGTCAGTGACAACTTGGTGTGTGCTTCCTTGCCCGTTCCAATCAGTTCCCACCCACTTTCGCTTTCAGTTTTGACAATTCCATAGTGAGCTGCCTTTGATTTAAAAAACCAAAGTATTGCAACAATGGCAGCTAATATTACCAGTTTAGTAAAGTTTCTAATAATTAAATCCATAACTGCCCAACAGACTAACATTTGTTATCATATTAAGATGATAACACACTTTGGTATCTGATTAATTTGTTGTCAATATCCGTATCGTTCGGAATCAGTCGGATATCTTCCGGTATGACTGAATAGCGAAAAGGGCCCCTTTCTGCGCAAGGGCTTTCTGTGTTCGGAAAGGGCCTCGTCTATTAAAATATTAACATTTTAAAACTATTACCACTATTATAATAGTTCAGTAGTAAAAATATGTACATACTACAATTTTCATCAAATTCCATCAAGTAATAATGACTTTATGAAGGATTTTACAGGTCAAACGATAGAAACTCACGGAAAAGGCCGAACACTAAAGAAACGAAAGTCGGTAATTTTCGTAAGAAACGGAAATTTTAAGGGCCCCTTTCCGCGGAAAGGGCGTTCAGTGTACTGAAAGGGCCTTGTATGTTTATTGTTAACTTTTATGAATTAATACTCAAGAGATTCTGTAGAAAATTGACATACGTTGATAAGACAGATGCGTTTATCAACTGATACCATAGAATTATGGGTCTTGATCGTTCAAACATATTTGTTTTCAGGTATCCGGATTTAAGAACTGTCGGATTTAGGTACTTCACCAGTATTGTTATTGATCAGATTGTCACACTGCGAATAATTTGCAAAATTTCTGAGACACACAATAGATTCTAGATTCTTTTGTTTTCAAATATATTTGTTTAACATTTTCTACATTCAACTTATGTATTTTAGGAATGTAATATCTCACTGATAAAATTCCTTAATAAAATTTCATAGGATTTTAATATGTAAACTACTAAGGTTATGCTGATAGTTAGTCCATAATCGTGAAAAAATGTACAGTAATAGAAATAGCATGCCCTTTTTATCATGTTAAGGAAAAAAACATTGACTTGGACAACGTGCTATTTCAACACGCCATTAGTTATCATGTCAATAAGTGACACATCTATATCAGTTAAACCGTGCGTTGCATAGCAACTTGTCTGGTGCAATGTAATCGTTTTTATCCTGCTACTTACCCAAACAGTGACCTAATAAAGCGGTGACCGTATAAACTTGTTGATATCCGGCAGTTGATCACGTGACTGATATACCGTCAATAGGTATTCCTACGCGCCGGATAACAACATTGTCGAGAGTGACACAGCATAAAGTCTACTTACCAGAGTTTTTCATCGAAACAAAATTTGTGTTGTCTAGTTTAACAGAAATGCTACAGTTTGGTGTTTTTTTTCCCAATAATAGATTTTTTTAAAACTTTGTCTGCAAGGAATACATACAAATACTATGTGAAAAATGAAATAAAAACATATGGTTACCAGTCTTGTTTTGATCTTATTTGCAACTTTATAACGTGCACTTTTGCATAAAAACTGCTATATTTTCGAGTGTCTCAAGACTACCTTTAATCCCCAATAAAAGATGAAAAGGACAAAATTAAGGTTTGATGTAAGCTTATATTAATCAATATACATTTAATGAAAGCAAACATTACCAAAAAATGCATTATAGAACGTAAATGCTGAAAAAATCACGTTTTATGTATTCAGTGTGACCGACAAAGCCGAAGAAATTCGTACTGTATCAACCACAATTTTGGAAATATATAAAGTTCTACATAATAGAATTCTGCCAAACTACTTGAATGTATTCAGTGATTCAGATTGGAGATCAGTTTTATGGGACGGCTGTCCTAAATTGTGAAATTTTAATAGGCAAGTTTGTCCTAAAACTTTAAAAACCTTAGGCCCACTTTTTAACTGATATTTTAAATACATTAAAAGTTAAAAAACGAAATCTGTTAACCATTTAGTTAACACTTCACCACAGATAAATCATTCTCATTTGTTCTCGAGAACAATTTAAAATACTGTTTATTCATAATTTGATAAATCATTTAATGTTATGTGCGAGTTGCACTAACTTATTGTTAAGGCAGTACCTACCAACAGATACATGATTGAACTGTCAATAGGCAACAAGTATTAATATCACAATATAATGGTGAACAAAAGTAAAGAGGCATTTTTGGTTATTCAATATACGGTAAGCATTATTGTATTTTTCATAAATTTCTATACAAGTAATAATTTCAAAATGCTTGAACTAAAACTGTTTATTTTTAATAATGTATTGGTGAACACTTCTAGTAGCATAGTAACTGACAATGTCTAGGAAAACATTTTCCTGTTTGCATTTCTTCTCCAGGTTTCCAATGCTCGTTGATATGGGAAATCATTGTAGTGAGAGGAATTTGTTCTAATCCGGGAGAGCATGTCTTGGGTTTCTGGTGTGAGCCTGTTTCTGGAAGGTATGAGGGTCTGGTTTTGTACAGAAAACCCCCTTTCACATCCTGCAGTGTTAACTGGGCAGGTGATAGCCAAGCAGGCCAATTTGATCATGTTGGGAAATTCTTCCCTATGGAACTGTGCGATGAGTTTCCACAGATTGAAGATTGAGCCACAGGGATACATCTGGGCTTTCACTACTGATTTGAGATCCTTCCATTCCCTTTTCGTAGCCTCCGTGTCAACTAAAGGAGGACTTCTCTTCACCATTTCTTGGTTGTCCTCCTTCCATGTGTGGGTTTTCTCCTGTCCAAAGTGGTTGAGGATCACCTCAAGCTGTGTGTTGCCCCACTGGGCAAGGTCCTCAGTAGATAGCAGGCCAACAGGTCTCATGGACAGAATTCCAAACGAAGACAACAGATCAGTGTCAGGAAACCTGAAAAGAAATAAAAAATTTGATTATTTTTTTATATATGAATGCAACTGTTCACTTCCTAATAGATTATTTATCAATATTATAAGAATCAGCTTTGAGGACATGAACATTTCAAGTAAAATCATATCTGTGCATTACTCAATTTATTAACTGTTGATTTTAATAAAAACATCACAACTGGACAAACATGTATATTAAAAAAGCACCAAACCAACTCACTTGTGAGCATGAACAATTAAATAAGAAGCATATTACAAGAAAAACAAGCGTGTTATAATTATTTTAGGGGCATGGGCAAAACTGTAATTTGTACTTTGTCAATGAATTAACCTTGTCTCGATATTCTGAATGAGGGCATTAATGAACTTCTCCTTTACTGATGAAATTTCTGTTGCAGAGCATCCAGTAATGTGGTGGTCCTTGAACCTGTCCCCAGTTATTTCATCTTGGAGACTTTTCTGATGATCACCATCCGTGACCAGTAGATTCTTCAAATCTTTAATTACCGTATCGATCTTCAACTAAATTATAAAAAACAACAACAATGATTTGTACAATAGATTGGTCATCAGAACCTTTGCAATATGAGTATTGTAACATATTTTATCTTGCAATAAACATCAAGTTTGATCATTATAAGTGTTTGTTATTTATTATAATTCTTTATGCTTGTTATGTGCTTTGATGTAAACCATTGGGAAATTTCATTTGAAATGACACAGTGTGTTCAATTTGAATGATTTCTAAGATATTTAATTAAATTATAGAGACTATCATTTTTTTTTTTCTAAGAACAAACCTTCACCGATGCCACATCTGTGATCTCCTTTTGAAAGAATAGGTTCAGCTGTGTCACGATGGGAATGACATCCATCAGCATATACGTCAGGGATATGAATTTCAGTGTTCCAATCTGTGACAAAAGTTTTAATAATAATAACATATAAAATCAATTTGTATTCATAGCCGTTTTCAATGTTGTAACAGAATATTTAAATAAAAATGGTCAATTAACAAGTAAATTCTTCATTAAGGAATGACTCCAATGAACTATCCAAAAATAAAAAGAAAATAAAAAGAAAAATTATAATATTAGAATGCAAAATTAATGTCATGATTACATACCAGAGACAAATAAAATACAGATAACTATGAAAATGGTCGTGCACAACAACTTTATGAATAGTGAACTTACTTCAAAACGCACAACTTGGCAAGTAACAGTACACCGTCAAGGGGGGCTAAAACCAACAACAAGAAAAATGAACTTCTGGAACACAAAAGTCTGAACAGAAAATATATGCACATGCAAGAACACAAACTTAAAAATTGTTATGGCATATCATTCAATAAACTTACCTTCTTTTTCAATCCTTGGGCTTTGGCATCAGTATGTTCGGCTTCAGCAAGGTAGGTGAGAAGTGGATCCAAGCACCTTTCAAACCAATATTTTTAATAAAATTATTATATGCTATACATTATGGTCACTTAAAATTACACTGTGAACATAAAAGAAACATAATGAGTTAATCTCTTAATTCATGCAACATGTTATCTGTTTAAAATGGCTAATTTAACAAACAATACAATTGACAATAACTGAACAAATAATTTGTAAACAATGTCAAAATTGAAGACAAAAGCAGAAAATGGAAAAGCAGAAAGTTATTTTTCATACTTGTAATTGAAAAAAAGCATGGATTACCTGTGAACAGTTTCCAGTGCCAGGAAGAATGACATCCATCGGACTGAGTGGACTTCCTTGAATTTCAGCTGTGGAGAGTCCAAGACCTTTTTGATGTCTTTCAGGCGTGCCACTCTGGATGTGGAATATTTGAAGTAATAAAAGATGCTTGTGATGACTTCTTGGAAGTTCTTCATGGCAGGAATTCCCTCTGCCGCTTGGCTGGTGCACAAAGCTAGGCGGTGGGCGATACAATGAACATTGACAAGATGGGGATTTTGTCTCAGCATCATACCTGTTGTACCCTTGTTTCGGCCTGTATAATGTTATTGTATTAAATTAAAACATGAATAATTATCATCATTACATACATAATTATTGGATATTTCAGTAGACTGTAGATACTTGGATTCTAATGATCATTCGAGTTAAATTGACATTTCCAGGATTAAAATTAATTATTCTGGGCTCAGAAAGGAATTTTGTTTGTGCATGTCTGTAAAATAATTTGCCAATTGCATTTATGTTTGTGTTCAAGATAAAAGCTTTGCCAATAACACAATCATGATGATAAAACTATATTTTGCTAGTGATTTTAAAGTAAAGATTAAAAATGGGAAACAAAAGCATTAAAATAATTAATAATGTCAAGGTACACTTTCCCGATTATGTATCAATCAGTTTATGGTAATTTATTTACTTCCTGAAATCATAAAGGAAACCCACATTACAATTATTACAGTTTTGTATTCCTGATATATATTTGAGAACCATTTTTCAGATTTTTTCATAATTAATTTACCAGTATACATAACCTGTCATGACAGAAGCTCCGTCAGACCCCAATCCCATGATCTTGTCAGGATCCACACCTCGTTTAGACAGCTCTGTATATATGGCAGCTGCAACAGCCGCACCTGTGCCCTGATCTAGTTGTATATTGGTGATGTAGAATGTAGATGGCTGAAGCGTTGAAGAATTCAGTACCTGACAGTATATGATGAGCTTATGAGTCACTGTCCTGTCTGTAGACTAGTCAACAAGCACAGTGACGTAGGGTGAATCTTTTAATGAATTACAAGTATCGACTCCAATAGTGTCGGATAAAGCTTTCAAAAATTAATATGCAGCATAATCAGATTCATAGGAAATTCCTGGAGAAACAGCCAATGCTGCCAGGGCGTCAACACCAACACTCTTCTGGAAGGTTAAAAAAGACTTGAATTTACTGATAGGTATGTTTTCAATAGCTAGCCAGTATGCAGACTTTAGTGCAATGAGGGCAGCTCCTTCTTCAGCTGTGTAACGCCTTTCCTCCATTGTTTGCCTGTCACGCTGGAGATTAGGTGCTGCAAGAGCTGCTCTATGGTCAGAAGACTTAATGTGATCTGTTAGAGAACTGGTCTTAAAATTCATACAACCTTGTGTAAACACATTGACCTTGTTTAATTCCGTACAGATTGTACAAGTCATTTTTGTCCCATAAAATCTAAGCCATTTATAAATAGACAGCCATTGTGTCTGGAATTTCCTGGGGTATTTTGTTTGATTGCTAGTATCATTTTCTACCACAAGTTTTTCCTTTTCGCCCTCCGGTCTCGAAACGCCCACAGAAAACAAAGTTCGTTGGCCTTCATCAACTTTTCGTTTTTTTGATGCCATGTTGTTCATTCAGAGCGCCTACATGACGTTGATGCATCACAGAGAAGCTTTACATGCAGCATTTTTAAAGCGTGTAATGATCAAGCGCCTGCATGACGTGATACGCATGATTCGTACCCGGCAATGTTCGTCATATACGTTTGTCATATTTTCCGAAAAATCGATCGGCCATTCTGTCCTTTAAATACAATTTTAATCGGCAATTGTGTCTTACTTTTTGAGAAAGAATCGGCATTTCGTGATTTTTATCGGCAAATTGCCGATTGCCGACGCCAATCTGAATCACTGCATTCCATTTCAACTCAGTTGAATCTGATGCAAGAGGGTTATTCTTTGTGGATAGACTTTCTTTGTTCAACCAACAGAGCATATTCATCAAGAAATAACCCTTTATATAAATTGCCGATGAAAAGAAATGAAAAAAAATTATCAAAGGCTACATCTGTAATTTTAACGTAAAACGAAACATTAATTTGATTTACTTCACTTTCAGTTACAATGTCCTCCACCCACAACTATCCGAGTAAATCGTAGAAATTTGAAAAGGGATCAATCTCACCGTCTCCATTCGAGGTAAATATTCCATACACTTTTTATATGAATGCTATTGCATAATATAATCCATCCAAAACACAGAAACACTAAATATTTATTCCGATTTCATGTATTTTAAACTGCAAAACACTCGCGTTCTGGTTTGACTACATTGTGTAAACTTACAACTCAAAATGATTGACGTAGTTGGTGTGACGTAATTTAACTCTTTAAAAACCAATCTGGTTTATAGCAAAAGCAGATATACTACGTCATGTTCGTGTCGTACTGACATCAGCAAATAAGATTTATTAATATTTTACTTTTGCTTTTTGAAAAAGGTGATTAAGAAATAGATAACTATTTTTTCCGGGTAGTACGCATTCATGCAAGCGAGTTATTAGGTCGGGGCCCGTTTATCCGTGCCGTTTATTCGGCCCGAAAACAAAAATAGGGCTCGCTAAAGCTCGCCCTATTTTCATTTTCTAAGCCTCACCGGATAAACTTTCTCCATCCCGGCACCAACCATGTATTCTCTATATCTCTGATCACTGATTGCGACAACAGCTTGTACTGTATCGCATAATTGGTTCCGGAGTTAATCCCTTAAAACAACACTGTATTAGCTTAAAAACACAATAGGTGTCCTAGTTTCCCAATTTATGGCAATTTGAAATTAATGTTAGAAGTACAACTATTTACCTAAAGCATGGAACTTGTACAAGTGGTATCCGGACACATGCCCTCCCGGACATATGCCCTCCCGATTATTTTTAGTCTGGAGGACATATGCCCTCCCGGACATTTGCCACCACGGACACATGCCCTTCCGTTAATAAGCCACCCGGACACTGGCCTTCCTGCTATGTTTAATGTGTGTCATAATTCCTTAAATACGCTTTTACAGTTTGAAAAATATTGCTCAAATTAACACATTTAATCATTAAGAAGTAGTGACATGAATAATGTTCCAAACAAAAGTCTTTGATACATTAATTGATGGTCGGTAACTAATAAGGTCAAACTGCATATATAGAATTATAGGTAGCAAACGCGAATGTCTTAAGATGTGCTACTTAAATAATGTATACAAAGAAATATACCAAGTCAAGAATACGATGGGAATTATATAAGTTGTTGCATAATAATAAAAGTTATTGAAATAAAGAGGATCGTACAAAATGAAGTAGACCTAATTTAGTTGTCATACATTCATTTTTCATGTATCAGGTTGCTTTTATGTATTTCTAAACAAATTGATAAAGACGAACGAATATCTTTATCAAAACTTTTAAATAAAATTAAGTTTTGGCCAGCGCATATTTTAAACATAGTTGGACGGACATGTGTGCGATGAATATTTATCGATGTGGCCATCGTCCCCAGAAGACTGGGGATACAGGAAACACTCTACTCCAGAGGCGGCCTAAGTGATTTAGTGTCGTATGTGAAGCATCTAATGCACTGCACCTCGGTTGAACGTCTCAAGCGAAAGACGAGTTACGAGAGGGCCAGTGTCCGGGTTGTGTATTAACAGGAGGGCATGTGTCCGGGGTGGCAAATGTCTGGAAGGGTATATGTCCGACTGACTAACAATAATCGGGAGGGCATATGTCCGGGGGGGGGGCATGTGTCCGACATTCTGTACAAGTTACCAGTTTTTTTTTTCTGAATATACTGACATTGATCTTTAAATAATTAAATCCTTTGTACATATTATATTACGATTACGATACGATACGTTTATTGCATTCAACATTATACAATGCTTATTGCAAACATAACAAGTGTGCCTGTCAATTGTCATTAAATACGCTGATATTCGAAAAATATTTTGCCAGTTGTATATTTCTTTTTGGATTGCATGTGGCAATAATATCAGCCATTATATGGTTTTAGAAATCTTTTTCACCGTTCTCTATAATTAGGGCATATTAATAAAAAATCAGATTCTATGATATTCATTGTACACGAGGAAAATGTTCCGTCAGTATTTGTATATCTGCTTGTTTCAATCAATAATTGGTGGGCTGTTCGAAATTTAGGTTTGCGGATAACATTGAGATATTTCTCTCGGTTGACTGTATTGGTAAATAGTGAGTAAGATCTTAATTTCGCTGTGTTTGAGATCAGAGTACCAACGTTGACTATATATGTCTAGTATCCGTTTCTGTATTATCTCAAATGTATAATTGTCAATATGTTCTGCTTTGCTAACGTCCAAAAAACCATGTTCATTTAAAATTGATAGTACGTGAGAAGCCCAGTTTGTATTCTTGTATGTTTTATTTGTAAATTCTGATCGTAATACTTCATATACACGTTTTACAATGCTGTTATTGTATAATGAAACTTCATTGTTTCGATATTGTATCATTTATTTTGTATATATCGCTAACTGATCGGCAATGTAAACACTAATTGTCGCTTTTATTAATTTTGCAGTATACAACAACAACAACAACAACCTCTGTGAAATTTGTGATTTAAACTGGATTTATAACACGAAGGTAGTTGATTTGGATATTAAAATGAAGCGTTTGAATTTTACTTATTGTTACCGAAGAAGAATAATAACTCGAAAGGAAATACAAGTAATAATTCGAGTAGAACAAGAAAAACAATTTCACCAATTGAGCCCGCCAAATCGGGCACGGTTTTTCCGCACAATCAAACATGTAAAACAGGTTCGGAATCGCATGTAAACAGTATAAGCGGTGTATATAGTGAACAAGGCGGAACAAAACGTGTGAATAGGTCACAAACAACGTCACATTTCAATTTTGATGGAAATTATGTGCCAAGTGCTAAGTGCATTTTGGAATATGAATTTATAACGGAGCGGCACAATATGGAAACCAGTTTGGAATACAATTTCCACCCTTCAATCAGTTTGGCATGCCACCCCAACAAATCATACCTGCTCAACACCACCAACATGGGCGATAGAGATAATGCAGGACATAAAAAGTATCAAACTGCAAGTATCAACAATTGACAGAGTTGAAGATTGTATGAATAAACTGACCCAAAAAGTAGAAACGTTCGAACAGCAAGTTAAATCCATGGAAATCAGTTCCACGTTCATCTATGATCAATTTGAATCAACAAAAGACAAACTTAAGAAATCAGAAGATCAAATGAAAGCTTTTCATGATAGGTGCAAAGTCCTCGAACACACATTTGATCAACACCAACAAAAATAGACCAAATCGAGAAAACGAATGACACACTTGAATTCCCTAGTTTAAGAGAAAACGTATTACTTCATGGAATTAAAAAATCAACCAACCAATAAAATTGTGAAGAGCTTGTCCAAACGCTCATCAGAGATGTGCTACACATCGAGAAAGACATACCTCTGGACAGAGTACACGGGATAGGGAAAGGAACGCCCAGAAAAATACGCCCGATTGTGGCAAAGTTGCATTAGTATTCCGACCGTGAACTCGTGCGCAAAATAGCATTAGAAAAAAACCAAGATCTAAGGGCACTTAACCAGAACGTTGGGATCCAGCAAACAAAGGCGACTCTCAACAGCCGGCGAAGCAAGCAACATCTCGTAGACAGGAAACGAGCAGCCGGAAGGACGACGAAATGGGCCGGATCAAAACTGCTAGTCAAGGGGACCGACGGACTCTTTCGCTAGATCCACATTTAGGACAATGAGGAGTTAAAATTGTTATCGCGGAATGTAAACGGACTTGTACGAAAATTAAATGACACCGACTGTCTGGAATATATTAATAAATATGATATTATTATTTTAAGTGAAACATGGACTAATAAGAAGACCAAACAGATTCTACAAATACAGAATTTTGAAAGTATTCATATTTATGGACACAAATCTTATGGTATTAAAAAAGGTCGACAAGCTGGAGGTATTTCTGTTTATTATAAAAATGAACATCGCACAGATTAGAAATAGAAAGAGGTCGATACAATTATATTGTCCGAGAAAATAGAAAATGTAAATTTTGTAGTCTCACCTTTATAGAAAATGAATTTCATTTTTTGCTTTTTTTGTATTTCGTATTTTGGAAATATATATACACTTACAACTCCTGTCTATATCGATTTTCTTTTCAATAAGTTTTTACATAAAGCACAATGTATTTAACAGGCAAAGTAACATATATCCTAATTTCATACTCTACTTATACATCTGTTAATTTTACAAATGCTTATTAATAGTAGTTGTTTTTTTCTGAATTTCAGTTATATATTAATTAATTTTAAACTCCGGACATTGTCTAATTGTTTCCATGTGTCTTTTTTTTTACATATTGCGTAACATTTCGTAGATATATTTGTCAAAAAGCAATGTTTATATGCTTGTATGCTAATAAAATTTGTTGTTGTTGTTGTTGCAAAGTAAAGAACACCACCTTTATTTAAGAGAAACCCTAATTACCATCCGCTTGTCCCAAACCTTGATATTTTTTTTAATTTAAAATCATATAGCTAGATGGGCTTCTATATAAGGGATAGTGGCGGAACAAGTATGAAATTTTTTTATTTTTTTTTAACAATTGTTGATTTGTTGATCTACAATGTTTTGATTTATTACCAGATGATTATGTTGCAGATATTTTACCGAGAGTTTGTCAAGATTAAATTGTTAATGAGAATGGTAATTGCTTACTCGAGTTTGTAAGATGACTGGTTTAAAATTGTTAAAAAAAACATTTCCGTAGGTTTGAAAACGTGTTAACTGTTCTAATATGTCCTTTCAAATTCTTGCGAAAATTACCGAGTAGCCATTTCCGTACTTTTCGATCATTTCATTAAGTTCGATCCTGTTAAAACATCTACAATTTCATTATTTCTTGATGATATTGGAAAATAACATTTTTAATACAACTTAATAATACGTTTTATATTAAAACATGTGAAGCCCTTCTGAATTATACCCTTTCCGTTTTTTAAAACATCTTTCTGAAGTGTACGGTCTTTTCCGTAACTTTATAAAATTGGACCTGTAAAAATATTCACAAAATCAATATTTTCTTTGTGAAATTGGATGAAATTTTGAGTCAATATGTAAAAAAAATGGTTATAAGTTACATTTAAAAATATTAAAAAATAAATCATATAAGGCCCTTTCCGTACACTGAACGTTTCTTACGAAAATTACCGACTGGCCCTTTTCCTTACAGTTCGGCCCTTACCGTGACTTTCTATCGTTGGACCTGTAAAATCCTTCATAAAGTCATTATTACTCGATGGAATTGGATGAAAATTGTAGTATGCGCATATTTTTACTAGTTAACTAACATAATACTGGTAATAGTTTTAAAAATGTTAACAATAAAACATACGAGGCCCTTTCCGAACACAGAAAGCCCTTTCCTCGGAAAGGGACCCTTTCCGCTATTCAGTCATACCCGATATCTTCGTTAGAATACCAAACAACCATGGACTTGGTCGTGCATAGATACATGACGCCAATTTCTACATAACGTTTCGTTGTTTTCTTAAGTCCTTACAGATATGCCCGGTGTTTTGAGAAACTAAGGTATCAATACTTTATCTATCTGGTACCGGTTATTTGATTTAGTAACTTATAAATCAAAATCCGTTTGGGACAGACCTTTCTGTACAATCGTTGTTTACACCAGTGACTGTCTTTTCGGATAAGTATATTTCGGATTTATTAATTTACAGTAATTGCAAACAGTGGATTATATTCGACGATGTTTTGTTATTGTTAAGTAGACCTGTATCTGCATAGAAAGAGACCAATGTTGGCTTTGACATGACGGGAAGTGCGCAATTAAATTAATAGTGTATCAAGTTTTTTAATGAATTCACACTGTCTGCATACACTGATGAATCACTGAGGTCTAAAACATTACTGTGTTCACAAAGAAAGAGTGTTTGCAGATATCTGTTTTTAGCTCCACTGGCCAAAGGCCAGCGAGCTTATGCCATGGTGATTCGTCCGTCTTGCGTGTGTGGGTCCCTGCCTGTGTAAACTTTTTTTTAAACGACATCTTCTCTGAAACCATTGGGCAGACTTTGATGAAACTTAACAGAAATGTTCCTTGGATGGTCCTCTACCAAAGTTGCTCAAATGGTTCAAAAGGGTTCTGCTCCGTTGAAAAACGTGGCCACCAGAGTGCGTGGCCATTTTACTTTATACAGCTATATTGAAAAATTATTTCACAGAAATGTTCCTTGGGTGGTTCTCTACCGAAGTTGCTCAAATGGTTCCGCTTTGTTGAAAAGCATGGCCGCCAGGGGGCGGGGCTATGTTTCATTATACGGCTATATTGAAAACTTTGAAAATCTTCTTGTCAGAAACCACTAGTTGGATTTCAAAATATTTTCAATGAAATGTTCCTTGGCTGGTTCTATACCAAAGTTTCTCAATTAGTTTGGGTCCGTAAAAAAATGGGGCCATTTTCCCTAATATGGTTATATTTAAAACTTTGAAGATCTTCATGTCAGAAACCACTGGTTGGATTTTAAGATAATTTCACAGAAGAAATGTTCCTTAGGTGGTTCTCTATCAAAATATTTGGGTTTAAGTGTGGTCGTTTTGGTTCTTGCGGTACAAGAGACAATCATCGGCGAATAGTCAAACTTTAGACTTGACTTGGTCTGGGAGCTCATTCAAATGGCAGAAGAAGAGGAGCGGTCCTAGGACCGTACCTTTTGGAACGCCGAGTCCACATGGATTGGGGTTGACTGTTCTTTCTTGACTACTAAGCACATTTCTTGCTGTGTTAAAAAGTTGCTGATTCAGATTAGAAGGTGGCCTTTAATTTTGTATGTTTGTAGTTTATTGAAGATTTTCTTGTGTGGGACTGCATCAAATGTTTTGCTGAAGTCGAGTATGATGGTATCTACTTGGGTGTTGTTATTCAACAAAGAGAGATCGTGGGTAGTGACAAAAACCTGGGATTCGCAGGAATAACCGATTCTGAAGGTGTGGTTTAGAGATGTTAATGCTTTATGTTTTTTTCGAGATGTGACATGATGTGATGGCAAATAATATGTTCCATAAGTTTGGATAAAACGCAGGTAAGTGAGACAAGACGGTAGTTTTCAGGTGAGAGACAGTTGCTCTAATCTCAGTTTAATACAAATTCAAATATAGAACATTTTCATGTTTTCTTGAAGATGTGTATCCAAAAATCTCACATAATTTCACGTTTCAATGAAAACATTTAACATCTCAAATTTTGGGTACATCAAATTATGGTTACACTAGGGATAATTATGGATTATTTATAAGAATGTAATGTAATGTTCCGGTGCTAACTCTTATGAACAGAGATGCTGCAATTTGGTATCAAATTAAAAAAATGTCTATACCCCCCATCTAATTGCCAAAGAATGCTATTAATTAATCTGTCTCATACTTTTGTTAATCAAACTCCTGTCTAGCTTTCTGCTTAAAGACGTTTGCAACAATTTCCTTCAATATTTTTCCAACGACAGATTTTCTTAAAACTTGGCACAAACATGCATCAATGTATCCTAAAACTAAAACAGTCTTAAAAAATAGGGGTCACCGGCCTTTTTTCGGAAATATTGAATTTTGAATATGGTACCTGTCGAAGCCTTTTTTCAGTTTGTGTTACAATGTTGAACAATATAAATCGTTTATATTCAAACAAAGATGGAGATTTTTAAATGCATATTTTGTTTAATGTTTCGTTTGGTAATATACCAAGGCAGTTAAATGATAAAACGCGCTTCATCTACAGTTATCATTCAACAAATGACTTGTAATGGACACTGTATGAGGTTAATTATGCATTAAATATGCCTGTGAAAACATCAGTAATTTATCAAATATACAAATATCTTTTGTTCCAAACGACAGATTTTGTTAAAAGATCCTACAAACAGGCGTCATTGTTTACTGAAACTAAAACAGTCCTTAAAAATAGGGGTCACGGGCCTTGTTCCAGAAATATTGGGTGTTGAATACGGTACCTGTCGAAGCCCCTTTTTCAGTTTGGATTTTTATCAATGTTTTAAGTATATAGGATTTTTTTTTTCAAACAAGCTTATGGTTCTTTTAACTGATGTGTTTGTGCATGCTTTGTTTGGCAATATACATGTTTATGTTGATAATAAAAACGCTTTACCTACATTTACTGCTTAAATAATGAATTTGACTGGACATTTAAGTGTGTCAAATGGGAACTAATAATGCTTTCTGAAACTTCAGTTTTATCAAATGTATATTTTGTTCCAAACGACAGATTTTCTTAAAATTTCGAATAGTCAAACTTTAGACTTGACTTGGTCTGGGAGCTCATTCAAATGGCAGAAGAAGAGGAGCGGTCCTAGGACCGTACCTTTTGGAACGCCGAGTCCACATGGATTGGGGTTGACTGTTCTTTCTTGACTACTAAGCACATTTCTTGCTGTGTTAAAAAGTTGCTGATTCAGATTAGAAGGTGGCCTTTAATTTTGTATGTTTGTAGTTTATTGAAGATTTTCTTGTGTGGGACTGCATCAAATGTTTTGCTGAAGTCGAGTATGATGGTATCTACTTGGGTGTTGTTATTCAACAAAGAGAGATCGTGGGTAGTGACAAAAACCTGGGATTCGCAGGAATAACCGATTCTGAAGGTGTGGTTTAGAGATGTTAATGCTTTATGTTTTTTTCGAGATGTGACATGATGTGATGGCAAATAATATGTTCCATAAGTTTGGATAAAACGCAGGTAAGTGAGACAAGACGGTAGTTTTCAGGTGAGAGACAGTTGCTCTAATCTCAGTTTAATACAAATTCAAATATAGAACATTTTCATGTTTTCTTGAAGATGTGTATCCAAAAATCTCACATAATTTCACGTTTCAATGAAAACATTTAACATCTCAAATTTTGGGTACATCAAATTATGGTTACACTAGGGATAATTATGGATTATTTATAAGAATGTAATGTAATGTTCCGGTGCTAACTCTTATGAACAGAGATGCTGCAATTTGGTATCAAATTAAAAAAATGTCTATACCCCCCATCTAATTGCCAAAGAATGCTATTAATTAATCTGTCTCATACTTTTGTTAATCAAACTCCTGTCTAGCTTTCTGCTTAAAGACGTTTGCAACAATTTCCTTCAATATTTTTCCAACGACAGATTTTCTTAAAACTTGGCACAAACATGCATCAATGTATCCTAAAACTAAAACAGTCTTAAAAAATAGGGGTCACCGGCCTTTTTTCGGAAATATTGAATTTTGAATATGGTACCTGTCGAAGCCTTTTTTCAGTTTGTGTTACAATGTTGAACAATATAAATCGTTTATATTCAAACAAAGATGGAGATTTTTAAATGCATATTTTGTTTAATGTTTCGTTTGGTAATATACCAAGGCAGTTAAATGATAAAACGCGCTTCATCTACAGTTATCATTCAACAAATGACTTGTAATGGACACTGTATGAGGTTAATTATGCATTAAATATGCCTGTGAAAACATCAGTAATTTATCAAATATACAAATATCTTTTGTTCCAAACGACAGATTTTGTTAAAAGATCCTACAAACAGGCGTCATTGTTTACTGAAACTAAAACAGTCCTTAAAAATAGGGGTCACGGGCCTTGTTCCAGAAATATTGGGTGTTGAATACGGTACCTGTCGAAGCCCCTTTTTCAGTTTGGATTTTTATCAATGTTTTAAGTATATAGGATTTTTTTTTTCAAACAAGCTTATGGTTCTTTTAACTGATGTGTTTGTGCATGCTTTGTTTGGCAATATACATGTTTATGTTGATAATAAAAACGCTTTACCTACATTTACTGCTTAAATAATGAATTTGACTGGACATTTAAGTGTGTCAAATGGGAACTAATAATGCTTTCTGAAACTTCAGTTTTATCAAATGTATATTTTGTTCCAAACGACAGATTTTCTTAAAATTTCGAATAGTCAAACTTTAGACTTGACTTGGTCTGGGAGCTCATTCAAATGGCAGAAGAAGAGGAGCGGTCCTAGGACCGTACCTTTTGGAACGCCGAGTCCACATGGATTGGGGTTGACTGTTCTTTCTTGACTACTAAGCACATTTCTTGCTGTGTTAAAAAGTTGCTGATTCAGATTAGAAGGTGGCCTTTAATTTTGTATGTTTGTAGTTTATTGAAGATTTTCTTGTGTGGGACTGCATCAAATGTTTTGCTGAAGTCGAGTATGATGGTATCTACTTGGGTGTTGTTATTCAACAAAGAGAGATCGTGGGTAGTGACAAAAACCTGGGATTCGCAGGAATAACCGATTCTGAAGGTGTGGTTTAGAGATGTTAATGCTTTATGTTTTTTTCGAGATGTGACATGATGTGATGGCAAATAATATGTTCCATAAGTTTGGATAAAACGCAGGTAAGTGAGACAAGACGGTAGTTTTCAGGTGAGAGACAGTTGCTCTAATCTCAGTTTAATACAAATTCAAATATAGAACATTTTCATGTTTTCTTGAAGATGTGTATCCAAAAATCTCACATAATTTCACGTTTCAATGAAAACATTTAACATCTCAAATTTTGGGTACATCAAATTATGGTTACACTAGGGATAATTATGGATTATTTATAAGAATGTAATGTAATGTTCCGGTGCTAACTCTTATGAACAGAGATGCTGCAATTTGGTATCAAATTAAAAAAATGTCTATACCCCCCATCTAATTGCCAAAGAATGCTATTAATTAATCTGTCTCATACTTTTGTTAATCAAACTCCTGTCTAGCTTTCTGCTTAAAGACGTTTGCAACAATTTCCTTCAATATTTTTCCAACGACAGATTTTCTTAAAACTTGGCACAAACATGCATCAATGTATCCTAAAACTAAAACAGTCTTAAAAAATAGGGGTCACCGGCCTTTTTTCGGAAATATTGAATTTTGAATATGGTACCTGTCGAAGCCTTTTTTCAGTTTGTGTTACAATGTTGAACAATATAAATCGTTTATATTCAAACAAAGATGGAGATTTTTAAATGCATATTTTGTTTAATGTTTCGTTTGGTAATATACCAAGGCAGTTAAATGATAAAACGCGCTTCATCTACAGTTATCATTCAACAAATGACTTGTAATGGACACTGTATGAGGTTAATTATGCATTAAATATGCCTGTGAAAACATCAGTAATTTATCAAATATACAAATATCTTTTGTTCCAAACGACAGATTTTGTTAAAAGATCCTACAAACAGGCGTCATTGTTTACTGAAACTAAAACAGTCCTTAAAAATAGGGGTCACGGGCCTTGTTCCAGAAATATTGGGTGTTGAATACGGTACCTGTCGAAGCCCCTTTTTCAGTTTGGATTTTTATCAATGTTTTAAGTATATAGGATTTTTTTTTTCAAACAAGCTTATGGTTCTTTTAACTGATGTGTTTGTGCATGCTTTGTTTGGCAATATACATGTTTATGTTGATAATAAAAACGCTTTACCTACATTTACTGCTTAAATAATGAATTTGACTGGACATTTAAGTGTGTCAAATGGGAACTAATAATGCTTTCTGAAACTTCAGTTTTATCAAATGTATATTTTGTTCCAAACGACAGATTTTCTTAAAATTTCGAATAGTCAAACTTTAGACTTGACTTGGTCTGGGAGCTCATTCAAATGGCAGAAGAAGAGGAGCGGTCCTAGGACCGTACCTTTTGGAACGCCGAGTCCACATGGATTGGGGTTGACTGTTCTTTCTTGACTACTAAGCACATTTCTTGCTGTGTTAAAAAGTTGCTGATTCAGATTAGAAGGTGGCCTTTAATTTTGTATGTTTGTAGTTTATTGAAGATTTTCTTGTGTGGGACTGCATCAAATGTTTTGCTGAAGTCGAGTATGATGGTATCTACTTGGGTGTTGTTATTCAACAAAGAGAGATCGTGGGTAGTGACAAAAACCTGGGATTCGCAGGAATAACCGATTCTGAAGGTGTGGTTTAGAGATGTTAATGCTTTATGTTTTTTTCGAGATGTGACATGATGTGATGGCAAATAATATGTTCCATAAGTTTGGATAAAACGCAGGTAAGTGAGACAAGACGGTAGTTTTCAGGTGAGAGACAGTTGCTCTAATCTCAGTTTAATACAAATTCAAATATAGAACATTTTCATGTTTTCTTGAAGATGTGTATCCAAAAATCTCACATAATTTCACGTTTCAATGAAAACATTTAACATCTCAAATTTTGGGTACATCAAATTATGGTTACACTAGGGATAATTATGGATTATTTATAAGAATGTAATGTAATGTTCCGGTGCTAACTCTTATGAACAGAGATGCTGCAATTTGGTATCAAATTAAAAAAATGTCTATACCCCCCATCTAATTGCCAAAGAATGCTATTAATTAATCTGTCTCATACTTTTGTTAATCAAACTCCTGTCTAGCTTTCTGCTTAAAGACGTTTGCAACAATTTCCTTCAATATTTTTCCAACGACAGATTTTCTTAAAACTTGGCACAAACATGCATCAATGTATCCTAAAACTAAAACAGTCTTAAAAAATAGGGGTCACCGGCCTTTTTTCGGAAATATTGAATTTTGAATATGGTACCTGTCGAAGCCTTTTTTCAGTTTGTGTTACAATGTTGAACAATATAAATCGTTTATATTCAAACAAAGATGGAGATTTTTAAATGCATATTTTGTTTAATGTTTCGTTTGGTAATATACCAAGGCAGTTAAATGATAAAACGCGCTTCATCTACAGTTATCATTCAACAAATGACTTGTAATGGACACTGTATGAGGTTAATTATGCATTAAATATGCCTGTGAAAACATCAGTAATTTATCAAATATACAAATATCTTTTGTTCCAAACGACAGATTTTGTTAAAAGATCCTACAAACAGGCGTCATTGTTTACTGAAACTAAAACAGTCCTTAAAAATAGGGGTCACGGGCCTTGTTCCAGAAATATTGGGTGTTGAATACGGTACCTGTCGAAGCCCCTTTTTCAGTTTGGATTTTTATCAATGTTTTAAGTATATAGGATTTTTTTTTTCAAACAAGCTTATGGTTCTTTTAACTGATGTGTTTGTGCATGCTTTGTTTGGCAATATACATGTTTATGTTGATAATAAAAACGCTTTACCTACATTTACTGCTTAAATAATGAATTTGACTGGACATTTAAGTGTGTCAAATGGGAACTAATAATGCTTTCTGAAACTTCAGTTTTATCAAATGTATATTTTGTTCCAAACGACAGATTTTCTTAAAATTTCGAATAGTCAAACTTTAGACTTGACTTGGTCTGGGAGCTCATTCAAATGGCAGAAGAAGAGGAGCGGTCCTAGGACCGTACCTTTTGGAACGCCGAGTCCACATGGATTGGGGTTGACTGTTCTTTCTTGACTACTAAGCACATTTCTTGCTGTGTTAAAAAGTTGCTGATTCAGATTAGAAGGTGGCCTTTAATTTTGTATGTTTGTAGTTTATTGAAGATTTTCTTGTGTGGGACTGCATCAAATGTTTTGCTGAAGTCGAGTATGATGGTATCTACTTGGGTGTTGTTATTCAACAAAGAGAGATCGTGGGTAGTGACAAAAACCTGGGATTCGCAGGAATAACCGATTCTGAAGGTGTGGTTTAGAGATGTTAATGCTTTATGTTTTTTTCGAGATGTGACATGATGTGATGGCAAATAATATGTTCCATAAGTTTGGATAAAACGCAGGTAAGTGAGACAAGACGGTAGTTTTCAGGTGAGAGACAGTTGCTCTAATCTCAGTTTAATACAAATTCAAATATAGAACATTTTCATGTTTTCTTGAAGATGTGTATCCAAAAATCTCACATAATTTCACGTTTCAATGAAAACATTTAACATCTCAAATTTTGGGTACATCAAATTATGGTTACACTAGGGATAATTATGGATTATTTATAAGAATGTAATGTAATGTTCCGGTGCTAACTCTTATGAACAGAGATGCTGCAATTTGGTATCAAATTAAAAAAATGTCTATACCCCCCATCTAATTGCCAAAGAATGCTATTAATTAATCTGTCTCATACTTTTGTTAATCAAACTCCTGTCTAGCTTTCTGCTTAAAGACGTTTGCAACAATTTCCTTCAATATTTTTCCAACGACAGATTTTCTTAAAACTTGGCACAAACATGCATCAATGTATCCTAAAACTAAAACAGTCTTAAAAAATAGGGGTCACCGGCCTTTTTTCGGAAATATTGAATTTTGAATATGGTACCTGTCGAAGCCTTTTTTCAGTTTGTGTTACAATGTTGAACAATATAAATCGTTTATATTCAAACAAAGATGGAGATTTTTAAATGCATATTTTGTTTAATGTTTCGTTTGGTAATATACCAAGGCAGTTAAATGATAAAACGCGCTTCATCTACAGTTATCATTCAACAAATGACTTGTAATGGACACTGTATGAGGTTAATTATGCATTAAATATGCCTGTGAAAACATCAGTAATTTATCAAATATACAAATATCTTTTGTTCCAAACGACAGATTTTGTTAAAAGATCCTACAAACAGGCGTCATTGTTTACTGAAACTAAAACAGTCCTTAAAAATAGGGGTCACGGGCCTTGTTCCAGAAATATTGGGTGTTGAATACGGTACCTGTCGAAGCCCCTTTTTCAGTTTGGATTTTTATCAATGTTTTAAGTATATAGGATTTTTTTTTTCAAACAAGCTTATGGTTCTTTTAACTGATGTGTTTGTGCATGCTTTGTTTGGCAATATACATGTTTATGTTGATAATAAAAACGCTTTACCTACATTTACTGCTTAAATAATGAATTTGACTGGACATTTAAGTGTGTCAAATGGGAACTAATAATGCTTTCTGAAACTTCAGTTTTATCAAATGTATATTTTGTTCCAAACGACAGATTTTCTTAAAATTTCGCACATACATGCATCAATGTATACTTACACCAAAACATTAATAAAAAGAATGGCTCACTGAATTTGTTTGGTAAATATTGGATTTCATATAGGGTACCTGTGTAGCCTTTTTCCTGTTTCGTTTTAACATACATAAACAATGTATCAATAGAATGGAGATATTTATTGGATCATTTCTGAACAAAATTTGTTTGGAAATACATTGCATAAGTGTGTTTTTGATTATTATATATGCTTTATGAACTTTTACTATTAAAAATATTTATTTTGAATGGATGTTAGAGATGAAATTAGTATATTGTAACCTATATACAATAAAGAAAAAATAAAGCAAAAGGAGAAATTAACCCAATTAATTTCTTTTTGTTGCGAACGTCTTTAATATCACGAAATCAAAGTATCATTGTATTGCAAAACTGCCCTCAACATGCCCCACCACCCCAGCTTTAACCCCTGGTCCTTTATCTGCGGGTATAAATGTCAGTTACATAACAGTATCTTAAGAGAAATATAAACTTTAACCTCAACTTAATATTTTATAAACTTCTTTATATTACAATATTTACTATGATTTATAAAGAAAATACTATATAAGTATGTGAAGTGTGAAACAATATTATTGTAGCATATAAGTATCAGTTATTAGGATTGGCCAAGAAATATTTTCAGAATGTTATTTCACACAATTCTATACGTTTTAGCATTTCACTACTGTATTGGAAAGTCATGTATTGCGATATTTATTATGCCCCACTTCGAAGAAGCATGCGTATATAATTGCTTTGCAAGTGTCAGTCTGTGTGTCTGGTCAATAACTACAGAACTCATAAGACAAGGCTCTGTAAACTTGGTAGGCTGATTGATTATGACAGTAGAGGATCCCTATTGATTTTGGGGTCCTTGGGTCAAAGGTCAATTTCAAACCAACCAAAAGATGATTAAAAAACCCAATAATTGTAAAACCTTGTCAGGGCAATAACTTTGCAACCCTTAGGCCTAGGTTCTTAAAACTTGGTATGTAGGTTGGTTATGCTTAGTAGGGGATCCCTATTGATTTTGGGGTCTCTGGGTCAAAGGTCAAGGTCAAACAAACCAAAGATTATAAAATAAAACTCCTGATATTGAATAACTGTAAATAAAACTTTGTCCAGACAATAACTTCATAATCCTAAAAAACTAGATTCTAAAACTAAACTACAAACCTGGTAGGTAGGTAGAAGATACTTACTATGTCATCCGCTTTGAAGAAGAGGGGATTATTATATTGCTTTGCAAATGTGGGTCCGTCAGTCTGTTTATAGACCAAGCCTTGTCTGGGCATTAACTACAGAACCCTTTGGTCTAGGTTCTTCAAACTTGGTAGCTAGTTATGGCTAGTAGAGGATCCCTATTAAAAAAATTTTAAGGTCAATTTGAGGCCGAAATTCAGACCCATTCCCCTGCTAAAAAAGTTATTATTTTTCCTCTATATTACATTAAAATTCCCGCAGAATGTAAGCTTAATTTTGAAAAAAATGACCAAAATCGGACAAAAACTTACTAGATATAGGCATTTTTGTAAACAATCCCAGCAATTTTTCATCAAGCGAAGTTGGTGCATAATCTAAGTTTTTATCATTTGTAGCAAAACAATTGATTAATGTTTTATAACAAAGTAGAATATAAACATGTAATAATGCTTGTCTGAAAAAAATTCCACTTCTGCCATTAAATGCCCAATCTGAAGGGCCCCGCCACCTTTCCCCCAAAGGTGAAAAAACACTGATTGATTTTGGTGTCCTTCAGACCAAGGTCAAGGTCAAACCGACCAAAAGATTATTAAAAAAACATCCAATAATTGTAAGAGCTTGCCTGGACAATAACTTTGCAACTTGGTTTTTGGTTCATCAAACATGGTGGGTAATTTGGTCATGACATATAGCAGATACCTACTAGTTTTGAGGTATTTGGGTCAAAGGTCGGGGTCAAACTGACTAAAAGATAATTAAAAACACCCAATAATTATAAAACCTTGTCCAGGAAATAACTACACAACTAGACCTATGTTATTATACCCCCACAAATTAAGTTTAGGGGGGTGTATAGGAGTGAGCTTGTCGGTCCGTCGGTCTTTCGGATTTTTGTTTCCGGATGATTAACTCAAAAAAGGCTTGACATATTCAAATAATTTTTGGTAAACATGTATAACATCATAGAATACAGGTCAAGTTCGATGTTGGTTACAAACCACTAAATTTTGACAGAGTTATGGCCCCTTTTCGACTTAAAATTCCCTAAAAACATGGTTTCCGGATGATAACTCAAGAAAGGCTTGACATATTCAAATAATTTTTGGTACACATGTGTAACATCATAGAATATGGGTCAAATTCGATGTTGGTTACAAACCATTAAATTTTGACAGTTATGGCCCCTTTTCAACTTAAAATTCCCTAAGAACATGATTTCCGGACGATAACTCAAGAATGGCTTGACATATTCAAATAATTCTTTACATACATGTGTAGCATCGTAAAATACGGGTCAAGTTCGACTTTGATTACAAACCACTAAATTTTGACAGAATTATGGCCCTATATTTGACTTAAATGCCCTAAAAACATGGTTATCCTGACGATTACTCAACAATGGCTTGACATATTTAAATAATTATTGGTACACATGTGTAGCATCTTAAAATACAGGTCAAATTGGACTTTGGTTACAAACCACTAAATTTTGACACAGTTATGGCCCCTTTTTGACTTAAATTCCCGAAAAACATGGACAATAACTCATGAAAGGCTTCACATATTTAAAATTATTTTGGTACATAGGTGTAACATCATAAAATACGGATCAATTTCAACTTTGGTTACAAACCACTAAATGTTGACAGAGTTATGGTTCCTATTGAAATTAAATTTTTCCAAATACACTGTTGACCATTCACAAATTAAAGCATTCTCTCTCTGTCCATTTCTTTCGAATGGATGCCATAGTTTTGTGACAAGGCCATATTGTGAATTGTGGGGGTATATCCGTCACTCATGTGACAATTCTAGTTTAAACTAGGTAGGTAGATTTGTCATGACTAGTAAAGGATCCCTATTTATTATTGAGTCCTTGGGTCAAAGGTCACGGTCAAACTCAGCGTATTTCCTCACTACTTTGGTAATGGTACCAGTACCGTCAAATTGGGAAAATTAGCGTTGTTTTCCACCAAATTGAGAATTTAATCTCTTTCAGAAAAAAAAAAAAAAATAATGTGAAAAAATAAGTCACAATAAATACACTCTGAAAGAACCTGTTTAATTGATTCTTTCACTGGTACCTGGTACTTACTATTTCCATGAGGTCAAATGAAAGTTAAGACAGAGTCAATCTTTTGGGGGTCCTTTTGGATTTTTTTTAGAGATTTGGGATTTTTAACTTCAAATTGGAAAAATTGTTTGGTAAATTGGATTGGAAATGGTACCTATTGTACAGTACTGAGTTTCCATAGAGAAAAACGCTGAAATTGACCGATAGTTGTAAAACCTTGTAAAGGCAATAACTATGGAACCCTTGGGTCCAGGTTTGTAAAATTTAGTAGCTATGTTGGTTGAGACTACCGGTAGATCCCTATTGATTATTGGGTCAAAGGTCAAGGTCCAACTGATGATGTTACACTGTGTTGTTAATTGTGGTCTGTAATAGAGAAAAACAATTTAGTTTTTGCGGTTAAATATCGCCCAAAGCGGCGGATACGCTTCAGTACAAGACCCTTGCAATATACATGTTAAGCAACAACATTAACAGTATTAATATACATGATGTTCATGGCTCGTTGACTAGATTAAATTAATAACTTATGTTGGACTAGAGACTCAACAAATAGAATTGCAACGGTACACACCATTTGCAGGCATAAATGGCTTTCCATAGTTTTTCTAAATTATTGAAATTTACTTATCTGCATCAAATATCATCATAATTTTAAACAGTTATAATTGTATTAATTGATTTACTCATCAACTTCAGTCAGTTATGTTCCAGTAATACCAAACGTAACACAAAATAATGCTTTTACCAAATATTGAAGAACCATACCTGTTCACACAAAAAAGAATGAATTGTTATGTAAAAGTTCAAAAATGACCCCTTTAACAATAATCTTTCCAATTCCCAGAAGTTTACGATTAATATCATCATTGATGGAGTAACTGACTGTTTACAACAGTATCAATTGACAAAATAACAAAACGTTGCAAATACGTTTCATTGCGAAAATAGATGAACGAAGGGAACACAGGTCATAGCTCCATTAAAAGAAAGTAATAAATCCAAATATAATAATGGATGAAAATACAGTCGTTAGGACTTAAACATAAAACCAATAATACTATTCAGAACATACCTGTAATAGATGAAAACAAACAATTTAGTTTTCGCGGTTTAATATCGCCCAAAGCAGCGGATATGCTTCAGTACAAGACGCATGCGCAGCGGCGTAGTTCCCTGAATAGCGCAAAGAGGATCAATGAGAGCTAAGAGATGAAAAGAGAGAAAAGGTATACCCCTGATTTCCCCGTCACTATGAACAGTTGAAAATAAAATTGTTTCACTTTGCACAGCTTGTTTTAATTTATTGTGATGCCACTTTTTCCTTAATGTATTTAATTGCAACATTTTCCTGAATGTGTTAAATTGCCACATTTCTCTTAATGTATTTAATTGCTTCATTTCCCTTAATGTATTTAATTGCCACATTTCCCTTACTGTATTTAATTGCTCCATTTCCCTTAATGTATTTAATTGCTGCAGTTCCCTAAATGTATTTAATTGTCACATTTCCCTTACTGTATTTAATTGCCATATTTCCCTTAGTGTATTTAATTGCTACCTTTCCATAAGTGTACTTAGTATGCTTAAGACAGATCAAATCAGTGGCTCTGGTGTAATAAAGGTAAAGTGTACAAGATGACAAGATCTTGTCTTTGTGTTGTGCTTGAAATAAGCCTTTATTTTAACATTTAATAATTAAGAAATAGTACAGACCACTGAGGGCCTCCTCGCATTCTAGTGACCGACCAAAAACGTTAAACTGACAGAAGCTGAAGGCTGATGAACGTTCAATGTTTGCGGGCTAACTGGGAGGTCACTATAATGCGAGGAGGCCCTCAGTTGTCTGTGCTATTTATTATATTATACCGCACATTTTCAGTATAGAAGTTTCGTGCTAAAATAATAATATACAAAACCATTATTATACATTTCGCTAAACATTTCTTTATTTCGTGCTAAAAATATACAGCTCTTTTTCAAAGACAAACGACATTCTGACAGCTGAGCTTGCGTTGTGAAATTACAACGGTGAATCTTTCTCTTGAATTCTCTTTTAATTGTAGCAAATGAGTAAATGTCATCAATTTCAAGAATTTTAAGTACACGTCCTTGTTTTTAACCCATTTCCTCAACTTGTTTATTTCGAACAGCGTGCCACTATGACGTCAACGATATTTTCGGTAAACAACTATCATAATTTATGTAGTCGCATATGTTTATGGCGCATGTATGAAACTTTCGTTGATGAAACGGAATTAACGAATAATCTAAAACAACTACATAAATCTCAATACGTAAATTAGGATCGTAGAACATTCTTAAATATTCATGAAACGCCTCCCAGAACTGCAGCTACACACGACTAGGGCTGAGCGGGCACCCACACGAAATAGTGCCTGCTGGCTGCGGTCACCCTATTATTTTGGCTTTGATCACCCTACTATTTTATCGGCCGGCTAAACTGGCATTTTGAAATGAACCTAAATAACGGACCGTTGACTTTTATATACACAAAGAAGAAACATATTTTATATGTAAGGTATAATATTTTATATTGTTTTATGTATTATTTATCATGAGCATCTCAATAGAATATACAACAAATATCCATGCAAAAATATGGTAGTAGCCACAGGTACAAATGTAAGGTCTATTATGATTCAGCTTTTAACCCTAACCCTGCACTACTGTCAACTTTGCAAATGCTACAGAGTTTCATTTGTTTATCACATGCATTCTGCATGTTGAAATTAATTCAGATGCTCTAGAGTCAAGGTATTAACATAAAAGACCACAAAAGTTCAGATTAATTTTGTCAAATACCATGCATTCTGCATGTTTAAATTAATTTAGATGTCATGTCAGTATTAACATCAAAGACCACACAAGTTCAGATTAATTTTATCAAATACTAGTATGGTCTTTTATATTGTGATATTTTATTGCAGAATCTTAAACCACGATATACTGGTTTATAGCGAATAACAGGTTACTGCCTGGTCTTGTGTAATATATCAGGTGAGCCTTAGAATAATATATTATTATATTATTTTATTTGCGGCGAACCTTATATATTACACAAGACCAGGCAGTAACCTGTTTTTCTATTTATCATACCACATTTTTCTTAAAACTAACACCAAACGAGCTGATTTGTATATATTTAAAAACTAAGAGTGGCGCTAATTTCGCCGAGCCGGCTTTTACACGTTCATGTACATGTAGTTATGGATTTCTAAAAGTTGACTGGATAATACCTTATCATTATCATTTCGTAATGCTAAATTAGCAGTTTTCACTACGAATACATAGATTACACGCATGTTCATTCATATAATATTGAAAATGCAAACTGAAATGGATTGCAACGCTCAATTTCACGGGAGAACACACATCGCCAAATTATTCGGAGACACCATTTTTGAGTTGTGTATTGAAATTGACAATTTCAAGATCGTGTCAATATTGACTATAGTGTATTCAATTTGTGGTAAAAATATTTTTGGTTCAACATAAACTGATGTTGTGCAGTGACTTTTAGAGCATTTATTTTGAATGTATTGAAATAATTGTGTATGGATGATTTATTGTTCTATTGATGACGTCATATCACTATCAAAGTGCGGGTTTATGCGAATATTATAAAATTAACATTTTCGTGATTTATGACGATTACAAATAATAAACTATATACGTTCTTGGTATCAAATTGTTTGTTTTATTAAAACTGATTCAGTTGTACTGAAAATGTTGACTTAGGAGTTGATTTCGAGTAATATGACGTACCTCTAAACATTGACTGATATAAACGCTACTGACCTGATAAAAAAATAAATATCAGTCACCTTTGTATCAGGCCGATATCAGCATAGTGGTATGATAAAACAGTATATCATGCCACACCTAATTTTAATGTAATTTCATTAATTCTTGGTTATTAAATAAAATATAAATAAACAAATACACTGTTGGATGTAGCTATTATAATATTTTATGTTTATACATGACTGTATATTATATGACTTTCCTATATCCCATGAATGAGTAATGCCAGATTAGATACTATTTGACTCAACTTTACTAATGATGTAAAACTACAATAGATGCAGTTTACTATGAACAAGTCTGTGTCCAAAGCCTTCGTGATCAGCTGACAAGGTCCTCAAAAGGAGCAGAAGGGAATGTCAGACAAGTTCTTTATTTGGCGTAGCTGTTTAACCCAACTTTTGACCTTTCTCAATATCCTATCAAATGTTGTGAAAATTTCCCGCCAGTAGTTCAGAATGAATAAATTCTAGTATTGCATCGGCTTATTTGAGAATATTCGCAGTAAACTTGTTAAAACAGAAGGGGTGCAGCGATGTAACGATGTTAATCAATAGAAAATTTGCTGTGCCCCTTTTAAATTCGCACAGTATAAATAGCCGCATATTGCTATGGCATTCTGACATACACTCTGTCAATGCGAGCGCGTTTATACTTAGAGGCTGTGTTCTCATATTATAATATAATTATTGGCGTGTGGCATTCTTTACACAAAGATATTTTAAAGCATATATTGTTGTTCCCTATTATTACCTATTGTGATATAATTACCAGACTAAAGTCGGGGCCTTCTGTCTCGCTTACAACCGACACGTGGACATTTACGGCCAATGACAGTTACCTGACTGTCACAGAACATAACATCACTGAGGACTGGACTCTGGAGGCTAATGTTCTCATGACACGGGCGATGTCGGAGAGACACATAGCAGTGCATCTAGCAGACAAACTCAAGGAGTGTGTATCAGAATTTAATCTAGATGGAAAGGTAGAAATGTGTGAACATGACAATGCACGCAATTTGGAGTGTGCTGGTAACACGTGCACAGATTGGCGTGATCTTGGTGGTTTGCGCATACTTTACAACTGTGCGTAAAACCAGTATTTGAACTTCCAATTGTGTCGGAGGTTGTGGCCAGTGCCGGAAGTTGGTCAGACATTTCAAACATTCAACAACATTGACCGCTGAAATGCACAAGCGACAGGAGCTTCTGAATCACCAACAGCATGAGTTAGTGCAGGATGACCCCACCCGCTGGAATTCTACGCAGCTGATGATGGAGCAGCTGTCGGAACAAAGACATGTGCTCACTGACATTATGTTACATGCCAGTCTCACCAAAAAGTAGGACATGCATCATCTGCCAAAGTAACACGAGTGGGAACTGATTATGCAGTTACGTGGTGTGCTCAAGGATGTTTCAGCAGTGACAACATACGTGAGCAAATCTACTCCATCGTGTGCGGGCTGATGCAGCAGAACAGCTTATCTTATAATGGCCAAGATAGTGCTGTAGCAAAACGAGGCACAGAAGTTCTTCTGACGGAGTTTGACAGGCACTTCCAACCTAGCAGTAAGGAAGCTGCGACATTGGTTGCCATGATTGCGTCTCTTCTAGACCTACGGTACAAACGATTGCCATTCGTACCAAAAGACAAACGCAGAATGAGCGAGGATGAGCTTCACATGGACGAAATTCCATTGAAACAAGTGTTCCGGGACGATAGTGAACTGATGCCAGCGAAACGCCGCAGGTTGATTTCCTTGACTTTGGTTCTCCAGACAAGGATGAGCGTGACGAATTGAAGTGCTACATGGATGAAAAGTGCGATCCTAACAGTAACCCGCTGATCTGGTGGCGTTTTAGCTCGTATAAGTATCCCAAACTCACTGCTATGGCCGGGAAGGTACACGCCGCACCAGCATCGTCTGTACCATCAGAGCGCGTGTTCTCGTCTTCAGGTCTACAAGTGAACAAGCTCAGAATCCATTGTCAAGTGAACTAGTGGATAAGATCATATTTTTGAAAAAAAATCAAGTTTAGAAAATATCGAGTTGTGTTGCTTGTTCTGCTCGCACCTGTGCAACATGATTGTCATGTTTATTGAACAATGCATTATACTTAAACCTGATACTGCAAAAATCTACTTTGTGTATTGTGTGTCTGTTTTGCGCATATTGAAGTGTATAGATCTGTTTTACTATTATTAAGCCTATGACAAAGTAAATGATTCGAAATAAAATCTACGTGTTTTCTATGTTGTTTTATTATGATGACAAGGAAGCGGATGATGATGATGATGATGATGATGATTATGATGATGAGTTCGGAAACATTCATATTTAATTCATAGAGCCAACAGCGATAACGATGGTTCTAAGCGACACATTTATTTGTTTACATATTATACATGCAGGATAAATAAACAAAAAACTCAGTCATTGGATTACCTTTTAAAAATGATAGAATATTTGAATATTATTCGAATATTTAATTCAAATATTCGAATAGTGTTTTGGTATTCGTTGCCATCGCTACTAAAAAGGAAACATTTGTTTGAAATTTGTTCAATTTCCCACCTTGAAACTTAATAATACGGCTTCTTATTAAATAGTATACAACATCATGATACATATTTATCTGTAAGTTATGAACAAATATTTTTCAAGCTCATTATCTAATGCAAACATAATTGTATACATACAGTCAGTCAACAAGTCAATCTGCAACGACCCATGCAGAATAACCGATAGTTAGGAGCATCGGTTGTTAGTTATTCGTAGCCTATTGAGTCAAAAGTAGGTCATATGATGTATGCTCTCGATTTTCCATACTACAGTTTTAAATTGATACAATACAGTGATTTGTTGTCAATATATTCAGAATATCGGTAACAAGAAATAACACTTTCGCAACGAGTAAAAATAACCGATGTAGCCCATTAATTTGGTGGTCTTATTCCAGGACACCCAGGTGAATATGTTGGTTACATACAAGTAAATAGCAAAAATAGGGGTGTCAGTAGTTGAAAATAACATGTTTAATATAAATTTACTTTTTGTAATTGTAATAAATCTCATGATATACCGGTACACATTGTAATACACATGAAAAACATTATCTTAATAATAAAAAGGTAAGAAAAAAGGCATGAATTTTTGCTGTTTTGAAGAAGGACCCTTTTAGGATTCGATTTACTGACTCGTAGCCTGCAGGAAAAGAAGTAATTTTTCGCAATACCTGTTTTGGAAATTACCCTCTCAAAAGACCGTTGGTTTCTGCCAACAGTCTAAACATGACACAAACATGTATATAAATCAGATTAGCCGAGTGGTTTGGGTGTTAGGTTCGATCACCAGTGGCATCACATATTTTTCCCTTTTTTGATGCTTTTTTGTTTTATACTCGAGTTCTTTAGTTCAGATGCTAAAGTAGTTCCAGTTTCAGACAGTTTTCAAATACATAAACAAGTTGATGTATAGTGCAAAATTATTAACCTGACACTAATTAATATTCCGTATGCAATCGGGATTTATTTATAGATACCACGACAAGTATCGAGCGTGGCATAGGCAATAATACAATCTAAATTGATATCGTATTTGTTCACAAATCTTAAAGCGCCTATGGTGTAGTGGAACAGATGCCGTGCTGGCGATGCGAAGTATGGAGTTCGAGTCTCGGCGTCGACATTTTAGTTTGCCCATTATGTTGCGGAAAAGTACCCACGTTTTTCACAATTTATCCATTGAGTGTGTGATTTTTATTGAAATCTAGGTAAATGTACAATAAAAAAATTGAACAAATGATAGTAACACCATAAAATATTCTACAGTTTTAATTAATATCTCATGATATGCATTTGTTTTAAGAATAACCCTTTACATTTTAAAAAATGCGACCATTCAATACCACGCATACAGCCCGTATTTAAATCTATATCAACATAAATTCCAATAACAGAAACTCGTTAGTTGTCACTATTTTATCTGATCAAGTAAAAGTTGTTTAATTGTTTGTTGTCAGTAATACAATACCAATGAACAAGTTTCGTTCACAAAGAAAATTATTAGATTTGTGTGGTATTTATTTTATGCTCAATACAGAGTTGGTGGTTTTACCTTTGTGTGTCTTTCAGCTTATATATCACCTTTAAAGTTGATTGTCATCTTAAAGTCACCTATTGTTATGTTGATGTTATTGAATTACAGTACAACCGACATGTATAATGCACCTATCAATATTTCCCCTGGGGGGGGGGGGGGGAGCAGCGGGCATATACGCGACTCCCAACAGGCGGGAATTTGACACGCTGAATGATTCCAGGTCCTGGAGAAAGAGACTTTGGTCGGATTTTAGATCCCGGTAATATATTGGCCCCGGGCCATTTGATACCCATATAGCATCTCCCACTGAGGGTATTTAGACAAAAATGCTTGGCTCTAGGGTGGGGAATTAGTCCCAAAAAATAAAATAAGTCAAATTCCCCTGGGTCAGCTCGCCGCTCCCCCCCTGGGGGACAGTATTGATAGGTGAATAAGTTGCTCTATGAAAACTGCACTGGTTTGTCACGGTTTGTTATTCTTACATTAGAAACATTGTGATGTTTTATATAAGTTAAGATAGTTTCAATTATGTACAAAATGATGACAGACCAAGTGTCTAGGTTTTCATGCTTGCAGGACTATGTTGAACAAACACTATGCTGGTAGTTATTTCAGCCATAGATAGAAAGGTAGATATCTTATGATAATAGTCAGCATTTATATCCACCATACATTTGCGTTAAATTTGCGGGGATACACTTTTTGTTCACTTGTTCATTAATGTTAACAGAGATACCAGCAGTTCATGAAATTTTTGTTAGTTTATTCTCATCTACATAATTCCATATAAAATTTGCTTTTCATTGAAATACAATTGTACTTTGATTTACCAGTTTGTTTTAGAGTGTCTTAAACCATTTTAAGGCATTTCATATTTTGAAAGATCATTGATCAAATTTTTAAAAGAAAAATGTCTGTTTTGGGGTATGTGGCAGATGGGTGGGGGGACGTATGTTTTGCTGTGAAGTTTTGTGCTCAATAACTCGACAACGAATCAAGCTATTTTTAATGAAACTAAATACATAGAAACCTTATAGTAAGACCTTGATTGTGATTAATCTTTACATATTGGGTGGGTGATATCAAGGTCAAGGTCACTTTGATTAAATATAGAAAATATGGTTTCCACTGAATAACTCGAGTACAAGTTGAGATGTTGTAATGAAATTTCATATCTAGATACTTTATTGAGATACCTTACTTGGGATTGTATATTGGGTGGGGTCAAGGTCACTGTTAATTAGGGATGCAACGGATACCCCAAAATACCTGCATTCTCGGTTTCATAAAAATTAACTCGAGTTCGGTTCCTTATTGGAAAATTCAGGTCGGGTAGTGTAATTCAACCTTTTTAATCATCGTCATCTTTCTTGAAATTCTTCTTAATCTAAAACCATATTCAACAAATTAATAAAACCAAGACCAAATAGACATAGGTGTTTCTATTTGACAGTGTTTTTTTTACAAATAAAAGCAAATATTTTGCTGGCGCTATTGGATATTGGAGTGCATTGCTGAACGAACGCCACTGAACAGTTGTATTGCGTCTTAAGTCAAGGAGTTTCAAACCGTCAAGTTGAGGAAATAGGTGTTGCAGAGTGCATTGGCTTGTAACAGGACTGAATTTAAACTCGTTATTTATATGACCAAACCTAAGTAAATGCCAAATTTATCGTTAATGAAAGGAAGTGATCAAATTTTTACAGCAAACAAAATTGTTGATGGTTGGGAGTGTGGTTTTTCAGTATTCATCCTTTCCTTTTCCTGTGCCATATATTTTCCCCGTCAAATTCACACCTCAAATGAGGAATCAATACCTTTATAACACGTATATATGCATTATTTCCTGCTGAATTATTACCGTAAACCCTCTGCAGAAAACCTATGCAAATAACTTACCGAACAAATCTGTATTTATCGAAATGAGAATACTTTTTTGAAAAAGATTTTTTCAAGGTTTATTTCTTAGAACTTAAATATCCTGTATTACAAATAATCTGTATACATGTATCTTTTCCTTTCTGTTTTAACTTGATAATTTTGTTGGTTTCCTTATCATTTAACTTAAGTCATTAATAGGAAAAAATGACATTTTAGGGGTAAAATGCGTGTATATACTCTAGAGCTGGAGGAATGGGGCCCTATTCAGCCCAGAATTCTCGTTAACAAACAACAATGTTGAGGACAAATGTCCAGTGAAAAATAGATATTAAGGAAACAGGTACAGTTCAAACTTCATAGTTCCTTTCTAACACTATTACAGAACTAATGTCCGATCACAACATTTTTGTAGCTCTAATCCTGCTTCAAATTAGCTAAATTCTGATCTAGTTTAGATGTTAGAAGTATTACAATGACAATTAATAACAAGAATGTCAGTGACTTCAACTTCAACTTCAACTTGGTTACTCCTCAAAATCTGCAAGCAGACATTTATTAATAAGGGTTGTGTGCTGTACATGCGCTCAGTGCGAAAAAGTTCCATAAAAATTGCCATTATTAAAATCAAAACGTGTATTAACACCGTACAATATGTCCCTAAATGCTAGTAGACTGCCACACCCTGGACCTGTAGGAGGACCGTCTTGAAGGCCTTGAGGTTTGGGGCTGATATGCTTCTGGCAAGGCTTTCCAAGCAGTTACTGTTCTTGAAAAAAATGAGTGTTGATACATGTTGAGTCGACACTTCTATGGGATAAACTTCAATGTATGGCTGGATCTTGTTGTCCTGATGGTAGCTGGGGTTGGATGGTATATAGTTGGTATGGCAACAAGAGCATTCACTGTTTTATACATGAAGATGTGGTCTGCTTGTATTCTGTGTCGTTGTAGAGGCTTCCAGTTTAAGCTGGAAACTGATGGATGCTGACCAATTCGTTTTGAATGAGAAGGGCAGATATGATTAAAAATCACTAGGCAGGACTAAATCTGACACCAAAACTGTATGTGAACATGTCACAAATGAGAATAATTTCATTAATCGTCTAATCTTCAAAGAAGAAACAATGCTTACTCATCGGAACAGTCCTCTAACGGTACAAAGTCGATGTGTACTTTTATAAAATAAGGAGGTATCATATATAGATACCTCATATCAATTCGTTGCTTGGGAATGCATATGGGGTGGTTGGGTCATGGTCAAGGTCACCATAACTATTAATGGAACAGTGGTTTCCATCTCAGTAACTAAGGAACAAGTTGAGTTATTGTAATGGAAATCAATACAGTCGAACACCGTTATTTCGAACACAGTTAAAACGAATTCCTTGTTATTTTATTTGGTCCCGAGTTTTTTCCTACTTAATTTAATTAGAAATTTGATGTTTAATTCGAATTATGCTATTTCAAATTATTGCTTTTTTGAAACGATTAACCGGGTCCCAACAGTTGTTTTGAGTGCATTTATCAATTGTTTAAGTCCCAGCATATTATAAAAACAGGCTTATATCTTCTGTAAAATGGACTCAAACACACAACCTAACATTTTAAACAATTTAAAACTGTATAAATAAGCGAATTTAGGCATTTAGAACTACTGATGAAGCGAAAGTAAAACTCCTAAAAATGGATCGCGCTGATGCATGTCCATGTGACCATGATCTACGATCACTTGTCAAGACAATACACAACACACATGATCGACACTGACAGACGGTCTTACAGAATAAGTTATTGTTTTATTTTCGCTCTATTAAGTTCTAACAATCAATTTATGATTGATTTGGTCGCATTTCTTGCGATAATCCTAGGTTATGTAAGAATTGGAATCGTCTTGTCCTTGTATATTGCTACAAAAAAGTAAACCGAAAGTAAATGCTTTGCTACACAGTGTTTGTGTGTTATTTACAACATGCTACAATCACATGATAGATCACACAGTGATATAAATTAGCATATTAAGTCGCAGCCTGGCGAGTTGGTGCTTCCTTTGGGGTTTCTCCAAGACTTCTCTGATTTGAAGTAATAGGTTGCGGAAAACTGACCGAATTATGTAGTCTGGATATACAGTAGAACCTGTCTAAACCGCAGGGCATCGGGACCGGGCCGATCGTTCGGTTTTCAGAGGTTTACCCAGGTTTTTTTTTAATGCCATTTTTCTTTAAAAATGTACGTTATATTATATGTGTTTAGTCGAGTATACAATAAGACAACACAACATGTTAATGTTTACTCTCTTATAATTGTTTATTAGTTTTGTTATTTGCAAGTAAAAATGTGTATTTGTACAGCAACCGACACATTTCATGAATGTATTTAACGTACAACTTATTTCATCTGTTTAAAGAAATCACCAATTGTTGACTGCTTTGATTAGTTTAAACATATTTATTTTAGCTCGCTTATATCGCAAGCCTTAGACTTAAAGAGATCAGTGTGAGATTTTACTAAATGTATAAATTAACTATATTATTGTGAAACATAAAAACTTTTACAGTGTACGTAAATTTCAACATAAAACACGACCAAATAATTTGTTTTTCAAAAGTTGACTACTGTCGTATGCACCAACTTGCTGATCGCTAATTGCACCAACTGCCCCATTATCACCACAGCGAGTATGCCCTTTTTGTGTACTTGTGTCACCAATTATTGGGTTCACGCTTCCCCGGTATCGCGAAGTGACACCTAACAGGATACACCGTTCGGTTTATTAAGGTTTTTTAAGGCTGAATGAGATCAAATTTGTGAAAAAATTGTTCGGTATTCGGTTTGGACAGGGTTCGGTGTATTAAGTTTTTTGATTTATAAAATAAGGAGGAAAAAAATCAGGACCGACACAGTCGTTCGGTTTTGACAGGGATTCAGTTTTCTCAGGGTTCGGTTTGGACAGGTTTCACTGTATTATGGATTCAATTAAGGGTTTCTGTGTGTTTAGCTTAAATAACTTGATTGTAAAGTGTTTGGGATCTTTAATTTGAAGTATGAATCATGAAGAATGAAATCAATTTTCACAACTTTTCTGTTATTATCATCGTTTGTCTCGACTTGATATTCACACCTTAATGGGGTGAGTAATCAAATAAACCTTACCGTAATTATGTTTGTATAATTAAATCTTGGCAAGCTATTGCACCAACAAGCTTGAAAAGCAAACAAGGATGTTTAAGTATTTATTAGGTTTTCGTATTTAAATTGGATTTATATTTGTTATGCTGTCAGTTCGCATTTACTTGCAACAGCTTCTGAATAAAATATCTTGCACCGTGAAGGGCTTGTACTAAGGTAAAATTTTTGGAAGTTCTGATTTCCAAGTGTTTGATATTGGAAATCCTGCGCATTTCATATTGAAATTAAATATAAAATTCCACTTTTGTTTAAGGTAAGTCCTTTGTCATAAGCTGAGTTAATTCAGCAATAGAAGTGTAAAAATTGAGATAAAACATTTTTAGTTTGGTTTTCTGAATTTCATCCTTACAGTGGACTTCCATGGCTGCAATTTTGGAAGTCCTTTGACAAAAACTGGGAGGAAATTACTCCCAGGCTTCCCTTAATGCAAGCCCTGACCACGTAGAACAGTTACAATGTCAGAGGCAATAAGAAATAAAGAAAACATCACTTGTATATGTCTTTGCAATTTTACAACAGTAATTCTTATTAAGAAAATCTAGAAATGTTTAATTCGAATAATCGATATTTCAAAGTATTTTTATCGGTCCCCACAACTTCAGTTACAGTGTTTGACTGTACATGCAAGGGCGTAGCACCCTGTATGCACAATACGCGTGTGCGTAATACAAAAAAGAGAAAAGGATAAAAAACAGTGAGAACGAAATGGCGAGTCGATCGAATGTATGTATTGATTTTTTTTTAATAAATGCCCTTTTTATTGCTTATAATGGAAGTAAAACCGATTAAATTTACGGTTTGACGTGATAAGTAACATACATATGAGTTTAAAGTTGAAGCTACTACCAATTGGTTCTGGACCATTATCAGTACCGGTATATGAGCCCAGATTTCTAGTTCATGGTAGTAATTTAAGCACTGTCACATATTAGAAACATCTGCATGTGTGAAGTCTAGAAATAGCTCGTAACTGTTTGGCTTAAACATTTTGCTGTGTGGAACAATCTGCCCATAAACATACAATTTCAATATTCTGCGCCAATATTTAATTTTCATGGACATTAAGCATTGGAATTAAATATTATCGGAATGCGCATACTGTTTAACAACAATGTTTCAAAATTGCTCTCATAAACATTGAGGTTTCAGAATTTAATACACACTTTTTGTGTATGCTACTGCATAAATTTAAAGGAACAAAAGAAACAAAACAAACGAAAAGGCGTTTCAAACCGTCACTACAGGGGCAACCTGAAAGCATTTTAATTGAGGACTCTAGTATCCTATTTCATATTTGCAAACACCAGTCATGTTTAATTTTCATGTTTTTATTATTGTGCATAATAATAGGTTCTATGTTTTCGTTTCCAATTTCGTAGATATAACTTTTTTTTATTCTGTCGATACAAATCCATGTATGTTACAATGACAATAAGTTTCTATGCTAGAGAAAAGAATTAATTCAAACGCTAGAAAAGTATGTATACATTTTACAACCCTGGCTACGCCCCTGACATGGATATCTTATAGCACAATATCACTTGGGATTGCATAAGGGATGGATGTGATTAAGTTCAAGGTCATTACTACTAAAACGAGATACACAGTTTGTGCTCAATAACTCTAGAATTTATACCTTATTTTTAGACATAACTTTGACCTTCACCTCGCATCCAGAACTTTCTTTTATTTTAGTACTGAATTGTATGCATTTTGTTTAAAAAAAAAGGTTTTTGTGGAATTGCCTCATTTGTTGTGTTAAAAAAATGTTATTAATTAGTACCCTGGAATGTTAAAAACTGTTAAATATTTGATGTTAGTCAACTGTTGGTCAATACTGCTGTATATGTGAATGTCATGATGTACTGTCACTCCCAAGGGATATGTCCCCTGTTACTTGTCAATATTTTCCCCCAGGGCTGGGGGAGCGGCAGGCTGACCCAGGGGAATTTGTCTAAACCCCCACAGTAGGGGGGAGATGCTTGGTGTATCAAATGGCCCAGGGGCCAATATTACCAGGATCTAAAATCCGACCAATGTCTATTTCCAGGGAGCCAGGAATCATTCGGCATGTCTAATTCCCACCCATCGGGAATCGCTTTCAGTCTCAAGTCCCGTATTTGCCCACTGCTGCCCTGTGGGCATATACGGGACTTTATATATACGGGGGAAATATTGAAAGGGGAACTATGTAACTGGGGTGGACTATTGTGGTCTCACCTCATGTGCATTACAGCATGTGGGAGAGCGGGCAGGTCTGAGATGACGGTTTACTTCATAACACTTATAACAACCTACATTTTTGATTTAAATTCATGTGATTGCAGTCCAACATTGGCTTGAATGATGAATAACAATCTTAAATGTCAATGATCTGTTAGTATAGGGTTATTTGAAGGGTGTCATATTACATTTGTTTAACATTGCATGGTAATTTATGACTAACTTTTAACTGTGGTAGTTTATTGATTTACAATATTCTAAAACTGGTATGAAATATCTTGTTCTTATATTTGACACCTTGATAATAAATTTTGCAGAAAGATGCACACGAACTGAAAGCCAAGTGTACTTGTGACATATTTTGAAATAGTTTCCTCTGGGTGTTAATGCTGGTGAAATCCATTTATCAATTAAATGTCAGGGTAGACATTGACACAGTTTATCGGTAAAAATAGTTAAAAAAATTCCCTTTATAAAGAGTGTGAGCTTGTGCACAACCAGCAGATAAGTAGCGTCCATTGAACACTGGCAGATCGACTCCTGGTTATGTGAATACAATGGAAATGGATTAGCAGTATTGACCTATATATGGGCTGTCAGCTTTATTATAATGAAATAGTCTGCAGCAGTGAAAGGGAATTCAAGTGTGGAATAATTATCTGGTACGAAAAATACATGAAGTGTTAATTAAGTGTTATGAAAAACATTTCTCAATAATTCAAGTATTGAGAAGACATGTAATGGAAAGTCAACATAATTCTTCTTGTGCATAGAGATTACAAATACTGTTGAAAATGAGTGGAAGTACGCGCAAGTCTTCCAAGTCTGTGAGGCCGCTGGGTGCAGTGCGACAGCTAGCTCAGACGACCGACAGGGTGGGCCGCATTCCTGCATTTAACTACAACAAGTTGCTACACCATGACTACGAGTTGCAAGGAAGTGCTATGCAGGTACTAACATGCTTCATAATGATGCTCAATGGGATATACAATTTATGTACTGATGAACAGATTGTAGAATTGGTATTATTTATGCTTGTTTGTCAATATAGAAATATGTTATATGTGAACATTTATTTATTCTCTATATTGAGTCTACATTTGTGCGACATCATATATATTGTAAACAAAACAAAAGGAGGAACAACCCGTTACTTTGTTTTTAGTTTGATATTAATGCCCTCACATGTCTCATTGCTCCTGTGGCAGGTGCCGCCCCCGAGGGAGGAGCCAGAGCGGGAGATGCGGACCCCGACCAACCCCCAGGCCCCCTTGCGGTCCGGCAAGTCAGACTCGGACTCCAGCACCAAGTCACAAAAAGAGGAGAGCACGGTGGACAAGAAGGAACTGCAGGATGCAAAGGTAAAACGGTGTGAGCTTCATATTCGCTGTCAATGTGAACTCGTATCATAACAGACACAATCCCTTGTCAGTTCTTTAGTTTGTTTACCAGTTAAGTTATAATACATTTAAATGCACTCAGCATGTGCTCTGTTTCAGAATGATCACTTTTTTAGCTTTTTAGAACCAGTATTGGTCCTCAAACTATACTCTAGTCTGTCATCGTTTCTTCTACATGTGTTGTATCAAGGCTGTAACATTATACCATGAAACAGTTTATCAAACTCCAATTTGTGTGGTTCAGTTAAAAGCATTAAAATGAACGATATGGTACGAGTGTTAAGTCCATTAAAGACGGTATTCCTATTCAAGATGACATCAATGGTGATTTTACTGCTTGTAATTGAACACGTAAAGTTATAGGTTTTATACTATTTAAAAATTACAAATTTAAAATATGATAAATGACATGTAAATTATAATATAACTTTATTAAATGCCCTAGCTGTCATATTAACCGTCTATTTAGTTACAAGTGAAAAGTATTGATGAGCCTTCTTTGTATTTTTGTTTAATCAGAAAGATTATACTAGAATATTAGTATGATGTTTATAATCTACTAATTTAATACACTGTTTAAACCCTTCCCTGGATGAAACCATGCCATTTAAGTGTGAAGAAAGTTTTATTTCTACAGATAAGTCAGTAAATTGTAAAATGTGATGCTTTGAATGTTGCATGCTGCAGTAGTGCTGGTGACTGATATATAGTCTTTATTAGCAACACATTAAACATCTTAGTGAACAGTATTTGAGGCGTGTCTTGGGAAAAACGGGCTTAATGCACGTGCGTAAAGTGTTGTCCCGGATCAGCCTGTGCAATCCGCACAGGCAAATCCAGGACAGCACTTTCCGCCTACATTGTATTAATGTTTAGAAAATACTTCATTGAAACAGAAAATACCATAAAAGCAGAAAGTGTCATCCCGTATCAGCCTGTGCAGAGTTCACAGGCTGATCCAGGATGATACTTTACGCACATGCATTAAGCCCAGTTTTCCCACGACACACCTCATTTATATATTTATTGTTACATTATACATAATATTATCACTGTACTGGTGTTGTATCATGAAGTGGGCTCATCTTTCAACCCTTAGGTTGAATGTGTTATAACATGATTACCTAAAGTATGTAAATTTGTCCCTTGATGTAGAATGTGCATGACCATTATCAACAGGCATGTATTTTAACCATTTGTAATTAATTCTGGGATTATTATAAATTCATAATAATCTGATCAAGATTTATTTTCATGTGTGTATGCACATCACATGTATTATATGACCTCATTATTTCATCATACTTTAGTTTTATGTTTATTTTGGACAAAAACTCTATTCACATGAACAGTTATGTTATTACCGTGATATTGTCTGTTTGGCCCATCAGACCTGGATGTGGGGTGTTAATTGCACACACTTCAGTAATCATACCTCCAGGATGGCCATTGCAGTTTGATGTCAGTGGTCACATACAAATACTATCCTATAACTATTACAGCAAATCAATTTCACCTATAAGTTCAGTGTAAAGGTTGGTATGCATGAACAAAGTCTCCTCTGAAATTGATTGCAGTTTGCTGGGGCACATGTGTTTTCTTGTGGTTGAATATTTAGAGGTTCTTATTGAATTCAGTTTCTTACCTGTGTGTTTACATGTTGCAGTGATCTTTCCAAAATTAGCTTTCACCATTTAAGCTGATAACTATATTAAATATGTGGTCGGCTAATCTGTTATTAACTTAAAGAGGTTCAAATGGTAGTCTTAACTGCTTGTCATAAACAATCAACTATACAAGAGCCATTAATTGTTCTTGAGATGACAGCTTATGAAAGGCAGAGTTAATTCTTTAATGCCTTTGTTTGAGACCTATATTGTTTGTATGACGTACCGTTTGGGTCAAAAGTAAATAGGTATACCAACAGGTACAAAAATATGCCTACAGGCCTAAATTTATGCATATAGACCTTATTTAAAACTATACCTGCAGGTACAATATCTACCTGCAGGTACAATTTAGGCCTGTCTGCAAAAATTTAGGCCTGTAGGCTCAATATTTTTCGGTTTATAGAATTACCAAAATCCCTGTAATTACCAAAATCCCCCCAAAATCCCTTTTTATTTTAGTTAAAAGTAATATTAAAAGCATTTTAAAGCTATAAAGGTCACTAGAAGGTAAAATTTCTGCACAAACTTTATTTATTTAAGTTTTATGTTGTCCTGCGTTAATTATATAAAGGGATTTAGGGGGATTTCGGTAATCACGGGGATTTCGGTAATTCTACACTTAAATAAATGAAAGTTATGCATACATTTCACTTTACATGACTTGTACAGCTTTAATTTGCATCTTATATTACTTTAAACCAAACTAAGAAAGGGATTTCGGCAACTGCAAACTAAAAACAAGGGAGAGCAGTCACATAAATCCTATCGTTATTACCAAAATCCCTTTATATAATTAAAGCAGGTCAATATAACCCTTAAATAAATAAAGTTTGTGCATAAATTTTACTTTTGAGTGACCTTTATAGCTTTAAAATGCATTTAATATTACTTTTAACTAAAATAATTATGGGGATTTCTGTAATTCTACACACCAAAAAATATTGTAGGCATATTATTTTACCTGTTGGTATACATTTTTACTTTTGACCCAAACGGTACGTCATGTGTTTGACCTGTATGATTGCACATGGCTGCCACCAAGGGAGATCACTGTATGATTGCACATGGCTGCCTCCAAGGGAGATCACTGGATGATTGCACATGGCTGCCACCAAGGGAGATCAGTGTATGATTGCACATGGCTGCCACCAAGGGAGATCACTGTATGATTGCACATGGCTGCCACCAAGGGAGATCAGTGTATGATTGCACATGAATACATAGTACATATGTATATAATGAGCAGTTTTCTCAAATTCTGTCTCTAAATTACTTATATTATTAATTCACGGAACAACAACTGATAATATGCATTCACGATAGCCCTGTTATGAAAACTATCCTAGTTTAAAATTCAACTGTTAAGTAGGGTTACCTATCTTGGCATGCTGTGAGTGCTTTCTAGTTTGATATATATAGGATCTGACATGAGTTGTCATTTCATACCATATTTTATTAAATGAGTTCCGGAATTTTTTTAGTAAGCGAGCCTTTGGCGAGCTTACTAACGAATTTTCTGGACGAGTTTAATAAGATATGGTATGAAATGACAACGAGTGTCAGATCTTTTTTATCACATGCTTTTGAATGAAAAAAAAACGTATAATTTTATCAAAACATGTTGATAAATCCTAAAAGTTGTGTATTGACATGACGTCATTTCATGTTGACGTCATTTCACAAAAATAATGTCATGCGATTGGTCAGTCAAATAATATGTAGCCAATGAAAAAGCTCAAAATGTTATCTTACACATGTGTAAGATAGAAATATTCGTAATGGTTGTATTACACGGGAGACAAGGTATAGCATGGGATAAAATATCAACTTAACACTTTGTCACTTTTGAGGGAAATTATTTTCGTAACAGTGTACCATGATTGTAGTGTTAAATCTTGAAAACATCAAAGCTCATTAAACTGTTGGATGGTGCAAGGATTTTCGGAAATTTGATGAAAGTTATAACCATCTCTCATACGGTGCATTTTCATAAATTTGCAGAACATCTTCAAGAAATTATACTTTTATTAGCTCGACTATTCAAAGAATAGGTGAGCTTTCCTACTACCCCCGGCGTCGTAAACATCATCTTCATATGAACTATGGATTAAGATGTTAGCATGAACAATACATTATTATAGAGACTAAGCATGAGTTATAAGTCATGATAGAGAATTAGCATTAATTATACATCATGATTGAGACTTAGCATGAATTATACATCATGATAAAGACTTAGCATGAATTATACATCATGATCGAGACTTAGCATGAATTATACATCATGATAAAGACTGAGCATAAATAATACATCATGATAGGGACTAAGCATGAATTATACATCATGATAGAGGATGTGCATAAATTAAACATCATGATAGAGACTGAGCATGAATTATAGATCATGATAGAGAATTAGCATGAATTATATATCATGATAGAGACTAAGTGTGAATTATATATCATGATATAGACTGAGCATGAATTATACATCATGACATGGACTAAGCGTGAATTATACATCATGATATAGACTGAGCATGAATGATACATCATGATGTAGACTGAGCATGAATTATATATCATGATCGAGACTGAGCATGTCCAATACATCATGATTGAGACTGAGCATGAATTATACATCATGATAAGAGACTAGGCATGAATTATGCATTGTGATAGAGACTGGGCATGAATATTCATCTTGACAGACATGTGAGCCTAAACAATACACCATGATAGACATGTGATCATGAACAATACAATATGATAGACATGTGAGATGGAACAATACATCATGTTAGACATGTGAGCATAAACAATACAAAATGAGACACATTATCATGAACAATACATCATGACACATGATCATAAACAATACATCATGACACATGATCATGAACAATACAATGGCACATTTACGTTAGTTTCAAAAGTAAAAGCAATGGCACATTTACGTTTCAACAGTTAAAGCAATGGCATATTCACATCAGTTTCAAAAGTAAAAGCAATTGCACATTTACGTTTCAAAAGTAAAAGCAATGGCACAATTATGTTTCAAAAGTAAAAGCAATGGCACATTTACGTTTCAAAAGTAAAAGCTATGGCACATTTACGTTTCAAATGTAATAGCAATGGCAGATTCACATCAGTTTCAAAAGTAAAAGCAATGGCACATTTACGTTTCAAAAGTAAAAGCAATGGTACATTTACGTTTCAAAAGTAAAAGCAATGGCACATTTACGTCTCAAAAGTAAAAGCAATGGCACATTTATGTTTCAAAAGTAAAAGCAATGGCACATTTGCATTTCAAAAGTAAAAGCAGTGGCAGAATCACATCAGTTTCAAAAGTAAAAGCAATGGCACATGTACGTTTCAAAAGTAAAAGCAATGGCAGATTCACATCAGTTTCAAAAGTAAAAGCAATGGCACATTTATGCAATGGCACATTTACGTTTAACTTAGTTTTAAAAATAAAAGTGATGGCACATTTACATTAGTTTCAAACATAAAAGCAATGGCACATTTACATTAGTTTTAATCATAAAAGCAATGACATGTTTAGATTAGTTTCAAATGTAAAAGCAATGGCACATTTACATTGGTTTCAAATGTAAAGGCAATCATGGCATATTTACATTAGTTTCAAAAGTGAGAAATTGCACATTAGTTATAAAAGTTAAAGCAATTACACATTCACATAAGCTTAGACAGTAAGGGCAATTACGCATTTTATATTAGAGTGATTGCACATTTGCTAAGTAGCAGCCCCTACACATTCATGCTCAGAGAGCAAAAAGCTTGTCACATGTACATCAGTGTAGAACTATGTGCCAGTATTAGCACCTAATCCTTCTGTGGTTTTCTTTGATCATGACATATACCAATGTGCCCATTTATCAATATTGTACATGCACAGAGTGTGCACTTTACAGCTGTTGATGGATATCACTTTTAGTTTTGGTATTTGTGTTTCTATTGTTAATGCTAGGGTCCCACTATCACAATTTGTGGCACGATTGAAATCATGGTCTTAATCATGGACTAATCATGGTGATCCTATCAGATCTTACCAAATCTGGAGATCAGTCATGGCAATGGTGTTAATCGTATAATTTTTTTTAATGATTCAACCTTTTTCTACAATTTACACAATCAATTGTCAGTAGGGATCATGGTATTATATTGTATTCGTTTGTAAACAAGTGCGACAAATTTTGTTGTTTGGGATCAATATTAGACAAGACAAACACCACATTCTGTTGAGATGTATTGTGATCTCAAGAAACAATGAAGTCAATGGTTGGTCGGGCTATATTTATATCCGATGGGGTCTAGTTGTAGCTCAAATCATGATCACACTCAACCACAACCGTGAAAGACATCGCGACCACAATTGTATCCTATTGTAATGTATCTGCACAGACCAGAGCGTCCCAGTTCAGGGAGCCCGATGGCGATGGTCGTGTCAGATCGAGATTCCATCGTGGACTCAATTAAAACAATCCCAACTGAACGTATATAATCATATCTAAACTGGAAATCAGGCTGTGATAGATCGTGTAATTGACAAAACTTGACCAGATAGCATCCGAGCACAAAACATCGTATCAGAACGTATGGACTCACATCACCCCGTATCCAAACCAAAAATTTTAGAGAAAGTCCACAATCAGCTACAAATTGCCGATCAAGGTGTTTGTAACAGATCGCAAGAGTAGGAACCTAGCATTAAAAGTGTTATTTTGTTCCTAAAGGTGTTTCATTGCAATTTAGGTATAAAAATATTTACAGAACAACAATAATATACCAGTATTACCTGTAAAGATTAATTTCATGATTCATTTTTGTCAGTTGACAATTAATATAAAAATATTATAAAATAATGTAAAACTTGCCACTGATTAAAGAGAAACCACAATCAAGAATTAATTGGTTTTATAAATGTTTTTGCTTATCAAGGTGTCATTACCGACTTAACCATACAAGTGATGAATGATTTCAGCCCTGCTCTAAGTGCAAGCAGCACATGGTAAGAATGGTGTGCTCACTGATTACTGGTATACATGGTGTGTTGTGCTCACTGAATACTGGTACATATGGAATGGTGTGCTCACTGAATACTGGTGGACATGGGATGGTCTGCTCACTGAATACTGGTGTACATGAGATGGTGTGCTCACTGAATACTGGTGGACATGGGATGGTGTGATCAGTGAATACTGGTGTACATGGGATGGTGTGCTCACTGAACACTGGTGCACATGGGATAGTGTGCTCACTGAATACTGGTGCACATGGGATGGTGTGCTCACTGAACACTGGTGCACATGGGATAGTGTCTTCACTGAATACTGGTATACATGGTGTGTTGTGCTCACTAAATACTGGTGTACATGGGATGGTGTGCTCACTGATTACTGGTGTACGTGGGATGGTCTGCTCACTGAATACTGGTGTACATGGGATGGTGTGCTCACTGAACAATGGTGAACATGGGATGGTGTGCTCACTGAACACTGGTGCACATGGGATAGTGTGCTCACTGGATACTGGTATACATGGTGTGTTGTGCTCACTGAATACTGGTGCACATGGGATGGTGTGCTCACTTAATACTGGTGAACATGGGATGGTGTGCTCACTGATTACTGGTGTACGTGGGATGGTCTGCTCACTGAATACTGGTGTACATGGGATGGTGTGCTCACTGAATAGTAGTGTACATTGGGTGGTATGCTTACTGAATACTGGTGAACATTGGATGGTGTGCTCACTGAATACTGGTGCACATGGAATGGTGTGCTCCCTCAATACTGGTGTACATGAAATGGTGTGCTAACTGAATGCTGGTGTACATGAAATGGTGTGCTCGCTGAATGCTGGTGTACATGGGGTGGTTTGCTCATTGAATAATGGTGTACATGGGGTGGTGTGCTTACTGAATACTGGTGCACATGGGATGGTGTGCTCACTGAATACTGGTGCACATGGAGTGGTGTACTCACTGAATACTGGTGTACATGGGGTGGTATGCTCACTGAATACTGGTAAACATGGAATGGTGTGTTCACTGAATACCGGTATACATGGGATGGTGTGCTCACTGAATAGTAGTGTACATTGGGTGGTGTGCTTACTGAATACTGGTGAACATTGGATGGTGTGCTCACTGAATACTGATGCACATGGGATGGTGTGCTCACTGAACACTGGTGCACATGGGATAGTGTGCTCACTGAATACTGGTATACATGGTGTGTTGTGCTCACTAAATACTGGTGTACATGGGATGGTTTGCTCACTGATTACTGGTGTACGTGGGATGGTGTTCTCCCTAAACTGGTGTACATGAAATGGTGTGCTAACTGAATGCTGATGTACATGAAATGGTGTGCTCACTGAATGCTGGTGCACATGGGGTGGTTTGCTTACTGAATAATGGTGTACATGGGGTGGTGTGCTCACTGTATACTGGTGAACATGGGATGGTGTGCTCACTGAATACTGGTGAACATGGGGTGGTGTTCTCACTGAATACTGTTGTACATGGGGTGGTGTGCTCACTTAATACTGGTGCACATGTGATGGTGTGCTCACTGAATACTGGTGTACATGAAATGGTGTGCTCACTGAATACTGGTGCACATGGGATGTTTGCCCCTTTGCAGGTTTCATACTGGTTTTTAGCAGGGTTGTTTTTGCTAAAAAGAAAGGCAAACTTAAGCATGGTTAGTCAGTAAAGTTTTCATTCAGAAATTGCTCAACATCTTTATGACAATTAACTCAAACCTAGAACACCATGTGAAAAAACAAGTGCAGCATGGTATTTTCTTGTTCAGATAACAGTATCCACTTACCAGACTTGCAGTAAGTGGTGGTGTGTTTTCTTTACCTAATACAAAACAGTTTCTATAAAGATTGTGTGTACATGTTGTTCCTTAATTGTTTTGTTTGTGTGTTGTTTTCCTTGTACCTGTTGATTGCCCACATGCAATACTCAGATGTGGTACACTGTGTTACAGACTAAGATCAAGGAGCTGAGGCAGCAGGTGTCCAGCCTGGAGAAGGAGATTGAAGAGCTCCGTGAGCGGCTTGCACAACGGGACGCCACCATCGAGCAGATGATGAATGCACAGGCTGCACTGGTAATATCTAACCGCTCTTTGTAGCAAGTGTTACTCTCCATTTGCAGAGTAAATGTAGTTGTTATGGTAGAATGTATTCTTCAAGTACTGAGCAGCTGTTGTTTAGCATGCCACTGAGGTCCCATCCCTGTATGGCCATTGCAGGAGGAGAAGTACAAGCAGATGTATGAGAGGGAAGTAGCCGAGCATGGCAGCACGCGCGGAGCACTGGAGAAGGCTCGCAACAAAATCACTGACCTCGAAAACCAGATTGCCTCTCTACACAAAGAACATAAAGAAAAGCTTGACCAAGCACGGCTTGAGGTACAATGCACATGAAATTGGAAAATGTAATTGTTTGGCTTTGCTGATTCAGTCCATTTATTATAAATAAGGCCACAACAAATTGATCAGTTGTTCTACGGATTTTGTCCAAAAAAAATTGGAGCGAGCGAGCGAAATAAAAATCTTTTTTTTCCATTTTCTATAAAATCGGAGGCGAGCGAAAAGCGCAAAATAAAAAAAATCCTATCTTGCCCATAGTGTTTAAAAATTACTCCCAAACGCCATCATAACTTGATATCTTGTCAATAATTTCTTCTTCCTCTGCTCTGTTCCATAAATTGTTATCAAAATCAATATTAATGTAATAAACTAAGCAACTAATTTCTCCATTTCTTCTTCGACCATGTCCTGCAAAGGGTTTTGTGCAACAAGTCTTCAATAGTGATTCTGCTATTAAATTAACATGCGGCAGTAAATACTAAATAGCCATATCTTAACTAGAAGAAAGTAGACCTTATACAAGGCAATTGTCATTAACAAAATAGATATTTGATACACCAAGTCATTCACTACCAACAGTTTAATAACATGAATATAAAATGTCATACAATAAACACAAAACAATTTAGGAATCACTAGTATAAGATCTGTATCTTTAAATGACACGACGAAACAACTGGACGCCACCATTTTTTTAAACCGTAAACCAGGACTCACACTGGCTCTTATTTTGCTTGAGCCAATTTTTTGAATTGACTCGCAACATCGTTGCGTGTTTCCATGTCAGGGAATGGTTATATCTTACTGTTTTAATTGTTATAAAATTATACTTCACTGTGCTGTATATTAGTTGCATTATGGCATTAACAAAAGCATTAGTATATTTAGATTTTTTAACATTTTTCTTAATTGTTCATTGCAGTAAACTTGGATAATTTTTTTATATTTAAACATACACTCTTCAACTATTTACAAGATGTTAACAAAATATATCCATAAATAAAGTGAAATTAATAACTAACATAATGACTTGGCTTGCCCTGTTAAATGTACCTTAATATATAAAGGCTGAACAAAATGTACACCAAACAGATACGTTGAATTTATAAAATGGACATGTCAGAAACAACTTATATGTGTGGATATTAGAAGTAAGAAATCACGGACAAACCGCTGGTCAAAACTGTCCGAAATGTAAACATACCCGATAATCAGTCCATTTGACATAATCCAGACATCCAATTTCACACATCCTTTATCAACAAGATAATCCTTTAATTAACTGTTAATTAACTGCTGGTATTAGGAGAGCTTGCTAGCAATCATCTTTAATTAGGCAATGAATGCTGACAAACAGCTGTTGTGTTTTCACAATTTTGATAAAGCATGATAAGAAATTGCCGAGTCGAAATACACATGGCAGCTGTGCCAGACTGGCTGATGGCGAGTAAAGGTCTGGGTCATAAATTATGTGCTCTGGACATTTAACCAGTCGCCGCAAAGTGCCATATTCACGTCTATATCAGTACCAATTGCTTGTTATGATTTGGGTACACCACGAAGTCTGCGTTTAATGTAAAATGAGACTCGTTGATGAAAACTTCATTTTAAAAAATCGGATGCGGGGCAAAATTGTAGGTGCGGGCGCAAAATAAAAATAAAAATATTATTTTTTTTTATTTACGATTTTAAGGTGCGGCAAATCCGACGAACATCTGATCAATTTGTTGTGGCCTAAGCATTTGTATTTAAGTCAATCTGGCAAGAAGATCTGGAAATATATACCTCTTTTGTTATGAGTTGGTCTATTTTAAAGAAACTAACAGGGCTAAGCATTAGCAAAAATGATTTCCAAAAGAATTTCAATTACTATTTTTACTGTATTTACTGTGAAGTCACAGGTCTTGAAACAAATGAGTCTTTCAGTTGTGTGAGCCAGTCAAGCAACGTTGGCCTTCTTGCACTTCTTGTATTTTCTTACGTGATAACATATTGAGCTAAAGTTGACATCTACCTTATGTGCTGACATGAAATGTAAAATGTAAGAAGGTAATGAATGCTTCAGATCTGTGGACATCATATTATTATGTCCGTAGAAGTCCTTCTGTTGTCCGCTATAATTTGTTGATATTATCTGCTGACTTGTGTTGGCAGTTTGAACAGCGACTGGTTGAGGAGGTTGCCCTAAAGAACAAGGAGATTGCAGAGCGGGACGCGAAGCTTACACGCCTCAAACAGCAGATGGCAGACTCCCTCAAGGGAAACTCCTGGTAATCAGGCAGTGTAGCGGTGCACTGTGAGACTAGCTGTTAGTTATATATTAAGCTTCAACTTAGTTTGTATATGGGAAATGCTTAATGTGTACAGTGCACATGTGATTGACTATAATGTATGTGTGATTGTGTACAGAGTCTGTATGATGGTGTACAGCCAACCAATGTAATTGTGTATAGACCACCTGTGTGATTGTGTACATGTCTCATGTACAGTCAGTGTTCTGCCGTGAATTTGGACTACTGGGGACAAGGGCCCTCTAGGCTTGAAGAAGTAGGGACAAATTACAAAAATGTAGGGACACAGACAAAAACCTCATGAATATTCCCAAAGCAGATTTTTGTTTTGAAAAGTACGTACTAGCTGTTTTCATTCATGTTTGTATTCATGTTTGTTTTTATTTTCTGTTCAAAAAAGGATTAATACATAATATTGTGTTCTTAATTAATTAATAATGTTCTATTGATCAATTTTACACTGCATTCTTAAATACCTTATAACCTTGAAGTATTAATTCCGATTTGAACAAACAATAAAATCCGTTATAAACACAAGGTGTTAATAATGAAACCTGTTACAACTACAAAGTGTAACAGTGTGACATCATCAATTAGCCGGGCATCCAAAACTGCAAGCCGTTAGCAACACCCTTAGCAACAGTGTCGATTAATTCGACTTCAAAAGTCTTTGATGTGTCTGCCGAAATGCGGCTGTCGTCTACCAGTTTGTCGCTGAAAAGCGTGTTTCACGCTAAGCATGTGGACCGTGTGTACAATTATCGATTGATACTACTGTATCTGAACTGCTTAAGCGCTGCCAATAGAGCGTTCATGAATGAGTGTACTAGGGAAAAATTTGGTTATAAATTGACGTCGCGATCAATGATATCAATTTTACTAAATACGCTGAATGATTTACTTGTAAATTGTTTGCACCCGCGGACCCGCTTACGAAAATTTGGTGGGGACAAATCATTTATTTTTGCGGCTGCATCCACGGAGAAGACTGTACAGTGCTTGTGTATGATCGTCTACAGTCCATGTGTTCTTGTGTGCTGTCCATGTGTCGTTTTGTACAGCCCATTCGATTGTATACAGCCCATGTGTGGTTACATATGGTCTGTGTGTGATTGTGTACAGTGCTAGAGTGTGATTGTGTATAGTCCATATTTGATTGTGAACTATTCGTATGTCATTGTGTGATGTGTGCAGTCCATGTGCGATTGTGTACAGTCCAAGTGTGGTTGTGAGAGGAGTCCATGTGTGATTATTTGTATAGCCCATGTGTGGTTGTGTACAGTGCTGTAGAGTGATTGTGTACAGTGCTGTAGAGTGAATGTGCACAGTCTAAGACTGATTGTGTACAGTGCCTGTGTGATTGCAGGGAGCGTCAGCAGCAATTGGAGGAGCTCACTAAGGAGCTGGGGCGTATCCAGGATGAGGCAGACACTCTCCGCATCAAACTGAGGCAGTACAAGGCAAACAAGGTACCCACAGTAGCACAGTCTGCACAAACTGTATCACTCCATTTGGCGACAGTGGATTGCACAAATACTTTTTGAGTTTATATCATATCACTCTTGATTTTCTTTGCTGATTACTTTAATACAGTTTTGAAGCCACATAGCAATTCTAGATAGTTTTAGAAAAATGCCTTGTTTTTTTTTTCACTATAAACATAACCATTATTAACCAGGTTTACCGAAAGAAAACTCTGGTTATTGGATTGGCGAATTTTGGCAGATGGACGGCAGGCATGAACAATCTCTTTAGAGCACAATTCCTCCTACATTTCTCAAGGGTTTTTCACAGAACTAACTTTCACAAAACTATTGTCACCAAGTTCCCCCGCGCATATTGTCGGGCTTTTGTGATTTGATCATTTGGGGCAGAATTATGGCCCTTTGTTTATTTTGCACATATGTAATGTACTGTTTAGTGAACACACTTTTCAGAGCGCAACTCTTACATTTGTCGAGAGATTTCGACCAAACTTTCACAGAACTATTGGCACCAAGTGCCCCAGCGCATATTTTTGGGCATGTAGGATTTGATCATTTTGGGTGGAATTATGGTCCTTAGTTTATTTTGCACATATGTAATATATAGTGAACAAACTCTTCAGAGTGCAACTCCTCCTACATTTCTCAAGGGATTTTGACCAAACTTTCACAGAACTATTGTCACCAAGGGCCCCAACGCATATTGCTGGGCTTTTGTGATTCTATCATTTTGGGAATTATGGTCCTTTGTTTGTTTGGTACATATGTAATATACCGAGAACAATATCTTCCGAGCGCAACTCCTCCTACATTTCTGAAGGGATTTCAACCTCCTTGTACCGAACTATTGGCACCAAGTGCCCCAACGCATGCTGTCAGGCTTTTGTGATTCTATTATTTTTGGCAGAATTATGGCCCATTGTTTCTTTTGCACATATGTAATATGTAGAGAACAATATCTTCCAAGCGCAACTCCTACAGTTCCCAAGGATTTCGACCAAACTTTCACAGAACTACTGTAATCAAGTTCCCGTCAGATGAGATATTTAAACCAAACATTGCATGTCATAGAAAAACATGTTTTGTGACATTTCTATGTCTCCTGTTGTTTGAATTGTTTTTTAGCTCACCTGAGCAGGAAGTGCTCGGTTAGCTATTGGTATTGGGGACCTCTCCTGCATCGTCCGTCATCCATATGCAGTCAACAATTTGACCGTTATCACAATACAGACTACATTTTTTATTCAATCTTGACCTAACTTGCCAAGATTGTGTATGACCATGAAATCGCGGTAGGTATCGATAATGGGCAAAATCGTACCAAAAACCTGAAGATTTATTACCCCTTTTTCAAGGAAAAATGCAGAAATTGCATTTTTCCAATAAAGTTCTCTTCATTTTTTATCCAATCTTACCAAACTTCCACAGTTTGTGTTTGACTATAAGGTCTCAGTAGAAGCCAAAGATGGGGTAGGTTGGCCAACAAATACCAGAGTTATGCCTCCTTGTTTGTGGAAAAAATGCATAAATTGCCTTTTTTGTTCATAGGAGACTTCATGTTTCTTCCAATCTTGACCAAACATCCACAGTTTGTGTATTATCAAAAGATCACAGAAGAAGTAAAGAATGGGCCGGATTGGAAAACAAACACCAGCGCTATGCCCCGTTTTCTGTTGAGAAATAGGCAAAAATTACAGTTTTCCTTGACAGATACATATTTTTTTTTTCTTCCAATCTTCACCAAACAAACACTGGAGTTATAGTTCCTTGTTTGTGGAAAAAAATGCCTTTTTTGTTCATAGAAGCTTCATTTTTCTTCCTTTCCTTGACAGATACATAATTTTTTTTTCTTCCAATTTTCACCAAACAAACACTGGAGTTATAGTTCCTTGTTTGTGGAAAAAAATGCCTTTTTTGTTCATAGAGACTTCATTTTTCTTCCAGTCTTGACCAAACTTTTACAGTTTGTGTGTGATCATACGGTCACAGCAGAAGCCAAAAAATGACCAGATTGGGCCACAAACTCAGGAGTTATGGCCCTTTTGTTTGTGGAAAAAAATGCAAAAATTGCCTTATTTCTGCATGTAGATTTCATTCAATCTTAATCAAACTTCCACAGGTTTTATATGGCCATAAGATCTCAGCACATACAGCAAACGAGACAGATCAGGTAACGGACAGTGAAGTTATTTTCCCTTAATTGTGAAAATGTATGCAAAAATGGGCTTGATGCAAGACAGGGACTTAATTTTCATCCAATCTTTACCAAACTTACACAATTTGTCTATGACCATAAGATCTAAAGCGAATTTGAATATGGGAGGAGTAAATGGCAATACACTCCACTCTTTGGAACAAGCAGGCAAGCATGACATGACCTTTGCCATTATCTTTCAAAACTGCATCATAAACACTATTTTTGCAAAATTGCCTGTGAAAAGTTGGATTCCAGGGTAATGAAAATATACCCAGGTCCTTACTTATGACCATGTGTTTTTTGTTTGTTTATGATAAGCAATGGCAAGCCAAGGAGCAAAAGAAAACCATGTATAAGAGTTAATCAGCTAGACAAATTATTACATTATAGCGTACATTCCCACATTTGTTCAAGCCTGTCACCACAGTAAGGCTTTCATCTTTGCGAGCCCTTTAGGCTATAATGCCCTCTTGTCTTGTTCTTTAATTGATTTGTGTTAAACATTGTTTTTAGACATGTACAAACTGTCAGGACCTGGCATCAAAACTTGAAAGGGCTGTGATATCCATCAAGGAGAAAGATTCATCTATCAAAGAGCTGAATAGCCTGTGTTCAAAATTTGAAACTCAACTAAAGAAGCAGGATGAAATTATGAAACTGTTTGCAGAGAAGAAAGGCCATAAAGTAACAAACTTTCCAAAGTGAGAGTGGTGAGGTTCAGTGCTGAGCTGCGCAGGCCTCTCCGACATGTACTGTTGGTCCAGTGAGCCTGGTCGTGACTGGCAGGTGTCATGGGCTGCTCACAGAGCTGTCTTCCTGCTATGCTCAGTCATAAACTCAAGCAGAAATAACTCTGTCCAGGCTAGGAAATGTGACTGCCTAGTACCTTTAATAATACATTTTGTCTGTCATTTATATAACGTATTTATTAAATGTTTATGTTCTTACTTGTATGTTTTATCAGAAATTGTTGCAGATGGTCTCAGTTGAAATTATGTACTAGTTATGCATAATGGTGTACAATATTGCATATACACAACACAAGTCATTTATTCAAGCAGACATACTGTTCACTTGCTTAAATATGTTGTACTTTTTTAAATTAAATATTGAAATGTTATTAGATAGTGCCTTGCAATTGAACAGAACACGATAGTGTTGTTTACCTTGTACTGTAAGTTTGTTAGTGTTTATGCATGTGGATTCAATAAATTTTATTTTTGCAAACATGTTGGTTAGTATTTTGGTAGCTACAAACTAGTTTGAAAACACTTCCACATTACACCAGTTGGAAAACACTTCCATATTACAATTTTGACCACATTTCACATTACGTCTCTGTGGCCTAGTGGTTAGGGCATTTGTCTACAGATTGGGAGATCGAAGGTTCCAGTCTCGCACAGGGCTTGTTCTGATATGGCTGGTTGTTTACCCAGCAGCTAGTTGAATCAAACGATACCGACTGCCTTTCTGCCAAGTGCCGGGCGTATAGGATAGGAATCGGGAGTAAAGATGTTCATTAGTAAAGGTGTCTTACAAGTCAAAACTGGCTGGCCCTCAATTGCGACTGGTGACACTATAATAAACAAACACTTCACTATACTAGTACTACAACCACATTTCCACATTACACCATTATGTTCACATTGTTATTTTAGTACTACAACCACATTTCCACATGACACCATTATGTTACCATTGTTATACTAGTACTACAACCACATTTCCACATTATGAACACATTGTTATACTAGTACTACAACCACATTTCCACATTATGAACACATTGTTATACTAGTACTAAAACCACATTTCTACATTATGAACACATTGTTATACTAGTACTACAACCACATTTCCACATGACACCATTATGAACACATTGTTATACTAGTACTACAACCACATTTCCACATTATGAACACATTGTTATACTAGTACTACAACCACATTTCCACATTATGAACACATTGTTATACTAGTACTAAAACCACATTTCCACATTATGAACACATTGTTAAACTAGTACTAAAACCACATTTCCACATGACACCATTATGAACACATTGTTATACTAGTACTACAACCACATTTCCACATTACACCATTATGTTTAAATTGTTATACTAGTACTACAACCACATTTCCACATTACACCATTATGTTAGCATTGTTAAACTAGTACTATAACCACGTTTCCACATTACAGTACCACCATTATGTTCACTTTGTTATACTAGTACTACAGCCACATTTCCACATCACACCATTATGTTGACTTTGTTATACTAGCACTGCAACCACATTTGCACATGACACCATTATGAACACATTGTTATACTAACACTGCAACCACATTTCCACATTACACTATGGTGAACACATTGTTATACTAGCACTGCAACCACATTTCCACATTACACCATTATGAACACATTGTTATACTAGTACTACAACCACATTTCCATATTACATCATTATGAACACATTGTTATACTAGTACTACAACCACATTTCTACATTACACCATTATGTTCACTTTGTTATACTGGCACTGCAACCACATTTGCACATGGCACCATTATGAACACATTGTTATACTAGTACTGCAACCACATTTCCACATTACAACATGGTGAACACATTGTTATACTAGTACTACAACCACATTTCCACATTACACCGTCATGAACACATTGTTACTAGTATAAGGTTAGATACCAGTAAATCATTGTGTATCCCTCTGTGGTCCATTCAAAAGTAGTGGCTATTACTAAAGAGTTCCTCTTCTCTTCTGGCATAAAAGCCATTTAGGTATCTCAAAATGCCTTTTGTGGTTATTTCTATTATCCTATGCGTGTCTGCAACATTTCGGTGCATTTCATTGGAGGCTAACTTGAAAGGTGAACTTTTGGGGGGTGTTTACTGTGGTATGGGGCTTTTGGCGAAATATGACTGCCGAAACCCTGTTTTCTACCAGTGCCTGCATTCGAGTGAGATGCATTTCTTAGAAGTAACATGACATATCTTTTTTATTGCAAATTTTGGAAGAGGACAGATTGATCTTTAAATTGATACTGGGCTTGCACAATCTGAAATAAAGGAAATGCTAGAAAAATGCTTGGAGAGTTTGCCTTTTTATAATGAATTCTATGGGAATTGGATTTACTGGTTTGTAACCTAGTACTGCAACTGCATTTCCACATTACACCGCCATGAATCACAATGCACCATTGTTATCACATTGCCCCATTGCACTATCGTTATCACAGTAAAACATTACACCATTGTTATCACAATGAAACATTACACCATTATTACCACATTACACTATTGTTACTACAGTGAAACATTATACCACTGTTATCACAGTGAAACATTACACCATAGTTATCACATTGAAACATTACACCATTGTTATCACAGTGAAATATTACACCATTGTTACCTTATTACACCATTGTTACCACAGTAAAACATTACACTCCACTGTTATCGCAGTGAAATTTTACACCAGTGTTGATCACATAGTCCCATAACACTATTATGATTCACTTTGCCACAATACACCATTTTGACATTCTCACATTGCACCATATAATAACATTTCCATGTGTTACCATAATTATCATATAAACGCAAGAATTGTAGATCTTCACTATATTCTTTAGTTTGACCAGAGGAGCAAACAACACAATGCAGCAAATTATTATTCTAATCGTGTGTTGACATAGAGCATGACAATTTGTCAACAATGCCAATTTAATGATGTTGGATAGCTGCATATGAAAAACATCACATCAATAATAATCAGTGCGTGTTATTCTACATCATACATAACCTACAAAGAAGTTGTTGGAATTAAAATGCTGATACCCACAACTGACAACGGATGACAGACAACTATTGATCAGAACACAAATAGCATCTTACTTTTTTTTCATTTTCCAGCATACAAGTTTGGCATATGTATTTTTTTTTTTTAAGTTTGCCTATCCTTTTCTAATAATTTCAAATTACTAATGTATGGCCAAATACAACTTGTTTGATTCTTTTTGGGTGTAATCACCTTTTTTATTTCGAAATAAAAAATGTCTTCATATTTCTCAATAGTTTTTGCCTGTAAATTTTTATTTTTATATTCCAGTTCTGTCCATGTGTGATTGTGTACTGTTCATGCATGATTGTGAAAAGTCCATGTGCGATTGTGTACAGTCTATGTGTGATTGTGTACAGTCCATGTGCGATTGTGGAGTCCATGTGTGATTGTGTACAGTCAATGTGTGATTGTGTACAGTCCATGTGTGACTGCAGGATTCCATCTGGCAACTGTTGATTACCCTTCCATGCCCTGCAAACATACGTTACATAGACTGGTGTAATTTTTAATTCAAATTAAAAGGTCTCAATTAAGATTTTTTAAACAGTTGCAACAATATATAAATATTGACTTCCTTGAGGGTGACAGTGTGTCTTGTCAACCCGAGGCAACACTGTCGACCGAGGCTTTAGCCGACGGTTTACGAGACGCACGGTCACCCTCAAGGAAGTCAATATTTATTTTAATATTCCAAACAAAATCAAAGTAAAAAAATCAATTACATAAGTTTAATGTCGTCCGATATAAACAATCAAACCTCTACATGACAGACTTTAAATTAAGCTAAATCCCATATCATTTGCGTACCGGGCGTCATAGCGGTAGCGGGCGACATCAAATTGTTGCCCACTGCAGTTTATATGCATTACAGAGAAATAATCAAGTGAGGTATAATAATAATAATTGACCTTCAAAAGCACTGGTCTACTAATAAACATTATTTTTAATTGTTTAAAAATATTTTAGGCAAAATTTAAAGTTATCATATAGTTGTATTAAAATGAATTACCAAGTAGCTGCATGTAAAAATACAAGGCATCATATTTCTCTAAATGATGGGACACATTACTTTGGGAAATTACTAGAGATGGTAACGAATACCAAAAACGATATTTGAATATTCGATTTATGAAGTATTCGAATATTCGATCATCGGATGTAGAACTGGTAAACTGATGGAAACGTATTACTAAAATGACTTAAGCCACCATCAATGCACGATGAGAAAAACGTGGCAAATATACGGACTTTAATCTATGTTGCAATTTTGCAATTCCATTTAATGGGAAAGACTTCAAACCATTTACTTTCCAGGACATTACTAGGAAGGTGACATGTTGTTTCAGAGCACGTGTAAGCAGTAACACCTTAAGCATCTTGAACACGCTTTAATTTCCTATGTCCTGTATACGTGAACTTGTGAACTGATAAGTGACCGTGGTCGATATAATGGGACTAGCAATAACAACAAACTGTCGTCTACATAACAATAGGGTGATAGGTAGATTTTGACACAGAGAATCTAAGGTGACACAAAAGCGCTATATCGTTAGAGACTGACATTGACAAATACTGTATTTATTATGCTGATTAAAATTAACTGGTGAGTATTCAAATACCTAAAGATTATTCTAATAGTTTTCATTATTCGTATAGGCGTTGCCATACCTAGAAATTACAGCATACAGCAGCCCAAGTATCTTTAATGAAGGCCAAGCTGGCACAATTTATTTTGTCAACGAACAACAACAAAATACTTGGTAATGGACACGATTTCTTTATTTCTGTGAAAATTAAACAACTGAATCACAATACAATGATTTTAATGGTCATAACATTGTACATTACAATAACATCAATATAAATACAATGTAACAATCATGAAAAAGTTGAGCAACAAAACCAAAACTATAAAAAAATATATAACTTGGACGGAAATGGTTATAATCACAGTTATCACACTGAAGAATTACTTTTGGTTTTAAACTTTACACATTTATGACTAGTTGTCTGTTAAAAAACTAGAATCTTTGAACAAAAACGCAAAGGTTAGTTATTCTTGGTTATTAGTTGTATTGCATCTTTGTGACATTTATTAATTTACTAACATAAAACACAACCGATGACACGGTCACTTAACATTAAAGGAATATAACGTACAAAGAGTGGTTTTTACCATCAATATATTAATGAAAACAACGACAAATCAATGATGTAATACATTGTGTGAGAACACAGTCATACGGAATGTCTTTGTTTATCACAGATACCTCACGTACATAATTGACTAAATAAAGCAATACTTGTTGACCAACACAACATACACAACAGTCATGCTAATATATACTCGATACTGTGTGCTCTAGATACTCCAATGCTAAATGTGAAACCTGAAGAATGTGGCCCCGCTTGTGTTAATATAGACAGGAAGAAGATGATGATTGAAGTACAACACTACAGCAATCCCAAGGCCCTGTGTGCTGCCCTGGGGCGGCGGCCCTGTGTGCTGCCCTGGGGCGGCGGCCCTGTGTGCTGCCCTGGGGCGGCTGGTGTGACCGGGTATGGGGGTGGCTAGGTGGTCGGGGGGGGGGGCTGCAGACCTCATCTCATGTTGAAGCCGGACGGGCGCTGGTTGATGTTCTGGTGGTGGTGGATCTCCCCGTCGAGCTGCATCAGTTCCTGGCGCAGCCGCTCGTTAATGTCCCGTATTGCATCTGCAACCACATACACCAGTCAGAACACATGCAGTAAGTAGTTTTACAACCTGCTTTCTTATAAATTATTTGGCTCACTCACAATTGTCCAGATTTATGAGGTATTTACATTGAATAAAAAAACTGACCAATGATTTAATAATTGGTTGAATATGTTGGACAAAACTTGTTCTACAAAGAGCCAAATTGTCACATAATGACCGTTTTGAAGTGGGTGAAATCAACTGATTTACTAATCATCTTTGATCTCGGATTACAAAATTGATCTTATAACACGATACAAAGAAAAAGAGCATTATTTTTTGTCAAAACATATATAAGTCGAGTACAAATTCTGTAGCCAGCATGTTATTAACTGGTACAAAAACCACTGGTGTTTATGTGAGGTCTGTTCTCGGCAGTCCAAGGGGCAGGATGCGTGCTATGTGCTGTTTCAGTATAGTGAGGTGTACTGTTACCTGACGTAGACGATTGTGACGACCTACGACTGTCCATCCGCAGGTCTGAAAATGACACCAAACACATCTACATGCCACACCTAGCAACACAAACCCATAGCAACCACTAAGAGTGATACATTCAGCCATGCCGTGTGAATGAAGTAACTGGAGATGCTTACAAGAAAGCACTAGGCATGCCCTGGACTGGGAGGCAATACGGAGTGCATGGGACTGCATGTAGCAACTGGTGCTCTGCACACACAGAAGACAGCAGAAACAGTTGCTTTCTTGCATCCTTAACATTCCTTTACACAGTGTTTACTGTATACATTTACTTTAATTTTATTTAACATAACCTCATGCATTGCTGCTAATACAAATCTTTAACATTTTATATACAGTAAAGCACTCATTGTATCTATACAAAACAGTTGGTATCAACTTACAAAGTGATAATGGTTACTACTATTTTAAACTTTCTAAAAGACAAACATATGTACACTCTTTACTGGAGAGAAGAAGGAATCTGACTGGAATGTTGCCAGTATCAGTGCACACTCACTACAGCATGCATGTGAACAAGGAGACCTAGCAGTTTTGGCGTGCTTTGTTGTGCTTTGTTGTTTTTTTTGGCACTCATGTTGGAAATCCAGGTAACCTGAATACCTGCACATGGAACTTTGTCAAAGACTAACATTGGGTGGGTTATGAAATCTTTAAGGACAGTTCTGATGGCAATCTACAAGAGGCAATATTGAAGACAGAAAACCTAAATGATACTCCACAAGTGTGTGAGACAGTAAGTGATTGTTTTCATGCAACATTTGTGGAGTTACCTCCTCATCTCCATCTAGCTAACCCTAAAACACACAGTTTACAACTCATGTTCCAGATGCTACAGAACCATTTGTGCCCATGTATATCTATATCTGTGCTGTTTGAGCACACCTGTTTTGTCTACAGATCACCTACTGACTTGCTGCAGATGTCTACAGATCACCTACTGACATGCTGCAGATGTCTACAGATCACCTACTGACATGCTGCAGATGTCTACAGATCACCTACTGACATGCTGCAGATGTCTACAGATCACCTACTGACATGCTGCAGATGTCTACAGATCACCTACTGACATGCTGCAGATGTCTACAGATCACCTACTGACATGCTGCAGATGTCTACAGATCACCTACTGACATGCTGCAGATGTCTACAGATCACCTACTGACATGCTGCAGATGTCTACAGATCACCTACTGACATGCTGCAGATGTCTACAGATCACCTACTGACATGCTGCAGATGTAGGTGATAACAATGTTATGCCATCCATATCCATCTAAACACTATTTTCAGTCTAAAATATGACCTGATTTTTCCTGGGACACTGGCTATATGGCTGTCTTAAAAAAATCAAATACATCATAGTCATATTTAAAAAAAACACACATAAAATTTAAACGGCAACTTTTTCATGCACTTCATTACCATAGTTTATGTCAATTTTTTATTCAGACTGGCCACATCAAACAAAAGCAATGGAAAGCTTTGTGCACTGGCACATCACACGGTGAAGTAGACAGAGAGATGGTCACATACACTCACCATGGCTGCCCCTGTTTGGGCTGGCAATGTGTGCAGGTCTGTACTGATTGTTGGGGAAAGACTGCTGGGGACCAGATCCTGGATGTCCCACACTGCCCGGCTGAGGCGGGCCAGGAGGATGTCCGTTCATGTATACTGGCCCATTCTGCTCATACACTGGTCTGCAACAACAAGTATCTTCTATATAACGACCGTCAAACAGACAGCATAGAAATCACGAAGTACACCATTCAGAAACACAAAATAGCCACTACAGTGGATGTGTGCTCACCTCTGAGGAGGCATGTTGTCTTGAAGTCTGTGGGGTGGTTTCATCAGCGGCTGACCCCGGCCCTGGGGCGAGGGCTTCCCCCTGCCTCCGCTGCCTCCTGGGCTCTGGTACCCAGGCTGGCTCTGTGGAGGGGAACCAGGATAGATTGGATCACGTAGAGCCGGGTTCTCCCGCACTGGCAGATCACTAGGGGGCTGTTAGGGGTCAACAGGGGAGGCAGGTTAGTTAGCTGGTACAGTGAAGGATTTCCTACTTATGACTATAAACTATAAACATATAAGTATGGAAAAGAGAAGTTAGTATAACAAAGAATATAATTAACAGAATATTAGTCAGGGCGATATAATAGCAATTAACTAAAATTACATACCATGTATTAAGTATATAATTATTTACAACAGTTCATGTGATATTGTGACACAATATTTTTTTTCTGCTGGGAAATTCACTATAAATACAGAGTTGCAAAAACAATATAAATATTGTTCTTATGTCTGTTACACAATATCACAGATTTAAGCAATTGATAAAAAACTTAATTATTGAGATTCAGCATTAGTGTTTAACAATTCTTATGATGTATTAAAAATATCACAACTGTGATAACAGTGATTTCAACAGTAATCAATATCTTCATGGCTCAAGAAATTATGTGTATATGTGGATTTCGAAGTTTATGAGGTCCTTCCTCGTCTGAGGCTGCATTATGTGAGGACCCGGAGTGTGTCCCAGTACTCCTATCTAATTAACTTACAAGAGACTCGCGAAAGCTGGGACAAAATTTTGAATCATAGCTGCAATTTCCAGCTATTTAATTTTTACTGAAAGATATTTTAATTTTGGTGTGGTCTTGTGCTGTGGGGGGAAACCGGAGTACCCGGAGGAAACCCCACCTGTCCGGTATGGTGATCACCAACCAAACTCACATGCATCGAGGGGGGAGCGAACCCGGGACGCCTAGGTGAGAAGCGAGTGTACCAACCACTGCGCTAGCCGGACAGCCATTCAAGAAATTGATAGTTGCTATTCATGTTTATATAAGTGAATGTCATGTATGCAAGGGAAGGCAGCGTTACCGGTGGAAGCCTGGGTGGAGGGGCCCGGCCCCCACTGCCGCCAGCCCAGGGGTGCTGGGTTGATCCCCGGGGCGAGGGGTCACGGGACGGATGGGAGCCCTGGCGGGGCATCGACTGCCAGGACTGCTGGGCCTGGTTCAGCCTCCTGCGACACACAAGTCAACAAGACTAGTATCTATGGCTTAAGGTTACTACCAGCAAAACAGCAATAAATAGCATTTCAGTTTTTCATAATTAAACATTTTAACATACTTTATAAGTTGTTTTTTTTTTTAAACATGGTACAAGTGGGCCTTATGGTGTGATTCATATGCAATGATCAATACTATAGTAGCTGAATGACGCTGACAATGTCGATATAGCTACAGGTATATTGGACATTATGTCATGGGTATCAACAAATTACAAAGTAATAATGCACTATAACTGATTGGGATCAATTAAGTGATGTGGTTTTTATGTTTTGCTTAAACCGGAATATATTTAATGTATGTTTAATGTGTGAACTGTATTTACCCCATTATGCTAAGCAAGAAATGAAACAATAAACAGTTTTTTTCTGGCCAAACATTAAAATATTTGAAGCATCCAAAAATACATGTAGAATATTAAATACTGTATATTACTAGAGCATTAAATTTTGTAAATCCTGAATTCCTTAAGGACAGCATGAGAGCTTGAACAGGGGCAATGAACACTGTTTGCTAGGCAGTTGTACCTCTCAAGGTCGTCTACGCGCTTCATGAGTCGCTCATTGTCCCTGTACAGCACCTGCTGGTCCTGACCGATTTTGTCCTTGTTCACCTGCATCTCCGCATTCTCCGTCCTGAAACACACTTGGTCACATGGTGGCCACACACCCACCTGGTCACATGGCAGTCACACACACCTGGTCACATGGTGGTCACACACACCTGCTCATATGGAGGTCACCGGTCACACACCTGGTCAGATGGCGTCCACACACACACACGTGGTCACATGGTGGTCACACAAACATACACCTGGTCACATGGTGGCCACACACACACGTGGTCACATGGTGGTCACACACACATACACCTGGTCACATGGTGGCCACACACACACACCTTGTCACATGGTGATCACACAAACACACAACTTGTCACATGGTGGTCACACACACACCTGGTCACATGGTCCAGGCATACAGAATATAGTAAGGTATGTTGTCTGTAGGTATGTTAGAAAACAATCTTAATTTTGAGGTACTCAAATGAAGCAAATTTGAATATTCAAGTAAATAACATCTTAAAAAGTATAATTTGTAATAATCCATCAAATTAAGTAATTTTATTATACATATACAGCACAACCAATTAGATGTACTATGGATATAATTATAATCACATTATATTATTTGACAACTTCAGTGTGACATCACTGCTGTATATGGAGGTGTTACCTAAGGGCCTCATTCTCCACCATGTACTCCTGTAGCATCTCATAAAGGCCTCCCTCCTCCTCCGTCTGACCAGGCTGCTGCTTCAGCTTGTCTGTAACACATAACATGACACTCACATATCAGCTGTACAAAAACATAACACATTACACTCAAATACAGCTGTAACAAAGACCACACATGGCACTCACATATACAGCTGTAACATAGACAACACATGGAACTCACATATACATGTACAGCTGTAACAAAGACAACACATGGCACTCACATATACAGCTGTAACAAAGACAACACATGGCACTCACATATACAGCTGTAACATAGACAACACATGGCACTCACATATACAGCTGTAACATAGACAACACATGATACTCACATACAGCTGTGGCATAGACCAAACCCATGACACTTACATATACAGCTGTAAAATACATAACACATTACACTCACATACAGCTGTAACAAAGACAACACATGACACTCGTATACAGCTGTAACATAGACAACACATGGCACTCACATACAGCTGTAACAAAGACAACACATGGCACTCACATACAGATGTAACATAGACAACACATGGCACTCACATATACAGCTGTAACATAGACAACACATGGCACTCACGTACAGCTATACCAAAGACAACACATGGCACTCACATATACAGCTGTAACATAGAAAACACATGGCACTCACATATACAGCTGTAACATAGACAACACATGGCACTCACATACAGCTGTAAAAAAGACAACACATGGCACTCACATACAGCTTTAACATAGACAACACATGACACTCACATACAGCTTCAACATAGACAACATACGACACTCACATACATCTGTAGGACATACAACACACAACACTCACATACAGCTTTAACATAGACAACACACAACACTCACACACAGCTTTAACATAGACAACACATGGTACTCACATACATCTGTAGGACATACAACACATGGCATTCACATACAGTTTTAACAAAGACAACACATGCTACTCACATACATCTGTAAAACATACAACACATGGCACTCACATACATCTGTAGGACATACAACACATGGCACTCACATACAGCTGTAACAGAGACAACACATGGCACTCACATACGTCTGTAGGACATACAATACATGGCACTTACATACAACTTTAACATAGACAACACATGGCACTCACATACAGCTGTAGGACATACAACACATGGCACTCACATACAGCTGTAGGACATACAGCACATGGCACTCACATACAGCTGTAGGACATACAACACATGACACTCACATACAGCTGTAGGACATGCAACACATGGCAGTCACATACAGCTGTAGGACATACAACACAAGACTCTTACAATCAGCTGTAGGACATACAACACATGACACTCACATACATCTGTAGGGCATACAATGCCTGACACTCACATACATCTGTAGGACATACAACGCCTGACACTCACATACAGCTGTAGGACATGCAACACATGGCACTCACATACATCTGTAGGACATGCAACACATGGCACTCACATACAGCTGTAGGACATACAACACAAGACTCTAACATACAGCTGTAGGACATACAACACATGGCACTCACATACATCTGTAGGACATGCAACACATGACACATACATCTGTAGGACATACACCACATGGCACTCACATAAAGCTGTAGGACATGCAACACATGGCACTCACATACAGCTGTAGGACATACAACACAAGACTCTTACATACAGCTGTAGGACATACAACACAAGACACTCACATACATCTGTAACACAGACAACATATGGCACTCACATACATGCACTTAACAAAATCCAGGGAGCAACAGATTCAAAAGAATATTGATTTAAGAATGAAATACAATTACCATTGAAATTAAATAAGACAGTGTAGATAGCCTGTTCATTTGTAATATCTTTGTACTAAACATTTAAATAGTTTTAACCCATAAATACAAACTAGAAAATAAAATGTCACGTGAACATTCTCCCAAAAAGCAAAATACACAAGACATAATCACTGCTATAGTACCAGAAGAAAAGTTAACAAAAACTGTTTTGTAAAATGAAATCTTATGTTTAAATTAACCCAAGTAAATAATTACTACTTGATCAGGGACACGGCAAGATCTGTGATATATTTAGTAGACTATAGTCTGTTACATTGTGTAAATGATATAATCATACTGTTATCCAAGCAAGCATTGTAAACAAGCAAGTGACATAGAAACCAGTACTGGAAACTGAAACAATCAAATGTAGAAAAGTAATCAAGGATGTGCTACTCGTACTTATACTCGCACTTACTCAAGCACTGATTTTCCAGTACTCATCTTAAGTCATGAGTACAAGTACTCGTACTTACAGAACTTATGAGTATTAAATGAGTACTCTATGAGTACTTTCACACTTTTAATCGAAGTTAAATGTGAAATAAATTCAATTAAAATTCAACCAAGTTATCTTATATCTGGTATTGACAGTGTACACAGAACTGGGACACTTAAAGGAGAATTGGGACACTTAAAGGATTAATAAAATCACCTAAAGGGCATGCACTGGATAGCTACATATATATACAATTTTATTATTGAGTGGTTATTTATTTTGTGATTGTACATATAAGACTAGAGTAACAGTATACCCTTTGAGTGCTGACTGCTGACCTAGTGCTCACCTGTCCCAGTGTGTTTAATATATACAATTTGAATAACATACAAGTCATGTATTATATTTTAATTGTGACCAGCATTTATAATCTATAAAACATGCTGTACTCAAAAGTACTCATTAGTACTTTATGTAGTACTCCGTACCTACTTATTAAGTACAGGCACTAAACTGAGTACTCATTAGTACTTTATGTAGTACTCCGTACTTACTTATTAAGTACAGGCACTAAACTGAGTACTCATTAGTACTTTATGTAGTACTCCGTACTTACTTATTAAGTACAGGCACTAAAATGAGTACTCAGTACTTACTCAAGTACTTTGGAATTATCAAGTACTCAGTACTTAATTAAGTATTGATCTCCAGTACTCTACCCATCCCTGAAAGTAATCAACTTTTCTTTCCAAATAGAAAATCAAACAATTTTCCTAATAAAAAAATGCAGTTCTTGGCTAAAAAGTTAGCTAGATTGTATCTACTGCAACAAATTGTCCATCGGGATCATAGTATCAGATCTTACTGCATCTTAACAAAGAGCGACAAATCGTATCTAATCATGCATCCAAACTGTGGTGATGGGGATTGATCGTAGACAAGAAAAAACACCACGCTCTGTTAAGATATGTTGCAATTTCAAGAAACAATGAAGTCAATAGTCACTCGACCTGTATTTATAGCATTCGGGTCCAGTCTTAGCTCAAATCTTGATCTCCATCGATCATGATCGTGAAAGACATCGCGAACACAATCGTATCCTATCGTAACGCAGCACATTTATTCATGATAAGCGTATCAGAACTTATCTGTACGAACTAGAACGTTCTAATTCGGCGAACCCAATCGTGATGATTGTGTCAGATCGAGACCCAATCGTGGACTCGATCGAAACAATACAATGGAACGTATGTAATCGTACCTAAACTGGAGATCAGACCTTGACAGATCGTGACACCTGTAATTGACAAATCGTGACCAGATCGCAATAGAGCGCAATATACATCGTAACAAAACATATGGACTCGCATCACATCGTATCCAAGCCTGAAATCTCAGAGAAATACCACAATCAGCTACGAGTGGCCAATTGTGGTATTAGTGACAGATCGCACGATAGCGGAAACCTAGCATAAAGGACTTCTAGGTAATGTGTAGTAGGTTGAAGACAGAACTAATTACATCAATACTTTAATTAACAGAAGCAATTATAATAACAGAACTCTTTTTCCCTTAGGAACCTGTGAATATATTACATGATTTGCCGTAACTATTGTGTACATACAGATTGTCTAGAGTTTTGCTTCAAATGCCGACAACAGGAGCTGAGAAACACCTGCCACTAGCAATCTGATTCAGTTCACATTAACATGTTTGTTATATGAGGATATTATACACTGTAAACTGCCAAGTCAGACTCAAACTTGAGATATAATGTGCAGAACTGTCGTTGGTGCAGATGTATGCAGTGTTTCTCAGCTCCCTCCAAGTGCTCTGTGCTTACCAGGGTTACCAGGTGCATTGACACTGTTAGTGTTTCCTTGGTTACCATTTGTCTCCTTGACCATCTGCATGAACTTCTGATCGTTCTCCTTCTGCAGCTGCCCCCGGGGTTTGGCAGGGAAGTCCAGCTGGTGAACAGATAATAACCAGTAAGCAGCAGCTCAGTAAAATGTTCAATGTATCATACTTACATGGAAAAGAACACAAATTACTCCATGGAATTTATTTTCCATATACACATACAACCATCCCCAGTGGTTTATTAGTGTAACTCTTATAAATAGATCTATTAATGGGAAATAAAGTCACCTGAATGAACTATTAATATTTCATCATTGTTTTGAATCCATGAACTATGATAAAAAGAACTACTTACTAATAACTACATATGCACACATTTCTAAAACAACCGATGGACAATATGTGCATTGCATACCAGAGCAAATCCACACAAGACTAGTCAGTCAGACCAAGTCAGTGTCTGAGAACCTTCCTGTCGTGACGACTGTCCAGTCAGTGTACAAGCTGTCCTGTCAGACACTGATCAGTACCCAGTCAGTTTACAAGTTGTAATGTCAGACACTGATCAGTATCCAGTCAGTTTACAAGTTGTCCAGTCAGACACTGATCAGTATCCAGTCAGTTAACAAGTTGTCCAGTCAGAGATTAATCAGTATCCAGTCAGTTTACAAGTTGTCATGTCAGACACTCATCCGTATCCAGTCAGTTTACACGTTTTCATGTCAGACACTGATCAGTATCCAGTCAGTTTACAAGTTTTCATGTCAGACACTGATCAGTATCCAGTCAGTTTATATGCTCTCCTGTCAGACACTGATCAGTATCCAGTCAGTTTACAAGTTGTCATGTCAGACACTGATCAGTATCCAGTCAGTTTACAAGTTGTCATGTCAGACACGGATCAGTATCCAGTCAGTGTATATGCTGTCCTGTAAGACAATGATCAGTGTCTGATCAGTATCCAGTCAGTTTACAAGTTGTCATATCAGACACTGATTAGTATCCAGTCAGTTTACAAGTTGTCATGTCAGACACTGACCAGTATCTAGTCAGTTTACAAGTTGTCATGTCAGACACTGACGAGTATCTAGTCAGTTTACAAGTTGCCATGTCAGACACTGATCAGTATCCAGTCAGTTTACATGTTGTCATGTCAGACACTGATCAGTATCCAGTCAGTTTACAAGTTGTCATGTCAGACACTGATCAGTATCCAGTCATTTTACAAGTTGTCATGTCAGAGACTGATCAGTATCCAGTCAGTTTATATGCTCTCCTGTCAGACACTGATCAGTATCCAGTCAGTTTACAAGTTGTCATGTCAGACACTGACCAGTATCTAGTCAGTTTACAAGTTGTCATGTCAGACACTGACGAGTATCTAGTCAGTTTACAAGTTTTCATGTCAGACACTGATCAGTATCTAGTCAGTTTACAAGTTGTCATGTCAGACACTGATCAGAATCCAGTCAGTATACAAGTTGTCATGTCAGACACTGATCAGTATTTAGTCATTTTACAAGTTGTCATGTCAGACACTGATCAGTATCCAGTCATTTTACAAGTTGTCATGTCAGACACTGATCAGTACCCAGTCAGTTTACAAGTTGTCCTGTCAGACTGTAGTGTCCTGTCAGATATACACTAGAGTTCCTAACATATATTATCTACTATGTAACAATCATTTTAATTTCTTATCACCTTACTGACCCCACATGCAAATAGTGTAGCAAGTCAACAGACAATGTTCAGATGGTACAAATCTGTAGCCTTAGATCCCAATGTTGGCTTGTGATCAAAGAAACAACTGTGAGAAATACTGATGTTGACACATTAAAAGGCCAACATTGTAAAAGTAGTGTTTCTTTATGTGAAATCAAAAGCCAACAATTTAGAGATTTTACAGAAACAAAGGTAAACTAGAATTGTCTCATGAGTGACGGATATACCCCCACAATATGGCCTTGTCACAAAACTATGGCAACCATTTCAAAGAAATAGACACAGAGAGAATGCTTTAATTTGTGAATGTGTATTTGGAAAAATTTAATTTCAATAGGAGCCATAACTCTGTCAACATTTAGTAGTTTGTAACTGAAGTTGAACTTGATCTGTATTTGATGACGTTACACCTGTGTACCAAACATAATTTAACAAGAAATGTGGAAATTCCACGAAAACCAAAAATGTTCTAACGATATGCATAAGACAGCACAATAATGAAAGAAAGTTCTGGGTGCAAGGTGAAGGTCATACACCTATGGCTAGGAAATGGTGACCTTGACCTTGCAATCCAAAACGAGGTCTCAATATAAGGTATCTACATATGAAGTTTCATTAAAATATCCCAATAAGTTCTTAAGTTATTGATTGCAAACCATTTTTTTAGTTTTAGTAAAGGTGACCTTGACCCCACCCACTCCATATGCAATCACAAGAGAGGTCTAGATATAAGGTATCTACATATGAAGTTTCATTAACATATCTCAATTGGTTCTCTAGGTATTGAGTGGAAACTTTTTGTCTATTTTTAGTCATGGTGACCTTGACCCCATCCACCCCATATGCAATCCAAAGCAAGGTCTCATTATGAGGTATCTACATATGAGTTTCATTAAAATATCTCATGTGTTCTCTATTTATTGAGCGGAACCTGTTTTTCTATTTTTAGTAATGGTGATCTTGACCCTGACACCACCCACCCCATATGCAATCCCAAGCAAGGTCTCAATATGGGGTGGGCTGGTACCTATGTATGAGGTTTCATTAAAATATCACAATACGTTCTCAAGTTATTGAGTTGAAACTGTTTTTCTATTTTTAGTAATGGTGACCTTGAGCCAGCCCACCCCATATCAAATCCCAAGAGAGGTCTCGATATGAGGTATCTATGTATGAAGTTTAATTAAAATATCTTAATGCATTCTCAAGATATTGAGCGGAAACCATTTATCTTTTTTAGTAACGGTGACCTTGGACTTGACCCTATATGCAATTCCAAGTGAGGTCTCGATATAACGTATCTATGTATGAAGTTTCATTACAATAGCTCAATTCGTTCTCCAGCTAGAGAGCGGAAAAAAAGTTACGCCGCCACCCCTCTGTCAAAATTTAGTGGTTTGTAACCAAAGTCGACCCGTATTTTATGAAGCTACACATGTATACCAAAAATGATTTGAATATATCAAGCCATTCTTAAGTTATCATCCGGAAACCATGTTTTTAGGGAATTTAAGTCGAAAAGGGACCATAACTCTGTCAAAATTTAGTGGTTTGTAACCAAAGTCGAAATTTACCTGTATTTTATGATGTTACACATGTGTACCAAAAATTATTCGAATATGTAAAGCCCTTTTTGAGTTATCATCCGGAAACCAAAAAACCAAAAGACCGACAAGCTAACTCCTATATCCCTAAACTTCGTTTTTGGGGGTATAATAACGGTAATATGTGTTTTTGTTCTTACTATTTAATGACCTCCATCGAATGATACACAGTTTGTTATGCCACAATATGATCTGTGTTCTGAATGTCCTCATAGAAATTAGGAGGTGATGTCTGAACACCGCTGCATGAACTTCTAAAAGTCGAAAGGTGCTAGCCTTGAGAGCTTGGAATTAAAAACTTTTAAGTTAGGTCTTAGTGACAAAACATGCCATCTAATATAATCAAGAATGACCAATTTTGAATGCTAATACAACAAGAAATTTTAATCAATATTGACCAATATTATATATACTGCTGAACCGCATTATCTCAAAGTTGACGGGAATGCAATAGAGACTTTGAGATATCCGTAGTTAGACTTATCCGAACTCGAACGTTGTGAAATTAGCATTAGGTTACATTTAATTGTTTGACAATGCTTACGTTTCGGCTGTCATTGCAATAAAGACTATATTATTATTAAAATGGATAATTTAGTGTTTCATTTGACTATTACATTTATTAACATAACAAATGAATTTACATTTCAGCACAAAATATAGCAAGTTAAACATACGCATCGAAGCATGATATAAACAACCATATGAATCGTAGCATAAATAACATAGCACATGTAACGGGAAGGTAAGTTACAGAGTTATGTCAATCTGTTTGGAGAGGGTGCTGAACAGATCATTTTTTTAATAAAGCGATCGATGTCATCAAATCTGTTTGAATATATCTTCGGTACCTAGCAGCTGCTCGAGGAATATTCTGACTGTTCCGCATCCTGCCCATGCTTCCAATGATGATGCAATCAATTAACAATTAATAATTAAATTAAAGCACACGCAACCCAGATAAAAAACTTACTAAGCGAACACGGGATAAAATGTTTGCAATGTGTAAACAACTTTGACAGGGGTCTGCCATTAGGCTATTATCGGGTTTGCGACAAACAAACAATAATATGTGTGAAAATAAAGGTAGGAAATTAAAATTCACTTCGATATTATTATCCAATAATTTGAGTTAAAAACTTCGAGAGAAACGACAATATTGTATAGGAAATAAGAAGACGGACAATCAGGAATTTGTCTCTACTTCGACTTAACCAGAAATTTGACTTAACCGAGTTCAAGATAACGAGGTTCAGCTGTATATATATATATATATTATAAAGTTTTTGATTGCAAGCACATCAAGGTGTTCTTGCAGTAAGTACTGACTGCTACGTGACACCACTTACTTTGCCTTTATTTCCTTTGTCAGGTTTGTTTGGAGGAGGGGGGTTAGGATTGGGTTTAGGTTTGGGTTTAGAAGCAAGTCCAGTCTGAAATCATTGCAGTAGCCAACATTGCATATCCTGTTACTGATGCAAACAGTGTTTCATTATATGGACTAGATTTTAAAGAAAAGCTATATTTTATATAGAGCATGTGCTCTACATTGTAAAGCTGTAACTGAGGTAGACATACATTGGTCTTTAAAAAACAATAATTATCTATTACCATTTAAATATGAACCTATGGTAGTTTACATCATACTAAAGTGCTAGCAAGAAGCCTGCAAAAGCTGTTGTATTCAAGTATCCTTCTTTCCTATAGATTCAGCCATTCCTATAGATTCAGCTACCCCCAAATAATGGAAATTAACTATTATTTCTTATAAAACTTGTGTTAGCTATCTGTATTGAGACAATTCTATGACATAAATATTGTTTTTGGTTTTAAAAATTGCGAATTTTAGATTTTGTCTGATAATATTTTAAGATTTTAAAAATAAATTCTCAAAAATTGCTACACACTTTGTGCATAAGCCAAGAATATTCTATACATTAATTTTCAAACAGTGTGCTAGTGTGTGTTAGTCTAGTAAAGAATGCTTCTAATGAATTATATCAAAATTGTAATTAAATTTTAAAGTTTTCTAATCAAAATGAAGACTGAACCAAATGATAGGAAACATCTAACAATTGGTCAGTAACCAAGTGAATGACTGATCACTCAACTATCTGGCCTTTATTAAGTAGGAGAGACCTTAAATTTATAGATAAAAGTCTCACTGGTGTTGAAATTGTGCTCATTTAAGGTATAAAAGCAGTTTAGTTCTTAAGTGGCCAAACATACAGGAAAAGAGGATAATACACAGTGTTCTTGTAAAAGAGAACTCATTTTTATACTATCATGTATTTCTACAATTATTAAAAACAAGTTACAATGGATGTCACATCACAAACATTAACTGGATATTAACTGAAAAGTACATTACAGCAAACAATTTTTAACATGAACATTCACAAAATTCACATGTCACTTTTTGTCAGTACTATGCATTACAATACGCATACAGACACTCACAGCAAACAGCATATTTCTTCTGAAACCTTAAACAAAAGATTTCTACTGAAATGTTTATTGTGGTTTTGTGAATTATATAAAGACAGTCAGAGTGGCAAATTCTAAGGCCATCAGTAAAGGGTATTTTTTAGATGAAGTCTGTTATAACCAGAAACATAACCAACACAGTGATTTCGCTGGTTAATATTTGTTTGTGCTGCATGTTGCTGCGGTACTGCCAGCAGAATGGCCAGGGAGTGACAGTGACAGTGTGGAGACCCCTAGGCCCACCAGAGGGTGGGTTACGGCTTACCTGTTGACGTAAGTAGTGGTTTTCATTGCGCAGTACTTTAATCTCCCGTTTCAAGCTTAGAATCAACTTTTCCCTTGGATCCTGAAAATATGGGAACATGCATGGATAACAATTTATTCTTTGTAACAGTCTAACTGTTTATAAATGCTGAATTTAAATATAAAACCAACATGGATTACTTACATTCTCATCATACATGAAATCTCCTTCATCACTATAACTGCTGTACCAAGTCATTGTTGTTCACACCACACTACCTTTTACAATGTGACACATATATTGCGCATGGTAACATCCCGTACTCCACTAGGCTTCTGTTGGCTCACACTGGTCACACTGCACTCAACCCCTACACAGTCAGTACTCCACTAGGCTGCTTTCGGCTCACACTGATCACACTGCACTCACCCCCTACACTGTGAGTACGCCACTAGGCTGCTGTCGGCTCACACTGATCACACTGCACTCAACCCCTACACTGTGAGTACTCCACTAGGCTGCTGTCGGCTCACACTGATCACACTGATCACACTGCACTCACCCCCTACACTGTGAGTACTCCACTAGGCTGCTGTCCGCTCACACTGATCACACTGCACTCAACCCCTACACTGTGAGTACTCCACTAGGCTGCTGTCGGCTCACACTGATCACACTGCACTCACCCCCTACACTGTGAGTACTCCACTAGGCTGCTGTCGGCTCACACTGATCACACTGCACTCACCCCCTACACTGTGAGTACTCCACTAGGCTGCTGACGGCTCACACTGATCACACTGCACTCACCCCCTACACTGTGAGTACTCCACTAGGCTGCTGTCGGCTCACACTGATCACACTGCACTCACCCCCTACACTGTGAATACTCCACTAGGCTGCTGTCGGCTCACACTGATCACACTGCATTCACCCCCTACACTGTGAGTTCTCCACTAGGCTGCTGTAGGCTCACACTGATCACACTGCACTCACCCCTACACTGCGAGTACTCCACTAGGCTGCTGTCGGCTCACACTGATCACACTGCACTCACCCCCTACACTGTGAGTACTCCATTAGGCTGCTGTCGGCTCACACTGATCACACTGCACTCACCCCCTACACTGTGAGTACTCCACTAGGCTGCTGTCGGCTCACACTGATCACACTGCACTCACCCCCAACACTGTGAGTACTCCACTAGGCTGCTGTCAGCTCACACTGATCACACTGCACTCACCCCCTACACTGTGAGTACTCCACTAGGCTGCTGTCGGCTCACACTGATCACACTGCACTCACCCCCTATACTGTGAGTACTTTACTAGGCTGCTGTCAGCTCACACTAATCACACTGCACTCACCCCCTACACCGTGAGTACTCCACTAGGCTGCTGTCGGCTCACACTGCACTCACCCCCTACTCTGTGAGTACTCCACTAGGCTGCTGTCGGCTCACACTGATCACACTGCACTCACACTCATCCAGTGCATACTGACTTCTCCTCAGCTATTCAACCACTTCGCACCTGAATGGTCCACAAATTCCTTACAATTCCTACTTCATTTAACAATTATCTAGTAAACCATGATGATGTTTTCATGTCTCTACAAATTCAAAGGTATTTGTTGTCCATCACTGGATCCTTAATAAGCAACAAATGCTTGCCAATGTCAAGACAATTCTAGAATTAGAACACAGACTTCAATATTTACAGCTTATATAAAAATCAGATATCAATTGGTTGATCCTTCTTGAGTTTTATAAATTCATTAATTTTGATGAATTGTCAAAATTATAATTATATGAACTTCATTTAAATCCAACCACAACATTTCTATTTAGAAATATATCACAAATTCAAAGAAGACCTAAATCACAGTGCAGTTATAGTCGAACAGACATTTCAAAATCAGATTAAGATAATTGCCACACTAAATATCACATATGGAAAGTGTGGTGTCAGATTTGCTAAGCTATAAAGTCAACACTGGTATTGATTGCCAATGTGGATTTTATCTTATAAATTCAATATATAATAGCTGGCTTCATAGATAATCGGGTTCTGTATGTTTGGATTTTCAGTAGGAATGCAAGAAATCAATATGAAAGATTTTTTCAATCATAACTGTTATTAAACACATAATGTAAATATTATATTTTCCTGCTCAGTTTAAACACTGCAGACATCTAGTGTGCTCTCATCCATTTCAACTTCTGAAAGCTTAAAAGTAGTCAGATAAATTGCCTTTGTGAATAAGGTATTGAAATGTCAGCTTGTTTATTTTGTGTTGGATCAATAGATCACTGAAAGTTCATCAGATATTCCAATAGGTCACAAAGTACATTGCCATGTTGTGTTCTCTGTTTACAGGGATAATAAATGCTGGTCATTTGAAAATATGAAAATTTATATTTACAACAATACAATTAAAGGTTTTGAAAAAATACAATTATATCATCAAATAAACATTCACATATTGTATATGCAAATTTCTGAAAACTTTTTTTTAAGCAGACATTTTAAACACAATACAATATAACTAAGGCACTATACACTTACCATTTTAACTACTGGTTTTGTCCGTATTTTCTTTGCTCTGCTGGCATAGCGCAGGGTGTTCATTGTCTCCGAGGCGTGGTGGGATGATGGCGTAATGCAGCAGATCTGAACAACATACACAGTACTGGGGGTTAGCCAACAGGACAGGCGAGGTAGTAACAGCATTTACTACACTATAAAATGGGTTGACTATCTATTATTAATAGTATTAATATTGTCAATATCAAAGTGCTCACTTCATCAATTTTCTTCATGTCCCTTATATTTAGTCAGTTAACTTCTATGTTATGATCTATTGTGGAGTGAACCTATTGTCATGCAGTGACTCCAGTTAACTTCGATTTTATGATTTATTGTGGAGTGAACCAATTGTCCTACAGTGACTCCAGTTAACTTCTATGTTATGATCTATGGTGGAGTGAACTAATTGTCCTACAGTGACTTCAGTTAACTTCTACGTTATGATCTATTGTGAGTGAACCAATTGTCAGACAGTGACTCCAGTTAACTTCTATGTTATGATTTATTGTGGAGTGAACCTATAGTCCTACAGTGACTCCAGTTAATTTAATGCTATGATCTATTGTGGAGTGAACCAACTATCCTACAGTGACTCCAGTTAACTTCTATGTTATATTCTATTGTGGAGTGAACCAATTGTCCTACAGTGACTCCAGTTAACTTCTATGTTAAGATCTATTGTGGAGTGAACCAATTGTCCTACAGTGACTCCAGTTAACTTCTATGTTATGATCTATTGTGGAGTGAACCAATTGTCCTACCATGACAGTGACTCCAGTTAACTTCCATGTTATGATCTATTGTGGAGTGAACCGATTGTCCTACAGTGACTCCAGTTAACTTCTATGTTATGATCTACTGTGGAGTGAACCAATTGTCCTACAGTGCTCCAGTTAACTTCTATGTTATATTCTATTGTGGAGTGAACCTATTGATCTACCATGAGAGTGACTCCATTCCCTCCTAGGCTGTCTGCTAGCAGCTTCGTCAGCTTGCTGTCCCGGTATGGAATGTGACCCTGGCGACGCTTGTGGTCACCCAGCGATGATATACAATTGCCTAGCAACAAAGACCCTTGATATTAACATGATTATCATTATTGACCCATCTAGGACCAATGACAATGAAAAGGCTCTTACTGTTGTAAGATCAGTATCCAGTACACATATGCTATACTAAAGAATATGTTACACTCAAGCTATAAAATCTAGGACAACAAATGGTGTTTACATTTAAGTCAAACTCAAGGATAACAAAAATATTTTAATGTAAGCTTTTTTTCATTAGGCAATTTAACTGCTAATAATATTGTTTAATCATTACTTGTTTTACTTTCAAATATCAGCATATTTCTGCTTGTACAATGTTCTATTATAAATACTACAGTCAACTCCCGATGGCTTGAAGTCTCAGGGACCTGCAAGGAAACTTCGAGCCATCAAAACTTCGAGCTAAACAGAGTTCGAGAATGTGTACTTATACATGTACGGGCAGTAATCTGTCTGCCTTATTTTCAAATCTCCAATTGAAGCTATTCAGATATTTATAATGGTTATTAACAAACATCATGAACAATTAATTATTTTAGTTGTAAAAGCTGTGAAATCAATTATTGCGTTCTCTCAACACTTGGCTTTAATCGACCGCACTTATCTATCAGATGACTCATTGCGACCGAAACCTGATCAAGCCAAACAAGCAATTAAATGTCTGAAAACTGAGATTGGGACCATGACAAACACTTCGAGCCATCAGAAAATTCGACCCTCGCGAATTCGAGCCAAACAACAGAAATTTATATAAATATATAGCAATAAAATATCGGTCTCTCAAAGAAACTTCGAGCCAACGAGAAATTCGAGACAAGTGAGTTCAAGGCATCGTCATAAACTCATGCTCATGTCCTCACAAGTCGTGCAGACTCATACACACTCGTACATTCTCGAAGACAAGTCTTCCATTGTCAAAAAGATATCGTACGCATATCTCGGCTGAACTTGTGATAAAATGTGATGATCGTACTTGTGTCATGTCAATGGCGTGTCAAGGTTGAAGAGAACTTGAACAAATGTCGTCTTGAAACAATTCCACGACCAACTCGTCCACTTTACAGCGAATTATAACTCGATAGAACTCATACAGAACTAAAAGCTCAAATTCGCCACAGTGTGACAGGCTGAACATGCTGCATTCGTCTGTATTTAAATTGTCTGATTTACTCATTTCGATTTGTCTATGGTTTTAATGATTCTCACTTGCATTTTAGCAGAAATTATTTGAATAAATCTCGCTTTTTTCCTGTTTTCGTAAAATCTCGTTTAACGAGATGCCTACGTGATTTGTTTAAGCTACAATGGCTTGTGTACTGACATACAAAAGCATTGTGAACAGACACCTTTTTTTTGGATGCGTATTATATTCAGATTTTTATTTTCCCCATAAAATATTGTTGAAACTTGGGGGTGCGTATTATTCATGAGTGCGTGTTATATTCGTAAGATTATGGTATAATTCTCCCGCATCAAATTGCCAGGGGCATAAAAATGTGTATTCATACACTCCCCAAATACAATTGTTAAATATCTTTGCTATGTTGTTTTTTTACATTAATTTTTGTTTGTATACTAATTGAATAATAAACCATAATAATCACATAAAACAAGTATTTTTTACAATTAAACTTTATGAATATTTCAATATATGATTATACATTTCCCATGTAATACGTAGCCAGGGCTTACCTAGGACCAGCAGACTCTTATTGATGCTGTTGGATTCCACCAGAGAATCAGCAGAAGAATTGGAATCTTTCACTTTTTCACTCCCTAGAAATATAAGCAAATACCTTATCCACATGAATAAGCAAAGACTCAATCCACATGAATAAGCAAAGACTCAATCCACATGAATAAGCACAGACTCTGTCCACATGACTACATGCTGGGAAGCTACCCTGAGCTGAATCAGCCAGGGGAGGTCACCAGCTGCCCTGAGCTGAATCAGCCAGGAGGTCACCACCTTCCCAGAGCTGAATCAGCCAGGGGAGGTCACCAGCTGCCCTGAGCTGAATCAGCCAGGAGGTCACCACCTTCCCAGAGCTGAATCAGCCAGGGGAGGTCACCAGCTGCCCTGAGCTGAATCAGCCAGGAGGTCACCACCTTCCCAGAGCTGAATCAGCTAGGAGAGGTCCCTAACTATCCTGAGCTGAATCAGCCAGGAGAGGTCCCTAGCTATCCTGAGCTGAATCAACCAGGAGAGGTGCCCAGCTGCCCTGAGCTGCATCAACTAGGAGAGGTCACCATCTTCCCAGAGCTGAATTAGCCAGGAGAGGTCCCCTGCTGCCCTGAGCTGAATCAGCCAGGAGAGGTCCCTAGCTATCCTGAGCTAAATCAGTCAGGAAAGGGCCCCATGTGTTCTGAGCTGAATCAGTCAGGAGAGGTCCCCAGCTGCCCTGAGCTGAATCAGTCAGGAGAAGTCACCAGCTGCCCTGAGCTGAATCTCCAAGAGAAGTCCCTAGCTATCCTGAGATGAATCAGTCAGGAGAGGTCACCAGCTGCCCTGAACTGAATCAGTCAGGAGAGGTCACCAGCTGCCCTGAGCTGAATCAGTCAGGAGAGGTCACCAGCTGCCCTGAGCTGAATCAGTCAGGAGAGGTCCCCAGCTGCCCTGAGTTGAATCAGTCAGGAGAGGTCCCCAGCTGCCCTGAGCTGAATCAGCCAGGAGGTCACCAGCTGCCCTGAGCTGAATCAGCCAGGAGAGGTCCCCAGCTGCCCTGAGCTGAATCAGTCAGGAGAGGTCCCCAGCTGCCCTGAGCTGAATCAGTCAGAAGAGGTCCGCAGCTGCCCTGAGCTGAATCAGCCAAGAGAGGTCCCTAGCTATCCTGAGCTGAATCAGTCAGGAGAGGTCACCAGCTGCCCTGAGCTGAATCAGCCAGGAGAGGTCCCCAGCTGCCCTGAGCTGAATCAGTCAGGAGAGGTCCCCAGCTGCCCTGAGCTGAATCAGCCAGGAGAGGTCCTCAGCTGCCCTGAGCTGAATAAGCCAGGAGGTCACCAGCTGCCCTGGCACAGACTGTCCCAGTCGGTAAGCAGTTGTCTAAATAATGAATGTTAAACACACAATGTACAGGCTGTCCTGCTCAGTTTTATAAATTAACAAGAATGACATTTGACGGGCGAAGCTGACATTGTAAATAATCTGTTATTACTCATTTAAACAAAAGAAAGTTGCTCACGTCACGTAACTAATTTTGTATGCTGCTAAAGATAACAGGCCTTTACCTGAAATATATGTTTAAAGTTTTAAAAAACTGGAACCCAGTATATAAATAAGTACAACGGCAAATCTATTATCATATGATGGTGTTTTAGATGCAGTTCAGGTTTTTAAAAGCTGATTTCAAACAGCAGTGTTACAGACCTGCAAGGTCAACGAAGGTCAGCTTGCCGCGCTTAGTGATGTAGAGATTCTCATCCTCTGGGTCCTGCATCTCTGAGTCGATGGTCAACATAAGCATGCTGTGACTGCGGCTGGAGAACTCGTTCAAACCGTGGGAACCGGTCTGCCGGTTCCTCATGCCTGCAACACACCATACACTGGACATGTACTGGGCTCAGCCACATCATACACTGGACATGTACTGGGCTCAGCCACATCATACACTGGACATGTACTGGGCTCAAACACACCATACACTGGACATGTACTGGGCTCAGCCACACCATACACTGGAAATGTAATGGGCTCAAACACACCATACACTGGAAATGTACTGGGCTCAAACACACCATACACAGGACATGTACTGGGCTCAAACACAACATACACTGGACATGTACTGGGCTCAAACACACCATACACTGGACATGTACTGGGCTCAAACACAACACACACTGGACATGTACTGGGCTCAAACACACCATAAACTGGACATGCACTGGGCTCAAACACACCATACACTGGACATGTACTGGGCTCAAACACACCATACACTGGACAAGTACTGGGCTCAAACACACCATACACAGGACATGTACTGGGCTCAAACACACCATACACTGGACATGTAATGGGCTCAAACACACCATACACAGGACATGTACTGGGCTCAGCCACACCATACACTGGACATGTACTGGGCTCAAACACACCATACACTGGACATGTCATGGGCTCAAACACACCATACAAAGGACATGTACTGGGCTCAAACACACCATACACTGGACATGTACTGGGCTCAAACACACCATACACTGGACATGTAATGGGCTCAAACACACCATACACAGGACATGTACTGGGCTCAGCCACACCATACACTGGACATGTACTGGGCTCAAACACACCATACACTGGACATGTAATGGGCTCAAAAACACCATACACTGGGCATGTACTGGGCTTAGTCACACCATACAAAGGACATGTACTGGGCTCAAACACACCATACACTGGACATGTCATGGGCTCAAACACACCATACAAAGGACATGTACTGGGCTCAAACACACCATACACTGGACATGTACTGGGCTCAAACACACCATACACTGGACATGTAATGGGCTCAAACACACCATACACTGGACAAGTACTGGGCTCAAACACACCATACACTGGACATGTACTGTGCTCAGCCACACCATACACTGGACATGTACTGGGCTCAAACACACCATACACTGGACATGTAATGGGCTCAAACACACCATACCCTGGACATGTACTGGGCTCAAACACACCATACACTGGACATGTACTGGGCTCAAACACACCATACACTGGACATGTAATGGGCTCAAACACACCATACGCTGGACATGTACTGGGCTCAGCCACACCATATACTGGACAAGTACTGGACTCAAACACACCATACACTGGACATGTACTTGGCTCAGCCACACCATACACTGGACATGTACTGGGCTCAAACACACCATACAAAGGACATGTAATGGGCTCAAACACACCATACACTGGACATGTACTGGTCTCAAACACACCATACACTGGACATGTACTGGGCTCAAACACATCATACACTGGATATGTAGTGGGCTCAGCCACACCATACACTGGACATGTAATGGGCTCAAACACACCATACACTGGACATGTAATGGGCTCAAACACACCATACACTGGACATGTACCAAGCTCAAACATACCGTGCCTGAAATTCCAATCGAGGGCTGAACGTGAAAGTTTTGTATCTGCTTAACATTTCTATATCAGATACAATAGTTTCACGCTCAACCCTTGCCATTTACTCTTCATTTAATCAATAACAAAAGTAAAGCCAACTAAAAATCTGTCATGATAACGAAGGCTCAACTCATTGTCTCAACATACAAATATTGACTAGTAAATTGGAAACTAGGTCAAGGGAGGTAACTATAACTCAATATTGATCACATAATGCTGATCGCTTGTTTTACATGATGGAAATACCAAATGTTACTGCACAAGATAAATGTAAACTTTATCAGATAATGGTCACCTGGTTTGGTAATTTGTCCCATTGCATTACACAACACTCTAAACTAGGGAAATGCCCCTAGATTACAGAATGATATGGCTACAAAAATTAGCAAGACTGACTACAATGTAATGTAATGAATATTCTTTAGTTGCATCGACATAACGAAACCAGATACATTTTCAGTATGCACCATTGTATTGATTGGCCATTTAAGGCAGTTTAAACAAGATACTTTATTTGTAAATCACTACAGCACAACAGCAATTACACGCTTTTGTTTTCATCAAGACTTTTAAATACTCTCCTTCAATCTCTTTGCAGAGTATTTAAGTATTATTGGGATGTTTAAGAAGGAATTCTTTTCTTAACTGTTAATTATTTTGTGTACAAAAGAGCTAATATTTCATGAGTGACAGTGCAAATACACCATGTGATTTGCGATATTTAAATTTTACAATTTTAATATATTATCATCTTATTAAAACACCTTATTATCAAAGAAACCCAAACATAAGCAATAATAACTTTTTGTCAGTATATACTGACATGCTATGGTTCAACTCTATTAATAATGGTGACAAAATCAAGATCCATGTCACAGTTTTAATTTCAACTAATACCATTCAATATTTGTAAGATGCAATTGTGTAGTGCTCTCTGCTTTAAATACTCTTAACTGATCAAACTGTGTTAACGGGCAATTGTTGAACTCAGAAGGGTACTTTTATATGGCAACATGCTTTTAACAAGGCAACAAAATATTATTTAAACAAAATATGAAGCTGTCTTGTTTATGTATATGTTTAATGCCATTGCAGAATTCTGGCCCATACTAAACATACCTTCTTCTTTCTCCTCTTCATGTTTCTGGAGTTTCTCACTGTTTGGGAGTCCAATTTGCACATCATCAATATCTAGTTTCAAAGGACCGATTTTTTCACCATTATCTGTTAACAAGTAGCACACATACAACTCTTTTTCATCCATAACTTCTTCAATGTCATTAAAGTTAACATCATCCAAGTCTTCATCCTCTATTTCTGCTTTCATTTCATTAACATCTGTTGGTCCCTGACTATCCATAGTACGCTCTCGTTCACTTTTCTTCAAGCCCCGCTTCATTTCATTCTCTCTCAGTTTTTCTAAGGTTTTTTCTCGTATTCGTTCTTTCATATATTGAACTGAATCTAGCCCCTTACCATTAGCATTATCATACTTCCTGTCAGAAATCTCTTCCAAAAGGTGGTTTGGCGGCTCTTCTTTGAGAGATGGACTTCTTACATCTTGTACTGGTGTGTTTTCTTGTTTCCATGGAGACCTTCTATCTTCTTTCAATTCATGTTTATTATCATTGGAAGAGAGAAATTTAATTCTATCATTTTTCACATTCTGTGTATCTTGCCTGACAGCAGTAGGATCACTATCATCATCTGAGAGCTTTATTGACAGTTCTTGTACTGGTGTCATTAAATCACCATTTCTAAAAGCATGCTTTTGTTTCCCATAACTATCTTTATAACCATCTGTTACTGGCAATATGTCTGTATTTGGACCATTTGCCCCAACTGGTTCATCAAAATACTGGTCCAATGTGGTATCCTGGCCAACTTTACTAACTGATTTATGTTTATCACCATTCTCTAACATTTTCCCGCCAGGAGAATTCTTGTTTCGCACTTCGCTCTCTGTTGAGAACTGAGAGGACTTCAAGGATTTCATGCTTCTCTCTCTAACAAGCTCTGTTGATGATGGAGGAATATTTTCTGGCAAATGTTCACTTTTCTGAGATGTCTGTGACTTTCTTAATTCACTGCTTTTGGTTTGAAGAACATACTGTACCTTTTCACCACCAGTCCTTGTAGGTTCTTGATGTCTGGCTGGAATTCTATTATCCGTTGGACCTGAATATTTTGTTGGTTCCAATCTTTTTGACGGATTGCTATCAGAGTCATTGTCTGAAGGCTTGAATGTTCTGCCTCTGTTACCTCTGTATTCCTTTGAATGATGACCATCCAATGATCTTTGTTCCATTCTTCTCCCATTACCTTGAAAGTAATCTTTTCTTTCAAGTAAATGTGCAGGGCCACCATACATAGGTTCTGGGTGACTGCCTCGGGACTCAGGTTGATTGTCTCGAGAAATATGATGTCTTTCTCTGTGCTGCTCTTGCCTGTGTTCTACATCTCTACTATAAGCATCATATTGTTGTCTTTCTCGGTCTTCATGTCTGTCTCTAGCTTGGTCACGACGCATATCTCTCTTTTCCCTTTCATAACTTGAATCATAAAGCAGAACATCCCTTGTTTGGGATGCCTGTTTATACACTTCATGGCTTGCTCTCTCTCTGTCTGGCTGGAGTTCTCTGTCTCGTTCTTTGAAATGTGGATCTCTGACATAGCCTCTGTCACTGCTCTTGTCCTCCGGTAGTCTGTATGGCCTGTATGAATCAGCTCCATCTTCAACCCGGTAGGTAGCTTGTGATTTGCGAGTGTCATCCCTCCCACTGCTCCTCCTAGTGTCTTTACTTCCAGCTTTTCCTCTGAAACTGTCCATAGCAACTGGTGATATCCTGGGCTTTTCTAATTGACTTTTAATCCACGAGTCTTCCTTATCTAATTTTAAATGGCTTCTTATTTCTGACCTTGTTTTTTGAGCATAATAATCAACATGATATTGATTGTCTTGATGTTTTCTATTTGTTCCAAAAGCTTCTTTAGCTTCTGCTTTTTTCAGTATCCTCGCTTCTTTTTCCAAACGTGCTTGTCTTTCCCTTTGAGCAAGGTATCCTTCTGGAGTTGTCACATGTGTGTTTGAACTTCTATCAAGTTGTGGATGATTGTCTCTCAGTGGTCCTGGGTCAGACAATAATGTGGCTGGAACACTCTTTTCACCACTCAATTGACTTTCATTGAGGTCTTCATCAAAATATTTGAGATTTTCTTGTTCCAACAAAGCCTTTTCTCTTTCTGTCTGTTCTCTTAATAGTCGTTCACTTATTGGGTTGCCATGATGTCTATATGTGTTAAGAGTAGCATCACCTCCTTGTGTCACAGCAACAAGAGAATCCAATCCAGGTACAGGACCTACAAATGCTTCAGGAGCATGTCCTTTTGGCACAAGATCACCTACAGGCTCTGCCCTTACGCCAGGGATTGTATTTTCCAAAACTCTGTCAACTGGAATAGGTTTTGCATCCTTTATTACTGGCTCAACAGGTTGGTTTCCACCAGCAAATGAAGGCAAGTACACTGGAACATCAGCAACAATGTGTCGCCTGCTCCCTGCAATACCTGCATTTATGGGTATTCCGAAAGTTATTGTTGTCTTTGCTTCACTTGTGACTGCAGCTTGGGTTTGTATCACAGAATTCTGACTGATTGGTACAGGAGCTGGTGGCTTAGGTTTGGTCTTTCTTGTGAAGTCACCGAGAGAAAATGAGTCTATTCGATCTAGACTATCTAGTCTCGCTTTTGCTTTCAGCTCCCTTTGTTGCAGGTTCTCATTTTCTGCTCCAAGATTTGTCTTAGCCTTCACTACACCAGTATTTGGCAACTTCCCATCAGTGTACTTATCCCGAATTTCTCTGGCCACAGGTGGATATAATGAGCTTTTGGTTATTAAAGCAACCTGTTCTTTTCTGTTCACTGGTGGATCTCTATCAATAGGCAGTGCTTCCTCCTCAGTTTCTGGGTAAGGCAAGCCATATCCTCCAGCAAGCATTTGATCCAGCTGCTCATACAATTTTTGATTCTTCTTACTTTCAAATTTAGCTTTCTCCTGAAATGTTGAGAAATTGTCAATTCCTTTGCTTGATCTGTCTGTTTTTGACGCTTTTAATGTCTTCTTGGATAATTTACTGCCTTCTGTTTTAAAGGAGCGATCAGTTCTCAATCCTGATAGATGTTTACCAGTAAAAGCATTAATTTTAGGCCTCTTTAATCCATTATTTTCTTTTGAAACACTGCTTAATCCTATTCTATCAGATCGACCATTATTGACTGGCTTTGTATTGGAAATTGTGTCCCGGCCTTTACTCTGCGCTAAAGCTACATCTAAGTATTGAGGTTTGTGTTTACCAATATTCTGATCTAAAGATTTATCTACCCGGCTGGTGAATGCCACTGTTCTGGTTTGTTCTGTATTGAGCATATTTACTTTACTAAGGTAAACTTCTTTATGCAGTATTTGTTCATTATGATAATGCCTTCTTCATAAAGTTAATGATGCAGAACTATATTAATACTGATCAGTCAGGCGAGCATATCATACTTGATTTATATTGATTGCTAGATTGTAATCAGAGGCAGTTAGATTTATGGATTCATGTAAAATAATAATGATCCTCTAATTATCCTGCGTCCTTAGCAATGGCACGCTCCAGTCTGTGTTCAACACCAGGCCCGCAGCTTATCTACTCCTGAATTCAAATACCACATTCACCAGTGTCTCTCCAGGAAACATTCATCTTACAACTGACATGTTGGATTATCCCACAGATCCATTCTTTTTCCTTTTAGACAGATCAAACAGAAACTAAAATGGGTTTCTCTTAAATAAATGAAGATCAAATAAAAGAGAAACATTTAAAAACCAATAAACCACTTCAAAGTTCAAGTATAATTCTTCACTATGCTATAAATTCAGTACTGTGAATGATATAAATTGTGGTAAAACTTCAATATCACTATATGCCATGTAATTCTACAGTCCAGGTCAAGTAAAGCAGCCCACACTTATCATCTACCACTAAATTAATGTGCATCTGTGCTGTAAATATCCAGTTCACATTAGCAGTTCTACAAATAATAACAACCACATTTGTATTGTTTCATATAAATGTTTGGCCATTCTGTATTCCTTTGTAGATCACTATGCATGGTTCACTGAGAATCCAGTCTTTTGTTACCTGTTCAAATATCAGTTACAATGTCCTTTCAAAATGGTTTTCATGCATTATGATTTGTTTATTTATTTTCAAGATCACTGACAATATAATGTCATGTATACCTATATTTTCAAACCATTATAAGAGACTTTTAACTAATAAGAATTCCAACATATCCAATAAACAAGATTTCAATTTCAATAAAGAGCTTTCAAACAACATTTCAGGACGTTAACAAATGTCTATCCTATGTGTACAAACTGCACAGTGTTGAGCATAGATACAACTGATATGTCATCCAGCAATTCATTTCTACAATGGTCTTTGAGTTTCAAGTTGTGTTTCAACCACGAAAATTCCATCCTTTCAAAGTGATTCTATTGAACTGAGCATTGAACACAGCCGACAAAAGGCTTCCATTCCATTGAAGTTAGTATTTACCAAATGAAATTTTAATAGGCCTGATTGCATTGAAATCCAGATGGGAGAGCAATCACAGCACACTGGGTATGTTTACATGGGCTGACTGGGGATCTCTATTGTATGCCATTGTATGCAGAAACTGTACACTACTAACCCCCCTTTTGGTAATAGATGTATTGTTTGTTAATTACTTTGGGAAATACAACCTAATCAAAGAGAGCACCATAAGTACAACAAAATGTGTAGCATTGCCAAATGATAATGCCAGCGGCATATCCACAAAGCTCCTAAGTGAAAACTTAAGGAAAAATCTTAAAATCATTAAATTCCTTAAGTCTGTGGCGAATTATTTTTAAGTTTATTTTGTCTTAAATGATCTTAATCATGTAAAGAATCAACAGATACTTCTTATTTTACCATATTTCAAATATAACATATTGATTGTCACACAGAAAATTATATTTGAATTTTTCCCTTAAATATGACTTACGGTAAGTTAAGATTATCCTTAGGAGCTATGTGGATAATTAAGGCCCCAGATCCTTAGGAGCTATGTGGATAATTAAGGCCCCAGATCCTTAGGAGCTATGTGGATAATTAAGGCCCCAGATCCTTAGGAGCTATGTGGATAATTAAGGCCCCAGATCCTTAGGAGCTATGTGGATATTTAAGGCCCCAGATCCTTAGCAGCTATGTGGATAATTAAGGCCCCAGATCCTTAGGAGCTATGTGGATAATTAAGGCCCCAGATCCTTAGAAGCTATGGGGATAATTAAGGCCCCAGATCCTTAGGAGCTATGTGGATATTTAAGGCCCCAGATCCTTAGGAGCTATGTGGATATTTAAGGCCCCAGATCCTTAGGAGCTATGTGGATATTTAAGGCCCCAGATCCTTAGGAGCTATGTGGATATTTAAGGCCCCAGATCATCATTTCATTCTGCCAATAAATAAAAATCACAGGGTTGAACGCTGAAAGACTGCAGCTTGCAAAGTTATAAATGATAGTTCGTAAACACACACAATGAAACATATGGAATTGGCATTATAGGTTATGTACTTGTAAATTTGCAATAAAAGGATATGTTTTTGCAATGGATTAATTTGGATCTATCTACAGTATTTCTTGTCCTCTATCCATAGCAATCTATGAAACACTTTATTGATAGTATTTAGTTGACCAATCCACTGATAGCAAGGAATTCTTTAGCAGTTCTGATTAGCGTGCTTTCATTTATCTCCCCTGTTCCACGATATTGAATGCAGAGAAGCAGGGGAGGTCACTGTGCAATTGCCATGTCAAAAGCGATATAGAGAAGAAGATATTTTGATAATACGTAAACTCTGTTTGTTTCACATGAAAGTGCTTCCATACACATTACAATGGTGAGACAAGCAGTGTACCCAAACAACTGTCAACAATGCTCAGTTACCTCCCTTCTATTGGACAGTACTTGCTACACAAGAAGCCACAATGCCTATTCCAAAAGATGCATCAAGTGTTCAGACTAGTGGTTGGTCCTCCCTGTCTCCCTTGGCAACCAGTACACACTGGCAATCACATGGGCAAACATTGACATGCCATAATGACTATTAAATAAATGTTTGTGTACCCCCAAATTTCAGGTTACAACAGTAAAAGCAGAAGATATACAAACTTTCCAACACTGTTTAAATATTTAAGTTTCAGACTGATCAAGTTCACTGAATGAACAGTTCAGACATTTTGAAATAGACTATTTACTGCCAAGTCACTAGTGTGCTTCTGCCAAATTGGCATTGAAATTATAGGGGATGTAACAGCTACAGATCTGTCAAATGTCAAATCATATATTCAAATTATGTACACTGCATTAGGCTTATTATAGATTATAGCCTTTACAGTTAGTCTGCTTTAGGTTTTCAACCTGTTTACATAAAGTTAACTATTGTAAACATTAGCTATTTCACACTTAATTGTGTTTTGCTATTATAAGTTCTACATTTGTATACTTAGCAACATACAACACAGGCCATTAGATTTGCTTCTGTTAAGTAATTGATTTTGTTCATAAAAACACAAATGTGTATCTACATTCTTGATATATCACATTTTAACTATTTGGGAAACTTATTATGACAATACAAGATATATTAACACTAAAATGTATGATATTTGGTTGGTACTTCAAAATAATGCAACAATATTTCTGCTCAGCCTTTATTAATCTTAAAGCATGTGAACAAATGTTGTGGAGGACTCATGCAAAATATCTGGAGACATTCTTGCCGGTTGTTCTGTAATGGGTAAACTTCACAAGACACCCACTATGAGAGCAGTACTCATCTGAACAAACCTATACAGGACCACACGATTCTCCATGTGATGTGCTCTGCAAAATATTGATGATGACTTCACTAACTTTACAAGCATAAATAAAAGAGATGCACAGGTAAATGATAACAACCTGATACCGCAAGTCAGCTATGCACTGAGTGACACAGGCTTGCACGTATCAAGATAATTGTCATGATGTAACATGCATGCTACATCACTGGTGACAAGTTCCAAGGTATCATCGTGGCTACACTACACTGAGACCCAAAATGTAACATGTATAACAAATAATAAACATGCTAACTTAAACACACAAAGCATACAGGAGAAAACGACACAGGAGTTCAAAATTCTTACAATCATGGACAGCCTGCTGTCACTTCAAGTAAGATAAGACTTTGTAAATAATCCTTTATAAGCAGGGGATAAACCATGCCGGATTTTGAAGTGCATATTGAGGGTCTTGTTATAAAGCACCTCCACTCGACAGCACATGATACAAGCATCAGAACTGCATACTACCTTTGCAAACATACGCACACTACTGTAAACAAAAATGAACATTACAATGGCCATAATGTAAAACATGTTCTTTTACATTGTCAGTGCAAGAAGCTGTATGGAACACAGAATTTAAACACTGAAGTGTATGTTTGGATTACCTCCCTTTGGTAACGGCCAAATCTATAATTCTTTCTCTAACGTTACAGCAAACTGGCCCTGTTTCAACTGTAAGATTAATTATTGGAGCTAAAGGGCATATTTTTGACAAACCATTTTTGTATAGCCATTATTCAATCAAATTCATTTGGTACATACCATTCAGACCTTTTGGCTTTGTAGTTAAATAGCTCCATAATGCCTCATACCTTATAATCTCCAGAATGGTTCTTCCTGTCAGACAGAAAATGCCCAAATCAGACACTGCACACAGGACAGCACACTAGGCCACCATGATCACTTACTCCTCCAGTGCATTGACAAGAGTTTCAAAAATGGTTACTGACATGAAAGACATGTAGTTGCAGTTAGGAGAGTGAGTCCAGCTGAGTCCACCCTCCTCCAGCACAGCGTTATGTTGGGGGGTGGGGGTGTGCAGAGTTTGAGCCTGGGGCTGGACTGAACCTCCTCCAGCACAGTGTTGAGGTGGCGGGGTGCTGAGTTTGAATCTGGGGCTGGACTTACCCTCCTCCAGCACAGTGTTGAGGTGGGGGGGGTGCAGAGTTTGAGCCTGGGGCTGGACTTACCCTCCTCCAGCACAGTGTTGAGGTGGGGGGGGGAGAGTTTGAGCCTGGTGCCGGACTTACCCTCCTCCAGCACAGCATTGAGGTGGGGGTGGAGAGTTTGAGTCTGGGGCTGGACTTACCCTCCTCCAGCACAGCACTGAGGTCATCCTCTGTCTCACACTCCACCACAAACAGGTTCTCCACATAGAAGCCCTTGTTCTTGGACCATCGCACCTGCAGGTACCTCCTCATGTTCGGGTTTAACAAGTCTATCACCTGCAACAGCATCACTGCCCACAATGTGGTCTGGACTCTTCAACAAAACACACTCATAATAACTTTTATAGATATAATTTTAACTGAGTGATTATTAAGATATTTACTGATACACTGTTATGGTTTTAATCAAAATTAACCTCGGTAAACTAAAATTGTAATTATTTACAGACAATACTATGAAACAAAATATTTCAGATTAAAGTAAACAAAGTATACATGCGTACATATATGAACAATAAAAATACAGTACTGAAATGATCATATGGCAGAATTCAAACTGTTTTAATAAAATTTTATGGAAGTTTTCAAAGATTTAAAACTTCCAAATGTATTGGACAGGAAATATTTTTCTTTTTTACAATGTAAACAATAGACGAGTTTCACATTCCCATTTTTAGCGATTATCACGACACAATAATTTATCGGCGAATCGAAAACGAGGCTCACGATGTATTGATAGCAGTTAATACTGGTTGCATAGCGGTCATTTACAGTTTATTACTTTTAAAATGTTATAAATATTCACTTAGTTTACTTCATAATAAACAGAAATGGCATGGTACATAATATAATTATGATACATGATAAGAGCTTTCACTTTAATTAGTATATCATCGCTAAAAATGGAATTTATAGTTAGGTACTTTCTCTGAGACTGACAGACTTCGTATTGTTCAAACCTGGTCTTATCAATTATAAGATCATAATCTTGTATAAACACATGACCATTATTACATAACCAGAATGTGTATACATGTCCTAATTTCAAAATAACATGTGGCACAATTATGTAATCAAAGTGCATACCAATTAGTGAAGTAATACACGGGTCATTGTCTCGGCAGCTATGCCACTGACTTCATGAATCTACTTGATAACAACTATCATTTAAAAAAAATTAAAAATAACTTTATTTAGGAAAAACAATTTATTCGCAATAATCCCGATTATTTGCTTGAACTCATGATAGTTTATCAGTGGAATGTACATGTGTTTGTACACAAAGTTTGAAGACATATAGAAACGATTATTAACACTGCTTTTTAAAGTTTTGATATTAAATAATGATGTTTCATTTCTCAGTCATATTTTTTGTTTGTTTTGGTACAAAGAAAAAACGTCTTTGATCAATTCTGGTTAACTCGTTCAGTAGAATTCTTAAATTGTTTCACTCAAATGAACAAAAAAGCATACTCCGGGATATCACTTTCTTGCACATACTGCATAAGAATAATAATAATAATAATGTTATATGTAACTGTCAAGCTGTTATATAATTACCCCAGCCGACACTGAATCCAGAATAAACGAACTGCTTCTGTTGATTTAATATTAATTAATTAATTAATAATTAATTAATTATGTAAACCACAATAAATTCAGCAATTATAGACTTATTTCAATCATTAAAAATTCAGATCTGAATATGAAGTAACATAATCATTATGTCAAACATAGTTTCGTTAGCAGATTTGGCTATGTTGTGATTGTTACATTATTTGCATTATAATTAAGTATTTGAAACATATCCACATATACATAATTTAGTGAATAAAACAGAGACAACTTTAATGAAAAAAAAAACAACATTTTATAAGTTTATTCAACATTTTCTCCACGGAACATTATTTTCGTTTATGGACAATTACAGCCAATACATCGTCAGCCTCGTTCTCTATTCGCTTTATCAAGGGAGACAACTCCTACAGTACTCGATAACGGGAATGTGAAAAGGGTCTATTGAATAAAACAATGCAAATAATACACATTTTCCGAAAATGTAAACTAGTATAAAAAAATTTTTTACAGTATGGTTAGACATGGGATACTATGTGTCTGTCAATATACTTCAATTCTGAAATGTCATCCCAAGTAGTCATCAGTCATATGGATGAGTACCTGTTCATTGTAGATTTCTAGATATGAGGCTCTAACAATCTTGTTCCCTGACTGCTGATTGAGTTGTGTGTACATATATGATAGTGACCGCTGAATTATACCATACATGTTTCGATCCACTTGTTTACCCTCCTGAAACTAAACAAAAAGCTAGTGAAAGTTAGATATACAGACTTCATAGTCCATTGCACAAACATTGCACAGACTTCAGCTCTCTGTAGCTGATGTGTACCTACATGACCACTCACTGACATATACCTACATGACCATTCACTGACATATACCTACATGACCATTCACTGACATATACCTACATGACCATTCACTGACATGTACCTACATGACCATTCACTGACATATACCTACATGACCATTCACTGACATATACCTACATGACCATTCACTGACATATACCTACATGACCATTCACTGACATATACCTACATGACCATTCACTGACATATACCTACATGACCATTCACTGACATGTACCTACATGACCATTCACTGATATGTACCTACATGACCATTCACTGACATGTACCTACATGACCATTCAATAACATGCACCTACATGACCACTCACTGATATGTACCTACATGACCATTCACTGACATATACCTACATGACCATTCACTGACATATACCTACATGACAATTCACTGACATATACCTACATGACCATTCAATAACATGCACCTACATGACCACTCACTGATATGTACCTACATGACCACTCACTGACATATACCTACATGACCATTCACTGACATATACCTACATGACCATTCACTGACACGTACCTACATGACCATTCAATAACATGCACATACATGACCACTCACTGATATGTACCTACATGACCATTCACTGACATATACCTACATGACCATTCACTGACATATACCTACATGACCATTCACTGACATATACCTACATGACCATTCAATAACATGCACCTACATGACCACTCACTGATATGTACCTACATGACCACTCACTGACATATACCTACATGACCATTCACTGACATATACCTACATGACCATTCACTGACACGTACCTACATGACCATTCAATAACATGCACCTACATGACCACTCACTGATATGTACCTACATGACCATTCACTGACATATACCTACATGACCATTCACTGACATATACCTACATGACCATTCAATAACATGCACCTACATGACCACTCACTGATATGTACCTACATGACCACTCACTGACATATACCTACATGACCATTCACTGACATATACCTACATGACCATTCACTGACACGTACCTACATGACCATTCAATAACATGCACCTACATGACCACTCACTGATATGTACCTACATGACCATTCACTGACATATACCTACATGACCATTCACTGACATGTACCTACATGACCATTCAATAACATGCACCTACATGACCACTCACTGATATGTACCTACATGCCACTCACAGATGTGTACCTACATGACCATTCACAGACATGTACCTACATGACCACACACTGACATGTACCAACATGACCAACATGACCACTCACTGATGTGCACCTACATGACCACTCACTGACGTGCACCCACATGACCACTCACTGACATGTACAAACATGAACACTCACTGACATGTACCTACATGACCACTCACTGATATGTACCTACATGACCACACACAGACAAGTACAAACATGACCACTCACTGCCATGTACCTACAGGACCACTCACTGATGTGCACCTACATGACCACTCAATGACATGCACCTACATGACCACTCACTGACGTGTACCTACATGACCACTCACTGACGTGTACGTACATGACCACTCACTGACGAGCAACTACATGACCACTCACTGACATGTTCCAACATGACCACTCACTGACGTGCACCTACATGACCACTCACTAATGTGTACCTACATAAGTGACATGCAACTACATGACCACTCACTGACATGTACCTACATGACCACTCACTGAAATGTACCAACATGACCACTCACTGACATGCACCTACATGACCACTCACTGACGAGCACCTCATGATTTCAAGGCTGGACTCGTATGAGGCCATGTAGCTCATGATTTCAAGGCTCATAATTTCAAGATTGGATTCGTATGATGCCATGTAGGCCATGATTTCAAGGCTGGACTAGTATGAGGCCATGTAGCTCTTGATTTCAAGGCTGGACTCGTATGAGGCCATGTAGCTCATTTCAAGGCTGGACTCGTATGAGGCCATGTAGCTCATGATTTCAAGGCTGGACATGTATGATGCCATGTAGCTCATGATTTCAAGGCTGGACTCGTATGAGGCCATGAAGCTCATGATTTCAAGGCTGGATTCGTATGAGGCCATGTAGCTCATGATTTCAAGGCTGGATTCGAATGAGGCCATGTAGCTCATGATTTCAAGGCTGCATTCGTATGAGGCCATGTAGCTCATGATTTCAAGGCTGGACTAGTATGAGGCCATGTAGCTCATGATTTCAAGGCTGGACTAGTATGTGGCCATGTAGCTCATGATTTCAAGGCTGGATTCGTATGAGGCCATGTAGGCCATGATTTCAAGGCTGGACTCGTATGATGCCATGTAGGCCATGATTTCAAGGCTGGATTGGAATGATGCCATGTAGGCCATGATTTCAAGGCTGGACTCGTATGAGGCCATGCAGTTCATGATTTCAAGGCTGGACTCGTATGAGGCCATGTAGCTCATGATTTCAAGGCTGCATTCGTATGAGGCCATGTAGCTCATGATTTCAAGGCTGGACTCGTATGAAGCCATGTAGCTCATGATTTCAAGGCTGGACTCGTATGAGGCCATGTAGGCCATGATTTCAAGGCTGGATTCGTATGAGGCCATGTAGCTCATGATTTCAAGGCTGGACTCGTATGTTGCCATGTATCTCATGATTTCAAGGCTCATGATTTCAAGATTGGATTAGTATGATGCCATGTAGGCCATGATTTCAAGGCTGGACTAGTATGAGGCCATGTAGCTCTTGATTTCAAGGCTGGAATCGAATGAGGCCATGTAGCTCATGATTTCAAGGCTGGACTCGTATGATGCCATGTAGGCCATGATTTCAAGGCTGGACTCGAATGATGCCATGTAGCTCATGATTTCAAGACTGGACTCGTATGAGGCCATGTAGCTCATAATTTCAAGGCTCAATTCGTATGAGGCCATGTAGCTCATGATTTCAACGCTGGATGCGTATGATCAAATGTAGCTCATGATTTCAAGGCTGGACTCGTATGAGGCCATGAAGCTCATGATTTCAAGGCTGGACTCGTATGAGGCCATGTAGGCCATGATTTCAAGGCTGGACTCGTATGGTGCCATGTAGCTCATGATTTCAAGGCTCATAATATCAAGATTGGATTCGTATGATGCCATGTAGGCCATGATTTCAAGGCTGGACTAGTATGAGGCCATGTAGCTCTTGATTTCAAGGCTGGATTCGTATGAGGCCATGTAGCTCATGATTTCAAGGCTGGACTCGTATGATGCCATGTAGCTCATGATTTCAAGGCTGGACTCGTATGATGCCATGTATCTCATGATTTCAAGGCTGGACTCGTATGAGGCCATGTAGCTCATAATTTCAAGGCTCGATTCATATGAGGCCATGAAGCTCATGATTTCAAGGCTGGATTCGTATGAGGCCATGTAGCTCATGATTTCAAGGCTGGACTCGTATAAGGCCGGTAGCTCATGATTTCAAGGCTGGACTCGTATGAGGCCATGTAGCTCATGATTTCAAGGCTGGATTTGTATGATGAAATGTAGCTCATGATTTCAAGGCTGGACTCGTATGAGGCCATGAAGCTCATGATTTCAAGGCTGGACTCGTATGAGGCCATGTAGGCCATGATTTCAAGGCTGGACTCATATGAGGCCATGTAGCTCATGATTTCAAGGCTGGACTCATATGAGGCCATGTAGCTCATGATTTCAAGGCTGGACTCGAATGAGGCCATGTAGCTCATGATTTCAATGCTGCATTCGAATGATGCCATGTAGCTCATGATTTCAAGGCTGGATTCGTATGAGGCCATGTAGCTCATGATTTCAAGGCTGGACACGTATGAGGCCATGTAGCTCATGATTTCAAGGCTGGATTCGTATGAGGCCATGTAGCTCATGATTTCAAAGCTGGAATCGTATGAGGCCATGAAGGTCATGATTTCAAGGCTGGACTCGTAACAGGCCGTGTAGCACATGATTTCAAGGCTGGATTCGTATGAGGCTATGTAGCTCTTGATTTCAAGGCTGGACTCGTATGAGGCCATGTAGCTCATGATTTCAAGGCTCATGATTTAAAGATTGCATTCGTATGATGCCATGTAGGTCATGATTTCAAGGCTGGACTAGTATGAGGCCATGTAGCTCTTGATTTCAAGGCTGGACTCGTATGAGGCCATGAAGCTCATGATTTCAAGGCTGGATTCGTATGAAGCCATGTAGCTCATGATTTCAAGGCTGGACTCATATGAGGCCATGTAGCTCATGATTTCAAGGCTCATGATTTCAAGGCTGGATTCGTATGATGCCATGTAGGCCATGATTTCGAGGCTGGACTCGTATGAGGCCATGTAGCTGATTTCAAGGCTGGACTCGTATGAGGGCATGTAGGCCATGATTTCAAGGCTGGATTCGTATGAGGACATGTAGCTCATGATTTCAAGGCTGGATTCCTATGATGCCAAGTAGCTCATGATTTCAAGGCTCATGATTTCAAGGCTGGATTCGTATGATGCCATGTAGGCCATGATTTCGAGGCTGGACTCGTATGAGGCCATGTAGCTCTTGATTTCAAGGCTGGACTCGTATGAGGCCATGTAGGCCATGATTTCATGGCTGGATTCGTATGAGGCCATGTAGCTCATGATTTCAAGGCTGGACTCGTATGATGCCATGTAGGCCATGATTTCAAGGCTGGACTCGTATGATGCCATGTAGGCCATGATTTCAAGGCTGGACTGGTATGAGGCCATGTAGCTCATGATTTGAAGGCTGGATTCGTATGAGGCCATGTAGCTCATTATTTCAAGGATGGACTCGTATGAGACCATGTAGCTCATGATTTCAAGGCTGGACTCATATGAGGCCATGTAGCTCATGATTTTACGGCTGGATCCGTATGAGGCCATGTAGCTCATGATTCAAGGCTGGACTCGTATGATGCCATGTAGCTCATGATTCAAGGCTGGATTCGTATGATGCCACGTAGGCCATGATTTCAAGGCTGAACTCAAATGAGGCCATGTAGCTCTTGATTTCAAGGCTGGACTCGTATGAGGCCATGTAGCTCATGATTTCAAGGCTGGACTTGTATGATGCCATGTAGGCCATGATTTCAAGGCTGGACTGGTATGATGCCATGTAGGCCATGATTTCAAGGCTGGACTCGTATGAGGCCATGTAGCTCATGATTTCAAGGCTGGATTTGTATCAGGCCATGTAGCTCATGAGTTCAAGGCTGGACTCGTATAGGCCATGTAGCGCATGATTTCAAGGCTGGATTCATATGAGGCCATGAAGCTCATGATTTCAAGGCTGGATTCGTATGAGGCCATGTAGCTCATGATTTCAAGGCTGGACTCGTATGAGGCCATGTAGCTCATGATTTCCAGGCTGGATTCGTATGAAGCCATGTAGCTCATGATTTCAAGGCTGGATTTGTATGAGGCCATGTAGCTCATAATTTCAAGGCTGGCCTCGTATGAGGCCATGTAGCTCATTATTTCAAGGCTGGACTCGTATGAGGCCATGTAGCTCATTATTTCAAGGCTGGATCCATATGAGGCCATGTAGCTCATGATTTCAAGGCTGGACTCGTATGATGCCATGTAGCTCATGATTTCAAGGCTCATGATTTCAAGGCTGGATTCGTATGATGCCATGTAGGCCATGATTTCAAGGCTGAACTCAAATGAGGCCATGTAGCTCTTTATTTCAAGGCTGGACTCGTATGAGGCCATGTAGCTCATGATTTCAAGGCTGGATTCGTATGAGGCCATGTAGCTCATGATTTCAAGGCTGGACTCTTATGATGCCATGTAGGCCATGATTTCAAGGCTGGACTCGTATGAGGCCATGTAGCTCATAATTTCAAGGCTGGACTCGTAAGAGGCCATGTAGCTCATGATTGCAAGGCTGGACTCGTATGAGGCCATGTAGCTCATGATTTCAAGGCTGGACTCGTATGAGGCCATGTAGCTCATGATTTCAAGGCTGGACTCGTATGAGGCCATGTAGATCATGATTTCAAGGCTGGATTCGTATGAGGCCATGTAGCTCATAATTTCAAGGCTGGACTCGTAAGAGGCCATGTAGCTCATGATTGCAAGGCTGGACTCGTATGAGGCCATGTAGCTCATGATTTCAAGGCTGGACTCGTATGAGGCCATGTAGCTCATGATTTCAAGGCTGGATTCGTAGGAGGCCATGTAGCTCATGATTTCAAGACTGGACTCGTATGAGGCCATGTAGCTCATGACTTCAAGGCTGGACTCGTATGAGGCCATGTAGCTCATGATTTCAAGGCTGGATTCGTATGAGGCCATGTAGATCAGGATTTCAAGGCTGGACTCATAGGTTTTCAGGGTAGCGAGCCCAGTTAAATTATATCCGTGATATGAATTACTCAATATCTAGGTTTATTTTCTATAGTTAATGATTAAAATACTACAGACATCACATGTATTGTTACAAAAATTAACAGTATCTAAATAAGACTAATTTCCTTAATTTGAAATACAAGGACATCCCTGAGTTTTGCTTCTGAACAATACATATTACTGAACTAATAGTGAGAAATATAGTGAGAGCTGATTTGGAGCTTGATGACGAGATGTCAGAAGATCCCAGCAGGCAGTGAGATGGTAACATGATGTACAGGAAGCATTCCACACAGTGAACAGTGGCATGATCTGTGAGATGGTAACATGATGTACAGGAAGCATTCCCCACAGTGAACAGTGGCATGATCAGTGAGATGGTAACATGATGTACAGGAAGCATTCCACACAGTGAACAGTGGCATGATAAGTGGATCAGAGCTGCCACAAGGAACAAGTGTAGTGCACAGTAACAAGGGAAACATGGTCAGGGTTTCGTCAAACTAAAGTATTGTGGAATATTGTACGCATCTCACTTGTTGAGATAACACAGCTTATTAATATAAATCAAACTATGACAGCTGCAAATGTTCAAATCTTGTTGATACATATGTCCTGGTGGTCATGGTGTGAAAGATAATTGAAGTGTATTACCAGCCTTGAAATGTTTGAACATGAATTGCCATAAATCAAATACACACCCCACCACTCATTAAACAAGATGCTAGGATGTTTAACTGGGACAACCTTGATCACTGTTAAAATTACACTGTTTAACAATAATACATTCTAATGTATCCATTGGAAATGTCTTCAGAGATAAAAACTATCTAAAATATATAAAATAATGACTTAAGAAGGCAAAAAGTTTGAACAGCATTCCTGAGTGATCTTAAGAAAACCTGGCATGTAACATGATAGGCTTGAAAGGAATAAAACAACTTTGAAGTAGTAGGACATTACTTACAACAAAGCATTGAAATAATTACTTTTTCAATGTGATAAGTACATGTAGAAACATTCATTAACCTCCAATGTCGCTATGCTCTTCACCCCAGGAAACCACAGTTTATATTCACTGCTAGTGTAAGTTAGTGCCAATTATGAACATAGTAGTTAAACCAGTGTACGATTACGTCTTGCCAGTACTTTAATGCCATTGTTTGCACGCAGCTCTTTTCATGGGTGACACAGTTTGACACAACCAATTGTTTTTAAATAAAATCATTTGGCAGAATCTAGATTTCAGTTAAGATTATTGAAACACTAGAAGTTGAAAAACAATGTTATCAAGAAATAAGAGCCAAATGAGAGCGAGCATTTTTGTGGGATTATTTTTGTGGGATTATGTTAAACTGACATCAATGCATGTATGCATGTCAGTGAATTAGTTGCACTTGAAACATGGTTAGTATGGTGATCACAGGTATAACAAAACATGCATTAAGTATATATACTGTATTATATTTCATGCAATGCTGGAACTGTTACAAAACATACCCCATTTTTGAAATCATGGTGGCCATTTGGACTTGATGTTCTAGTGGTAGGCTAATGGACAGGAAAGCACAATGTTCAGTGCAAAATACACATGCAATAACAATATTTTACAATACACAACTGCTTACCAAACAAGTATGTCAAAGGCTTCCTAGCCAACCATTCATTTCAATGCATGGCATGAAATACGCGAAAATAGACCGTAATTAACAAAACATTTAATTTTAATAAACTGGATGTGTCACAGACACGGATGCCCCAACGACACATGTTTGGACACAGACAAAGGCGTGTCGACAACACTAATTTTTGCCTCTACAAGTTGATTTTCATGTATATTTTATAACGGAAACAATGACAACGGGCCATAATTCGGCTAAAATTGGTCACAGCCAGAATGCCTTCCTTTACCATCACCTATACATTAAGGTTCTTGAGCTGTAAAAGTTTGAGCGAAATCGGCCAGGCGGTTAAAGAGGAGTTGAGTCCACACAATTTCGGGAAGTATTATATAGTGGAAAAAATAACAAAGGGCAATATTTCTGCAAAAATTGGTCACAGCCAAAATCCCTTCCCTTACAATCACCTACATGTTAAGGTTCGTCAGCTGTGAAAGTTTAAGCGAAATCTGCCAAGCAGTTAAAGAGGAGTAGAGTCCACAAAATTTCGGGACGGACGGATGGACAATGCTTAATGCCTGCCACTTTATGGGGGCATAATAAAAATGCAAACAATTTATACATATTAAGTTGTGGCACATTATTAGTGGGACAGTACTGTGCTTTCTTTGTAGTGACACACTGGCTGCAGTACCATCAGCAAATGCCAGCTGGTAAAGGAGGACAGCAGTTACTATGCGAGGCATTATATGACGTGTTGTTTGGATAAAATGTTAACATATATGCATACAGATATAAATAGATGTACCTGCTGGTATCACATGTGCTTACAGTAACTATTTTGTATCTGCAGGTCTAAATGCATACCCACAAGTATATATTTTTATGTAAGGGTATATTTCTCTGACTCATTACTGGCAAGAAGCTCACAGTTGTATATTAATTAAACTTATATTAATCTTTCCTGTAAAAAAAAGTAATATATTTTATTTTTAATGTACCTACAGGTATATATTTAGACCTGCCAGTACAAAATTGTCTTAAAAATGTATCTAGAATATTAACATGAAAAAGTAGCCACAGTTGCACACTAACGATGCTACTTCACACAGTTCCAGTTACACCACATGTCCAGCTGATGTGACTCAGTGTTACTACTGACAGCACACAGACTTGCCGTGCGGGTGCCTGCGAGGAACTAGACTGGTTACCTGTTGTGGAGGGCCAGTCATCGTGTGGGTCTTCCCAGAACCAGTCTGTCCAAACGCTAGAGCTGTACAGGCGTACCTAACGTAGAAACAACTCTTCAATCCCTTTCTCAAGAGTTACAAAGTCAACAGTGAACAAACATTTTTCCAAAGCTAATACAGTCATGTGTCTATCTCATACATTGCAAATTCATGAAATTGATTTTCAACAAAAAATAATTGACAATAAGAGGGCCCTGAGGGCCCTAGGATGCTCACCTGAGACCTTGTAACCCAATTGGAATTTGCATCCCCGAGGCGTGGATTATTTTCATCCCAGGGGCATAAGTTAACAACCTTGAACAAACCTCTGGGACTTGCTGTTTCAGGTAAAGATTTTTTAAGTAATTTTGCTATTTAAATCTATATAAACCATGTGACCCCTCGGGGGGTGGCCAGATTTGACCCCATGGGCATAATTTGAACAATCTTTGGAGAGGACCACTAAGCAATGTTACGTACCAAATATAGGATAGCTGTGGGCCTTGGGGTTTCAGGTATAGATTTTTTAAGTCATTTTGCTATGTAAGTCTATATGAACCATGTGACCCCTCGGGGGTAGGCCAGATTTGACCCCAGGGGCATAAGTTGAACAATCTTTGGAGAGGACCACTATGCAATGTTATGTAACAAATATAGGAAAGCTGTGGGCCTTGCCGTTTCAGAGAAGATTTTTAAAGTCATTTTGCTATTTAAGTCTATATACACCATTTGACCCCCCCGGGCGTGACCAGTTTTGACCCCAGGGGCATAATTTGAACACTCTTTGTAGAGGACCACTATACAATGTTACATACCAAATATGATACCTCTAGGCCTTGCGGTTTCAGAGAAGAAGAATTTTAAAGTCATTTTGCTATTTAAGTCTATAATAACCATGTGACCCCCTGGGCGTGGCCAGTTTTGACCCCAGGGGCATAATTTGAACAATCTTTGTAGAGGACCACTATAGGATGTTACATACCAAATATGAAACCTCTGGGCCTTGTGGTTTCGGAGGAGGAGATTTTAAGTCATTTTGCTATATATTCTATATAAACCATGTGACCCCAGGGGTGTGGCCCGTTTTGACCACAGGGGCATTATTTGAACAAACTTTGTAAAGGACCACTAAAGGATGTTACATAACAAATATGAAACCTCTGGGCCTTGCGGTTTCAGAGGAGAAGATTTTTAAAGTCATTTTGCTATATATTCCATATAAACCATGAGACCCCCGGGACGGGGCCAGTTTTGACCACAGGGGCTTAATTTGAACAATCTTTGTAGAGGACCACTATAGGATGTTACATACCAAATATGAAACCTCTGGGCCTTGTGGTTTCAGAGGAAAAGATTTTTAGTCATTTTGCTATATATTCTATATAAACCAGGTGACCCCCGGGGCGTGGCCCGTTTTGACCCCAGGGGCATAATTTGAACAATCTTTGTAGAGGACCTCTAGAGGATGTCACATATCAAATATGTAAAGTCTGAGCCTTGCGGATTCATAGAAGAAGATTTTTAAAGTTTTCACTTTTTAAATCTATTTTTAGCTCTGGTGAACTACATATTCAGCGGACCAGAAAGATTTGAACAACTTAAAAGTGGTCCACCCAAGGATCATTCCTGTGAAGTTTGGTGAAAATCTGCAAAGCGGTTTAGGAGATGTTGTTTGAATGAAAAGTTGACGACGCACACACACACGCACGCAGACACGCACGCACGACGGACAACGGGCGATCAAAAAAGCTCACCATGAGCACTTTGTGCTCAGGTGAGCTAAAAATACTCTGCATTTGTAATTTCCAATCCCACAAAATAAAAGGTATAATAATAAGTGAGTTGCTGTTGTGAGGCTACTCACCCATTAATGGCCATGTCTATCAGGCGTTTCACTCCAGAGTGGTTAAACAGATCCTCCTGTGTGGCGTCAGGTTCAAACACCACATTGTAGCCAAACTGGCGCACAGAGCCATTGTTGTCCACCTTCAACATACACATACCAGTGACACTGCTAGTCTGCCTATAACATCTGATCTGCACTGGATGTGTGCATCTGCAACAACAGCTGTTCTTTAATGTGAACTGAACAGCCACACAATAGTATAGGAAGGAGTGAAAGCAGAGCTGTTTTGTCCACAAAATTGTTAATACACTATATATAAAAACACCACTTCATAAATAATGATGGTTGTATTACAAAAACCTTTATATAGTCTACATGTACAATGCATGCTGTATTTGAAAAGTAACGCCTCTGTGTATACACCACTCACATGATCACATATATAAAATAAGACAATGCATAGAACAAACAACAGACTCTGTGAACAATTCGATGCCATTTATAAGCATTAAAACAGCGTGTTAATATAAAGATACAATGTGATTATGCTTAAAGGACCAAGCTAAATACACCACTATCTGTACTGGTACTTAGCTAAAATTTCATTTCTGAAAGGCCTATATGCATATTTCAAAAGTGCTATGGGCATTATTTTCCAACCGAAATTAATATAACGGAGTCCGCTTTTTAGATAAAACTACAAAAGCTTTCCACAATCTACATAATACACGACGCCCGCACGTGACCTTCGAGGCGCAAACTGGAACTTACGCAATGTAACGTAATTACGTTCTTTACCAGTAAACAACACACAGAGAAACATGCCGCATTGGCAGAATAGGCTATGTACTTGTAGATTATGAATAAAATACTATGTTGATTGTTCGTTGTTGTTTTAATCTGATCTATTTCTTGTCATCTCTGAATAACTTTATTAATAGTTTTAATAGACCAGTGACTGAGTCCACTGATAGCAAGGAATATATTGTTTCGCGGTTCTGACTGGTCGTGTGATCAGTGATCTCCCCTCTCCATGATATTGAAAGCAGTGAAGCAGGGGAGGCAAGTGTGCAACTGCAGTGTCAGAAGCGACACTTAATTTCGATTTGCAGTACTAAAGACTCCAGCGATACAGTCTAAAAATTGGACATTGATGCAAGTTATAGCTACCATTGATGAAACACATTGAGTGCACTCATTTTCAAACCATATAAATATTCTTAAATATTAAGTTAACAAATATGTAATGCAGTGACCTGATCAAGAATGTAACAAGTCAAGGAAGAAAGGTTACACAGGAATGTTATGAAGTAACACAAGAGCTGTTACACAGGAATGTGGTACGGTAACAGAAGAGCTGTTACAAAGATGTGATAAAGTGACACAAGAGCTGTTACACAGGAATATGATGAAGTGACACAAGAGCTGTTACACACGAATGTGATGAAGTGAAACAAGAGCTGTTACACAGAAATATGATGAAGTGAAACAAGAGCTGTTACACACGTATGTGATGAAGTGAAACAAGAGTTGTTACACAGGAATATGATGAAGTGAAACAAGAGCTGTTACACAAGTATGTGATGAAGTAACACAAGAGCTGTTACACAGGAATATGATGAAGGGACACATGAGCTGTTACACACGAATGTGATGAAGTAACACAAGAGCTGATACACAGGAATGTGATGAAGAGACACAAGAGCTGTTACACAGGAATGTGATAAGGTGATTCAAGAGCTGTTACACAGGAATATGATGAAGGGACACAAGAGCTGTTACACAGAAATGTGATGAAGGGACACAAAAGCTGTTACACAGGAATATGATGAAGTGAAACAAGAGCTGTTGCACAGGAATCTGATAAAGTGACAAGAGTTGACAGTAGAGCTGTTACACAAGTGACAGCTCTTGTGTCACTTCATCAAAATGAAGTGACACAAGAGCTGTTTTACATGAGTGTAATGAAGTGACACACAACAGAGTACAATATATGCCATGAGCAAATATCTTGACATCCTGTGTGACCTTGACCTCTAAACTAAAGGCCTGGTTCTTGCATGGGGCATCTAATAATGGTGATCATTTCTATTTCTAAGTTACTAGAAAATCGCTTCATGCCAGAAAAAATATGGTCCAGAGAAATATTTGACATCTGAACTTGAATAATGGTGACCTTAACTTTTGACAGACAAGCATGTGTGATGTACACAACACGCCATCTGGTCAAGGGAATAATAAGTAATATTAAAATCTTTAACAGGCATTTAGAAGTTACGGAGCTGACACGAAATCCTTGACCTTTGACCTTGAATTGTAACCTTGACCTTTGACAGATGAGCATGAGTGATGACGGACGGACGGACAAACACACAGCCCTAGCTACCCAAACAGAGGTACAAACGGATGGTGCAACTACTAAATGCCCTCCTTTGGAGGAATAAACAAGAAATGTCTTTAAAAAAGACAAAAAAGACAATCGGCGTTGAAATTAATATTGAGATGTCATTTAAAAATAACCTAAACAGATGGCCAAGATGATCGGTAACGTGACATCTCAGACCCCAGATTTTTTGGTCCCCACCAATATTAGACTTATTGGACCCCAGATTTTTCGGACACTATAAGAAAACTTCTCGGACCCAAAAGTTATTTTGAGATAAATTTATTAATTTAAAAATTAAATAAAATTATATTTAATACCTATGCTGTGAATAAACCAATCATACAGCTCCATGTTTTCAACAGTGATATATGAATAACCAAAATAATTTCGGTTAACATAATTGTTAAATCTGATTTTGTCAAGCCAATTTGACAAATTAACAATGTAAGAAAATACTTTCGGGAATGAATTAAAATTATTATGTATCAGACGAGTGTATATAGTTATTTATAGTACCAGTAGTATACCATTCATGTTAGTTATCTAATACAATAACGATTTAAAGTCAAATAAGCATTTATACTGTGTATCCCAATAAAAAGCAATAGTCAGGGAACATTCAGCGATTTTTGAAATGTTAAGACTTTATTTTTGATAACGAAACCATAAAAATTCATTCAGAGTATGACGATTTTAAATTATTTCAGTAGAAATATGATATATCAGGGGTTCCTGTGTATAATTAGTACATGTATTGCAAATTGTGTATTCATGCTACGCGAATAACACTTCGACGTATTCCTAAGCTTCTTTCATAACATTTTATGTATAGAAAATGTAGCATCTTTTTATAGATTAAATAACATCTACTGGAGAAGTTGATAGAAAGATGCAATTATAAATAATCGTTAATAAATCGTAACCACAATTTTAATTCAAATTAACAGTAAGTTTATAAATATAAATTCCCCATTTATTGAAATTTTTAGGTTTATAATTCACTGAACGCTATTATTGACGCATGTACGAGTATATTAACACAGTTATACAACGGTTGCTAGCTACGCGCGCTATTTTTAGAATAACACTGCTGTTTCTGGAATGTAATGAACTCGCTAGAATCAATGGGCTACATGGAACGGCAACACTGTGTATGAGATTTATGAATGGGAACAGTGCACAATTGCTATTAATAGAGCGTACAGCTTATATAAGTGTAGGCTAAACAAAATAGTTATTTCGTTACGTGAATGAATACAGCATTCTGTGTATGGCATACAATGAGAAAATACGTTCATAATTAGCCTCAGTTCTAGAGTATATGTTGAAGATATGTTTATAACTTCATTTTAACCGCTTATGTAAACAATTATGTACATTTTTAATCCTCCAAAGTATGCAACAGTTATTGGTATACGTTAAACCATTGTTTGAAGTTTGCATTCCCTAGAATTAGAAAATTTGCCCAATTCTATTGGCATTCAATTTTCCCGCTGCATAATTATCGCAAGAAAATCTGGGTCAAAAGTTATCTTAGACAGCTACGCCGAAAAAACTATTCGAAACCAACCTTGACACACTGTCTGCACTTACCTCCATTTTACCAGCACCAGCAAAAGTACAAGCAAATATATCTTTTCTAGTTGTTTCATTTGAATTAAGTGGCCGCACCCTACAAATGAAAGGAAAACACAATATATCCAAACTGCATGGTAATTTGAGGGCATGATCTGACCTAACCCTAACTGAAAACGATTATTCTACAAAATAAGAGCACTGCTGCTGGATGCTTTACTTTCTTGTATTTTATATTATTCTGGCCTTTTGTTAATTAGATGTGTTAATCACGAATGAAGTGTGTTAATATCAAGTCAGTAACTCTTATAGATCGTGAGAAATTTGACCTTAAGCAAAAATTCTAAATTGAAACAAGAGCACCGCCTACGGGTGCTGGACGCTCGACTTTCTCGTATTGATAGTAATCTAGGCTTTTGTTATAGAATAGGTTCATCACTGTCATGAATTATATGTTGTATTTCAAGTCAATACCTCTTATAGATATTGAGAAATTTGACCTAAAGCAAAAATTCTAAGTTGAAAAAGGGCAATAACTCCATCCAAATCATTGATATAGTTAATTCATGTTGTCTACATAATGGTTTCATAACTGTGATCAAGTATTTTTAGTTTCAAGTCAATACCTGTTATAGATATTGTGAAATTTGACCTAAAGCAAAAATTCTAAGTTGAAAAAAGGGCAATAACTCAAGAAAATCCTTAATAAAGTTATCTCCTCTTGTCTACAGAATAAGTACACCACTGTGATCAAGTACTTTGAGTTTCAAGTCAATACCTCATAAAGGTATTGAGAAATTGGACCAAAAAGGGAAATTGTAATTTGAGAAAAGATTAATAACTCCAACAAATTCCTTGAAAGAGTTACCTCCTCTTGTCTGCAGAATGGGGTCAGCACTATAAACAAGTACCTTGAGTTTCAATTTAATGTCTTTGATAGTTATTGAAAAATGTTATATTTACCAAAAAATTGTCAAAATATGCCAAGTTGCAAGTCCAAACAAGGGCAGATAACTTTGGAAATACAAATCACAGGATTACCTGCCTTGTTGTATCGTCATCCCCTTTTGGCAGTGAACAAGCATTGAAACTTTCAAAAGGATACCTTTGATAGTTTTTGAGAAATGGACTCTGACAAAAAACTTAACCGAAAAACTTAACCAAACAAGATTCTGTGTTTGATAAACACACATGCCTCCGGTTGGTGCTGGGTAGCCCATTTATTAGTCCAAATTAGGTCAAGGTCAAGGTCAAAGTGAGGTTGGGTGATATGGGTGGATTTGGAACGGTCATAAGAAAAAACTGTGTAAATATCCCAGTGTTGTAGTGAGCGGTGTTGGTGCTAGACGAAACGGTAAATTCAAGTTAACCAAGAATGGCACTTTTGAATTATTATTAAGTCCAAATTAGTTCAAGGTCAAGGTCAAAGTAAAGTTGGGTGATACGGGTGGATTGGGGATTGTTATAAGCAACAACTGTGTAAGTATCCAAGTGTTGTAGCAAGCGGTGTTGGTGCTAGAAGAAACGGTTAAATCTACTTAACCTTGTCACGGACGGAAGGACGGACGGAAGGACGGACAGGATGATCACTATGCTGGGGGCATAAAAACTTAACCGAAAAACTTAATTAACGCAGACGATGAAGCTGACGCATACGCAGATGACAGGGCGACGACAATAACTTTACTTTTTTTCTTTGAAAAGTCAAGCTAAAAACAAAACTAGTAAATAAGCCTGAGTACATTGAATTATTGCACTCTTTTCTCCAGTCTTCAAACGATATTAAAGCATGTACAATATGTAAACAGGAATGATAAAACATTGCTACACACAGCCTGATGTGGTAATATAAAATACAATATTTTCATGATCAAGCATATATATCTGGCAAGACCTTATGGCCAGAGTCTTACAAAACTTCTAATTTAAAGTTAAACTCAGCATTGAATCTTAAAATCAGCTAAAATTTAAAATGAAACTCAGCTTTGAGTCTAAAACTCTGCTCAGATTTGAAATGTGTTCAAGAGTAAACTCCACTTCCTTCCCATTCCCAGTGCTAAACTCAACTCGTCCTAAAACATGGCTGTGACGTCATCCCATTGTTCTAAGTGTACTAAAATGTTATTATTAGACGGGTAGCCATCCAATATCTGGCATGTTTTGGTAAGATATTGGAGTGTAGTCGGTAGATATTAAGTAACGCGCCTCATACTGTCCGATATTTTACATAATGGACTGTTTTCGGCTTATATCTATTACATACTGTTGTATACATAAATAAACAAGCGACAATGTTATCCGTTAAAATTGATATAATCTGTATATGCTCCTTTTTTATTTTTCAGGATGGGGAATGAATCAGGAACGGTGGTGCCATGTATTTGCCAAGTGTTTCAGTAGATGCTAGGAGATTACAGATAGGTCACTAGGAAGCAAGAAGATTACAGATTGGTCACTAAGAAGCAACAAAATTACAGATTGGTCACTAGGAAGCTAGAAGATTACAGATTGGTCACTAGGAAGCAAGAAGATTAGATTGGTCACTAGGAAGCAAGATTACAGATTGGTCACTAGGAAGAAAGAAGATTATAGATTGGTCACTAGGAAACAAGAAAATTACAGATTGGTCACTAGGAAGCAAGAAGATTACAGATTGGTCACTAGGAAGCAAGAAGATTACAGATTTGTCACTAGGAAACAAGAAAATTACAGATTGGTCACTAGGAAGCAAGAAGATTACAGATTGGTCACTAGGAAGCAAGAAAATTACAGACTGATCACTAGGAAGCAAGAAAATTACAGACTGGTCACTAGGAAGCAAGAAAATTACAGATTGGTCACTAGGAAGCAAGATTGGTCACTAGGAAGCAAGAAGATTACAGATTGGTCGCTAGGAAGCAAGAAAATTACTGATTGGTCACTCGAAAATAACTTATGTATTCATTTACACTAAATGCTGGTGTGCATTTCATTGTCAAGGCAAATAACATACCAGATTAAAAAACTAAACAAATCCAAACATCAATATTCTTTGAACATTGTACAGGAAATGAACTATTCTTTTTATAGTGTTGTGTTTATGGTCTACTGTGGAATCACTAATTTTCGCGGCGGTCTAATTTTCGCGCATTTCGCGCTTCTGCCATTGCGCAAATTTATGACCACCGCGAATATTTACCGATTTAATCATTTAAAAAGAACTTCAGAGATATCACTGTCATTCATATGTACATAAGAAGTTGTTCATAAACAATGCAGGTATGTGTGAATGTCGTGAATGTTTTATAAATTATTTTCCTGGTTAAAATAACAGCATATCTGTTAAGTATAAGTATAATCTGTTTGAAGAAATAACGCACTGATTGCTATCAAAAGTTTTATTTAGTATAAAACAGGTAAAGTGCACAAGTGCACAAGTTGACAGTTTGTCTTCACAAGTTGACATATTCAGTACAGAATAAGCACCCCCCCGAAGTGGATGCTTATTTATTCAAGTCAGCATTCAATTAACAACATGTTGTCCGATTGACACGATGTGATATCAATTATCTATGAACTCGTCTAATTATGCCGCCCCTATTATCCAGAAGTGGAGAAATGGAACCCAGTTATCAATTAAGAACCTAATCCAAAACCGATAAACATATTTATTGCAATAAACAAGCTGTCATAAAAGGACCCTCTACTAGCGTTCTGCCTAGTCCGGCGTTACACAGATCAGTCGATAGGTATTTTTTGTAAATAAAACAACTGATCTTTTTTCAAAATCGGGTTTGAGCGAATTTAAGAACGCGCGAATATGCCCGCGATCACATTTGTGCGAAATTTGTACCCCGCGAATTTAAATGATTCCACAGTATATTATTTATTTACTATTCATTATGTCCATATTGTTGGAAAGGTAGGAAAATAAATAATGTTTTCAACACAATGACTTCAGAGACAGCTGTCAGGCAGTCTTAATTGTATATGCTCAAGTATCAATGTGCACTAACTTTCAAACCATATAAATAGTCCTAAATATGTATTTGACACAGAAAATTGATCCCAAACCAAAAGTCTGAAATATTCTCAACATTGAGGGTGCAAGCATTGTGAAGTAGTTTCGTGCTTCTTAACAAAGCACACACAGCACCAGCAAGATGACTTCCATTATGAAGTCCTGTCATGATTATAACAGATAAACAGTTAAGACATGTGTAATGCCAGTTCTCATAGCATACAATGCCTTGTGCACAAGTCTTAAATACTAGAGATAATAAGCTGGTTTTCTGTCAAGTCTTAGTGATTAAACCACAGGCATAAATTAAACCTGTTTTATCAAGCCACATATTGGTGTGCAGAGCATGAACAGAGATTATTAATAAAATATTGTACCTAAAATACAATCATCAACTTTACGACCCTGATAACATTTTATACCTTAAGAAAATCACTCAAGTTGTAACATAAACACTTCACATATAGGGTATCTCGATAAAAATCTCATTTTGAAAGTCTTTAAACGGAGCAGTTGACAGCATGTTTGGTTTGAAGGAAGTGGGTTAGGTTACACTAATTCTAGCACAGGCTCAGGTGGGGTGGGTACGTGCAGGGTGGCTGCTTCCACAAATATCACAAGGGTAGCTGCACCCATGGTTAGAAACAAATGTATCAATATAATTATTGTCTTGAAAAGGTGAAATAAAACATCAATGTAACATCATTAAGTAGAAAACTTATGCGATGTCAAAAAAACGTAGTACGTCAAAACAGATCTATATAAAAAATTAAACTGTGTTCTTATGTCAAGATTCTGCTAACAAAGCAGGATTGCACTTTTATTGGGTACAGTTGAGTGTTGCCAGGTTACCTGAGAACAACGTTGATGTGATCTTCTGGCTCATCGGAGACGTCAGTTGGTGCTTGTGAAGACAGTGTGGTGGAACTCCTGAAAGTAGAACAGGCAGCGTCAGCACACCTGAACACACTCAAGCAGACAGGAGCACTTCACCAGCTCACTGTCCTTAAACTACAGTCCTTAAATCAACTATTTGTTTGCTAGCAATGTCAGTCCTTTTAAACATAATTATCTATTTGGCCATAAATCAAACAATGCCAATAACTAGTCATACGACAACTTGGCTTTGGCTGGTATCCAAAACATATTTATAAGATTAACTTACTTTAGTAGTACACACAATTACCTGAGCGAAAATTGTTTTGTTTCTTAAAATAATATTGCTTCCTACAACTACACAATTAATGCATGTGCATTACAAAGAATGTTTTGCCTTAAGTTTTGACACCAGAATAATAGCAACTTACCCACCCCAGTGAACTGATTTCTTGTTATAAAAGTGATGGCACCATCAGTATTACCATATTTATTATTATCCACTGATCTGATGACTTGACATTCCAGGTAACATGAGGTGACCTTTCATTATACAATAAAACTGTAACCTTGAATGCTCTAGAAATATACAACCTATCTATTCTTGAAGATCATGTATTTCCATTCCTTATCGCTTACATAACAATTCTCAGTTGAATAACTGAAAATCTTATCAGTTCCTTTATGTTCCTGAATGATATGTGAAACAAGTTGTTGTGAAGTAAGCCATTGCATAAGATGTGAGACAGACCACAGATTATTTTTTTTTTAATGTGAACATGGTCTGGAGCATCCTACTGATCTAGTTCATTAAAAAAAAGAGTGCACAGTAATGTAATAATGTTTGACACAAATAATTATGCAATTACACACTGTCAGGATTCATTTACTATCTAGACACAAAAATATTATGGATTACACACTATCAGAGTTAAAGATGTTATGAACGACACAAATATGCAATGACACACTGGCAGAGTTCATGTTATCATGAAGACACAAATATGTGATGACACACTGCCAGAGTTTATTTTATCATTAAGGCACAACTATGCAATGATACACTGCCAGAGTTCATGAAATTATGGATACACAAATATGGGATGACACACTGACAGAGTTCATGCTGTTATGGATACACAAATATGGGATGACATGCTGCCAGTGTGCATGCTATTATGGAGACACAAATATGCAGTGACACATTGGTTGCATTCATGATATCATAGAGACACAAATATGTGATGACACACTGCCAGAACACATGCCATTATGAAGACACAAATATGTGATGACACACTGCCAGAATACATGCCATTATGGAGACACACTAATATGGGATGACACACTGCCAGAACACATCCCATTATAAAGACACAAATATGGGATGACACACTGCCAGAACACATGCCATTATGGAGACACAAATATGCAATGACACACTGCCAGAGTTAATGCTATCATGAAGACACAAATATGCAATGACCCACAGCCAGAGTTCATGCTACCATGATGCCACAAATATGCAATGACCCACAGCCAGAGTTCATGCTATCATGGTGCCACAAATATGCAATGACCCACAGCCAGAGTTCATGCTAGCATGATGCCACAAATATGCAATGACCAACAGCCAGAGTTCATGCTATCATGATGCCACAAATATGCAATGACCCACAGCCAGAGTTCATGCTGCCATGATGCCACAAATATGCAATGACCCACAGCCAGAGTTCATGCTATCATGATGCCACAAATATGCAATGACCCACAGCCAGAGTTCATGCTATCATGATGCCACAAATATTCAATGACCCACAGCCAGAGTTCATGCTACCATGATGCCACAAATATGCAATGACCCACAGCCAGAGTTCATGCTATCATGATAGCACAAATAGGCAATGACGCACTGCCACAATGAGTTCATGTTATTATAAATGACACAAGTATGAGGTGATACATTTCCAAACTTGTAATCAAATATAGTTTCACTTGTTGATACACTCATAAACATAAACATAAGACATTGAAATAAAATATGATATTAAACTTAAAACAACCAATAGGCTCCAATATAACGTAGGACACAAACTTGTGATAAAACACGACAGAGTGTTCATGCAATCATGCAAATATGTGATGATAAAGCAGAGAGAATAGTCATTACATCACATATTATTATTTATTTCACAAGGATATTGTGTGTACACTACCCACTCTCTTATGTCTACTTTTATCATTTTGGTAAATGTCAACATATTGGTCCTCTCCCAAATGACAAGAATGTCGAAGAACTTTTCAAATGCAAAATAACTTACTAATCTATTGTTGTGATTGGTGGACCAGTCTGTGATGACACGTACACAACAGATATAAACACCATCTACAATATACATCTTACCCAGAAAGGTTCTTGCTATAAACAGGTTAACATGTTATTCCATGTCAATGGTATATGCACAATATACATACAACTTGCAAGAATATACATGTATGTAACACATACAGAATTTAATAATATAAATGCCTTTTTTCGCGTAGCTGTGTAACCCAACTTTTGACCTTTCTCAATATTCAATCAAATGTTGTGAAAATTTTACGCCAGTAGTCCCGAATGAATAAATCCTAACATTGCATCGGCTAGCAGAAATCCCCACCACGGCCTTAAAAAAAATTGTTGGAAGTGAATGAAAAAATGAGACAATGTGGAAAAATCCACACATACCTCTTTCATTTGTTTACATTTTTGACTAATTTCCAGTTTTGAGCTCCACCTCGGAAGTTGCACTGGCTCAATTTTCACTTTGAATGCATTATAAACTATAATAGTTATACACAAAAACGCTCGAGACGTATTTTTCCAAAGGAATATAAATCTAATTCGCCACTATTTAATATAACTTTACGTTTTTGTTATCACAAAATGAACTCAAATCATTATTTGCAATTGCGATGAATGTTCCCTGGCGTGTGTTTTCATTTGGCACACTTAGTATAAATGCTTATTCCATTACAAATATGACAAATGCCGATATTCATTCTCGTCATTATTTTCTTGGAAACAATGCAACTTCTAGTAAATTTTGATTTGCCTGACAAATACTATATATATTATTTAGATTAAAAAAGAATCGCTGATGAAAAATATGAGGCGGTAAGATCAGTAAATTGTACGGACATTACATAATGAAGATATCTTAAACATATGGACTTTTCATAGTTTAATGGCGCCTTACGATACTCTGCATCATTGTTTTTCTTGTGAAATGCTAATGTTTCTACCAAATTCCCATATAGAGACTATTCAATCTACTAATAGACATTGTTTTCATATAGACTATGAATAAATGCATGGTATACTACAATAATTTAATAAAAACACTTCAAATATATATATTTCTTTGTAATTGTAAAATGCTTATTTTTACTTTTTATAGATAAACATACTGACGTTAATGAGCAGATGAGTCTGACTTATTTGGGTTATTCAAGTAGCACTCATCTAAATCATGTGACAGTTCATCGGTTCATTGCTTTGATATGAAATAATTATATTCTTTTTATTTATGTCAAATATATAAATATTTTATACTACTGTTTTAGGAGCTAGCCACATGAAAATATGAGTTCGCTATTTGATAATGAAAATTTACTTATTTATTTTATTTTAAATATCGAAAAGTAATATTAAATGCGTCTATGAAGAAATGATACTGTTCGTTTTTAAACCAAATCAACATACGCATCAGTTTTAAATATTCATGTAGGATATTCAATTTACATTCTTTACAAACATTTACAACATACGCCGAATATCTTATTTAAAGATATTTCTTGTTACTATTAAAGCATTAAGTATTTTTGTCTAAATTGCTATTGAACAAGACATTAATGATTTCATTGAAGATTGAGGATGTCAGTCTGTGATGTTAAAATGGAAGAATCCTGATATACAGGTTTACTGTCTTCTTTTCTGTTCATTTTTTACTTTTTTTGTGTGAGTAAAATCCCTGTTCCAGTAAATATTTAAATTATATGTTAAAGATCAAATGTGTAATAAGGAACTACATTCTTGATTTTCATTTAAAAATATCTATGCATCATATTAACTTCGATATTATATTAACATCCTTATATTTATATAAAGTTTCAAGATGTTCTCTCATTTATCCACCAAAAACTAAAATTATACAGTGCCATTGTTGATATCTATTTATAGACCTTTTACTTTTGTTTTCTTAATTATTAAATCAAGCACAATGTGCTTATTTAACTGTTTGTGGTTATAAAGACAGCAAGTGTCTTTAATTTTAGAAGACATTTTAATAACATACTGGGCCTTTAAGTACTATAACATTTGCATTCACCAAACAGATTCAGTTCAACATGGGATGGACATGTTATCTGATGGGAGTGCATGCACAGGACTGCCACCCATTCTTCTATAAGGAGCAACTGGGTCATGGTTCAACACAACATGCACACTGAACTTTATTTACTTTTTTGCTTAATAATCTTTGGTTAAAAAGTAATTCCAGAAGGATGGATAAAGAAATTTAAATGTTTAATGTCTCATTATTTAAAAAACAAACATTTAATCTACCTAAAGAATGAATAATAAATCTGACACACCAATAATGTATGTTTTCCCCAGACAATTAATTAGTCCAAACACAATTTAGTCCAAACACAATTGTGTTGTACTGTTATTTATTTCAACCCATTTTCAAATGAACATGGTGACTTGTACTTAGAACGAAGATGATTGCACAATATAATATCATCTTTATCCACGAAGGTACTGTCATTGTGACAGCAGGTTATTATTTCACAAAGATGTGTTGATGCAACGACCTGGTCACATAGTTTCAAGATGACTGTCTACACTCAATCACATTAAAATCATCTCTAGTCTGACGCTACTATATTATCCGCCGACTGGATCTGATGACTTTGCATTAGGGGTCACGTTCGGATGACCTTTTCAGGAGCCAATCAAACTGTTGCCTTCAAAATGTTGTGGTATAACTTCATATAACAAGAGCTGTCGGAGGACAGCGCGCTCGACTTTTCTTGTGCTTGGCTTTTTTTTTCTAAAACAAGAAATATGGAAATTCCACGAAAACCTATTTTTTCGAACAAAATGCATTAGTCAGCACATCAATAAAATCAATAAAATTTTTAGTAATGGTGAACTTGACCATGACCCCACCAACCCCATATGCAATCCCAAGCGAGGTCTCAATATAAGGTATCTATTTATTAAGTTTCATTAAAAATCTCAATGTCTTTTCATCCTATTGAGCGTAAACTGTTTGTCTGTTTTGAGTAACGGTGACCTTGACCCCACCAACCCCATATGCAAATATGCAATCCCAAGCGAGGTATAGATATAAGATATCAATGTGTGAAGTTTCATTAAAATATCTCAATGTGTTCTCAAGTTATTGGGCGGAAACCATTTTTCTATTTTTAGTAACAGTAACGTCGACCTTGACCCCACCCACCCCATATGCAATCCCATGCGAAGTCTCTGTATAAGATATCTATGTTTGAAGTTTCATTACAATAGCTTAATCCATTCTTGAGTTAGAGAGCGGAAACGAAAAGTTTAAAAACTAGCTTACAAAGAAACTTTAACCGGTCAATATATCTTATATGTAACAAGAAATATATTTTAAAAAGATATTCGGCATCTGTGGTAATTTTGCAAATAAGAAATTTAAATTAAACTTCAGCATAAATATTCAAGCAATGCAACTAAGACTAGATCCGAATGGCATATAATAAATACTAGTAGATTACGCCTCCTAACATGCCATTATATTAATTATTATATATGTTACTTAATATATGTGTTTTTTTAAACATCATCATTTTATATATGATCTTTGATTAACTAAGGATTATCTAATGAAATTAAAACAATATATTCAGCAACACAGAACATGATGCATAAATGGTAATATATACATCAACAAGCTGAAACATACACAGCAGGAAACTTTATTAACTAGTACATTTCTGTTCAAAGTATGCACGCTCCTTAATATGTTAAACTATTTATGGCTAGATAAATCTCGTTGAGGTGTAAAGAATACATGTATGTCGACAATGATATTTTTCAAGTGTCTCGCCTTTTCAACTGTACGCTGTCAGTTTGAGCCTACAATGACCGGCAGTCTTTTTCGCAGACAGTTTTGGAGAACTAGTTTCAATGCGATAATTGCGATGGCTGTGCTATAAGGTAAAGTTTTGCTTTTTCTTTGATAATTTTCTGTCAAATTATGATAAAATGATGTTAATGCAGGCTCTGAAGCCATCTGATCAATGTTGCATGTTCAAATAACTGCATGCAAGGTTTGCAACTGTTGGAAATCAAATTTTATCAATCAATTTTTATGGTCATACGCAAGTTTGGTCAACACTGAATAAAAAATTGTGTGTGCAAGCCAATCATTGATAACTTGTTGATGTTTTTTTCCAAACACAAGGGGCAATAACTCGGGTGTTTCTGGCCCGATCATGCTTATATTCGACTTCACCTGTAGTCTTACGTTCATAGACAAACTGTGCACGACTGGTGAAGATTGTGAAAAATGAAGTCTCTATCCTGAATAATGTCCATTTTTGTAATTTTTTTTCACAAACAAAGGGCAATAAAGCTGGTGTTTCTTGCCTGATTTTGCTTATATTCCACTTCACCTTTAACCGTTTGGTCATAGACAAACTGTGCAAGATTGGTGAAGATTGGATTAAAAATGAAGTCTCTATCCTGGATAATGTCCATTTTAGCATATTTTTTTCACAAACAAAGGGCAATAACTCGCGTGTTTCTGGTCCGATCTTGCTTATATTGGACTTCAACTGTAATCTCATGGTTATAGACAAACTGTGCAAGACTGGTGAAGATTTGATGAAAAATGAAGTCTCTATCCTGAATAATGTCCATTTTTTGTATATTTGTTAATAAACAAAGGGCAATAACTCTGGTGTTTGAAACACGATCTGGCCCATGTTTGGCGTCTGCTGAGATCTGATGTAATACACAAACTGTGAAAGTTTAGTTAAGATTAGATTGAAAATAAAGTCTATAAGTTGGAAAAAGGCATTTTTGCACTTTTTTCGCATGAAAAAGGGGCAATCACTCTATAGTGTTACTGTTGTGATCTGACCCAATAACAATCCCATCCGAGATTTTTTGGTCATACACAAACTGTGCAAGGACGGCATATGGACGATGGACCACGGACGACGCCAGAGAGCTCCCCTATACCAATAGCTCAACAAGCACTACGCGCTCAGGTGAGCTAAAAAAGTGTGTTAGTTTCATCGTTGCAAAACATCCAATTTATTGCTTTTTAACATGTCAAATCATTTCAAAAGCGTTGCGCACGTACGAAAGTTCTCATTTTGTGCTAACTGTTATTCCCTTATTGAATTTGCCATAAGTTACGAATTCATCTGCTATGTTGTTGGGATGTTGCACCTACGTATTTATGACTAGTGTAGTGGGAATTTATCGTAAATTAGCTGATGGAAAGTTAGGATTTATTCATTCGGGACTACTGGTGGGAAATTTTCACAACATTTGATAGGATATTCAGGAAGGTCAAAAGTTGGGTTAAACAGCTACGCTGAAAAAGGCCCATAATTGTGACAAATTTCAAACTAGATTTATCAAAATTGGCCTATGAGTTCATTTTAATACAGGGAATAAAAGTTATAAGTTTGAATGAAGTCCCTCAAGCCATTCCTGAGAAACCAGCTTACCGAAAAACTTTAACTTGTCCATATAGCTTATATGTAAAATTTTTAAGTGTAAAAAGGCCCATAATTTTGACAAATTTCAAACTAGGGTTACCAAACTTGGCCTATAGGTTCATTTTAATGTGGGGAATAAATGTTTAAAGTAGGAATGAAATCCCTCAAGCCATTCCTGAGAAACTAATTTACAGAAAAACTCTAACCTAGCTCGGACGCCGACATTGACGCCGACGCCGGGGCGAGTAGAATAGCTTGCCTTTTCTTTGAAAAGTCGAGCTAAAAACCACAAATACTATGCACAAAATTAACGTGAACTTTGGATGTTTACTCGCCTAAGGTACCAATATATCCAGTGTTATCCACGTGAAAATTAACTGTAAATGATTTATTCCCGCAGATCAGCTGGAAATGCATCACTTCAAAAACGGTGGCAAAACTTTGCTGTGCAACAGGCAATTTCATTGGGCGCAGCAGGACTGATTCTTTATTGTTCGGAAGGTCATTTGAACGTGACCTGTTATACGATGTCTTCAGATCCTAACAATGTTAGGATTTGATTTTAATGAGATTGGTCTACACTGTACAGTCATAGAGTATAGACACTTCCACAAAAGGCAATCATATGCAAACCATTCTAGAAGCTATCCAATCATAGTATGATACCCGAGTATCAAGTTTTTAACGGTTAACCTGTTTTACACAAAAGATCACATGGTAAAGCTTGTGATGTGTTTGTTATTATAAATGAATGAAAGATAATCCTTTAATAATACCTGGGGAAGAGTATAAATGATGGTAGCAAACAAAAACGGAAAGGTCTATCATGATAATATAGGTAGGTAATCAGACATTATAACAAAATTGTTGATATTTATAACTAAATTTGCAAAATATAATTGCTGGGAATCTTTACTATAGTAATGTACCCAAACATGTTCCGATAAAAATGGTGCTCTTTGTGTGGTCTACTTTATTCCCATATTAACAGCAATCTTAGTACCCTACGGGCCATACAAGCTGTTTGTCATAGGGTAATGCGGAAGGCAGTCTTAGTGCTAACAGATCTAAATACAGTCTAATGAATCATACCATGTGCAATACATTTGCTTTTCTCGTATTAACTTTTTCATATTTTCTTTTGGAATATTTTAATCACAAAACTAATTCTTCACATATTATATTTCAAGACTACCCAGACTTCAAAATGCACAAACTAAAACAAGCACCTATACTGACAGCACTTCACCAAGTGAGCATGCAAGTCCCTGAATCAGGGTGAAAAGCAGCAGAAACTAAAATGACACAACCATCCTTGGTAATCTGAAATTAGAGCACATGTGATGTAAACATATTGACCAAACAATTAGAAAACCGATCTATTTGTCAATGCTGACAACAAAAGAGTTGACTTGAATGCTTGCCCAGTCTTCAACATTTCCATTCAGTCTGCTTTCAGCATGTACATCACTCCAGCATAAACAGAAATATATTTTTCTGAAACAGGCCAGTAAATACAGCATCTGTAATACAGAGTATACAATGGAAAAAAAACAATGTTTTTTAAATGACCAACATAAATTATTTGATTATGTTGAAATAAAAAAGCTGACAGCGTAGAAAGACTGTTGGTGAGAAAAGAAACTAAAAGCAAAACAAATTTTGAGAGTATTGTTATTATATATTATAGGAACATTTATTGAAGTAAGTCACCTGTCTGTGATATCATTTCTACAAAACAAAACTTGAAACTATACACTCTACTTAAAATAAATTGGTATAAGCTGGTATTTGACCTAATTGAAGATGTAGATCCAGCCCACTGTCTTGTGCAAATTAAAACTTACATAGCGCGCATCTATTTCAATGTTATTTATCTACAGCATTCTCATTATTATTCTTTTGTAATTCGTGGGAGGCAAATAGTATTTGTGCAAACTATTCAAAAAGCAAACAGAGTTGTATGCATATAAGTCCATCTAAAACGGGAAAAAATAGTCAATGAACCGTATAAGTTCGAATCAATGATCAGTGCTTTTTATCACAAGCGCTATGCTTGGTAAATACCAATTTAATTAACAAGAGGGCCATGATTGCCCAAAGCACTCACCTGAGAACTGGTACAGTTGAAGACCATACTGTTGTGACAAGTTTGAAAATTAAGATATCTGAACCATACGCAAAGGGGATAGGTTCGATTTGATTTAAAACATCGGTTTGTGCAATGGGCTAACTAAAGTATAAATGGTTAGTGGATGTGCGGTGTTTTGGCTAATGGTTCTCGAATCATTGTTCTCGATATTCTTACCTAACCCTTTTTCATTAAGTCAGTGACAATTCTGAAAAATGCAGAAACAGTAGATTTTGATGTCTTTTTCGCAGACAGTTTAAGAGAACTAGTTGCAATGCGATAATTGCAATGGCTGTGCTATAAGGTCAAGTTTTGCTTTTTCTTTGATAATTTTCTGTCCAATAATGATAAATGATGTTAATGCAGGCTCTGAAGCCATCAATATTGCATGTACAAATAACTGCATGCAAGGTTTGCAACTGTTGAAAATCAAATTTTATCAATCAATTTTTATGGTCATACGCAAACTGTTTAAGTTTGGTCAACATTGAATAAAAAATTGTGTGTGCAAGCCAATCATTGATGATTTATTGATGTTTTTTTCCACACACAAGGGGCAATAACTCTGTTGTTTCTGGCCCGAACATGCTTATATTCGACTTCACCTGTAATCTTACGTTAATAGACAAACTGTGGACAATTGGTGAAGATTAGATGAGGATTAAAGTCTCTATCCTGAATAATGTCCATTTTTGTATATTTTTCACAAACAAAGGGCTTTAAAATCTGGTGTTTTTGGCCCGATTTTGCTTATATTTGACTTTACTTTTACTTTTACGGTCATAGACAAACTGTTCTAGATTGGTGAAGATTGGACGAAGTACGAAGTCTCCATCCTGAATAAAGTCCACTTTTGTATACTTTTTCACAAACAAAGGGCAATAACTCCAGAGTTTCTGGCCCGATTTTGTCTATATTCAACTTGACCTGTAATCTTATGGTCATAGACAAATTTGTAAGATTTATGAAGATTGGATGAAAAAGGAAGTCTCTATCCTGAATGATTTCCATTTCACAAACGGCAATAACTCCAGTGTTTCTGGTCCAATCTTCCTTATATTCGACTCCAACTGTAATCTCATGGTCATAGACAAACTGTGCAAGATTGGTGAAGATGGGATGAAAAATAAAGTCTCTATCCTGAATAATGTCCATTTTCGTATTTTTTTTCATAAACAATAACTCCGGTGTTTGAAACACGATCTGCCACATGTTTGGCTGCCGAGATCTGATGGTCATATACAAACTGTGAAAGTTTAGTTAAGATTGGATCGAAAATAAAGTCTATTTGTTTGACAAAAGGCATTTTTGCACTTTTGTGCATGAAAAAGGGGCAATAGCTCCAAGGTTTCTGGTCCGATTTGGCCCATTATCAATACCATCCGAGATTTTATGGTCATACACAAACTGTGCAAGTTAGGTCAAGATTGAATAAAAAAGAGGGCCATAAGGCCCTAGGTCACTCACCTGAGGGGCTCAGGAACTACTGTTCTGAGCAAGTTTCATGAAGATTCGGCTAAAAATGTGGCCTCTAAAGTGTTCACAAGCTTTTTTTTTCAGTTGGACCTGGTGACTTAGTTTTTTACTCCATGTGACCTGGTATCGAACGTGTCCCAGATATCATTTGGACAAATGTTCTGAGCAAGTTTCATGATGATTGAGCTATAAATATGGTGTCTAGAGTATTCACAAGCTTTTTTTTTCAATTTGTCAATTTGTCAAAGTTTGATATACCTAATCTAGGTAAAAACATAATCACTCAATAAACTTTCATGGACAAAAATAATCAATCGACAGTTAATAACTGACAGCTTTCTAGCAGATAATTTGTCATTAGAAAACAGACATTTAAAACCTTTTAAACATTACCACATTAAAATCTGCATGACATACATAAAAATATAGTTGTAACACATCTTGAACTAAAACCTACAAAAAGCATTAAGCACCTATTCTAGTGATGCATGGTGAACACACTGTTGTCAATACAAGGAGACCATATCACAGCATTATTTATTGTCCAATATGTTCTGTCATCATATGTACGTTTTATGCCATTTCCAAGCAGTGAGGAAATTTTCAATAAACATTAAATAACAATCAATGATGTGAACCTCACATATTCAGTAAGACCTTAAGAAGAACATGAATACACCGATACATTGGGTCAATCAATCAATCCATATCCCACTGGTGCTGCCCTCAGCAAGCCAACCCAGACTGAGCAGTAATTGCCTTGCACACCGCTCTGACCACACAGGCTCAGTAATTGCCTTGCACACCTCTCTGACCACACAGGCTCAGTAATTGCCTTGCACACCTCTCTGAAGACACAGGCTCAGTAATTGCCTTGCACACCTCTCTGACCACACAGGCTCAGTAATTGCCTTGCACACCTCTCTGACCACACAGGCTCAGTAATTGCCTTGCACACCTCTCTGACCACACAGGCTCAGTAATTGCCTTTCACACCTCTCGGACCACACAGGCTCAGTAATTGCCTTGCACACCTCTCCACAGGCTCCAGACATTGTAAGCCATCACTTGTTATTATGGTATTTTACAGATCCCTCACCCAACATTTGTACAAATCTGGAAAAAAAATCAAAATCCATTTCAATGCAGCCTGAAACTGTAAAACTAAGTGTGTAACTTATATGCAATCAGAAACATGCTCAAACTATGGGACAGACTGAGGCATTTTTAATGATAAAATTGAAGCTGACATCAGTGGTAAGCTTGCTTGTTATGTGTTTTATTAAATGTTGATCATTTCCAGATAAGTTTTTAAACTCAACACTTCTTGGATTGTAAGAATGGGACTTCATATGTGTTCCCACCCATCCAACACTTTATATGTGTTCCCACCCATCCAACACTTTATATGTGTTCCCACCCATCCAACACTTTAGCAGAAACAATGAAACAATTTATCAAACAAATTAAATGGCCTTGTTAGCTTAGAAAATGCAGTTATTTATCATGCCCAGTGTTGTATGTTTGGACGTTTTACCAGAAGTGAGAGAATTTTTTTTTGCTTTTGACAAAACACCGCACACCTGGTATCATATTAGTAAAATGATTTACAAAGCATTTGTTTTCTTCATTAATTTGGAGTTTACAAACTTCTCTTTTCCAGAATAGTGAAATAAACTGAATTGATCTGTCAGTCAGGAGATGAATACCACAGTATTGAATGTACACAAACTGCATATATAAATAGCCGGTTATGTGTTTACTCGTGAAAATATCTAGTTTCTATGACCACTCATGAAATAAAATACGATCTTACACTGAATTAAACAAATATCCTCTATGTGAACGACTGTACCAAGTGACAATTGATAACAACATACAATGCGCATTATATTAATCTATTAAAATGTGTCAATTGACAACATTTCTTTAGAAAAAATCAGGTTTGACCTTAACTTTTGGGAAGTGGTGGTCCACAGGACCGGCTACCTTCAAAGCCTACTGGTCCCATACTAAATCAACTGGTCCGCATAACAGGCTGTCCAGCTACCTTCCTTAAAAAAGTAGGGCAAAAGTAGGGTCAAAATTTTCATAAAAGTAGGGCAAAAGTAGGGATTTTAAATCCAAAAAGAACGGAAAGTAGGGATATTACTTACCTTTGAAAGGAACATAAAAAGAAGTAAACCCTGTATTACACATTATACGAGACATCCGTGCTTCATGCAAAGCTGCTCTTGTGCTGGAGAGAACCATAAGGTCCTCTTGTTCAGGGTTGCCACTGAGTTGAGAAGATAAAATTCCCAGACTTTTCCTTGACTAAACCATGCTTTTCACTGACCAATACGACCACATTTTTTCGGCCTCATCTTCACTGACAACCGTCTAATCTACACTTTTATTTTTATTTTTTTTTCAGATATATCAAACTGTCATTAACAAATACCAAAAATATATTATTTAATTTGTTAGTCAGTGATGACAATATACTAGACAGAACTTGGCTACAAACACACATATTCACATCTGTAACTCTGCAGTCTGTTGCATGGGTGCTACTAGGGTAAATATCACTTACAAAGGCAGAAAGAATGTTCTTCTCGGTTTTCACCTTTAATACTAGTGGAAACTTATCTCTGCGCTTCTGTCCTTTGGCATGGCTTCTAAGAGCCCGCTTCCCCATAAGCAAAATCCCTCCCCCACTCTCAAGAAAATATGTTTTTTTTACATTTGTTGAGTCCTTTCCTACCCAGTCAGTCAACATCATTAAATATTGTTTGTTTACTAAAGTTTGAAACAAAAATTTACTCCGGAATATAGATCTTTTTCTTATTTCTCTATTAGTAAGTAAAACCTGAATATACATGTACACGCATGCTTATTTGATTGATAATATATCAAACCCTTTCATCATCTGTTTGATAACTTATTGACTTAATAACACACTGTAGAGTTACCATGTGCAGTGATTTCAGTAGATTTTGAAAACCAAAAGTCAAATAACTCTTTACTTGAAGTGTTTAGGGGTCAAAATGAAGATATCAATTTAAAATATTGAAATCACAAGGATTTTGTTTCTGCATATTTGTTGTGTGTATATATAAATGATCTGCGAATGGTAATTTCTGTTAATAAAGATTAAGAACTTTGCACAAAACACCATAAGTATGATAAAATTATTGTTTTCTAGTGCTTTTGAAGTTGGCAAATGGAGAACAACTGCATAAAAATGATGCAGAGCAGATTTTTTGCAGATTGCTTGAGTCAAAAATGAGAAAATTGTAAGTTTCTGCATCTATTGATTTCTGCACTGCCTCTGAAACAAATCAACACAGTTTGAAATATTGAGTACTCATGAAAGCACTGCAACTGCAGTTGCATACCAGACGCCTCTACAAAGCAAGAAAAGTATAGGATGAGTTGGCACTGCAGGCAAGGGTTGCAAAGCCTTTCAGTCTTCAAAAGTCTTAAGTTAACATAAAAACAAAATTGATTAAAACACATTTAAATTATCTTTATACACAATCACACCATACTATTTTGGAAATACTAATAAATACTGCTTGAAGACTGCCATAGCCACTGAACATTTTACTGGCCATGAAAAAAAAACTTTTCAAGTTACATGGCAACCCTGTTGTAGCTTCGTCAGGTTATCTCCAATACACAACAGCTGCATGCATGAAGCACTCCATACATCCTCTAAATTAGTGGTGACTGTCACATACAGAGGTTTAAAATTTAAGACAGGTAAATTCCACATAAAGACAGTCATCAAGACAGTTACAAACTCAAATATTCACAATAATTAATAATTGAACAGGATAAAAGATAAAAATTAATGTGATTTTACGAAAAAAACAAACATTTTGGCAAATAAAAAGTAGGGATATCAGGGCAGTTTGAAGAAAAAGTAGGGAGATGGTAAAAAAGTAGGAAAAAGTAGGAGAAGTAGGGCCCGCTGGACAGCCTGGGATAATCATAATACATCGAACTGCATAGTGCATACAATAGTTTACAAAACAAAATGATATCAGAATTGCAATCAGAAGATATATTGAGACACATGAAAATCTATTATTCATAATATAATATAACATAATATGTGATATTGTTGCTTAAATAAATAGGAGATATCAAGTTCTCAAACTTGACATAAATTTGACATCCACGCATTTTCGTGTGCTAAGCAATTGAAATGCACTTAGAGCAATTAAAAAGAAAAGAAATTAACGTTATTTGATTGGGATAGCTGTTCCTTAACGTTTTGCGATCATTCCCACAATGCGGAATCCTAGATTTGAATTGTGTTTACTTTGATTGTTTTTTAATAGAGATACAATTTAAAACTGGCTGTTGTAAAAACAAAAACAATAATAAATTATTGCTATATTCAGAAGACAACACGTTGTTCAACTAGTATTGAGCCAGGAGTAATATTAACGATATCCATGTACAAAGTATTTAGCCAAACTTAGGAATTTCGGTTTTTAGTCAACGTAACATGTGAACAAATTTAATTGACACTGCTAGTGTTTCAGGTTATAATTTGAAAAGAAGATATTATTAACTCTTTATTTTATACAATATCTGTTGTTTGATTACATTTGTATTAAAATTCGAAGACAACTGGTCCGAGCAAAAATTCACAGGTCATGGACCGACTGACACGCGTTAAGGTCGAACCCTGGAAGAAATAATACCATCAGTCTGTCAAATATCTGTGGCTATCAGCAAACATAATTTCATTCAAATATCTTAGAGCCATTGGTGAAATAGACTATTGGTAAGCAATTAAGGACAACTATCGAAACTAAACTGCTTAATGGAAATTACCAAGGTGTGTTTTGATTATCAATAGAAATGAACATAAGACTAACAAAACCACCACAAGTTCCATTTCTTTCTAATGTTGATTCCATTTAATGTCAGCATGTTTAACTTAGCATAGGAAATTAATGGATCATATAATAAAATTAATGAACCACAAATAAGCACCCAAAAGTATATTATGTGTTGAGAAACTACTAGATGTCATTTGAATGAACAAGGATATGTTATTAATTAAGGGTATGACCCATCTATACAGGTAACACTATATATGTACATGTATTTCACAAATCCATGAAAATGGAAGTATGTTTCTTACCTTGACTGACCCTTTTTAGATCTAGCTGAATACACTGAGAAAGAGGCTGTGTTACTACCCACAGGCTGCATCCTCCACTGTCACTTTAATGTTATGTATTGCTTATATTCAAACTCATATTTATTTGTAGCAATATTTAGATATGTACTTATGTGAAGATTAACTAAAAGTTGAAGCTGAAAGAATTTCTGTAAATGGCTATTAATGTTCCTTTCACGGACACACACTAAACAAATGGTTAAACGTAGAAAAAGGTAAACTTAGCAATACATTTAAAAACATTCCTTCAACATAAAATGTATTGCCAACAAAAAACATTAATATTGCAATGTAAGTTTTTATATCCTATTACAATCCAGATTCTTAATATTGAAACACAGTACCTTTTTCATAATTGTAAAAGTGCACAAGAAAATGTGTAGCAATTGTTCTGATAGAAGTAAATTTACATGTCCATTGATTAAATACTGTACCAAACTTCTACCAGTACGGACATGTCAACAATACTGGTATGTTATCAGAGTTGGCAATTGAAGTTTGCTTGGGTATCAAAATAAGAATAAAGTCAGCTCATTATTTTATCTTTTTAGTTTAGAATGATATTCAATGATTAAATACATCATCATGGAATAGAAAGGAGTAATTATTTATGCAAATTGCAGAATAAGTTACATTGTTCAAATCTCATGGCTGCAAAGCAGTCTGAGTTTGTATTTGTTTTTTCAACTGAGAAGTATTTCATGTTCATATGTATGTATAAAACAGAAGTTTGCTTGACAAGAATACAGTGTGTAACTATATACTATGTAACAATGCAACAAATCGTAAGTTTGTAGTTTGCCTGCAACTTGTAGAAACATCCATTTCATACATGACAAGGTACTGCAACAACAATTAGTGGTCTGGTATGAAAAATAAACATTTTGCTGTCAATAAGTGACAATAAAAGTCCCCATAGCTTCTGAAATGAGTGACACATCCATCTAGTGATGAGCTGAACAGACAGAAGTTTATGCAAGTACCTTAGGGTAATTTATTACATTGGCCTAAGTGGCTCTCCACCAATTTTCTGATAGTATCTGCTAGGGTTATGTATGCAAAATCAGGAACACAAAGGGAACACACTGGTATAACAAGTTTTGTTTGATTTTGTTGGGGTTTTTCACTGTTTTTAACAGTATTTCAGTCATATTACCGTGGTCAGTTAACCTACTCACACTTTTCCTGGGCAAGCTTAGCCAATCTGAGCGGTTTACCAGTACTAAGTGCACATACCTATGCCAGTAACTGACAACTGCCCTACTTGAATCAGAAGTAGGGGGAGAATGGCCGTAGAAATAATTTCATGACCAATCCCCACGCAAGTTATGTGACCGGGCTGGGGTTCGAACTCACGAGCCCCGGATTGACAGTCTAGCACTCTACCAACTGAGCTAGCCGGACCCGGCTGGTATGAAAAGGTAAAGCTTAAGATATCATGGTTACAAAATATTACCAACAAAGTCACACTTCTGTTTTTTCACTAGTAAACTAGCACAAATGAATATATTTATTTCAGATGCTGTTTGAGCATAAAATACACCATTTATAAGAAAACATGATTTAAGAGTGAGTTAGATTTAAATCCTGTACATTGTGGTAAGAATGGAGAGAATAACAGCAATCTATGTGACTATTAAATCATAATTTAACAACAGCTGTCTTAGGACAGCGCGCTCGACTATGCAACCGCTTTGTCAGAGTTACTGGCCTTTATCACTACAGAAAAGGGGCATAATTCTGCTAAAATGCTGGTCACAGTTATGTGCCTTGGCCAGTGACCTCACATAATGACCTTGAAGACGTGTGAAGTTTTAATTGAATATCTGTAGTAGTTACAGAGATATGTACTTGTTCCAAGCCATCCTTAACCTGAATTTTCTCTTGCACACAAACCTTAATCTGACCTTTTTAAGTACACAAATGGGCACAATTCTGCTAAAATGCTGGTCACAGTTATGGGTCTTGGCCAGTGACCTTATATAATGACCCTGAAGGCATGTGTGAAGTTTCAATTGAATATCTGGAGTAGATATAGAGATATGGCATTGTTGCATGCAAACTTTAACCTGATTTTCAAAGTACAAAAAGGGGCATAAATGCAGGTCAGAGTTATAGGCCTTGGTCAGTGACCTCACATAATGACCTCGACCACATGTGTGAAGATTCAATTGAATATCTGTAGTAGTTACCGAGATATGGACTTGTTGCAAGCAAACCTTAACCCGAGCACGACAAACGGGTGAGTAGTTTAGCTTGAACTATTCGGTGATAATAGGAACAGCAACAGAAAATATGGCAGGGGTAGCGGAGAGAGAGCTGAACGAGTATGTGGAGGAGACGCCAAGTTACATTCGCGATACATCCGATTTCCTTAATAAACTTGAAGGAATCTCTAAGCCATTACCTGATGGAATCATTTTATTTTGCTTTGATGTTGTGAAACTATACCCGTCAATACCAAAACAAAAAGGCCTAATAGCGTGTGAAGAAGAACTAAAACAGAGAACTAACCATTCAATTCCAACTGATGCAGTTATGGACATGGTGAAAACAGTGCTGGACAACAATATCATTGCATTTAATAACAAAGAGTACAGACAGATAAAGGGTGTTGCAATAGGCTCTAAACTAGGAAGAAACTTAGCATGTTGCTTTATGCGAAAATGGGACGAAGAACTTGCTAAACACAATAAACAGCCTATCTTCTACAAAAGATTCATTGACGATGGTTTTGGTATATGGACTCATGGGCAAGTAGAATTAGAAATATTTTTGAAATATGCAAATAGTATTGATGAGAATATTAAGGTAGAATTGAGATCCAGCACTAAACAGATTGAATTTCTTGATACAACTATAAAAATTGATGGTTATTTAACATCAGACCTATACACCAAACCAACAGATAAACGCATGTATGTAAATTATAAGTCAAATCACCCAACAAATGTAAAAAAAGGCAATACCATATGGTCTTGGGATTCTACTGAAGAGAATATGTCCAAAGAACAGCGACTACTGGTACCATCGACAACGTTTGAAACAACATCTAAGGAAAAGGGGATACAACGGCAAATTCCTAGAAAAACAACTGTCGAGGAGGATCTCCTGTCCAGTGTGAAAGAGAAGAAAAAGAATGAGAGAGTTCCACTAGTGATCACATACTCTAAGCATCTCCCGGACATTCATGAGATAATTAGAAAGAACCTCCCTGAACTATATAAGTCAGATCACATGAAACATGTATTTGAAGACATTCCTATGGTGGCTTACAGGCGGGGTAGGAATCTTGGAGACACTCTGGTACATGGAAAGATGAATAGAGAGGTGAAAAGGGTATCAAACTTCCCACAAAAGTGCCAGAAGAAATGTATTGTGTGTGACATGTTGATGAGAGGAATTCACAATAACAATGAAAGGATGAAAATGGAAGTTGATAGAAGGCAGGAATGTGCCATGTGGAATGTGGTATATGGTATTAACTATGAAAAATGTGACAGAATGATGTATGTTGGCGAAACAGGCAGAACTCTAAAGGATCGATTGAAGGAACACGAGGCGGATGTGAGGCTGAAGAGAGAAAAACCGATTGCAGTACACTTTGGTTCACAGGGTCACAGTGTCCAGGATATGGGGGTAAGCGTGTTGGAGACGGTTAAAGACAGATCAAAATGGTATCGAAAAATAAAAGAACTCGAGTGGATTCAGAAGTTAAGTACAGAATGGCCAAACGGACTGAACACAAAAGCTCAGATAGATGTATTGTGGAAGTGCTGGATAACAATGATGAGATTGTGAAAATAATATTCAATTTTATTCATAATACTAATGTTACGGATAAGATGGTTTGTGCATTTCAATCAATAAGTATTATTATTGAATATTTATCATTATGTTTAGTAAAGTTCTATTCATCATACTATTGTGATGGATAATATGGTTTATGCGTTTCAGTCCAAAAATTATAAAAAATTTATAATTAACATTATATTTTTAGTCAGGTTCTATTCATAATACTATTGTGATGGATAATACGGTTTTTGCATTTCAGTCAATAAGTATTATTATTTAATATTTATCATAATATTTTTAGTCAAGTTCTATTCATGATACTATTGTGATGGATTTCAGTCAATAAGTATTATTATTGAATGTTTACGATTATATAGTTTTAGACAATCTTATTCATAATACTAATGTTGCGGATAATATGGTTTGTGCATTTCAATCAATAAGTATTATTATTGGATATTAACCATTATATTTTTATTCAAGTTCTATTCATAATGCAATATTGTTATGGAATCATATGGTTTGTGCATTCCAGTCAACAAGTATTACATATTACTGAATATTTACCATTACATTTTAGTCAAGTTCTATTCATAATGCTATTGTGATGGATAAAATGGTTTGTGCATTTCAGTCATTAAGTATTCACATTGAATATTTATTATTATATTTTTAGTCAAGTTCGAAGAGATTTGTAAAATTCAAATTAGGGTTGCATATTTTTAATGTCTCATCACCGTCATACTTTTAATTCATCATCATTATCATCATCATCATCATCATCCTTATCATCAATTCCATCATTATCATCAATTCTATAATCATCAGCATCATCACCATCACCTCCATCATCATTGTCATCAGCATCAATTCTATCATCATCATCACCAACATCATCATCAATGCCTCCACCACCATCATCATCATAACATCATCATCACTATTATCACAATTACCATCATCATGATAATTGCTCACATCACTTACATATTTATCATTGCTATAACCAAAAATGGTTGTATATCATAAACATTTTGATGATTTATAAGTGTTATCCCTCTATTCCGCATGTTTTTTTATGAAAGTGCATTTTTTTATAGTTATTAAAATTTGGCGCAATTTAGTGTTGCAATTTGACGTCAAATTGACGTCATGATGTCATATCTTGTTTGTTGACGTTACGCCATTTTGTTTGAATAGCACAAAGATGTAGTTTTTTTATGTATTCATAATTTTGATAAAGCCCATATAGGCGAAATATTAAAATTGAGTGAAATTACAGTGTTGTGCATTGAAGTCCCTGGTTGGACATTATACTGAGTTTATTCGGTGAATAGTCGAGCTAAACTGGAAAAAATAAATTTGCCGTTGTTTGTACTATATTCATGAAATACAGTTATGTTAGCATTTCTTAGTTGTTCTTGGGGATTCATCTCTGTTATTTATAAGCCCTGTTCTCACCATTGCAAGATCTTCAGTTCAGCAATTAAGTTCTTACAGTACATGACAGTTTTCAGGTCAAATATTGCTAAATATTCCAGCTAAATACAACACCACTCTCGAGTCTAGATTATGCAAATCAAAATGCTGATAGCATAGAAAGACTGCTGGCAAGAAAAGGAAAGAAATCATAATAAAGGGAAAAAAGTCTACACAAAATTTCTAACAGAAAGGATACATTTGTTTGAATTAAACATCTTGGTAGATATATAGGTTTGAAAGCAAAGTACTGAATGCAAACGCAATAATATGAATAACAATCAACGTGTCGCCTAATGCTGAATGGGCAGAAATTGCAGTTGGAGTTATAAATCTGGGGGTATCAATTGTTAGTGCTTCGTAGCCTGCAAAGTAAAAAGTAGGTCAGGTGGTTAGATCTCTTGAAATCGCCCTACTAAAGACTGTTGGCAGAAGCCAACAGTCTAAAAACAAACCTAATACCCCAATCAAACTTATTTGGAATCGGCAGGAAGTAGGCAGTACCAACTGGAATGAAAACAAAAGCAAAAATTCATGCCTCATTCGGATGCAAAAGTCTAATCTGAAAGTTTTGTAAAAATGCAGTTCAAATACTTAGAATGCTCTTAGAACTCGCCTTGAATGGTTCTTGCACATTCCCTATGTATTATCTCAAGAATGCTGTTCGAAAGTAGATGGAACATAGTCGGAATATTAAGAGAGCTGTTAGAATGCAGCCCAACTATTAAGAATGCACATCAACTGTCGAACGAATACTGTTGGATTGTCGCCCGAAGTCTTAGACAGATGGTGTCTAGAATGTTGTACGAATCCACTTTAAATGCAGTCATAATGCTACAAGAATAGGCCCCGAATATGGTTAGAACGTAAACTATTTAATCAGAATACAGCTCGAATACTTAAAAGTACTTCGAAAGTAACCAAAATGCCCCGAGCGTATCAGGAATGCCACCAGATTGTTTCCTTAAGGGTACAAAATGCTGCTAAATCTAACATTTTGCCCACCTCAGTGGCCTTCTGCTCCCACAGTGCATCTCACAAGCTCCCTTTGGCGCTTTAAGGCTGCCTCACTGGCAGGAAATTCATCGTCATTGTCAGAGGAGGACTGAGATATGCAGGCTGATGGACCTCGGCCACTACGTCCACCAGGGAAGCAGATGGAGGTGCAGGTGGCTATGTAACAGACTCCAAAGGGGCTGGGCAGGCTGATGGACCTCGGCCACTACGTCCACCAGGGAAGCAGATGGAGGTGCAGGTGGCTCTGTAACAGACTCCAAAGGGGCTGGGCAGGCTGATGGACCTCCGCCACTATGTCCACCAGGGAAGCAGATGGAGGTGCAGGTGGCTATGTAACAGACTCCGAAGAGGCTGTGGCATTATCAAGAGGATCTGCAGCTTCTTGGGATGAACTGCTCCGTGATGACAGTTGATATAATTCTTGACTTTAAGCGATTTATTACGCGGCATAATGTTACCCAGGCGACTGCTATATAGCAACTGATGTTTAAGCAGCAAATGACTGCGTATTTATACAAATTTTATTTGGATTCTCCTTTGAATGAGAACTAGCAGATCCGGGGGGGGGGGGGGGGGGGCGCACCCAGTGCGCGCCCTCCCTAACACTCCCGGACCATACGTATATGGGCATATATAAAACTGTCAAAACTGGTTAAATATGTCAAAAAAATGTTTTTGCTCCCTTCGCTAGCTCAATTTGGTACAAGATACACATCAACTTCAATACCCGACTTAGCCCACCCCCTGTGATTTCTTACGTACACCGTAGTACTGGCGCCAAAATTCATTGAAAACGATAAACTATAGACAATGGGTATATACCTTTATTTGTGGATGATAATGTTGTGTTTTTTTCAAATTCATATATCATATAAAGATGTCAGATGCAATAACTCGTTGGCACTGGCTACCACATAAACGACATTAATACGTTTCGAAAAAAAGTGATTTCAAATCGCAATTCAAGTCAAATCAATGACTTCTTTCGAGTTTAAACAGTTTGTCTCAATAAATAGTTAAGTTCCCAAAAATCTAAATTGACAAACTTTTTGTTAAATGTTCCATTAGCAATCACACACAATTTTATATTGTTTTAATGCATTTATAAAAATAATTCCTGGCTCCAATTCCTGGCGATATCTTTTTTTTTCTCAGACAACATATGTCAGCGAAATTGACACTACGTAGGCACATCTTGCTGTATTATTTCACAACGCAATCATATGAGTATCTGTTACAATATTTCGTCTGTCTGTCCCTTAGTTCGATTTGATGAAAAAACTCATTGCATAGCACATTTCAAGACAATTGATGAGCATGACTGTGAACATGTGAGTTATTTAATGACATTCACTTCGAAAAGAGACCATTACACTTCGGTGTCACAATCAAATGTTTACGCACCCCTAACCCGAAATCCTGGATCCACCCCTGATAAGATCAGAATGTTTAGAATGTTGTCAAAATGCCATAAGATGATTAAGAATGTAGTCAAAATGCTGTGAGACTACACCTCAAATGCGGTTCGATATTTCTCCACTTTGAAAGTTTTGAACATGAGCAAAACATTCGTACTGGCCAAAAGAATGGACCAAAATATTTGGAATTCACTCGGAATGCGACAGAATGTTTGGAATTCACTTGCAATTTCCAGGAATGTACCACGAGTTTTCATTCTGACAACATTCCGGCTCATTCTGCCTCTAGTGTGATGGAGGTTTAATAAAACTGACACAAAAATCTACACCTACACTTCAAAATTGCTTTTAGCATTGTAACAAGTTCATCTTTGAAACTTTACAGTGAAACCTTTCCAAACAGTATCCCGTTTGAATTATCGCATTATCAAACCCAAACACACACTTCATGTTGTTGTTTTATTTTACTTTTAATTCTATATATTAAAAAAACAAGAGTGCCATTGTCACAAAATACGCCCATAAAAGGAGCTTTTTTAGGGGTAAAGATTCAAGGACTGAAGAGAAACAATCTCAGTTAGGTTAAGTAATGTTGAGGTATCAAAAATATCCCATCTATAATCATAAATCTGAAATGGAGACAAAAACATAGTCAAGAGGGGGGGGGGGGTAATTAAACTTTGGTAATGAGTTATGGTTCTTGTATGGTTCAATTCCTCATCCAATGATAGCGATCATTTTTGCTAACTCATTTGAAAATCCCTCTCTGCATTACAATATTACGCTCTGAGCAAATATTTGACCTTCAACCTGTGACCTTGAACTTGGACCAACAAATCTGATGCTTGGACGTGACATACCACATCATGTTGGTGATCATTTATGCCAACTTATTTAAAAATTCCTCCATGCATAACAAAATTATGCTATGGACAAATATTTGACCTTGCGCCAAGGACCTGGTTCTTGCACGCGACACTCTGTCTCACCATGCTTTTCACTTCTGTCAAGTTATTTGAAAATCCATATATGCTGGCCAAAGTTATGCTCCCATAATACAGCCATTTTTAACAAAAACAACAATAACAACAAAACAAACTGAACAAGAAACGTGGAAATTCCACGAAAACCAAATTTTTCGAACGAAATGCATGTAAGTCAGAACAATAATGAAAGAAAGTTCTGGGTGCAAGGTGAAGGTCATAAACCTATGGCTAGGAAAAAATGACCTTGATCTTGCAATCCAAAGCAAGGTCTCAATATCTACATATGAAGTTTCATTAAAAATCTAAATTCGTTCTCTGTTACTGAGTGGAAACCGTTTTTTTATTTTTAGCAATGGTGACCTTGACATTGACCCCACCCACCTCATATGCAATTGCAAACGAGGTCTAGATATAAGTTATCTACATTTAAATGTTTATTAAAATAACTCAATTCGTTTTCTCTAGGTATTGAGTGGAAACTGTCTATTTTTAGTAACGGTGACCTTGACCCACCCACCCCATATGCAATTACAAGCGAGGTCTAGATATAAGGTATCTAAATATAGTTTTATTAAAATATCTCAATGTGTTCTCAATTTATTTAGCAAACCATTTTTCTTTTTTTAGTAACGGTGACCTTGACCCCTGACCCCACCCACCCATATGCAATCCCAAGCGATTACTAGTATGAAGTTTCATTAAAATATCTCAATGCGTTTTCAAGTTATTGAGCGGAAACCGTTTGTCTATTTTTAGTAAGTGTGACGTTGATCCCAACCACCCCATATGCAATCCCACGCGAGGTCTCGATATAAGGTATCTATGTATGAAGTTTCATTAAAATATCTCGATGCGTTCTCAAATGATTGAGCGGAAACCATTTTTCTATTTTTAGTAAAGGTGACCTTGACCTTGACCCCACCCACCCAATATGCACTACCAAGCAAGGTCTCGATATAAGGTATCTATGTACGAAGTTTCATTAAAATATCTTGATGCATTCTCAAGTAATTGAACAAAAACTATTTTTCTAATTTTAGTAACGGTGACCTTGACCCCACCCACCCAATATGCAATCCCACGCAAGGTCTCGATATAAGGTATCTATGTACGAAGTTTAATTAAAATATATCGATGCGTTTTCAAGTTATTGAGCAGAAACCGTTCTTCTATTTTTAGTAACAGTGACCTTGACCCCACCCACCCTATATTCAATCCCAAGAGAGGTCTCGATATAAGGTATCTATGTATGAAGTTTCATTACAATAGCTCAATCCGTTCTCCAGTTTGAGAGCGGAAACAAAAAGTTGATGCCGCCACACTGCCCGCACGCCAAACAACATACCCCAATATAATAACCAAAATTTTTCTTCAAAAAATTTGGTTTAAAATTTGGTTAATAAACCAAATGCACTGTCCATTAGTTGTCACCTGTCTTATGCCAGATGTGTAAACACACTACATCTTGTCTCACCAACAACAAGGCCACTGAAATTGTAAAATGACCTTAAAATATACCATTTGGGGCAAAAGTGAAAATATAACCGGTTTCTATAAATAGAAACCATGGTGCAGAGTACAATAAAATACAGTTTTTATGTTATGAGTGTACATTTTACATACCCTCTTTTCTTAACAGTAAACTGTGTCTTTGCTACCCCATCAAAATTGGATGAGTTGACAGAGACGTCGTCCCTGGCAGTGTCCGCGTCAGTAGCCTTGGACTGAAGGCTGGTCTGACTGCCCCGCACCTTCTTGGACAGGGGTTTGCTGCCCCTGGTGGAGAGCACCTTCTCTCCAGTGCCAACCTTCCCCACACCGGCCTTTAAACCACTGTTATTCCCCTCCTTCTTCATTATCAAAGTAGGTCCCACTCACTTATATATGCCTCTGAGTTGTTTAAATCCACATTCAACAATTGTCCAATATCAGAAAATTTACATGACCAGTTTTTTCAGTTAAATACTGAATAAAGCAGATTATAAATATCCTCAAATTTAAACTACAAAGACAATGGAACTGAACAATGTATCCCATTTAGGTATATCTATTACATGTCTTATTCTTAAATTTTCAGCAATTAAATTAGAGTTATATTCAAGCCAAATATTGGGTTTTTATATTCTGACATAAATATAATTTAAAAATATTTGACAGGAGAATACATGGCTTTTCATAGTTCACTAAATTTCAAGAGAAACCAATCCTTAAAACAAATGACTCAAATTACATACTGGATTTCTGAAGTAATCAGAACACTTTGTAAGAGCAATACAGTTACTTTACAATTACTAAGATGAGAGGACAGTTTAAACGAAATAAGAAAACAATACCTTCAACACATAACCAGACAAGAGAGAACTTTTCATCACTATACTTTACAGTGTTTTTTGTCTTTTCAATATTGTTTTCATTCATCACAAATAGTAATAGATCAAAAGTAATAAAATTAACAACAAGGTTGGACCTATATAGCTCGGACTCAATCAAAGCACTGACATCACTGAAAGACAGTCGAGGCACGGGCATAAACATTGTTAGCTATGAAGTTGTGCTGAAATAATTTCTTTAATATATATCTAAAAATAGGCATGTTTTATACAGTTTATTGGGTTATACACACAACTAAAATATTTCAGGGCCTTCTTTCTGTTCAGGGAATGCCACCTCAGATGGGGAAATGTTGGCGTCATTTTCTAACAATGGGGATATTTACAATAACATAATAATAATTTCAACAGTTTGTTTCATTCAATAATCCATTCTAGATATATCAGTTACTTCGCTGCTTGCAACATCATATGTCACCATTGTAAAGAAAATACAGTCACTTTAATTCAAAGTCTTACTTTAGAGAAAAACAAAACTTGATTATGTTAGTTTATTTCAAATGTTAACTTCTGGGGTTAATTTCTGACATTTTATGCAGAAAAATGATACTGTTTTTTAGCAGCCTTGTTTCAGCTGTAAAACTGAACATGTGAACCCTCGGGGTGTCGCCAGATTTGACCCGAGGGGCATTATTTGAACAATCTTTGGAGAGGACCACTATGTAATGTTACGTTCCAATAACAGAAAAGCTGTAGGGCTTGCCGTTTCAGAGGAGATTTTTAAAGTCATTTTGCTATTTAAGTCTATATAGACCATGTGACCCCCGGGACGTGGCCAGTTTTGACCCCAGGGGCATAATTTGAACAATCTTTGTAGAGGACTACTATACAATGTTACATACCAAATATGAAACCTCTAGGCCTTGCGGTTTCGGAGAAGATTTTTAAAGTCATTTTGCTATTTAAGTCTATATAAGCCATGTGAGCCCCAGGGTGTGGCCAGTTTTGACCCCAGGGGCATCATTTGAACAATCTTTGTAAAGGACCCCTATAAAATGTTACATACCAAATATGAAACCTCTGGGCCTTGCAGTTTCAGAGGAGAAGATTTTTAAAGTCATTTTGCTATTTAAGTTTAAATAAACCATGTGACCCCCGGGGTGTGGCCAGTTTTGACCCCAGGGGCATCATTTGAACAATCTTTGTAGAGGACCACTATAGAATTTTACATACCAAATATGAAACATCTGGGCCTTGCAGTTTCATAGGAGAAAATTTTTAAAGTCATTTTGCTATTCAAGTCTATATAAACCATGTGACCTCCGGGTTGTGGCCAGTTTTGACCCCAGGGGCATCATTTGAACAATCTTTGTAGAGGACCACTAGAGGATGTCACATATCAAATATGAAAGCTCCAAGCCTTGTGGTTTCAGACATTTTTTAAGTTTTCGGTTTATAAATCTATTTTTAGCTCTGGTGACCTACATATGCAGCGGACCGGAACAATTTGAAAAATTTTGAAAGAGGGTCACCCAAGGATCATTCCTGTGAAGTTTGGTGAAAATCTGCCCAGTGGTTTAGGAGGAGATGTTCTTTGAATGAAAATTGACACACGAAGGACGACGGACGATGCACGACGGACGACGGACAAAAGGCGATCCTAAAAGCTCACCATGAGCACTTTGTGCTCAGGCGAGTTAAAAGCAGATGCATTTAAAAATCTCCGTCCTTGTTTGAATATGAACGCTTTATATAATTGAACTTTGCGAATCACACAAACTGAAAAAAAGACTTCGACAGGTACCGTTTATAAACCCCAATATTTCCGGAACAAGGCCGGTGACCCCTATTTTTTAAGACTGTTTTAGTTTTAGGATACATTAACATGTTTGTGCAAATTTTTAAGAAAATCTGTCGTTGGAAAAAAATGGAAAAAATTGTTGCGAACGTCTTTAAAGTGTCCCTAACTGATAGATATTGTGTGATGAGGAAAACTACAGTTGGTAAAAATACAATGAGAACCATTATAAGCATGGATGAGTCGATACAGGTAAATCAAACGATTTATAAATACATATAATTGGAGCATGTTTTTAAACAGAAAATCATGATTCCCCTTATTTTTGGTAAATGGATGATGCCCTCATTATCAACAAAATGATTCCGTCAACACCTATTTTCCATTTACCATTTTATGGGCATTTCTGGTTCTTATACACCTTATACACCTGTGGGAGGCTTTCTGATGTATCAAAGCGGAAAACAACCACTAGATGATCACAGTGACAAGTGCTCATTCAATAAAAAGAAGTTTACATAGTAAGTTCAGATTTGTCCACATTTCCAAGAAAAGACAACTGTTTATTGTAGTGTGTAATGTCCCTATAAGGTGTTTTTTAGTTTCACAAACATTTTGGAAAACTGTCCAGTCGGACAGAGGAAACAAAAATACAATTTTATTAGGCCCAAAAAAGTTGTTGTTTCTGTTAATCTCTTGGAAAAAAGTATGGTAGGTTGGTTGGTAGGCATAACTTTTTTTCATTAACTTTTTTTTCCTTCGCGACCCAATATTTTCCCTACAAGCATGGATCTACAACCGCTTTAAGTTTAACAACTTTTTTAGTAATTAGTTATAACTTAATCTTTATAACTTATTAAGCACTCTACATATGGTTAACTTATCAGCTAAGAATATGAAAAATAAAAATGCTTCACAGCATAGAGAGACTGTTGGCGACAAAAGAAACTACAAGCATGTGAATTATGAGTGCATTTTTGCTACAAAGGAAACATTTGTTTGAATGATGTTCAATTTCCCACCTTTAAACTTGATAATATGGCTCTTATTAAATAGTATACAACATCATAACAAAAATTTATTTGTAAGTAACGAATAAATATTTGTCAAGCTAATTATATAATGCAAATGGAATTATATACATGCCAGTTAACAAGTCAATCTGCAATGAGCCATGCAGAATAACCGATAAATTGTGGTAGTTAGGAGGATCGATTGTTAGTGATGTGTAGCCTACTGAGTCAAAAGTAGGTCATACGTGCTCTTGATTTTCCAAACTACAGTTTAAAATTACATGTCATTATTGCAGTAATTTGTTGTCAAAATATTCAGAATGAGAATCGGTAACAAGAAATTACACTTGCAACGAATCAAAAATAACCGATGTAGCACATTAATTAAGTGGTCTTACTCCAGGGCACCCACGTGAATATTTTGGTTACATATAAGTAAATAGCAAAAATAGGGGTGTCATTTGTTTGACGTAACATTTTTTAACAAGGATATCAGCAAAACTTATGGATGCTCCCCAATGTGCTTTGTCAAGCAATATAAATGCAATGAGAAGGGCAAAGATATTAAAATGACTAAAAATCTATTAAAATGTGTACTACATACTATATTTCCAAAATTTTCTAAGTCCCATACCTCTAAGAAAAATCATGGAAGTGGAACATCCTGCTAATATGCACACCTCCTCTTGTCAATGAAGCTTCCCATGAAACGTCATTGAAATCTGCCAGTAGTTGCTGAGAAATAGCCCGGACAAGAATTGTGCACTATATACTATATGACAGACATTTTCAAAGTCCCATAACTCAAAAAAAAACCATTGAAGCGGAACATCCTGCTAATATGCGTATCTCCTCTTGGCAATGAAGCTTCCCATAGAAGTTTATTTAAATCAGGCCAGTAGTTGCTGAGAAAGAGCTCGGACAAGAATTTAATCAGTATATACTAATTTCAGAAAATTTTAAAGTCCCATAGCTCTGAGAAAAATAATTGAAGCAGAACATCCTGGTAGTATGCACACTTCTCTTGGCAATGAAGCTTCCCATAAAGTTTTGTTGAATTCCAGCAAGTAGTTGCTGAGAAATAGCACGGACAAGAAAGTAAAGAATAGTGCACTATATATTTCAGAAATCTTCAAAGTCCCATAACTCTTGAGAAAAATATTTGAAGCAGAACGTCCTGGTAGTATCCACACCTCCTCTTGGTAATGAAGCTTCCAATTAAGTTTTGTTAAATTCCTGCAAGTAGTTGCTGATAAATAGCACGGACAAGAAAGTGAAGAATTGTGCACTACATACTTATTTCAGATATCTTTAGAGTCCCATAATTCTAAGAAAAATAATTGAAGTGGAACGTTCTAACAGTATGCACACCTCCTCTTGGTAATGAAGCTTCCTGTGAAGTTTCGTTGAATTCCGGCTAGTAGTTGCTGAGAAATAACCCGGACAAGAAAGTCAAGATTTATGCACTATATACTGATTTCAGAAACATTCAAAGTCCCATAACTCTGAGAAAAGTTACTGAAGCGGAAAGTCTGGTAATATGCACACCTTCTCTTGGTAATGAAGCTTCCCATGAAGTTTCGTTGAATTCCGGCCAGAAGTTGCTGAGAAATGCTCTGGACAAGTAAGTCAAGAATTGTGTACTATATACTAATTTCAGAAATATTAAAAGTCCCATAACTCTGAGAAAAATCATTGAAGCAGAACGTCCTGGTAATATGCACACCTCTTCTTGGTAACGAAGCTTCCTGTGAAGTTTCGTTCAATTCCGGCCAGTAGTTGCTGAGAAAAGAAAGTGTGATGGAAGGACAGACGGACGGACAGATGGAAGGACGGATGGACAAAGCGGCGACTATATGCTCCCATCAAATTTTTGGGCAAAATAATAAATTGACATTTTTTAGAAACTATAATTGTAATAGATCACACGATAAACACATTATAATACACATTAAATACATTATCTTAAATAATTCGAGGTAAAGCCTCAGCCACACATTCTCGATTTTTCATGCCGTTCTTGACCTGACAGCATCCTGAATCGAATCTGTCAAAAGTAGGGACAATATTCTGAGACTCTGTTCTCGAAATTCAATATTTGATCAAAAGATCGAGTATGTCCCGGCAGCATCCCTGCCAGTGTTCTGCTGTGGATGCGGCCTTGTGCCATTGGCGCAAAAATAAATTATTTGTCCCCACCAAATTTCCATAAACGGGTCTGCGGGCGCACACAATTTTCTTCCCTAGAACACTAATTCATTAACGCTCTATCGGCAGTGCTTGTGCAGTTCAGATACAGCAGTATCAATCGATAATTGTACATGCGGTCCACATGCTAAGCGTAAATATCGCTTTTCGTGACAAACTGCTAGACGACAGCTGCATTTCATCAGACACATCAAAGCCTTTTTAAGTTTAATGAACCGACACCACTGCTATGGGTGTTGCTAACGGCTTGCAGTTCTGGATGCCGGGCTAATTGAAGATGTAACACTGTTCACTTTGTAGTTTTAACAGGTTCCATTATTAATGCCTTGTGTTTATACCGGATTTTATTTTATACCCAATCATTCATTGATCAACAGAAGGTTATGAATTCATTAAGAACATAATATTATGTATTAATCCTTTTTTGAACAGAAAAGAAAAACAAACATGAATTAAAACAGCTAGTACGTACTTTTCAAAACAAAAATCTGCTTCGGGAATATTCATGAGCGGTAAAACTTTTTTTGTCTGTGTCCCTACATTTTTGTAATTTGTCCCCACTTTTTCAAGTCTAGAGGGCCCTTGTACCCAATAGTCGAAATTCATAGCAGAACACTGACAGCGTCCCGATTCTCCCGAATGTGATCCGACAGTGTCCCGCCAGCGTTGAGACTGCATCCTGACCTTCCTGACTTGTTTTATTATTTGTATCGTAGCGCTGTCGGGAATATGTCAGGAGCCATAATCTGGAAGCATTCATGGTAAACCGGTCAAAGTCCTGTCCATGATTGACAAACACGTACAACACACACGCTATCACCAGACTTGATAAATGTATATATAATTTGTATGCTATATCATTCCCGTTCCACCGAATATTGTCCCGACAGCATCCCAACATCCGATACAGCCGAATCTATACAAGCTGATCCGATACAGCCGAATCTATCCTGACCGAGTCCCGACTATATAAATTCGGCCGAGTCTCCCGAATGTTAAGGGACAACCTTAACTGTGTCCTGAAAGTGTCCAGACAGCTCCCGACAGCGCCCCAATATTCTGGACTTAGTTATTATTATTATCGTAGCACTTATGGGACGCTGTCGGGAGCCATAATCGGGAATGTGTGACTGAGGCTTAAGAAAACAGTCATTAATTTTTGCTGTTTTGAAGAAGGACCCTTTCAGGTTTCGAATTGCCCTCTCAATTTCTGCCAATAGTTTAAAAACTTATACTAAAACAAACAAGAGTAACATTGTCACAAAGATACACCCGTCAAGTTTTTCTGGGTAAAGATTGAATGTCTAAAAAGAAACCATTCAAAAACCAATAAGATAGAGCCATGGTATTTGTGCATCTAATTTATTGCCAGAGCCTCTCTCTGTGTGATAAGTTGAGGTATCAAAACTATTCCATATATACTCTTAAATCTTTAATCAAGATAACAAAATAATCAAGGTGGGTAATTAAAATTTTGGTAATTATGAGTTATAATTCTTGTATGCTTTACTTCCCCATCTCATGCTGGCGATAATTTCTTCAACTTACGTGAAAATCCCTGTATGCATGACAATATTATGCTCTGTGCAAATATTTGACATTTGACCTTTAAATGTGACCTTGACCTTGGACCTAGGGACCTGGTACTTTCTTGCAAAGTTTTTTTTAAAGTCCATCCATGATGGACAAATATATGCTCCGGACAAAGTGTTAAGGATTGTTTCTTATATTTGAACTTGAATTGTGACCTTGACCTTGGACCTAGGGTCCTGGTTCTTGTGCGCGACATGACCTCCCACCAAGCGTGCTTTTCACTTTGCTAAGTTATTTGAACATCCATTCATGCTGGACAAAGAGATGCGCTCGACAAAGAGTTAAGGATTGATTTCTTATATATTTGAGCTTGAATTGTGACCTTGACCTTGGACCTAGGGACATGGTGCTTGCGTGCGACACTCTGTCTCTCCATGCTTATCACTTCTGCCAAGTTATTTGAAAATTGATCTATGCTGGACAAAGATATGCTCTGTACAAAGTGTTCAGGATTGATTTCTTATAATTTACCTTTGACCTTGAATTGTGACCTTGACCTTGGACCTGTTCTTGCGCACAACACACCGCCTCACCATGCATGTCACTTCTGCAAATTTATTTGAAAATCCATCAATGCTGGACAAAGATATGCTCCGGACAAAGTGGTACGGATTTATTTCTTATATTGGACCTTTGACCTTGAATTGTGACCTTGACCTTGGACGTAGGGACCTGCTTCTTGCGCGCCACACTCCGTCTCATCATGCTTATCACTTCTGCCAAGTTATTTGAAAATCCATCCATGCTGGACAAAATTACACTACGGACGAAGATCTCCCGCCGCCCAGTAATTTGATTATCCCGGACAATAGAACAACTGTATTAATGTCAAGCCCTGTAGAGATTATGCATTTAATTTATGCTAATTTGTTAAGTTAACATTATTGGAAACACATCCTACAAGGCTGTCAATAAAGGACATGCCAATGTCAAGTAAACTTTATTTAGATAATAAAACTTAGTATGCCTTTTTAACAAAGAAATTCAAATGCCCAAATGAAGACTTATTTGTGCAAGTGAGTTAGCAGAAAGACATAATCCAAGTTTTACCATACATGTACAGAAACATGTAGCACAGAACCTAAGTACAGTTGCATAGTTTAAACCTCTAATTTGTAAAGTTCATTAAATGTGTGCAGTACACAAACAAGTTTTTTTGTTGTTGGCAGATTGTGAGAGGAGATACTCAATGGTTCAACCATGAACAAGGTCAAAACTACACACATATCATGTCTCCAGGGATCTCGGAAACGCAAAATCAAGCGTATTAGGACGCATATTTTTTCAAAAGGACGCATGTCAAACCCATGCCAAGAGTCCTTGGGACGCATGCTTTTTGGCTTACTGCGTATACCCTGTTACTTAACACATACACAAGTGCCTGCAGTTAACTCGGCAGTAGTCGCGATAAAATCAATATCGGCCCAGTACACACTGCAGCTGTCTAAGTCTTGTCCTTTAGCTCCGCCGACAGTAGTCCTTTAGCTCCGCCCACACCATTCCAGACAATTACTGTTAATTTTCATTGGTAAATTACATTTGTCACTCATTGCTGTGCTTTAATGCACAAGTCAATTAGAATGTGCGAAATCGCCTTAATGTGTTAAAAGGCGTCCTCGATTAAGAACAGTTTTGAACAAATTTGATAACTTAAAACAAACAACGTTCTTAAAATGAGTGAAAAACAGCTTCAGCTGATTTCATTAATTTATATTGCCAATCCAATTTCATGAATAACAACTAAATCTCAGTAATACGGTTATAGGGGTTTTTGTTTGACAGAAATTTAATACGAAAATCTAGTGCTGAATTTTGACAGGAATATAAAAGCATCGATCAATAATCATACATAAAGGAACTTTCTAGTATATAACACCTATGAAAAGACATAAATTAACAATATTGGCGGTAATTTAAGTACACAATTTTGCAACGTCACATATTTTCCCGACCTCGCGAAAATTTTCGTCACCGATTTTAGATCTACAGGTCACAAACATTTGTACAACATATGCAAACACATACTTTGGTGTTTAATATCACCAATAATTGCTCCTTTTAACATTCTTGTGTTGTTAACCTGTTTGACAATTACTCTACTTGACAGTAACTTGTGCTTTACTGTAATCACCGCATCATAACTTTTTACAAGGCCTACACATTACAAATCAGTCAACAAGTTTAGGCCATCAATTGCTGATCGTTCAGAATTGACCTGTTTTAAAATTAATTATTGGTGCAAAAATATTGTTTTATAAGACATGATTAAGTATTATATATTATCATTATAATTACATAACCCAATAAAAATATATAAAGAATAATAATAACATAAGTAATAATAATTATTATTATCATAATTATTTATTTTATTTATAACTGTCATATATTGCATAAATGTATAAACTGTAAAAATTCCATTCACTTTCGTGCATCACATACTTAAATTTTATTTCTTTTCTATTTGGGACTCCTACTGTTTAGGGGGAAGGAGTCCCAGGACTCCTACTTTAAAATCCTAGTGAGATCCCTGTGTCTCTCCAAAAAAGTTCAGAATGCATTGTTGGTAGTCACTTCCCAAGGACCACTTCTCAGAAGAACAACTTTTAAGTAACAGTCATTTCTGATAATTTTGTGATAATACGCCAGTTACTTCATTGAAAGAGGAATACATTTAGGCAATGTTCTGCTATGAATTTGGACTATTGGGGACAAGGGCCCTCTAGACTTGAAAAAGTGTGGACAAATTACAAAAATGTAGGGACACAGACAAAAAAAGTTTTACACCTCATGAATATTCCCAAATCAGATTTTTGTTTTGAAAAGTCCGTACTAGCTGTTTTAATTCAAGTTTGTTTTTCTTTTCTGTTCAAAAAAGGATTAATACATAATATTGTGTTCTTTATTAATTCATAACGTTCTGTTGATCAATGAATGATTGGGGTTGTTTACCCTCGGGACTTCGGTTGAAAACCATTCTTAAATACCTTATTACCATGCATTATTAATTCCGATTTGAACAAACAATAAAATCCGTTATAAACACAAGGCATCAATAATGAAACCTGTTAAAACTAAAAAGTGAACAGTGTGACGTCATCAATTAGCCGGGCATCCAGAACTGCAAGCCATTAGCAACACCCGTAGCAACGGTGTCAGTTAATTCAACTTCAAAAGGCTTTGATGTGTCTAATGAAATGCGGCTGTCATCTAGCAGTTTGTCGCTGAAAAGCAATTTTTACGCTTATAATGTGGACCCCATGTACAATTATTGATTGATACTGCTGTATCTGAACTGCTCCAGCGCTGCCGATAGAGCGTTAATGAATTAGTGTTCTAGTGATGAAAATTGTGTGCGCCCGCAGACCCGTTTACAAAAATTTGGTGGGGACAAATCATTTATTTTTGCACCAATGGCGCAAGGCCGCATCCACGGCAGAACACTGATTTAGGTAAACGGGGTCATTATCTATTTCCAGATTACATTAATTTTGCCACTAGTGTTGTTGCGTTTCTTTGATAAATTTTATAGTGTGTATTTTATGAATATGTAATATCGTTGAGAAATAAAAGAGAGACAAAACTATTCAAAGGCTGTTTATTTTTATTCTTGTGTTAGCTCTGAAGTACTGTATATTTTGATTTAGTTAACATAAACAGTTTAAAAAATCGAACGTGCAAGGGTGGCAAACCCCTACCACACCCACCCCCAACCACGGGTGTGCCTTAGCAAAATCCTGAGGAAAGGCCTGCCACTATGCTGATATTGGCCTGATAGAAAGGTCCCTGATTTTTTTTTTATATCAGGTCAGTAGCGTTTATATCAGTCAATTTTTGGAGGTACATAATATTACTCGAAATCAACTCCTAAGTCAACATTTTCATTACAACTGAATCAGTTTCAACAAAACAAACAATTTGATACCTATAGTCGGTCACTCTGAATGTAAACATCACTCTGTACATGTACAAAATCACTCTGAATGTAATATAATAAATACAGTGAACAGCAATGAGAGTGAGAGTGTTGCTCATAATTGTTTTGCTTTTCTATCTGCTGTTTATATGTTGCTATTGTTGCGCATTTCATCAACATCGGTGTCAATAAAAAGTTTAAAAAAATAAAACATCCAATAAAATATTGCGCTGTCCATAGTGATTTTATAAGTCTTACGTTTATTAAATACACAAATACAAAGGTTGCAGTATATTGCAATAAATATCGTAATAAATTGAAAAATATCACAACATATTGCAATATGGATTTCTAATATGGTGACACCCCTATAAATCACAAACATTTTATTCTTAAATAATCACATAAACCCGCACTTTGGTAGTGATATACGTCATCAATGTAACAATAAATCATCCATACACAATTATTTCAATACATTAACAAGAGAAAAATGCACAAACCACATTAAAGACGAATTTTTATTTTGCCGATGGGGGTAAATGTACAAGTCAATATTGGTGAAGAAGTATGGAAGTTTCATGTCGATTATCAAACATGTATGCAGTTTGGTGAGACTTGGCAAAAAGTTGGTCTCAAAATAAAATGGGAAAAAAAGTGTGGACTAGAGAGATGGAATGAAATTACTGACATATGTTTGTTTCTATGCAATGTTGCATATTTGCATTTAAGAAAGTGTCCGTCAAAGGAACTTTTCTCCACTGGACATGCTATCTTCTTGGGGGAAAATTATGATCAAATGCAAGATGGATGAAAATGTTCCTTAAATGGTTACTCATGGTTAAATGTGACATTGAAAATGTAAGATTCAAGGTATTGTGTTGAATAATTTTGGTAGAGGACCACCAAACGAACATTTGTGTGAAATTATTTGAAAAACTAGCCATAGGTTTAGAAGAAAATGGCTTTTAGACATATTTCTAAACTGGCGTTTAGACATATTTCCGTTTTTAGCTCTGGCGTACGTCTTGTGCAGTGAGGCAGAACCATTTGAATAAGTTTGGTAGAGGACCACTAAACGAATATTGGTGTAAAATTATTTGAAATCTAGCCATAGGTTTAGAAGAAATTGGCGTTTAGACATATTTCTATTTTTAGCTCTGGGGCCATCTTGTGCAGCGAAGCGGAACCATTTTCACAGGTTTGGTAGAGGACCATCCAATGAACATTTGTGTAAAGTTTCAATCAAGATTGATCAAGAACTTTAGAAAATATGACAGGAATACAAAACTTTAACACAAATTCTATTTTACCTCTAGTGGCCATTTTGTGCAGTAAGACGGAACCATTTGAATAAGTTTGGTAGAGGAACACTAAACGAACATTTGTTTAAATTATTTGAAAATCTAGCCATAGGTTTAGAAGAAAATTGCGTTTAGACATAATTCTATTTTTAGCTCTTGCGGCCATCTTGTGCTGTGAAGTGGCACCATTTTCACAGGTTTGGTAGAGGACCATCCAAGGAACATTTCTGTAAAGTTTCATGAAGATTGACCAAGAACTTTTGAAAATATGACAGAAATACGAAACTTTTAACGCAAATTCTATTTTTAGCTCTAGTGGCCATTTTGTGCAGTGAGGCGGAACCATTTGAATAAGTTTGGTAGAGAAACACTAAACAAACATTTGTGTAAAATTATTTGAAAATCTAGCCATAGATTTAGAAGAAAATGGCGTTTAGACATAATTCTATTTTTAGCTCTGGTGGCCATCTTGTGCAGTGAAGCAGAACCACTTTCACAGGTTTGGTAGAGGACCATCCAAGAAACATTTCTGTAAAGTTTCATGAAGATTGACCAAGAACTTTTGAAAATATGACAGGAATACGAAACTTTAACGCAAATTCTATTTTTAGCTCTAGTGGCCATTTTGTGCAGTGAGGCGGAACCATTTGAATAAGTTTGGTAGAGGAACACAAAACGAACATTTGTTTACAATTATTTGAAAATCTAGCAATAGGTTTAAAAGAAAATAGCATTTAGACATAATTCTATTTTTAGCTCTGGCAGCCATCTTGTGCAGTGAAGCGGAACCACTTTCACAGGTTTGGTAGAGGACCATCCAAGGAACATTTCTGTAAAGTTTCATGAAGATTGACCAAGAACTTTTGAAAATATGACAGGAATACAAAACTTTAACGCAAATTGTTAACGACATCGCAACGCCCGCCCGCCCGCCCAACCGACCGGTTTTCGTTAATCTATAAGCCGAGATTTTTCGTTGAAAAATCTGGCTAAATATAAATTCACTAAAAGTCACTACACAGGATCAGTTTATGTTGAACCAAAAACATTTTTACCAAAAATTGAACCCACCGTAGTCAATATGACACGATATTGAAAATGTAAATTTCAATACATAACTCCAAAATGGTATCTCCAAACAATTTGGCCATGTGTGTTCTCCGATGAAATAGATCGTTGCAATCCATTTCAGTTTGCATTTTCAATATTATATGAATTAACATGCATGTAATCTATGTATTCCTAGTGAAAACAGCTAATTTATCATTACGAAATATAAAAAATAAGGTATTATCCAGTCAACGGCAAGCCTCGCAGTTATATTATTCTAAGCCTGACCTGATATATTTCACAAGACCAGGCAGTAACCTGTTATTCTCAATGTATCACTGAACATACACATTTTAATTCTTATTAATTAAGCAACAAGCTATGTCAGAGTCCAAGTACTCGAAAGGGTACAGACGGACAGACAGACGGCAAAATCTTTTTTTTATGATTAGATACAGTAATGAATCTTGACAACGTAAAAACAACATTTAATTATGGATTATTTACAGGGATATTATTTTAGGTTTTGCCTGGGAAGGATTAGGGTTTGAAAAAGACCGATTCAAGAAATGACAAGCAATCGGTCCAACCAGTTTTCTTAAATTTCTCCAGTCACTATAAAAATCGTGATAATCCCCTGATTTCAATACACGATACTGACATTTTATGGCCCCAATGCTCTGTACGTGCGAAAGCCAGATCAATGATGCATGATGAGACAGCAGTCATGTCACTATCGATCGATAATTGGAGTGTTTTTGCTACAGTTGGTTGATACAGAGTGCACTTTTCCACGATAAAATCGTGCCCAGCTACTATAGGCTGTGCATAGCAGCCGCACGTAATCCTTGAGAAAAACATGCATTTCCTGGATAATTGTACTGCGTTCCTAATGATATAAAATATTAATAGTGATATGAAACTGAACTGAAAATTAAATCAAATTGTAGAACAAATAGTTAGCAATAAAATTAAAGTGTATTTGCCTGTTGGTTTAATCGAGGTTCATGACATCACGTTGTTAGTTTAAATAATTACAAAGTGACCATATTGCATTACATTATATTTAACTACATTATATTTTAAGTTTAGTTAAGCAAAACTCATATAACAGACATAGAAATTAAATTTAGAAGTTTACTGAATTTTAAGGTTTAAAAAATTAGTTCAAATTAAAAATTAAAAATACACATTTTCTATCATGCTATATTTTCAAATACACATAATTCAAATACAGAACTGTTGTTCTTATTTTATTGCATTATCTTCAAACTTAAGTGAATTTAAAAACTGACAATGAAAATTTATTGGTGTTTTAGGTGTGAAAACTGTCCAGATAATAGTTATACTTTATAATACACATTTTCGAACATGCATTATTTTTGGATACACATAATTCGGATACAAGACGAGCATGACCGGCTGACCACAGGACCGATTGACTTTTCAGACAAATATTATCCCTGGTTATTTACCTTCTCTGTATGATCTTTCAGGGCTCACCAAATTTTGGCTAAAGAAATTGCAATTTGTCTACATCTTTTCTGCATAAAAACCTATGAAAACCATTTCTGAGCAGGACTTCAAGGTAATAATGTAAATTGGCTAGCCAGGGGAAGGGGCGCTCTGCAATTCTGTCTACTTTTTCATTTGATATTATGAACAGGAAACATAAGACATTATTAAGCGTCGCAGTGCACTGTATTCTTTAATTGATCTTTGAAAAAAAAATGTTAATGTGTTACCCTTTCGTCTTCAGCAGGTACGATTTAGCTGGGAACATGTTTTCTAGCTTGAAATATGTCCAGTGTTGTAACTTCACAGGTTAGCTTGTTTGGCTTTGAGCGGATATTTTACAACTGTGACTGTAAAAGATACTTCACTACATATTTAAATTGAACGCTCATAATTAAAGCGAATTAGATGTACTGGCAAAAACACTTTAGCTCTACAAGTCGCATTTTTTCTGTTTGCTCTTGTATTAACGCTTATTTTATCCCATATTTATTTTTTTTTTTAATCGTTGAATCAAGCACAGCTGGATATTCGGTTAAGTTAAACTATATTTGGCATTTTCAACTGTCGTTCCGCCAAACTCCTCGCAGCGGTTACCTCCCCTATCGGTTAACGGTATAAACCACTGCGAATATGTAACGACTCGCCCCAATAACGACTCGCCCCATAACGACTCGCCCCATGTTTAATAACGACTCGCCCCATACGTATAACGATTCGCCCCATATGCATAACGATTCGCCCCATATGTATAACGATTCGCCCATCATAATATGTTTGTTGTACAGTTTAATGTTTATTAGGTTTTAGTATGTAGAAAATTACAGAATATAGTTCTTAATCCACCAATCAATCGGTAAACAAATAATCTACAAACTTAGCATTATTATTCAAGCATTTCTTAGCTTATTAAACATAGAGAAAATGTGTCATTTTACTGAATAAAAGAAAGAAGTTTTGTTTTTGTTTTTATATATTTAATGTGTAATATATACGTTTTCAGTGGAAATCCTAGTCAACACTTATTGAAATCCTTCGCAAAACCAGAATTGTTTTTAATATGTTGTTTTTTTTCATTTAAACTTTACAAATATGCACACCCTTTGTTACAATGTTGACACATACACAAGTTATTTAAACTTGATAAACAGGTGCCTTGTCAATGTGGAAAAAATACATAGTGAAACATTCGAAATACATTTTTTATTTCAACAAGTAAAATAGTCGAGAACAACTATAAGAAGAAACATTTTGTAATATATTTGTATCCATTTTATTTGTTTTACTCCTGTTTTGATATCCTTTTATGTAATTTAAACGTATGACTATTCCTTTGCCATTAGCCGCTTATTCTTCAACAGAATAACAACATTTCTTTGCGTGCTTTATCTACAGCATTTAAATTGCAAGTGACCAACATCACATTCAAAATTTGGCAGCTATGCTCGGAACCAGTCAAATCTCTGCGCGGAGGTTGGTTTCAGCTAATGTTGAATTAAAGCGTTGCTCAAACGAGACGGGTAACCGGTTTGTAGACATTTACAGAAATCATAATAGATCTACCACATCGCATCTCTATGATTATTTAAGCTATTCGTAAATTATGTCACTTACTGAAATTTGTTACCAGTCTCAGAAACAAAATCATCGGTTTCGTCTACATCAAAATCATCCAGCGATTCTCCATCGTGAAATGTGATATCCGAGTAAATAGAAACGGAAAGGCTAGAAGCGAGACTGCTCCTTCTTCCAGCATCTGGTCCTATTAATCTGCGTAACTCGTTAACAAACGGCGTCCGTACGGCTTCAGATATACATGTAAGAATTTTAGCAGATATATCCTTTGTCGAAATATCAGTCGGTAGATTAATTCTGGACTCGATTCTGCTAGTCGACTGTCTACCTTTAAGCGGTTTCTTCTTTTTCATCATCATCATTAAAAAACAGAATCACGTGTGATTTGATTTTTCACAAGTACAAACTCACAACCATGCTAATTGCTAAGAGATTCGCGACTGCATTAATTGTAGCATGCTACTTGACGTTACATTGGCTTTAACTGGACGCAGAAGGCAACACTATATATTTTCACAAGGATAGGAACATTCAATATATGATAATCATATCTTAAATAACTATTCAAACATGGATTCTGAATACTGCAACTAAATGTCATTCACGGACCTTGATAATTCAAAATGAAGCTTATCTTTGGCAAATAAAGCGACCGTTTAAATGTTAAGTTTGACGTCTATCAGTAGAACTAACGGTTTTGATTATTTTACGCTCAATGCCCTCACCGTCAATATTGCATATCTTGCTTGATATCTGTGAACATTTCAAAGAAAAGCTATAGGCCTACTTTGTGCGAAACCATACAGAAAGACACAAGTACTTTACAATTATATACATGAATATACACAATTAAATAAATCGCACAGGCCTATAGTATATCTATGGTGGCATAGAACTGCCGTACGATAACCACTTAAGGTTCGCGAAAATATTCGTGTTAACTGCTTAAAAGATTCGCGTTACCACTTAGTTATCATGATATTTATCTGGATATTAAGATAGCGTTTGCGAATATTATTTCTGCAATATATTTTATTATTATACTAAATGGCCTTTAAGTGCCCAGAACTGACATTAGATACTTATTCTTGGGGTTGCGAGGTCTTCTGAATTATCTTACTAACACGAATATTATCACGATCGTACAACGCGAATCTTAACTTGATAATATTCGTGTTACCACTTAATTTAGCGCGGAGTCTTCATTACCGTATATTAATAACACGAACATTATCATGATACGTATCTGACAACGCGAATCTTAACTGGATAATATTCGTGTTATCACTTAATTCGGGGCGAGGTATTTATTATCTTACTAACACAAATATTATCACGATAATAATCTTACAACGCAAATCTTAACACGTTAATATTCGTGTTACCACTAAATTTTCATGTATCGCAAATGTATTCGCAAACCAGTTCGTGTTGCCAATTATCTTACACGAGAATTATCATGACAATTATCTTACAACGCACATCTTAACACGTTAATATTCGCGATACCACTAAATTTTCATGAATCGCAAATGTATTCGCAAACCAGTTCGTGTTGCCAGTTATCTAACACGAACATTATCACGATAATAACCTTACAACGCAAATCTTAACACGTTAATATTCGCGATACCAGCGATACCATTTAATTTGTTCGCGAGGTCTTCCGCATTATCTTATTTTCACGAATATTATCATGATAATTATCTGACAACGCGAATCTTAACTAGATAATATTCGTGTTACCACTTAATTGGTGCGCGAGGTCTTCCGCATTATCTTACTAACGCGAATATTATCACGATAATTATCTTACAACGCAAGTCTTAACACGTTAATATTCGCGATACCACTTTATTTTCATGTATCGCAAATGTATTCGCAAACCAGTTCTTGTTGCCAGTTATCTAACACGAATATTATCATGATAATTATCTGACAACGCGAATATTAACTTGATAATATTCGTGTTACCTAATTGGTGCGCGAGGTCTTCCGCATTATCTTATCTAACACGAATATTATCGTGATAAGTATCCTACAACACAAATTTTAACTTGCTAATAATTGTTATACCACGTAAGATTTTATTAACTCGAATTTTAATGTCAGTTCTGGGCAGTTCAGGCCTGTTTTTCATTAAGCTAATAAATACCTTACGTCGAAAAAATTCGCAAACGTTATTAAGATATCAACAATGCTAGGATAAAATGGAATGCGACCCAGATTCTCAAACATGTTTAATGTATTACAATTTTCAAGGCGTTATAATAGGAATAAAAGCAGAGTCTCACCCTCCTTGTTCGACGACTTTCCCTTTTCTCTGAACGACTTCAGTAGATGAACGCTTTTTGTGGGTGGAATTTAACCTTGGATTTGTAGTGGAGCTAAATGAATCTGCATGCGTTCGTCCAAAACTAAGTTGCGAATGAACACGGCTAGATTCGGAACCACGGTCACTAACACTACCATCTGTGGTGCCGTTTCTGTCTGAGTGTCTGGTATTCGAGGTAAAGGGCGTACGTTTGTTGGTTTCATGAGCAACATGGTCATCTTTCCAAGCGCTCTTTGTTATTGGTGTTGACACAGAATGTTCCGTGTGTTTCAATTTCTCATTGACAGGTGACTTCTTTCCAGCTGGTTCCTGTATTTTCCTACGTAGTATGCCTTCCTGTGTAGACCTACGTGACAGCGGAAGCGAGCCGTGCGCAGGAGGCGATCGGCTGGAGGGACTGGTGTCTCGAGCGGCACTTCCAGCTACAGTCAAGTGGTTCGTTGGCTCAAGAGCAGACTCTTCTACAGACTTTTCAGAAACTGTTCGGCGAAGTGTAGTTTTAGGTCGTTGGGCAGGCGCTTCTACATGTGGTGACTGGCGCGCACTCGGCATCGGTACCGGCGTTCGTTCTTCTGGGTACTGGGCTTCAAACTGGGAGCCCTCGATGGTGGCCTCTCGTATGTCCTCCATCTTGTCCTTAAACTTCACCCTCGAAGGAGGCAGAGAGCCCAGTGTATCGCCACCATCGGACATCTCGAGTAATTTCGTCGCGAAAACCGAGTGCTATTTGGACTGATTACACATCCGTTTTCTGCTTGCACAACAACTACATATGAACATGTATTTCTCTCTACATGATTGTTACCGAAATTATTAAGAAAGTATCGGCTTTATTTCGAGGTCGCGATTTCACGTTCATTGTTTTTAACGAACTCCAATCGTACTGTGCGCATAGTTAAACGTCAACAAGAATAGTGTAATACTTTAAAGTTATATACGGTTAGTATTGATTTCAGAGAGGATTACTTAAGATATATTAATACCAATCGCACAATGAATTATTGTAATGTATCAAATCCTTTAAAACTATTTTCTTTTGTATTGTTATGGTGAATGGATTAAGAACAATCGGAATGCAACAGGTTAATAAATAAATTAGTTTGGTTAATAGCAATAGTTCGACCTGTTTGCATTAAGTTATACGTTGAATACAACGGGAAACAACTCGCTTCATCCAGTACTCCATCAGGCGCCACCCCAGCTCGCACCACTCTCACGGAGTAAAACAGCTTAAATACGATTTCTACAGTTTTTTTTCCCTTCCGTGAAAATTTTTCATTTTTACATATTTTGCAGATCGTTTAATGCCTTATACAATGAAACCATAAAAAAATGGGGGTCACTGCATTATATTTTTTGGAAAATGCATGTAAATGACCTACCCGTGAATGCATTTTAGGAAATTGTATGCTGTTTTTGTTTTAGCAACAAAATAGTTTTCAATATTTATTACCAAATTATATTCTTAACAAAGTGCAAAAAAGAAAACAGGGGGTCACCGTGCTTGTTTTCGAGAATATGTAGTTTACATGTGCGTATTTGACATTTTTCTGTAAAAAACATGATGGAATGACAGTCATAATTTATAACAATACACTTATAAAAGTAAAAGTGAATAAATATATATTATATATAATTATTTTAGTAACAGCAGTTGATTATGACTATGTACAAAACGTTATTACAGCCAAATCACTTTCACAATAATCGCAAGCATGGGCACAGCTATATGCGAGTCCAATGTTCAGTCAGCGTGTTCCTACTTTCGTTTTCAGTGTATTATCAAACTTTCGCAAATAAAATCGAGTCACACGACACTCCTACTATGATCATGGCAATTATTATGAATATATTTTATTCTAGTTGGTAATTACAGTGTACACAATATTTAATACATATTATTATCTGTCAAAACACTTCTCATTATGAAGATTTAAATCAAATCCACTGATGCGCGAAAAGATGCGCAGAAAAAACTACCGAAATCGTCTTTAATTACAAGTACAGGGCAATAGTATCTAGCGATAGCGCTGATAATAGTTTATAGAGACGGTACTGAATATAGTACACGTCTACTTGATAATATTATCTAGAGATAGTGTTGAAAATATATAGTAGATGTCTACTTTACAATACTATCTAGAGATAGTATCTAGCGATAGTGTCGAACATAGTACGTGTCTGGCCGACAACAGTATCTAGCTAGAGATAGTGCTGAATATAGCACATGTTAGCTAGATAATATAAGAATACGAAAGAGCTACCCAAAATACATGTCAATTTGGTGATTTACATTTACAGTCCATATATACAGCACGTGCCGACGACTGATCAGGCCTACATAATTATGACAACAGACAGCAGACTATCCTGTTCTGTACACACCGGTGCGCATACGGGGAGACACTTTGTGGGCGCAGTGCCTACACGAGGAAGCAACTTAGTGCTAACATCCCGCCAACGGTACCGAGTGGAGGCATTCACGAGTCATGCCGACTCCGGGCTAGCTCGCCGTCTAGTTTCGTGTCGCCAGACCGACTGCAATGTTTACTGTGAGCAGCCCCGCCGCACCGCCACTACTGTCATGAACTCACTGGTGGGGCTTTTGGAAACACGTTCACTATTTAATAAATGTTACGAAATACCACATTCATAACCGTCTCCAAACACGTTCACTATTTAATAAATGTTACGAAATACCACATTCATAACCGTCTCCAAACACGTTCACTATTTAATAAATGTTACGAAATACCACATTCATAACCGTCTCCAAACACGTTCACTATTTAATAAATGTTACGAAATACCACATTCATAACCGTCTCCAAACACGTTCACTATTTAATAAATGTTACGAAATACCACATTCATAACCGTCTCCAAACACGTTCACTATTTAATAAATGTTACGAAATACCACATTCATAACCGTCTCGAAACACGTTCACTATTTAATAACTGTTACGAAATACCACATTCATAACCGTCTCCAAACACGTTCACTATTTAATAAATGTTACGAAATACCACATTCATAACCGTCTCCAAACACGTTCACTATTTAATAAATGTTACGAAATACCACATTCATAACCGTCTCCAAACACGTTCACTATTTAATAAATGTTACGAAATACCACATTCATAACCGTCTCCAAACACGTTCACTATTTAATAAATGTTACGAAATACCACATTCATAACCGTCTCCAAACACGTTCACTATTTAATAAATGTTACGAAATACCACATTCATAACCGTCTCCAAACACGTTCACTATTTAATAAATGTTACGAAATACCACATTCATAACCGTCTCCAAACACGTTCACTAAATTGATAAATGTTACGAAATACCACATTCATAACCGTCTCCAAACACGTTCACTATTTAATAACTGTTACGAAATACCACATTCATAACCGTCTCCAAACACGTTCAGTATTTAATAAATGTTACGAAATACCACATTCATAACCGTCTCCAAACACGTTCACTATTTAATAAATGTTACGAAATACCACATTCATAACCGTCTCCAAACACGTTCACTAAATTGATAAATGTTACGAAATACCACATTCATAACCGTCTCCAAACACGTTCACTATTTAATAAATGTTACGAAATACCACATTCATAACCGTCTCCAAACACGTTCACTATTTAATAAATGTTACGAAATACCACATTCATAACCGTCTCCAAACACGTTCACTAAATTGATAAATGTTACGAAATACCACATTCATAACCGTCTCCAAACACGTTCACTATTTAATAACTGTTACGAAATACCACATTCATAACCGTCTCCAAACACGTTCAGTATTTAATAAATGTTACGAAATACCACATTCATAACCGTCTCCAAACACGTTCACTATTTAATAAATGTTACGAAATACCACATTCATAACCGTCTCCAAACACGTTCACTAAATTGATAAATGTTACGAAATACCACATTCATAACCATCTCCAAACACGTTCACTATTTAATAAATGTTACGAAATACCACATTCATAACCGTCTCCAAACACGTTCACTATTTAATAAATGTTACGAAATACCACATTCATAACCGTCTCCAAACACGTTCACTATTTAATAACTGTTACGAAATACCACATTCATAACCGTCTCCAAACACGTTCACTATTTAATAAATGTTACGAAATACCACACATTCATAACCGTCTCCAAACACGTTCACTATTTAATAACTGTTACGAAATACCACATTCATAACCGTCTCCAAACACGTTCACTATTTAATAAATGTTACGAAATACCACATTCATAACCGTCTCCAAACACGTTCACTATTTAATAAATGTTACGAAATACCACATTCATAACCGTCTCCAAACACGTTCACTATTTAATAACTGTTACGAAATACCACATTCATAACCGTCTCCGAGCTAAGTTGTACTATCGTTTCTCAGGGAAATCGAATAACGCTATTCTTGTCTGTACAAGTGTGTTTCTGTGTGCTCTATCAGACACGCTTAGATCCATGCAGGTGCCTATCATAAATGCTATATATGCAATTTCAGAACTTGATTGGTATCTCAATTGTACCTCTCTTCCAGTAACGTACAAAGTATGTCAGGGTGTGGGGGCAGGTCTAATGTCGCTGAACATTTTTATCAGATTTTAAAAATAAGTACGGTCAATAGCGGCTCGTTTATAATTAATGATGAATGTGTTAATAGTCCATCTGAGATTTTATTGCCAGCATTCCGTTCACTTCAGTGTATCCACTGGAGAAACACAACTAGTATTTCAACACGTTTGTCATAATTTCTGTTAGCCGAGTAAATTCTTTCTTCGATTAACTTTAAACCGTTGAAGCTATCCATACACAATGTAGATGTTTTCAATACAAATATCTTATACATATTATTCTAAACAATATATATTTACATAGATGAGAAATAACACCATAAAATCGAGGGATGAAAACCAGATTGTACTAACTGCTATTGATTTCAATGGCAGTTAGTACCTTCTGGTTATCAACCCTCGGAATGTATGCGACTTTTGTTCTATGTGTCCGGAATCAAATTCATATTTGTTTTGGGAACGCCAACAGGTCCAAATTATTTGGACTGATATTAACATTATATACAAAAAATGGAAATGGAGAAAGTTTAGAACTGATTTATACCTTAATATAATTGTGTAACTTTGTAACAGTTAATACAATTTCTGCATTCAGCTTTATGCATTAACTTCAATATATTGTTAGCCAAGTTTTATATATTTAAATGCAAAAATGAAACACGTGTGCCACAAATAAACATCTTCCAATATGCATCGACTTAACATTGAAGAAATAATATCAACTACTATAAATAAGAATCAAAGACACCAAGAACGCTGAAGACATTTTATTGAAGTAACTAGTCTTCGTGATAACCCCATCCATACTCTCTTTTTTTTTTACATATTTTTAAATAATTGTATTGTTTAAAATTTTTGCATTTTATGTTTTATTTGCATATTAAAAAGATGTGTTTGGTTGGGGGGGGGGGGGTCGACAATTGTTTTTTCTTTCATTCTCTCCCTGTTAACAATCTTTTTTCTATGCATACTTATGCATCAATATATAAGTTGTGTTTTGTTATGATCAAATATGTATACGGAAAGAAATACATTTGGATTAAAAAAACTATTTGAAAATTCAGTTTGGAACACTGGTATGTATATGTAGAATTCGTTGTGTCGATATGTCGCATGAGCGGCACAGCAAACGTGCGAATTACTTGATGAGTTAGCATTTCGTTCGAAGCATAGGTTTATTGCAAGGGCATGGTCCAGAATAGTGACGGAAATCAGTCCAACACATTTTCAATTAATCGTTGCTTGAAACACGTATAAATCAACTTAACATGACTATACTATAATTAATAATGATGATAAAAATATATAAATGTAAAGACTACATACATATAACTTTAGATCGACAGTATCCACGTGTATATATTATAGTACAGTGATGTGTAACTTATTATTAAATCATTAAAGACATAAAGATACCCATACAAAGTAATACTAAAATGTGTCTTGTATATGTTAGAGGTTAGTGATAATTTGTTACTATTCGTTTTACAACTTTCACGTGATGTATCATTACATACGCTCCGCATTCATTGTCTACGTTGTGCACATCATTCAACGTTCATGAATCATAAAATGGATTGAAAATGGTCTTTAAACTATTAAAATGCGAAAACATATTGTGAGATCTACAAGTCAGCAACACACCTGCACACACTGTACCTTCAATAACTTTCATATATGAAAAGTTATAGTCTTGAAATTAAACACGTGATTATATGGAATATTGGGCCACAACATGAGCATATTTTGGGGCTGAAAATTGGAAAAAGAGCAGTACAAACCATAGCAAAACATCCAGCATTTGTTTTAAAACCGGCCATTTTGAGCACCAGCTGTTTTTCGCCTCACTTAAAGGTAGCCATAGTTCACTTTACGGTCTCCCCCTGATGAATGCCAGAAAGTACACGTATTTGAAGTACGACAGACGCATAGCGCAATGTACTAATGTCAAACCAGTCTGATTAGGGTTAGTTCAATGTGGACATGTAGAATTCAATTATGGTTCTATTTAATTCTATTGTACGGCAGATGCATAGCGCAATGAACGCATGTCGAACCAGTCTGACTGAAATTTGTTCAATGTGGAAATGAAGAATTTAATTCTTTATCGATATAGTTATGTCAAAGTGTGCGTACAGTTAAGGGGTTCATATACATATGTATACACGCTAGGTTGCGATCGCTGGTGCCGGCATTCGTGCCAGACGCTGCACAAAGCACCAATTATGTACGGCTTCGTGTAGGAGTCAACACACCAATGAACGGCTTCATATAGGAGTCAACACATCAATACTCGGCTTCATATAGGAGTCAACACTAATGTATGGCTTCATATAGGAGTCAACACACGAACATATACGGCTTCATATAGGAGTCAATACACCAATGTATGGCTTCATGTAGATGTCAACACACAATGTATAGCTTTATGTAGGAGTCAACTCGCCAATGTATGGCTTCATGTAGGGGTCAACTCGCCAATGTATGGCTTCATGTAGAAGTCAACACACCAATGTACAGCTTCATACAGGAGTCAACACACCAATGTAAAGCTTCATACAGGAGTCAACACACCAATGTACGGCTTCATGTATGAGTCAACACACCAATGTACGGCTTCATACAGGAGTCAACACACCAATGTACAGCTTCATGTAGGAGTCAACACACAAATGTACAGCTTCATACAGGAGTCAACACACCAATGTACAGCTTCATACATGAGTCAACACACTAATGTACAGCTTCATGTAGGAGTCAACACACCAATGTACGGCTTCATGTAGTAGTCAACACACAAATGTACAGCTTCATACAGGAGTCAACACACCAATGTACAGCTTCATACAGGAGTCAACACACCAATGTACAGCTTCATATAGGAGTCAACACACCAATGTACAGCTTCATGTAGGAGTCAACACACAAATGTACAGCTTCATACAGGAGTCAACACACCAATGTACGGCTTCATGTAGGAGTCAAAACACCAATGTATGGCTCATGTAGGAGTCAACACACCAATGTACGGCTTCATGTAGGAGTCAACACACCAATATATGGCTTTATGTAGGAGTCAACTCGCCAATGTATGGCTTCATGTAGGAGTCAACACACCAATGTACGGCTTCATATATGAGTCAACACACCAATATACGGCTTCATATAGGAGTAAACACACCAATGTACGGCTTCATGTAGGAGTCAACACACCAATGTATGGCTTCATGTAGGAGTGAACACACCAATGTACGGCTTCATGTAGGAGTCAACACGCCAATATACGGCTTCATATAGGAGTCAACACACCAATATACGGCTTCATACAGGAGTCAACACACCAATGTACAGCTTCATACATGAGTCAACACACTAATGTACAGCTTCATGTAGGAGTCAACACACCAATGTACGGCTTCATGTAGGAGTCAACACACAAATGTACAGCTTCATACAGGAGTCAACACACCAATGTACAGCTTCATACAGGAGTCAACACACCAATGTACAGCTTCATATAGGAGTCAACACACCAATGTACAGCTTCATGTAGGAGTCAACACACAAATGTACAGCTTCATACAGGAGTCAACACACAAATGTACAGCTTCATACTGGAGTCAACACACCAATGTATAGCTTCATACAGGAGTCAACACACCAATGTACAGCTTCATGTAGGAGTCAACACCCCAATGTACGGCTACATATAGCAGTTAACACACCAATGTATGGCTTCATGTAGGAGTCAACACACCAATGTACGGCTACATATAGGAGTCAACACACCAATGTACCGCTTCATGTAGGAGTCAACACACCAATGTACGGCTACATATAAGAGTCAATACACCAATGTATGGCTTCATATAAGAGTCAATACACCAGTGTATAACTTCATATAGGAGTCCACCCACCAACGTATGGCTTCATAGAGGAGTCAACGCACCAATATACGGCTTCATAGGGGAGTAAACACACCAATATACGGCTTCATATAGGAGTCAACGCACAAATATTCGGCTTCTTATAGGAGTTAACACACCAATATACGGCTTCATATAGGTGTCCACGCACCAATATTCAGCTTCATATAGGAGTCAACGCACCAATGTATGGCTTCATATAGGAGTCAACGCACCAATATACGCTCCATATAGGAGTCAACACACCAATGTAAAGTTTCATATAGGGGTCAACGCACCAATGTACGGCTTCATAGAGGAGAAACACTCCAATATACGGCTTTATAGAGGAGTCAACGCACAAATATACGTCTTCATAGAGGAGTCAACGCACCAATATACGGCCTCATAGAGGAGTAAACACACCAATGTACGGCTTCATGTAGGAGTCAACACACCAATGTACGGCTTCATGTAGGAGTCAACACACCAATGTATGGCTTCATGTAGGAGTCAACACACCAATGTATGGCTTTATGTAGGAGTCAACTCGCCAATGTATGGCTTCATGTAGGAGTCAACACACCAATGTACGGCTTGATATATGAGTCAACACACCAATATACGGCTTCATACAGGAGTCAACACACCAATGTACAGCTTCATACATGAGTCAACACACTAATGTACAGCTTCATGTAGGAGTCAACACACCAATGTACGGCTTCATGTAGGAATCAACACACCAATGTACAGCTTCATACAGGAGTCAACTCTATCAATGTAATGCTTCATATAGGAGTCAACACACCAATGTACAGCTTCATGTAGGAGTCAACACACCAATGTACAGCTTCATACAGGAGTCAGCACACCAATGTACAGCTTCATACAGGAGTCAACACACCAATGTACAGCTTCATACAGGAGTCAACACACCAATGTACAGCTTCATGTAGGAGTCAACACACCAATGTACGGCTACATATAGGAGTCAACACACCAATGTATGGCTTCATGTAGGAGTCAACACACCAATGTACGGCTACATATAGGAGTCAACACACCAATGTACAGCTTCATGTTGGAGTCAACACACCAATGTACAGCTTCATCTAGGAGTCAACGCACCAATATACGGCCTCATAGAGGAGTCAACGCACCAATATACGGCCTCATAGAGGAGTCAACGCACCAATATACGGCCTCATAGAGGAGTCAACGCACCAATATACGGCTCTATATAGGAGTCAACTCACTAATATACAGCTTCATAGAGGAGTCAACACACCAATGAAAGGCTTGACATAGGAACACTAATGTATGAGTCAAAATACTGTAGTTAAACTCGTATCAAAGAAACCACAAATTTTATTATTTTTACAGTTTACCACATTTCACAAAGACATTCAGTACATACCGCAATATGGTAACTCGGCGATGACTCTGTAAGTAACAGTTGTAGCACACTTTGACCTAATATGTTAGTTATTTAACGAGCCCATTGGGCGAGATTAAATAAATAACATATTAAGGTCAAAGGGTGCTACCAGTGTTTTATACCATATTTACCAATCACATCGCTACTTTGTACGATGCCAATGGACAGTTCCTTGACGTCACGTGACGTCTGACATGCTTGGCATGCGTGTCATTTCCAAATTTACCTATGTCGCAATGATCTTGCATAATAGGCTTCCCCCACCATTTACCGATCTGATATCACAGTTATTGAATACTGCAAACGAATTAAAACTCTCTGAAATATGGTATAATGAACTTTAATGAACACGTTTTCGTTCAAATCGACAAAGCTATCTGGCGTGGAAATTACTATACCGACGCTAACAGCGTAGAAAGACTGTTGGCGACAAAAGAAACTAAAAGCATGTGAATAATAAGTGCATTTTTGCAAAAAGAAAACATATGTTCGAATGAAGTTCAATTTCTCAGCTTTAAACTTTATAATTTGGCTTCTTAATAAATAGTATACAACATCATAATGAAAACTAATTTGTAAGTAACGAAAACATATTTTGTTCGAGCTAATTATCTTATGCAAACGGAATTATATACATGCCAGTTAACAAGTCAATCTGCAACGGCCAGATTAACCGATTAAGCATAGTAGTTAGGCGCACCGATTGTTAGTGTTTCTTAGCCAGCGATCTATAAATAAACATCTTAATTTATAGATCTGTGTTCGTAGGTTACTGCAAACTCCTCGCAGCGGTTACCTCGCCTATCGGTTTACGGTAACCACTGCCCAATCAAGATCTGGAAGGATTACGTTTTTGTGACTTTTACTTATTTAATGCAACTCAGTGCGCTTTTTTAAATACATAATTGGACATTTTATATATAGTTTGCAGTCAATAATGAAAGCAGAAAAAGAAAATAACTAATTAAAACCATAAATAATATGTAGAAGATTTAAATCGATCATCATCACGTGGTTTGTTATGACGGCAGGGATTTGATTAGAGCTATGCTCGGAACCAGTCAAATCTCTGCGCAGAGGTTGAGGTTACTGAGTCAATATAGGTCATACTATTCAAGCGCTCGATTGTTCTACTGATTAAAATTAATAAATTGCAGTGATTTGTTGTCAAAATATTCAGAATGAGAACTGGTAACAAGAAAAAAAACACACTAGCGCGACGAGTCAAAAATAACCGACGTAGCGCATTAATTTGGTGGCCTTATTCCAGGACACTCCGGTAATTATTTCGGTTACATACAAGTTAACAGCAAAAGTAGGAGTGTCATTAGTTTAAAGTTTAAAAAAATAAAAATAAATGGACCCTTTAACAAACTGTAATTGTAATAAATCACATGAAATACGCATTATAATACATATTACATACATTGTCTTGAATAATTAAAATGTAAGAAAACGGGTGTGAAATTTTGCTGTTTTGAAGTAGGACCCTTTCTGGATTCGATTTACTGACTAATAGCCTGCAAAGAAAAGAAGTAGTTTTCCGCGATACCTGTTTTGGAAATTACCCTCTCAAAAGACCGTTGGCTTCCGCCAACAGTCTAAAAACGTTATGTTTTCTTATTAAATCAAAACGCTGACAGCGTAGAAAGACTGTTAGCGAGAAAAGAAACTAAAAGCAAATGAATTATGAGAGTACTTTTATCATAAGGAACATTTATTGAAGTAAGTCACCTGTCTGTTATATCATTTCTTCAAAACAAATCTCGAAACTCATAACTACAGTCATTGAATGAGTTCCGAATCACTGGTAGTTCCAGGTCACTTCATGATTAATGGTTCTGAAAATAATTACCAACCTCCCTTTTCGATTTTTATTAACTGGTATTTGAACAACAATGCATTTGCAGTAAACCACCAAAGTTTCAACTCGGTATGCTGATCCATAAATCGAAACGGGGTTTTATGAGTAATACATGTTGAAAAATCTACCTGAACACCGGTTGCAGAAACTAGGCTACGTTGTATTCATCGCGATAAAACATGGAAAATGTCCGGTGAATAGGCACATTTATGGTATCAATTGGTAAATAAATGTATATTCTGTGTAATTTATACATAAGAAAACACCTGCTTTCCAAATTACTACAGAAAACAACAGTTATATCAACACAAGTGTATTGGAGTGTTCCGGGTCACTTGAACGGACATCATTGTTTAAAGGGGATATATCAAGAAATTTCTTGTGTATATGCACAATTGAATATCGCCATGGCTTGGTTGGGTCAGTAGACTCGTGCACCATGTAAGACAATTATTTATGGACCAATATGAATTATTTGTTACACAAATAAGGGGATATTATAGATATGCTTCTCATGGGTTTGATTTACCCTTCTAATAGTAATGAATAATATAACAGCTTTTCGTGGTATGTCAAACTGAAGACTGGTGCTAGCCATTGGGCGAACAAAGAAAACCCTTCAATATTTTAATGTTTTCAGATAGTTTATCTCAATAATATCATTATTACAGTTGATCGATGTAAGCAAGTATAGTATACGTGTATATTATATGTATTATATGTATTCAAAAGCTGTTAGATTGTTAAATACTGTAGCAGAGACTTTTAGTTCCATATTTAGAATGTTGTTTATACTTTTATATACAATGATCTATAGTTTCCTCCATATAATAGTCTAGAGTTACTTTCAGCTTTATGCTACATATGACATACCATCATTTTGCTGTAGTATGTATGTGTTTCAGAGTGTTGAGGTTACCAATGGAATGGTTCTACCTATATATCTTATGCTATCATTATGTGTTTTGTTACTCTTATATTCTTAGGTTTATACTTTTTTTTAATATACTTATGATTGTTATCAAATTGTTGATCTGGTTTTTACTTGTATTACATGTATGTTTAGAACTACGTTCAATTAACACATTGCGTACGTGAATGCATTTTGGATTGTTTATCGAATGTGTACCGGTTTATGTACATATTACATTTATTTCGCGGATTATTTTAATTCTTTTAGCTGGTATTTTTATGTATAATTTTACCAGTCAAAGGCATTGACAGACGTTGATAAATTATTATTAATGATTTTATTGTTGCAGTCTAACATCTGAATATAAAGAAGATGACAAACGTGGAAAAATCGTCAATATGCTATAACTATTATGTTGTGATTATTAGTTGTCCAGTTTCCAGAAATGAATATATCTTCCTAGTTGTGTTGTTTGACAACTACTAAGTCAGAATGACAATTAAAAATGCTTTTAAAACAAACCTTAAAGGAAACCATAGTAGAAGTGTTAAGTCACCCGGAACACACGTAATTGATTCGGAACCCCCGCAATCAGTGCATACAGTACAACAAAATATTTAACAACAATACTTAATGCTACCAAATGTTTCAAACATGCAAATTGAAGATGAGATATCTGTCTTCCAAAGTATACTTAGGTTTGCGTGATTGCAAGTGCATTTAAAATGAAGAGAGCGGTTTTGTCGTTAGTTACCCGTAACTACCCAATTGATAGTATACATTCTACTTGAAATCAATTGATATAAGCTGGTATTTGACCAAATTGAAGATGGAGATACAGGGCACTGTCTTGTGCAAATTAAAACACATATAGCGCGCGTGTAATTCAATGCTATTTATCTACAACATTCTCATTATTTTTTGTAATTCGTGGGAAGCAACTATGTTTTGTGCAAACTATTGAAAAGCAAACAGGGTTATATGTTTACAAGTCAATCTACAACGGGTAAAAATAATTGATGAACCGTATAAATTTTGATGAACCGTATAAGTTCGAATACATGTTCAGTGCTTTTTATCACAAGCGCTATGCTCGGTAAATACTAATTTAATTAAAAATAAGTTAACTAAGTAAAATACATTAAAAACTCTCTTTAGAAGAATAAGGCTTTTCACAATTCTTATTTATACGTCAAAAATAATATCAATAGTCAATCGAGTGGTTACGATTGCTCCGCTATAATATTATGTACTTAGTCAATACACTGTTGTTAAACTTACGCGATATGATGTAATACGCAGTTAACCAGTAAACATCACAAACAGATACACTATCATACCTATGTGGATAGACATAGCATGAATTCACTTCTAGATGCGGATTATTATTATTGTTTATTAGTGTTTACGTAGGATCTATTTCGAGTCATCTATTCATAGAAAGTAGCATTGATAATAGGAAGCCTCACTGCTCAGCGAGCGAAGCGCAGTAATTTAATTTTTCGACTTACTGACTCGTAGCCTGCTGAGTAAAGAAGTAGTTGCCTCAAGACCGATTTAGGAATACCACTACGAAATCCTGTTGGCTTGCGCCAACAGTCTTAAAACGTTAATAGAGGGTAGTACTTGCCCATTTACATGATTATTGCTGTCACGGTCACTTGTCTGAATCTCTGGCTTTTGGAGTTTCTTTCTTAAGTTGTTAATCTTCTTGTTTATCGCAGTGTCACTCTTGTGTCGGTGCATAAGTCTAACATAAGTAGTGTTAGCTGAAATGTCACCGAGACTGCGGGATTCAGGTTTACTAAGAGCGCCATCTGATGACCTACGAGCCACGTGTTCAACCCGACACGTCGCCCCACTCTCTCTGTCACTAGTATCAACGGAGTATTTTTGAGCATTTGTCTCCCAACGAGTTGAAGTTCCAACAAGTACAGCTTCAACTGAGCAACTTCTTGCAGTTTCTGGACGTTCTTTAGATTTGCCTTTTTGTAGTTTCTTCATCTCAACTTGGTTAGTCTGCTTCTGGCTTGAAACGTTTCCATTTGCGTTCGGTTTGTTTAGTGCAGGTATTGTCAACACGTCTGACATACTTCTAGTTTTCCTTACGCCTTTGCCATAGAAACGCTTCGTTTGACCTGTCTGGACCATGTTGGTATTCTCGGGCAGCAATGGCAAGGTAGTTTTCTTGCTGTGGTACGCTTTCTTTGTGCGAGCGCTCCTGTGCTCCGTGTTGTGTTCACTGAGCACATCCAGGTTGTCTGGCTCCGTCACCTCGGAGATCCGCTCCATCCGCTGCTCCATCAGGCGCCGCCCCGGCTCGCACCACTCTCACGGAGTCTTCGCAGCTCAACAGTATAAACTCAGTGAACGCAAATCCAAGTTTGTATAACACAATTCAATTCGTTATCGTCGCCTCCACGTAGTATCCATTCAGTAAAAGAATGGCATATTAGATTATGTGTTGTTTTGTATCGACCACACATGCCCTGATCGTGTTTTAATTAAATTAGATTTGTAAAAATCATATAACAGTTCTTTTTTTCATAAGCTCGATTAGTTGTTGGCAATAAATTATGTACAGTAGTTTTATGTCACTTTTACAATAAGCATAGTGTCAGTTGTCAAGTTAAGTGTTAATAGCTAATAACCAATACCGACTAATACGAAACGTGAGATATGTCCTGATGCACTGATAAACGCCTTTCTTGAACAAGTTCTTTTCTAACAGTAACCTGAGCGGAATCGCGTTTTCCACCGAGAAAGTGAACCAGACGTAGTACTTGATAGTCACGTTGGTTCATTGATGATTGTGAGATCTTACGCGCAAACGCTTGGGGTCGGGCGACCTTTGCTGAACCTTGCGCGAACCTTTCTTAAACTTGTAGGGGAATACGAGATCTATTCATAATTTGGTTCAAATAATGCGTTATTACTTGGAGACATTGACGCTAATGAAGGTATGTAATTATGTACACAATCGTATCTATTACATGACATATTTTAAAGCGGTCTAAATCGTAAAGCATTGTATGCGCGATACTTCAATACCATTCAGTACGTTAATGGCAAAATTGTTATTATTACAGTGTTTAAACAAGACACTTTTTACAGGACTCCCATTAACGTACTGTAGGCAAAACCTCTATATACATGTTGTCAGTCGGCAAGTTCAGTCAGAATGGGAACACGCGAGCCGTCTTGGACATACTGGGTCCTACTGACCACACCAGCGTATCGAATACCCTCGCTTCAAATGCCCAAATGCATGTATATTATGAGGGTTCTTTCTCTGCGTAACGGTCTAATTCAGCTTTTGACCTCCCTTTACAACTCAATATCCAAGCAACGTAGTAAACATCTCCAGCCAGTAGTCCCAAATGAATCAATCCCAACAGTGCATAGGTTAAAGCTGCTACGTCACAGATGGGGAAAATGACAAAAATGAAAACAAAGTGTATCAGATCTAGAACATTACTACATTTTTGATACAACTGACTGAAATAAAATTGTTGACACAAGTTTGAGACACATTGGTTTATTCATTTCGACGTATTGTTTCAACCCGATTTCAAAAGCTTCTCGAGACGCTTTTCAACTATTTATAACTCTTAGGTTGTTGTAAAATCATGCAGTCGATTTCGCTTCCGGAGTTTACGAAACACAAGTAGCGCTATAACAGCTTTCCAAAACATGTGAACGTGTTTAGTGGCGCGGTTAGAGTGCCTAGCTGCCCCTCACGCAGAGGACCCTGGTTCAATCTCCCGCAGAATATTTCGTTTAAATAGTATTGGACATGCAGAATTAACATCACATCTTCAATATCACACACCGAACATTGATAGTCTACCGGTATTCTTAGAAGGGCTTTCCCAAACGAGTCGTAAAGTCAGCTATTGTTTTCTATTGTTATTATTATATAGAGTGGTGCTTAAATGATTGCATGTTCGTTACTTTTACATTATAAACAAGATTTTTGACCTCATTTATATAGCTATCATTATATGTGCAGTAGCAGCTTTTACTAAGCGCGCAAAACTAATCATAACTTCATCATTATAGAATATATTCAACATACGGATGAGAGATTCGTATCAAGTTTGAATACTGATGGCAAATTTTATAATGAAATAACACAGTTTGCACAAATAAGTTCATATGCACACAATACTATTACGGAAACTTTACCTGACATTGAACAATAAAACTGCCGTTTTTCAACGATGCAAATGGAAACATTTCAGTATTTTCGAGGATTGCTTTTAAAAGTGTACACTGTATGTTGAACTCTGTGTTAAAATAGTCTTAGACGGTGTATGTAGCTGTGTGTATGTGTACTTCGAAGTTTGTGGGGTCTTTCTGTGCTGAAGCTGCATTATGTGAGGACCCGGAGTGTGGCCCAGCACTCGTATAAGGCTAACTAGTACAGCCATGGCAAACTAACTTGACGCTCGTGAACATACTGTCAACACTAATTCTTGCATTATTTTCTTAATTTACGCCAGGCTCCAATGTCAGTGTCAGGTCAATATTTTCTAAGCTACAAACTGTTGTAAAATAATGTGCAGCATGATTTCTGTAGACATGTTCGTTAGGGCTCGTGTAGCAGGAGCGGTTCCAGGATTTCGGATTAGGGGGCGTAAACTTGTGATCGTGCAGTTATAACCACTTGATGTTGTCTGCAGTGATCAGCTACAGATCCGTATCAAAGATATAGAATAAATCTTTGCACATCATTATGATCATCATCCTCATCATCCTTATCATCATCATCATCAAATGCACTTTATTTCACTAAATAAATTAATACTTCAACGTATTATGTTCGAATCACATGTTGGTTCATCTGTATGCCACACTACTGTTTTGGCAGTCAATTGCCCTTGTTGATGTGCCTGTCCACTAAATAACGTATTTGACATTCAATGTTATATACATAAGGAACATCTTTAAACATGTAAAATCCATAGCTGACTACATTGAAACACACACGCATGGAGAGTAATTTGTATTTTTCATTTAACTATGTGTTATGCATGGTCTCTTTTCGAAGTGAATGTCATTAAATTTTTAATAACTCTCACTTCATAGTAATGCAGTTGTCTTCACGTGTGCTATGCAGTGTGTTTTTGTTTCATTGAAACGAACTAACGGACAGACAGACGAACATGTTTTGCACGAAATATTGTGAAATATACTCGTATGATTGCGTTTTGGCAAGAGATTCTGACTTTTTTTGTCCATTTCCCTGACACATGGTGCCGACCAAAATCGCCAGGAATAGGAGCCAATGGTTTGGACTCCCCTCTACTTTATCAAGTTATATCTTTTCTCACGAATGCATAAAACAATATGAAATTTGGTATGATTGCTAATGGACAATTGAACAAGAAGTTTGTCGATTTGAATTTTTGGGAACTTAACTATTTATTGAGACAAAACTGTTAAAACTCGAAAGTAGTCATTGATTTTACATAAATTTGACTTAAATCATATTAATTCGAACACTACACATGTCTTTTATGTGGTATCCCGTGCCAACGGTGTATTGCAGCTGACAACTTTATATAATATATGAATTTAAAAAGATAACAAAATCACGACAAATACGGTATATATCCCCATTGTCTATAGTTTATCGTTTTCGATGAACTTTTATGTCGGTACTACGGTGTACGTAAGAAATCGTAGGGGTCGAACTAGGTCGGGTATGTTAAGCTGAATTTAATGTGTATCTTTTACCAAATTGAGCGAGCGAAGCGAGCGAAAAAAAAAGAGCATATATTTCCAGTTTTGACCGTTTTATATATGCCATATAAGTATAGTCTGGATCCGCTAGTGTGTAGATTTTTAGCCAGACGTAGTTTGTATTGTGTCAATAAGTAACGCATGGAATATGTTACGTATGCGGGTGCGGGTATTGTGTGCCGTACGTATCAATCTAGTCAGCCATGCGACCGATATTTGCAGTATCGTTTGTTTAACCAAACAAGTTACATATTTTATCAGTTTTAAATATTGAAAAAGAAAGTTCAGTTTACATTCCTAATTTTGCTGTATTACCACAGCCGCAGAAAATATATTTTCTTGTTACATTTAATATATAATGTGAATGTAATTTTAATGTACGATATAATTCCCGACGACTTCAATAGTTGAGCATTCAACAGTTAGGTAAAATGTTTACGTATGGTTCGTATTCAATCTCATTAATATCAAATCCCAACGTTATTGGGATCTGAAGACATCGCAGAGCAGGTCACGTTTAAATGACCGTACGAACAATATATAAATATTGCATTCTTTGAGGCGCAAGCCAACAGGATTTAGTGGGCCAACAGGATTTAGTGGGTGTATTCAGAAATCGGTCTTGAGTGAATTACTTCTTTATTTTGCAGGCTACGAATCAGTAAATCGATAAATTACTGATTCCTGTTATCGATGCTACTTTCTATGAATAGATGACAAGAAATTGATCCGACTCAAAACACTAATAAACAATAATAATCGTTCATTAAGTCCACATAGATCTACAAGTGAATTCATGTTATGTCTATTCACATAAGAATGATAGATGTTTGTGCTGTTGACTGGTTTACATCATATTGCGTAAGTTTAACAGCCGTGTATTGAGTCAGTACATATAGCGGAGCGATCGTAACCACTCGATTGACGATTGCTATTGTTTTTTTGACGTGTGCATAAGAATTATGGAAAAGCATTGTACTTCTAAAGCGAGTTTTGAATGTATTTTACTAATTAAACTTATATTTATTTAAATTGGTATTTACCGAACATAGCGCTCCTGATAGAAAACACTGAATATTGATTCGAACTTATACGGTTCATCGACTATTTTACAGTTGTAGATTGACTTGTATGCATATAACTCTGTTTGCTTGGTAAATAGTTTGCACAAAATTATTTGCCTCCCACAAATTACAAAAAAAAATAATGATGAAAATTTCGTAGATAAATAGCATTGAATTGGACGCGCGCTATATTAGTTTTAATTTGCAAGAAAAAACAGTGGCCTGGATCTCCATCTTTAATTAGGTCAAATACCAACTTATACCAATTTATTTTAAGTAGAGTGTATAGTTATGAGTTTCGATATTTTTTTGGTAGAAATGATATAACAGACACAGACAGGTGACTTACTTCAATAAATGTTTCTAATAATAAAAATACTCTCATAATTCATTTGCTAGTTGTTTCTGTTTTCGCCAACAGTCTTTCTACGCTGTCAGCGTTTTGATTCACTATATACATGTATATCCAGATGTGTGTTAGTAATGAATATTTAATGTCGGAATGTCGAGCAGGAATGCATTAAATTCATATTTGATTGTAACCCAAAGAAAGAGCAAGCAATTGAAAATCGAACGAAGAATTTGTCTCATTAGGTTTCTAGCTCGTCATTTTTTTCATTTTGAATTGAATTTTTTTGAAAAGCTTTAAATATATTTTACTCGTACAGAGTTTTAAGCTGCTGAAAGTGACTTTATCTAGTTTTTATATAGTTTTTACACCTGATTACGTTTCAATTAGTGGCGTACGTTTTACAATGGACCTAAATTCATCAGCTACACATTTGACGCAATAAATATATTGAATTGAAACAATTCAAAACTGCCTGATTAAGAGAAAAAAATAATAATTACACAATGACGATATATTTATTTCAAAATTTGATTTTCATGTTTACGAGGCAATATTGCATTTACACTTTACCGTTTTGAATAATATAAATCGCTTAGCAATGTTCAAGTCATACTTAGAATATTGAACAAATGTTATAGTAAATACGTAATTGAATAGTTTCGTTAAAACATTTACTGGTACAATCACTGTATTTAAGGTGACGTATATCATCCCTATCTAATTGCCCAGACTGTCCACGATGTGCCCAGTGTTACGCAATAGCCAACAACTGAAGTGCCTTCAGCGCTTTGATAATGAGATTGGGTTTGTATTAGACGGAGATTACAAACAATATCGGAATGTAACGTAATTGTAGACTGAAGAGGGCAGACTGTACACTGAATATAGCTGTATGTCAAAATGAACTGAATTTGGACGCATCCATGTGGACGCTGGACGGGAAATCTAATGTGAACGGGTGATGACTGTGGACCTGATAGGAATGCTGTAATTGAGGGATTAAGCGTTACTGTATATTGAATGGGAACTACTGTAAAAAGTGATCTGAACTTAATGGAAGTCTGGATAAGAAATACTGTTAACAATGAAATAAAGTTGACATTTCGCGCGAGAGAACTGGAAACCGAACTGGACTCTGCATAGACGTGCAATGGGCAAACTCTGGATGAAAGTAGGCTACATGTCACTGAATCACACCATGTCAGACGATAGCCGTACTCAGTCGTTTAAAAACGTAAGGCTAAAAAAATTAATGATTTGTTTCTCAGGCACTTTTTCCAAAAAATCAGGAGGGAGGGCGAATTTTTTTTTATTGAAGTACTTGTTTTTAACTACTCTTTTCTATTGGCACTCTGTAATGGCTTATTAAAACAAGTAAATAAGTACAGATTAAATACAACTTTTAGTTTTAATAACAACATAAGCATCCCTTATTATAAAATTCTAAATATAGATTTATTAATCACAAACGGTTATTTATGCAAACTGACGTAAGAGAAAATCAATTTGAATGTTCATAATTAACATAAGTGCCTTCAAATTGATTGACCATTAGCGTTAAAGTACTTCTGTTTATAGAATTTAACTTTTCGTAATTCATATTTTTCGGCGTAGCTGTCTAAGATCACTTTTGACCCAGATTTTCTTGCGATAATTATGCAGCGGGAAAATTGAATGCCAATAGAATTGGGCAAATTTTCTAATTCTAGGGAATGCAAACTTCAAACAATGGTTTAACGTATACCAATAACTGTTGCATACTTTTGGGATTACAAATTTACATAATTGTTTACATAAGCGGTTAAAATGAAGTTATAAACATATCTTCAACATCTACTTTAGAACTGAGGCTAATTATGAACGTATTTTCTCATTGTATGCCATAAACAGAATGCTATATTCATTCCCGTAACGAAATAACTATTTTGTTTAGCCTACATTTATATAAGCGGTATACGCTCTTTAAAAAGCAAGTGTGCAATGTTCCCTATTCATAAATCTCATTCACAGTGTTGCCGTTCCATGTAGCCCATTGATTCTAGCGAGTTCATCACATTCCAGAATCAGTAGTGTCATTCTAAAAATAGCGCGCGTAGCTAGCAATACCACTGGTGGAAACATGGAGCTATATGATTGGGTTATTCACAGCATAGATATTAATGATAATTTTATTTAATTTTTAAATTAATAAATTTATCTCAACTTAACTTTTAGGTCCGAGAAGTTTTCTAATAGTGTCCGAAAAATCTGGGGTCCAATAAGTCTCCTAATATTGGTGGGGACCAAAATATCTGGGGTCTGAGAAGTCACGTAACCGATCATCTTGGCCGTCTGTTTAGGTAATTTTTAAATGACATCTCAATATTAATTTCAACGCCGATTGTCTTTTTTAAAGACATTTCTTGTTATAACTGTCATGAATAGGAATTATATTTGCAATAAATCACCAACCATTTTTGGAAAGGAAAATCAACACTTGGCAATGCAGCTTGCATTTTCGTTTGTTTCCATAGGACTTATATTGGCACAGATTTTCTTCAAATAATATGGAATGCTATTACACAAGCCAAAGCATCTACGAAACAAAAGTTTAAATCAACAAATAGACGATATTTATCGAATATGACTATTTTTTCTCAAAATTTACACAATATTTCACAATGTGTGTATATCCGATTTATATAATTAAATCAGACAGGAAGAAAGTTACTGGAAATACCGAAATCTTCCGCTGTTAAAATGCGGATGCGTTTAATTTGAAGCCGCTGTCCATGGGATCTTATTCAATACATCGTAATTTTAGAAATAGTTCTTATGAACGTTTATGGTGTTTATTCGTCCGAAATCTGTTTCTTATTTACGAAAGGCATTGTTCAAAAGCACTTGGTACGAACGGAATATACCATAATGCTTGTTTACTCCAGAGTCATCACCATTTATCGCATACAGAAAATAGATTATAGCAAGTTTCCAAAATGTTAATAATTCACAGATTTCAATGCGTAGTTTTAGTATTTTGTTCGGTAACATGCCCATTTGAAACACTTTATGCAAAGTTTTATTTTTATTAACATATTTCTGGACTTCTCCTTTAAAACCCGGGCGCGATCGTCAAAAAATAGTTAATAAAAAGTTTGTTGGTATTAAATCAAATTCGTGGTGGGCGATAAAAAACGTTGCGGCGCTGCCTGAGAAACTAATCATTTTTTTTTAGCCTAATACGAACGAGTGTTCATTATTGTGTTGCAAATGCTTTTTGAATAGTGTCACCTATAACGGATACTAAATCAGCTGTCAGGAGTTTGATACGCAATTATTTCATGGATAAATGGGCTTTCAAAGCACAAACTCATAATTAGCGAAGTCAAATAGGAAGCAATTGTAGTAAATTAATGTGCATGTATTCATTCCAATGATCGACATATTACCCGTTGACCGGGTAGCATAACCTAATTATGATTAAAATTTCACAAAAGAAAACGAATACATGTGATGTGCGACGCGATAATGTTGGTATAATGGTTACCAACTGTATGCTACATTTATCACACTGATTAGTAGCACGACTGCATCTAGCCTCGGAAGGGGGCCGGCAATATACAACAGGGTCGACAGGGAACTGGCAAATCGCTGGAATCCGGCTCATGTTTGGTAATATTAATAACCTAATCATGTTTTTGTCATACACTGAAATCGGTAACTATTGGCTTAGTTAGCTAATCGTGGAGATATACACGCAAGGTCATAAGCGTCAAATGCTCAATACTTCAATGATGATTGTTTTTATACTCAACAAACTGACTGCAAATGACCGTCGTCATCATCATCAAGGTGTTTGTAAATGAAAACAGAGAACATAAAATAGATATGATATATACAATAAGATGACATATAATATGACACGCATTTCTATAGTTAATTTGTTTGTACAATATATATTTTCTGCATGACAAGTGGTCTCCACTACTGTTGAATTTATGAACTACCTTGATCCTATTTATTCAAGTGAACAAAAATGTCAATATTTCGTTAATTTTCAAAGCTGAGTGGTAATCTTGTGAAAACATTCAAGCAGTTGTACATCGGCATGCCGTTATCGTATGCGAATCGTCCTGTATTAAGTTACTTCGTCAAAATATCACACTAATCTATGATAATAATAATAATAATGATAGATGCAGATAGAATTTCGTGTTGGTGTCACAAGGAATACCGCGAAACGTTTCTTCAAGACAACGCAGCCGATGGTGAGCAGCCGCTGATGCCCATATAAACACCTTCAGGGTAGTTTTATATTATTGTCCAATATACAATTACTATGACTATAAAAAACACACATATTTTCTGTGATAATTTTTGTTTCGATGAAAATAAACAACCATCTTACCCAAACGGATTTTTTAGGGTGATTTTGCCCGTGAAACGCCCTTTATGTGGATCTTTGTCCCCCTGTGTGAGCATGGATATCCTGCTACCGCGCTCACTGTCATTGCGGTAGTAGCTGCCCGGTGACGGCACGTTGCTCTCGCCCACAACGGAAGTGGCCGACTGTTTGGCGGACGTGGTAGGTGACCGGAAGCCGTTCATACTGACGTTCGACTGCGAGTCCAAATCCGGCTCTCTACTTCCTAGTTCCATCGCAAACCGTTCAATATATTGCACGCGCTGACTTAAAACTACTTTATTATGATTGCATCGCACACATAAATGTAACACTTAATTTCAAACACTACGTTTGCTAGGCCTGCGTAACAAAGCTCCGTGGCGTTGAGCGGTGGTTCGTCCGGAAGCTCGGTACTCCGCCTCAGACACGTGCAATCCCGCTAGTCCGTCTGTAACACTGTACGGTGTACATCTGCTAACTGCACTGAATATTCCTGAGTCCTAATGCAGTCAACGTGAAGTAGCCAGTGAACTCTTAAGGGCTTTATTCAATGTACACACGCACACAATAAATAATTTATTGCAATTACTTCGATAACGAACTTTTTTCAAGTTCTTGAACGAGCTCGATTTCGAATGTTGCATAAACACATTAAATCATGTTTCATGCTCCGTTGTTTGCTTATAGCACCTATTATTAAGCACAGAAGTCCCAATGGCAGTTTGAGAGATTAAAATCCGATCGTTGAGATCATGTATTAGTGCGCTAAATAACGGGAAAAGAGGTTTGTAAAAAACAGAGCATTTAACAAGTTTTGGTATTTTTTGTTTTTAGAACAAAACTCGTCGTAATGTAATCCGATCGTAATCCAAATCTTTGATGCGATTTCAAGTGTCTACCACACCGCGGCTGTCACCCGAAGGCATTGTTTAAACGTCTATCGGACTCGTCTCGTTTAAATGATGTGTATGGATCAATATGCGCTGAGATATTGCGTGAACGAATATCTCGGACAGCGCCTATGGGCCGAGGCCAATACAGAGGTGTATGCATAATTAACAAGGAACCAACATCCAACTCAGATCCTGCTATCTTAAAGTCGTTATTTGAGCTATGAATGTACATGTATATTGGAACCACAAACAAAACTGAACAGTGCATAGTTTCGCCGCATATCAAAGAAAATGAAAGATTTGAGGCATGTTTACCTACTTCTTAAGTACATGCTTCATAGCTCCTATACCCTTATATTCTTCACAGTACTAATCTACCCACTTCCCTTTATTCTTCACAGTTTTTATCTACCCACTTCCCTTTATTCTTAACAGTTTCTAACTACCCATCTCCATATATTCTTCACAGTACTTATCAGTCCACTTCCCTTTATTCTTAACAGTTCTTTTCTACCCACGTTCTCACAATCTGCACAGTTCTTATCTACCCACTTTCGTACATTCTTCGCATATTCTTCACAGTTTTTATCTACCCACTTCCATATATTCTTTACAGTACTTATCTACCCACTTCCCTTTATTCTTTACAGTTCTTATCTACCTACTTTCTTACTTCTTCACAGTACTTATCTACCCACTTCCCTTTATTCTTAACATTACTTATCTACCCACTTCCCTTTATTCTTTACAGTTCTTACTACCCACTTTCTTACATTCTTCACATTTTTATCTACCTTACTGTCTTACGTTCTTCACAGATCGTATCTTCCCACTTTCTTACATTATTCACAGTTCCTAACTAACCCAGTCTCCCTTTATTCTTCAAGGTACTTATCTACCCATTTTTCACATTATTATTTACCATTCCCTCACATTATATCTTTGAGACCTACATTAGGAGACATCTAACAAAAGAGATGTGCACTGTTGCAGCTGTGTGAAAGTGACGCGAGTGTATTCGCTTGGTTTATTGTTTGTCTGTTTGCTTCCACTAGCGCCAATCTACAGCGGACCAGTTTGTCACAAAGTCAACCAGACTCTCTTACAAGCTTGAGTTGCATCGAAATGCTGCTTTGTATAACTGTGATGAAAATACGAACATGGCTGATCATTCGTTATTGTTAGCTCTTAACGACGCTGATCGCCACACCAATATTGCTGTTAATCAGGCTTTAAAGAGCTTTGATTACTTAACAGTTAATAAGAAAATCAAATGCCCAATGTACTGGTAGGATTGCCGTTCGTCACGTAAATACGAAGATAAACAGTTACAGTGGAGCATAGTGACACTTGACACGGTACTAGGGCTCGTACATGGTTTCACTTCCAAAATACGAACGAGAAGAGCTGTCCACAGTCCCACAAATCAGTTACTGCATGCGGGTCACAACAGAGTCCGTGAAAGGAGTCGAGCTATATCAAGGAGTATTAGAGAAGCACAGTTTTCATTGATCCCAGTAATCAAATATATCTCACGTAAGTCGAAATCGATTCACACCATGTTTCGAATACTCTCCTTACATATCAGTCGACGACGAAAATTGACTCAGAAGGCGAGATAAGATTGTATATTATATCAACGAGGTTTAAGGCTTTAAGCCGTCCAATTTGCATGTAACACAAGAATGCCACACGAAGTTCGTGCGTTATAAACCAGAGATAACTTTTCAAAAAGATATTCGGCTTTTATGGTAATTTTTAAAATAAGGAATGTAAATTGAACATTCTACATAAATTTTAAACTGGCAAATGCGTAATTTAATTGGTTAATTTTCACTTAAAGTATTCACTTATCCGTCGCACGACTGATCGGCTCACAATACTCATTTACTAAATCACACTATATACTCCTGCTAATTAGCAAATTATCAATTATTATTACGTATTAAACTTTGTTATTTTGAAACCTTAAATGTATGCACGCGCATTCAAATGTTTTTAAAACATGTATGGCTGGATTGATATCTCGTCGTGTTGTAAAGAATATGTCATCAAAGATTTTGTTTTAAAGTTTCTTGCCCCATCAACTGCATACACGATCGTATAATACAAATAGCCCAGAAAGACTGACCTGGCACTGACCTTAAGGTCCATGATAATTTCATTCACTTGTTTCAGGTCAATAATTATGACCTAGCAAATGCGGTGGGAGCATTGTCGTAGACACGACTGCTGTTACAGCGTGCGCCTACTGTGTACGAATATAGAAGGGACATTCGAAAGTAGTACAATGCATTCATTTACGTGGTTAAAAATGACAAATTTATTGCTCTATAACATGTAAATTACATGTACAATATTTTAATAGCATTGCATTTATGTACATGTAAGCTTTTATTTCATGCGAACTGTGTTATATCATTATTAACTTGATACAAATCTATCATGTGGAATGTTTCATCCCTTCTTTTATGACCAGTGTAGTACGCATATTTTCAAATTAGCCGATGTAATATTAAGATTTATTCTTTCGGGACTACTCTAGGAATTTTAACTACATTTTACTGGTTGTTGAGAAGTTCTTGGAAAGGTCAAACGTTGGGTTGAATAGCTACGCCGAAAAACAACAACAGAGAAATGGAACACTATGCACTGAAACAGTTCAGAAAAGCTGGCACGGTGCATATTTTAAAGAGCGAATGTTTTAAATCTAGGCATATACAAATGTAAACCAAACCTATGTGCCTCCGGTAAGGTGACTGTATGGACTGGTGGTCATGGCCATCTATCACATACCGCAGTGCCGGCTCCTGGTCAGCATCAAAATGCAGGGAAATTTATCACAGTGAGTATGTTAATCGCGGCGTACATATATAATCGGCTTGTTTTCTAAATAATTGAAAATTATAGAAAGATTTCAGCGGCAATAAAGAGTTGGCACAGAAAATACTATGAATAAGAACATGGGCTTATGAGGACATGCAAGTTAAACTAGAAAATCGTGTAATATCAATGACTTTTCCATCCCGATGATCTGTGGTGACGGGAGATGTTTGATGAAATCGCTGGAAAATGGTGCCATGTTTTGTACACCCCTCCACTTGATCACGCTATGTAGGACCATATTTTTTCACAAATCATATTTATCACACGTGTGAAAAATAGGATCTCATTTTTTCACAGGTGTGAAAAAAATAGGATCTCATTCTTCACACATCGCAGTCTCATTCTTCACATTTTCTGTGAAATTTGTGACCGAGTCCAGTTTTTCACATGCACTCAAATCATATTCTTCAGACATGAAAAGAAAGTGTTAACATTTTTCAAAAAGTGAATTTGTTACATCATAATCCAATTTTTCACACTGTATGTGCCCGAAAAAACGGGGTGATTTACGGTACAGTGCGGTATGCATTGTATGGTACGATATGGTACGGCACGGTACCGGACGGTTAAGTACGGTACGGTTTGGTATGGTAAGGAATGGCATGGCATGGCCTGGCAGGACAGGGCAGGGCAAGTATGGTTTTAATGCTATGGTATGGAAAGTTACGGTATGGTACGATACGGTGCGGTACGGTTAGGTACAGTTAGGTACGGTACGGTTATGTACGGTTAGATACGATACAGTACGATACGGTACGATACGATACGACACGATACGGGAGGTACGGTACGGTACGCTACTGCACTGTCTAAACGTACGTACCATGTGCGGAGGTTTTAATTAGGTCATTATATTACCGTCAGTGTATACGCATATTCTAGTTTGGGCGGACATATGCATGGTTATTTCGGTTTTAATAATCCAAAAAAGGAAGTTTGTTTTTACGTACGTTCGGATGCGTGCATCGGTTAATATCCCAATAAAAAGGTGTACGTTCGTATGGACGTACGCGAGTATGCATTTCTATATCCTAATTAGACCGCACAAACGTATTGGCTAACGATTAAGCGCATGCATACGTAAGTAGCTCCTAAATAGGGTTTAGTTTCTCATAGTGATAAAAATGGTTATGATGAGAATAATTATGATGACGATGATAATGATGATGATGATTGTGACGATGGAGACAATAGTGGTAATGATGATGATGATGATGATGACGACGACGACGAAGAAGAAGAAGAAGAAGAAGACGACGACGACGATGATGATGATGATGATGATGGTGATTATTATATAATTGTGGTCCAAATAATGATTTCATCGATTGTCGCGATACAATTTCACCATAAAATATGTGAAAAATGTGATCCGACCGCATAGCCCCTTTTTGGTCAATCTCATTCTTCACACTTATAATGTGACAAATGAGATCCTATTCTTCACAGGCGTGTGAAAAATATGATTTGTTAAAAATATTATCCTACAACGCTATATCTTTCTTATAAACATATAATCTTAAACTTGGTAAGATTGCTAATGGAACATTGGACAAACAGTCTGTATTTGGAAACTAAACTATTTAATGAGAAAAGGCTTTATTTCACAAGTACTCGAACGGTATACACGTCTTTAACATGGTATTTTCTGTGGCAACTCTATATTGCGCTTGACATCTTTATGAAATATCAAATATTTAGCGAAAACAATAACATCCAAAAACCAAGGTATATATCCCAGCTGTCTATATTGTATCTTATTTTGCTGAAGATTCGCTGACCAGAAGCCGGTACTACAGTATATAAACGTATGGGCGAAACTAAGCGTACGCATGCAACTGAAACACTTATAAATAGTCCATTATACATGTAGTATGTGTTTTCATTTTTTTTTACATGTTTATTGCTAGATATTAGAGCTTATTTCAGTGAACCTCACTGGCGCTGTAAGCTATAGGTCTGCAGGCTGGAGGGGCCGCCTCTCGATACCCGCTCAGGCGTCACTGAACCAAGGTGACCGCAATCTGGATCTCACTTACATTGCAATTACATGAATTATTCAACATTGATAACAAACACGAACTGTACAGAATACAAGTTTCCGCTAATCGGGTATGTCCCGTATATATAACCAAATGGAATACGTCTTTTCTTAAAGTTTACATGAGTACAGTAATGTCGTAAAGAACACGCGCACTTTAGTTATATAGATTCACTCGTGACTGTGAACAGTTTTGCAAACATTACATTATGTGTTTTTATAGACAGATGTACTATTTAGGCATCAAAGTAAATGTTTCCTACTGATTGATACGATGGGTCAAATAAGTGTTGAGGTTGCACCTACCCGTATTAAAGGGTTTAAACAAATCTTTCTCATTTTCGGCGGCATCTGTATGTGATAATTCAGTACGTACCGCATTCTGTGGTAAACATTTTATATTTGTTTTAAATTTAGTGGTAAACGCTAAGTCTGTAAATGAGAGGCGCGTCACTTGGACGGGTCCCACTGAGACTCACGGTGGTGAATAGATCTATAGAAGGTGCGCGGATATAGATTCACTGCTCCACTCTCTGTACATACTTCGTGTATGTCTAGGTATCAGGAACTATGGAGATGAACTACTTGTCAGCAAATGGCAATTACTATCCGAATTACCGGTATTTACATTACTATTTTATGTTATTATAACATTATTTAAAACAGTCATACAAATAAATACTTGCGATAAATAACTTGTCAATAGATGACACCGACAATCAAAATATCAGCCGCGTATAGCATGTAGGGAAACCCGTATACACAGAATACCGAGGCGTTCAATTGAAAGCGTAGTAGATGAATTCTGCAACCACAAATAAAGAGAGACAACCCAAAATCGTTATTCATACTCCACGCAACCGTTACTTCCGCTAGGCAGTTCTAAGTGACCAATGCACGATTTTACACTATTTTTATTATTTTATAAAACTACCTCAGAATTATTGCAGTATTATCCAGATATATGACATAATTGAGTGTTAAAATAAAAAATATATATAAGAGAAATACAAAAGTGGATTTAATAGCGCGAGGACTGTACTGAGATTTAACTGTGTTCGAGCATAGGTCGTTTAAATCCCTGGCGGTGTAACATTACATTTTGACCCCGTTGAACATTGACGCCATGGGTACTTTTTCAACGGATGACTGATCAATTTTCAACGTTGAAAACTGACCATGTACTGCCCGTTATATAATGACCCATCCACGGCGGGAAAATTCGACCCTCATTGAAACATGATCAACTATAGCCAGGTCATATTTCCACTGATTCCAATACTCGTATGCTATTTGCCTATTACCATACAGACCAACGAATAACAATTCTGTATTTTTCAGGACTGTAAGCAATAATTAACGTTGAGTTATACCTTCGAGTGCGCTGCTAGCTAATGACGATAATTATTTGCCAATTCAAGGGCCATACCTCTGCAGTTACAGGTCAGATATAAACAGTAAAACCCAGCTACACATTTTAAGATGCTTATTAACGTCTATATGTAAAATCAGTGACTATAATTTATGTGTAATGTATAGACAAGATGTCTGAACACTTATTAACTACAGTATGCCGTAGAGCAGTGTAGATGCTGATGATTAGATTTCATTGGACTGCTATTTCCTATTAATGACTTAAGTTGAATGGTAAGGAAATCAACAAAATTATCAATATTTTCAAGTTAAAACTGAAGGGAAAAGATATATATAGGTTATTTATATTATAGGATATTAAAGTTCTAAGAAATAAACCTTGAAAAAATCTTTTTCCAAAAAGTATTCTCGTTTTGATAAATACAGATTTCTTCAGTAATTTATTTGCATAGGGTTCACGGTAATAATTCAGCGGGAAATAACGCACGGACTTCTTGTGTACGCATATATACACAGCTTTTTAACATTTCTGACCCTATGGTTAGGGTTAGTTTTATGTTTAGTTTTTCTTAGTTACAGTTAGGGTTAGGTTTAGGGTTAGGTTTAGAGCCCCAATTGTTGCTGGTTTAGGAGTATGTATACACGCGTTATAAAGGTATTAATTCGTCATTCGAGGTGCGTATTTGATGGGGAAAAGATATGGTTTAGGAACAAAAGTATGAATACTGAATAACCACCCTCCCACCCGTCACCAGTTTCGTTCGCTGTAAAATTTGATCACTTCTTTTCATTGGCGATAAATTTGACATTTACTAGCTTAGGTTTTGTCATATAAATAACGATGCTCTGGGTTAATATTCAGTTCCGTTAAAAGCCAATAAACTCTTGCACACCTATTTCCTCAACTGGAAGGTTTGAAACCCCTTGGTTTAAGACGTCCATACAGCTGTTCAGTGGGGTTCGTTCTGCGATGCACTCAAATATCCAAGAGCACCAGCAGAATATTTGCGTTTAGTTGTAAACAACTGTCAACTAGAAACTCCTATGACTATAAGGTCTCATTCATGTGTTGAATGTGGTTTTAGATTAAGAAGAATTTTAAGAAAGATGACGATGATAAAAAAAAAGGATGAATTACACTATTATTTTAATACCCGACCCGAATTTTCCATTGAGGAACTGAACTCGAGTTAATTTAATGGAACTGAGAATGCGGGTATTTTCGGGTACTCGTTGCATCCTAGTTATTAAGTCATTTGACTATTATACATTTGTATAGATAAAACCGAAACTAAACTATAACATACTTATACACCATGGTGTCAGCTACCAGTGCTACCAGTGCTACCACTACCACTACTACTACTTGTGTCACATACGTGACCCATGCTTGTCTGTAAAAGGCCAAGGTCACTACAATTGCTAAACTAGTTTTCCCACAAGAGCCCAGTCAACTAGTTTGGCTGAAGTCCTGTTTAAAACAGTCAAACTCATCATTGTCAAGGCAAAAAAAAGTGATTGCATTTCTTGAGTTAAGAATTAATCCACTGCAAGACCTCGCATTTTCACAATTACAGTTGTTGCAAGGTAGGCATAATCAACATAATCATTCCAGTTAAAACTGAGAAACGCATACCTAGGACAATCAATACATGTGAAAAGCAACGTTGGTAAAACATGGTTGCCTGCAAATATTATTCCCATACACAATGACAGATCATGTAACAGTCAAACGCCGGATGGAGCTATATACCGCATAAATCGCCAGTTACTCATGAAAACAAACAACTGAATTTTACAGACATTCAGGAATTTGCCCTTTATGTCACCGCAGAATAAATGAGTTCACCAGGGCCTAGCAAAATACCAGAACAACAACAATTTAATACAACAAAGAAAAACAATGGTGAAAACCCTATCTACGGGAATACAGAATTGATGAAGTTCAGGTTTAAACAATATCTGGAAGGATTGTCGAGCCGAATATATTGGTTTTATAATAAATGTTATTCTGTTTTTACTATTTATACGTTTACCGTGTACAAGCTTTAATAACCTTTATGTTTTAACCTTTGCCTTAGGTGTATGCGTTATACTTGTAATATATCTCATTAATAGTGGTCTTATTAATTATTCCTACCATGTATTTGTATGCTTGCTATGTTTTTCTTGCTTTACACTTAGTGCTTTGACAGCTGCTTGAATTCGTGTTTTATGTGCTTTGTAATCAGATCGCTGTGTTGGTAATCTATCAAACTATTAATGCATGCTATTTTAATTTATTTGTGCTTAATTTGTCGTACTATTTCTATTTAATATAACAAATTTTATTAATGTCGGAAAATAGCTATTCAAAGCTAATGTTGTCTTTGTTGAACTGTACTCCGACAATAAATAAAGTTTGAACTTTCGAACATTCCCCACTTTAACACACTGCCTCTTTAGTTTTCAGGAGATGGGTAAAGTAATGGGTAAAGTAATTAGCTGTAAACAACAATTTCATGTGTGTTATCTCGACATGTTGCGCAGAATTAGTTTCTATTTTATGGTGGCATAGAACTGCCTTACGATAACCACATAAGTTTCGCGATAATTATCACGTTAACCACTTAAGTATCGTGTTATTTATCTTGTATCTTGTTAGTGTTCGCGATAGTTTTCTTTGTCATTTATTTTCTGCTTAACTGAAATGTGGCCTGAAAGTGCCCCAAACTGACACCAGGATTTCAGTTAACAAAAACATTAAGTGGTAACAGGAATATTAACGTGTTTTGATTTACGTTACTAGATAATTATCACGAAAAATATCGCGATATTCAGATACTGCGGAAGACCTCGAAAACAAATTAAGTAGTATCAGGAATATTATCGTGTTAAGATTTACGTTAACAGATAATTAACTAGTAACAGGAATATTATCGTGTTAAGGTTCGCGTTAGCAAGATATTGCGGAACACCTAGGGCAAACTTAAGTAGTATCAAGAATATTAACGTGTTACGATTTACGTTAACAGATAATTAAATAGTAACAGGAATATTATCGTGTTAAGGTTCGCGTTAGCAACATATTGCGGAACACCTTGGGCAAACTAAGTGGTAACAGGAATATTAACGTGTTATGATTTACGTTAGCAGATAAATTTCATGATACAATTCGCGTTAGTTAGATAATTCAAAGACCTAGAAAATGTAACTTATGTAACTTATGTCACTTATAGGCACTTTTAGGTCATTTAGTTTAATAATAAATTATCTAACAGAAACATTTTCGTAAACGGTAACTTAATATTCAGATAAATATCGCAATAAATAAGTAGTAACACGAATCTTTTCGCGAACGCTAACTAGTTAACGTGATATTTTTCGCGAAAATTATGTGGTTAACACGATACTTAAGTGGTTAACGTGATAATTATCGCGAAACTTATGTGGTTATCGTAAGGCAGTTCTATGCCACCATACTATTTAAACATGATCCACATGAAGCGTTACGTTGTTGATAACTTTATCATTGTTTCAGTGTGGATTGTTGTAACTGAATTAAATGCGTTTTTTTTTCGGTAAATGTGTGTGATTATTATTCCATGATTGTTTTCATGAATGATAATACTTTATTTTAATTAGAATAAATGTAGACATGGGTTATTATTAATGGACTTATTATTCCTATTTTCTAATGTCATAATTATATATTTCATTGATATTTTATGATAAGAATTTTTCTTTCTTATAAAAATAAGGAGATGTTCCATTATTCAGATTCCAATTTCATGAAACAAATTATACGAGTGTATAAAACGTTACATCAACAAATGCTAATACATATAAAAGACTCCGTCGAATCATTCTGGTTCGTTAAAAAACATGGGAGCCAGGGACGGGGTCGTTTTTTCTTATAATTTTATGGTTGTATTGAAAACTTGGAAATTCATCTTGTCTGAAACCGCATGCTGGATTTCGAAAACATTTCATTGAAATATTCCTTGGGTGACCCTTTACCCATTCCTTTAAATAATTTTTATTCGTTAAAAACATGGAGGCCAGGGAGTGGGGCGGTTTTCCTAATAAACTATTTGAAAACTTTAAAAATCTTCTTGTATGGAACCATTTGATGGATTCGAAATAGTTTCACAAAAATGTTCCTACTATGTTCCTTAAAACTGTTCTGATTCGCTAAAAAACTGGAACTTCGTTAACTTTCATTGTCAACGTTTAAGTGCAAACATCTAAACAACATATACCAGTACCTGTCAAGGCCCTTATTCTATTTAAAGTGATAATTGGGTTGAATGCAGGGATTGTCAATGGAGCGACAGATGGATATAGTTCAGAATAGTTTAATATACCGGGTAGTATAAAAGAGGGTATAAAATTAACTACCCATTCCTTTAACTCGCAACCTCCGCGCAGAGATTTAACTGTGTCTGAGCATAGCTCATTAAATCCCTGCCCGCATGAAGTTCTACGTGACCATAGGCAAACACTTGGCGCGAAATGAAATCGTGGACAAGCACGTACATGATAAAAACGTGGACAGCGTAAAATCTTTGCGTTGTTATGTTTACTGTTTTATTTATTTATGTTGTGTTTTTCAGTTTAATTCGTTATATATAGACCTGGACCAATAATGCAACATGTCTGTGTCATTGTTATAAAATAATAATGATACAAATAAAATTTTGTAAAAAATAAATCTTCAATCTCCTCATAATCGCCCCCCCCCCTGAAAACTTCCAAATCTGTAGGTTTTAACTCGTGGTGGCCATGGTAACTGAGAGAGTATCAATGGGGAAGTAACCACTGTGAGGAGTTTGCGAATTCTGGGTTATTATAAACGACTTAGTAGTTCAATGCCCACGTCAGATTTTCAAATCTGGTCGTCGGCCACGTGCGGATTAACGGAAAATATGACAAAGGCGAATACGCGTGCTGAAAGGAAAACACACTGCATTGCACTAATACATTGAAACCAGGTCACGTTCACTTGGTGAAGACTCCGGAACTCTGATCGCCCTTTTACCATCGCTTATGTGCAAAAAACAACAACATTTTGCTAGTCTTGGTATAGAATCCTGGACAAAACCCCGGTCGGATAAATCCCCAACCACTGTTTTTTCACACACCGGACAAAACACCGAACTCTGATTTTCACACCCGGACAAATCCCCAATCGCTCACACGGTATATAGTTACTACTGAACAAAAATAAAAATGTCACTAGGTATGTAGTAACTAGTGAACACCACGTGTATAGTTACCAGTGAACGGCAATAATCTCACCAGTATACAGTTACTAGTGAACACCAATAACAATGTCATCAGTTATATAGTTTGTTTGTTTTGTTGGGATTTTTCGCCGTTTTTAACAGTATTTCACTCATATTACGGCGGTCAGTTAACCTACTCACACTTTTCCTGGGCAAGCTTAGCCAATCTAAGCGGTTTACCTGTACTAAGTGCACATGCCTATGCCAGTAACTGACAGCTGCTCTACTTGAATCAGAAGTAGGGGGAAATGGCTGTAGAAATAATTTCATAACCAATCCCCACACAAGTTATGTGACCGGGTTGGGGGTCCAACTCACGATCCCCGGATTGACAGTCTAGCGCTCTACCAACTGTGTTAACCGGGCCCGGCTAGTGAACAACAATAACAATATCACCCGGTATATAGTTACTAGTAAACTCCAATAACATTGCCACCCGGTATATAGTTACTAGTGAACACCAATAACATTGCCACCCGGTATATAGTTACTAGTGAACACCAATTAGAATATCACCCGGTATATAGTTACTAGTGAACTCCAATAACAATATCACCCGGTGTATAGTTGCTAGTGAACACCATAACAATGCCACCCGGTGTATAGTTGCTAGTGAACACCAATAACAATGTCACCCCGTATGTAGTAACTAGTTAACACAAATAACAATCTCACCAGGTATGTATAGTTACTAGTGAACACCAATAACAATGTCAGCCCGTATGTAGTAACTAGTGAACACCAATAACAATGTCACCCCGGAATATACGTATAAGTGAACACAAATAACAATGTCACCCGATATATAGTTACTAGTGAGCACCAATAACAATGTCAACAGGTATACAGTCACTAGTGAACATCAATAACTATGTTACCAGGTATGTAGTAACTAGTGAACACCAATAACAATGTCACCAGGTACATGTATGTAGTTACTAGCAAACACCAATAACAATGTCACCCGGTATATAGTAACTAGAGAACACCAATAACAATCTCACCAGGTATACAGTAACAAGTGAACGCCAATAACAATGTTACATGGTATGTAGTAACTAGGGAACATCAATAACAATGTCACCCGGCATATAGTTACTAGTGGACACCAATAACCATCTCACCAGGTATGCAGTAACTAGTGAACACCAATAACAATCTCACCAGTAAAACAAATAAAGGGACTCTTACGATACGTACTCAAAGCGCTCAGTGGACTAAGCCAATTCGTTGCGTATACATTTTGCTCGTGTGCTACTTATAAACAGTGACACCATACACATATTTGTTTATTTCGTAATTACGGAATGTATTGAAAAAAAGATAATCTAATATTATTTCGTAAAAACAAAATGCAATAATATTTCACATAATCTTGATAATATTTCGGAAACAACAACAACAACCAGCCGCTCTATTCGATAAACACAGATGCCCCCGGATGGTGCTGGGCGGCCCATTCGAATTATGGTCAATGTCAAAGTGAGGTTGTGTGATATGGGTGTATTAGGATGGTCATAAGCAACAACTGTGTAGGTATCCAATAGTTATATCCAATACCGTAGTAAGCGGTGTTCAATTGGTGCTAGACGGTAAAATCTAGTTAATTAAGAAATATACGGTGCATTATGGTCACCGCATACGGCTGAAATAAAATTGGAATGCACAGTATACTTCGTGGAAAAAGTCGTTGAAAAGGCAAGATATACCTGTATTTAAATTCAAATATTTAACAATCCATATACTATATGATAAAACCACGAGTTGCACGGAACAAAATATGATTTAAGACACACGTGAACGTTTAATTTTAGTAAAATAGTGCTAGCATGGTGTAGATCTCGGTCAAAAACAAGTACCTGTATTGGAGGATATGCATAACTCGCATTTAAACCTTAAGTTCAATATAAAGTTAATAGTTCCACACGTATTTTTTCAACAAAAACACAATGATAAGATCACAGAAACTTAAATGAGCTTCTATCACACCAATTATAGCCAAAATGGAAGTGAAATCTGAATATATATCTGAAAATTCACTTCATGAATAAAAGACATGGACACTTTTTCACTTTGTCTATGATAGGAACGAATTTCAGGAAAATATGTGGCAAGAATATTTAGTAGCGATATCCACTGTGTTCCGTAGAACTAAAATTATTGTCATAAACTGATGAAAACCCAGATAAATTAACATTTTCTTGCACTGCACTCTGCTTTTTTTTGTCCATAAGTTTGCGGTGCACATCCATTCATTATAAAAGTAACGTAGTTGTGTTACATCAGAATACGGTGACCATATACACCGTGAAATAGCCCATTTGAATTATTATTAAGTCCAAATTAAAGGTCAAGGTCAAAATTTGGTTGGGTGATATGGGTGGATTAGGAATGGTCTTAAGGCCAGAGTTTTTTTATTTCTTGGTTCTCGGACATTTTTGGAAAAGTGTCCGGTTGGAGGAGGGAAATAAATAAAAATAAAAAAAACAACAAAACAGAATTGAGTAAATTAATGACTAGAATTTCACAAATGGAAATGGGCAGTGATATTAAAATCTTTATGCATTATTACTTACAAAAATCATATTACACAACATTAACTTAATCACTGCATGATAAACATGACACTAATACCAATAATAGTAACATTAAAAGGCAGTCTTTATCACATAAAAACTACTGTTAAAATATGCTAACACTTAAAAACACAGTACGTTAGATATGGTTGGGCAGTGGCCATATTATATGTATTACAGCATGTTTAATAAAGTGAAAACTAACTGAATATATCTTATTAATAAATCAATATAACCAATGAAATTTGTAAATTATAATATTGAGATAAAATTATAAATGTGTATTTTAAGTAATACGATGATTCTAAGATCCTGATTTGTTTTTACTTTTGTATTTTCTTTTGACTTTAAGTGTTGCATGATATATAAAATAACAGAGAGCAGATCATATGAATCATAAAGCGATATACAGTCACAATGTATGTTACATAAATATAGTCATTTCTTCAGCGTTTTTTTTTTGCATTCCGTTTAACACGTTGAAACCCTTTCACAATGTCATGTTTACGATATCGGTTACATTCTACCATTTTTTGGGGGGCTTTTTGGAAAAAATCGGGTCGGCGGATCCGAGAACCAAGAAATAAAAAAAGTCTCGCCTAAGCAGCAGCTGTATAAGTACCCAAGTGTTGTAGGGAGCGGTGTTGGTGCTAGACAAGACGGTAATCTAAAAACTCGTACGGACGGACGGACGTACAAGGCAATCACTATATGCCTCCCGCATCAATAGATGCCGGTGGCATAAAAACGTAACAGTATTTCGTGATAACGAAATGTATTTTGTTTAAAAGAAATACACGTAGAGCTAGCAGTATGTTCGTAAAAACGCACGAGTTTTTTTGGTCCAGTAATTGCTTTTTTGCGAAATACATTTCGTAGTTACGACTTAAAAAACAAGTGTGTCCCGTCACCGTATATGTCTTATTAATGCGCTAAAAATGTATTATAGAAGGAGGTTTGGATAACAGACACAAATATTTACTTAAATACATTCTTTAAAGATGCATGCATACAGCCAACACGTGTAAGCGTACGAACAATGTAGAAAGTAATTGATTGCACATACAACTTTTAGCGACGATTTTCTGTGAACCACTAAAACCCAAATAGCAATATATTATTTTTTACACACATAAGTCTGACGCTTTCAAATCAGTACCTGTTGGAGACAACGCTTCCAGGCTTGGAGGTCTGCAACTGAGAGGCTATCTCCTGATTCCTGCGTGCCCGGAACTTCGTCACGTAACCAGCTGCCGGCATCATTCTGCGTGCAAAACAGCAAGTCCGACTGCAGTGATTCACATACGTCGAGTATCAAACTGACTGATGGTAGTACTGTTAACACATACGTCGAGTATCAAACTGACTGATGACAGTACTGTTTACACATACGTCGAGTATCAAACTGACTGATGACAGTACTGTTACACATACGTCGAGTATCAAACTGGCTGATGACAGTACTGTTTACACATACGTCGAGTATCAAACTGACTGATGACAGTACTGTTACACATACGTCGAGTATCAAACTGACTGATGACAGTACTGTTTACACGTACGTCGAGTATCAAACCGTTGACTGACGACAGTCCTGTTAACACATACGTCGAGTATCAGACCGTTGACTGATGGCAGTACTGTTTACACATACGTCGAGTTTCAAACCGTTGACTGATGACAGTACTGTTTACACATACGTCGAGCATCAAACTAACTGATGGCACAACTGTTTATATATACGTTGAGTATCAGACCGTTGACTGATGGCAGTACTGTTTACACATACGTCGAGTATCAAACCGTTGACTGACGACAGTACTGTTTACACAAACGTCGAATATCAAACCGTTGACTGACGACAGTACTGTTTACACAAACGTCGAGTATCAAACTGACTGATGACAGTACTGTTTACACGTCCGTCGAGTATCAAACTGACTGATGACAGTACTGTTTACACATAAGTCGAGTATCAAATTGACTGACGACAGTACTGTTTACACATAAGTCGAGTATCAAACTGTCTGACGACAGTACTGTTTACACATACGTCGAGTATCAGACTGACTGATGACAGTACTGTTTACACATACGTCGAGTATCAAACTGACTGATGACAGTACTGTTTACCCATACGTCGAGTATCAAACTGACTGATGGCAGTACTGCTTACACATACGTCGAGTATCAGACTGACTGATTACAGTACTGTTTACACATACGTCGAGTATCAAACTGACTGATGACAGTACTGTTTACCCATACCTCGAGTATCAAACTGACTGATGACAGTACTTTTTACACGTACGTCGAGTATCAAACCATTGACTGACGACAGTACTGTTTACACATACGTCGAATATCAAAACGTTGACTGATGGCAGTACTTTTTACACATACGTCGAGTTTCAAACCGTTGACTGATGACAGTACTGTTAACACATACGTCGAGCATCAAACTAACTGACTGCACTACTGTTTACACATACGTCGAGTATTAAACCGTTGACTGACAACATTACTGTTTGCACATACGTCGAGTATTAAACCGTTGACTGACGACAGTACTGTTTACACAAACGTACAGTATCAAACTGACTGATGACAGTACTGTTTACACGTACGTCGAGTATCAAATGACTGATGACAGTACTGTTTACACATACGTCGAGTATCAAACTGACCGACGACAGTACTGTTTACACAAACGTCGAGTATCAAACTGACTGACGACAGTACTGTTTACACAAACGTTGAGTATCAAATTGACTGACGACAGTACTGTTTACACAGTACTGTCGAGTATTTAACTGACTGATGACAGTACTGTTTACACATACGTCGATTATCAAACGTCGACTGATGGCAGTACTGTTTACACATACGTCGAGTTTCAAACCGTTGACTGATGGCAGTACTGTTTTTACACAATTTCTAGAAACTAACATGTTGCTATCATGTAATGTAACGTGTCGTTACCTATGCTCATGAGGATATTATAAAGATAAATTCCTGTCTGATATAAATCCTTCATGTGGCAATGCCTTCCTACATTTAGAGCGCGTTTTATCCCACACAATGTTATCTTATGACACTACACAATGAGGAACACTTTACGGAACATGCTTGCTTTATTGATAAACTACCCTTGTGGCATCTTACACTTCTTAATAAAGCTAACCTTTCCATAGTATCGTTCTTTGTAATTATGGATATCGATATTTTACTTTACCGTCTTTCAAAGTAAAATTTTAAGTAACACATTGACTTTTCACATTTGAATGGCCTTGTAAACTGAACCTATTGTATGACAATGCAAATATCTAATAGCATTCATTGGTATTGAATTTCTCACCATTAACGCAGTAGTAAACGTGCAATTTGATAGGTATATAATGATTTTACCGTCTAAAGATGTGCAACAGTTTAGACATCTCAATGTTTTCCTAATTGGTTATTTTCATGGGCAGCAATGAAAACCATTAATTACGACTATCCGACCACCCATGGTTCCGCGACGATCCTTCGAACAAACTGTATAACATTTAGTCATCTACGAAAACGAAGAGGAGTGGACATCACTGCCAAATGCTTAAGCGTTGTTCAAGACTGGAAATAAGATCAGCAAGCGACAAACGTATCTAGCGCTGACAGTAAAAAATCAATTTAATCGAAGAAAGTCATTTTAACTTCGCATTCTCGATGACACTTGTTGCTTTTGAACAGAAGCTTGCCGCTATTGCTTGTGCATAGAAGTGAGCGAGGACAGACAATAATCTCGTGTTGAAAGTGGTTTTTCGGCTTGCAGAGCGTTGAAGAATAGAATTCAATAAAACTATCATATAGCGATACAGTACAGCTATTCCTGGTATTAACTTAGATCGCACAGAAAACGCAACACAATACACGATAGCCGACCAATTTGTAGTAACTGACTCGAGCATCACCATCAAATAGACTAAAAGAAAAAAATCACGATCACATAGACTACAAGAAGAGAATCACCATCACATAGACTACAAGAGAATCATCATCACATAGACTACAAGTGAATCACCATTATATAGACTACAAGAAGAGAATCACCATCACATAGACTACCAGACGAGAAACACCATCACATAGACTACAAGAGGAGAATCACCATCACATAGACTACCAGACGAGAATCACCATCACATAGACTACAAGAAGAGAATCACCATCACATAGACTACAAGAAGAGAACCACCATCACATAGACAACAATAATAGAATCATCATCGCATAGACTACAAGAAGAGAATCACCATCACATAGACTACAAGAAGAGAATCACCATCACATAGGCTACAAGAAGAGAATCACCATCACATAGACTACAAGAAGAGAATCACCATCGCATAGACTGCAAGAAGAGAATCACCATCACATAGACAACAATAATAAAATCATCATCGCATAGACTACAAAAAGAAAATCACCATCACATAGACTACAAGAAAAGAATTGACGCAAAGCATCAAACGGCGCAAGATTATATGACGACAACTTCGGAAAATGCGAGAACTGCATCAAAGCCGGATGTTTATTTAATTTTGCTGATGGCATATATGTACGAGCCGATCTTGAAGACCAAAGCTAGAAATTTCCGTTAGATAATATAAAGGTTATGTAGTTGATATTGAAGTAGTATTGGTAAATAATTTTCCAAGGTTTGTTTCTTTAAAGGTAACCGTGCAGATTAGCAGGAAATGTCACTAAAACATATTTATATTTTTAACTGTAGTGACCTTTTGGTGTAGTGGACGTGCAACATTTGTATACATTTGGTAGAGAATACCCAATGAACATTTGTGTGCGCCGGATTATTTGAAAAATTATTATCGTTTAAAGATTTTTTTTTAATTTTTAGCTACGGTGAATAAATGCCGGTATCATTTACGCAAAAACTGTCGAGAATCAACCTAGGAACATTAGGCTATGATTATCTGACCAATTTTGCTCGAGTAACACCAATGGAACATCTGTCATGTGCGTGGAATTACTCGGTATTAGAAAATCTAGTCACAGGTTTAGAAGAAAATATTGTTTAGAAATTAAATTCTTTTTTAGCAATAGCGGTCAAGATGACAAGATGCGCATTGGAACAGAGAGGTCATCTTGTGCATTGGAACAGAGCGGTCATCTTGTGAATTGGAACGGAGCGGTCATTGTGTGCATTGGAACGGAGCGGTCATCGTGTGCATTGGAACAGAACGGTCATCTTGTGCATTGGAACGGAGCGGTCATCTTGTGCATTGGAACGGAGCGGCATCGTGTGCATTGGAACGGAGCGGTCATCATGTGCATTGGAACGGAGCGGTCATCTTGTGCATTGGAACGGAGCGATCATCGTGTGCATTGGAACGGAGCGGCATCGTGTGCATTGGAACGGAGCGATCATCGTGTGCATTGGAACGGAGCGGTCATCTTGTGCACTGGAAGGAGCGGTCATCATGTGCATTGGAACGGAGCAGTCATCTTGTGCATTAGAACGGTACCATCTAGAGCACCATCCAGAGAACATTTGTAAAAAGTATAACTACTCGTATATGACTGTGTGCGCGTGCGTGCGTGTGTGTCGTATTTAAGGTAGTCAACGGAAACTAATTTATAGATACAACTCGTTCTATATTTATGGAGTCACTGCTCTTTGTTGGAGGGGGTGCTGGGACATTTGTCACTTACAGCAACCACTCATAATACGAGAATAGGTGATTAATGCATAGGAACTTTCCCTAAATTCTACTGTACAACTGTGACTTGAAACTACAAGTCATGTATGTTCATTTAGGAAATGTATGATAAACAATAATTTAACAATTCTTTACACTGACAAACATATTTATTTGAAACTGTGGATAAACTAAGTCAAAAACATGAACTAACTCAAGGTATTGGTACACAGATAAATTATTTATTTGGCGTTGCATTTATTGAGAAAAGACAACACAGGTATTGAGCAGACATTTTCATTATTTTTAACAACAGTGGCATTAACTGCACTTGCGTGGACACAACTTCAATCTCAATAAAGGTCTTCAATACTAGTTGATCTACATATGAAGAAATTCCATTACAATAGTTTCCCACAATCTTGAGTTAATAATTTTGTGGACAAATTTTCTCTGTTAAGTAACTTCATCCAAAAGGGGCTTTCAAAAATTGAACTGATACAGCCACTAACACTTGTTTGCAAAAGTAATCCACACCTCAGAGCTTAATGAAGAAAACTGCACGCAAAACATACTCTTCTTACAGTGAACATTCATGTTATAAAGACACATGTTTACAAAAATTAAAGCAAATAATTTTTTACTTGTTTGCTTACCCAAGTGTCTCTAAGCAGTAAAATTGAATTGGAAAAAAGATCATACAACTTTTCTTGTACTTGTCAGTCATTGGCATTTTTTCTAAAACAAACTGTGTGGCTTGTAGGGGCCACTTAAAGTAAAATTTGACCCCCAACTCTGTTTTTACAAAAGGTATTTACATCTTATGTTTCATTTCAAAAGCACAATTACTTTTTGCCTATTCAAACAGAAAACATTTTTGCTATTTTTAGTACAGGTGACTTTGACCTTAACCCCACCCATCCAATAAGCAATAGCTCAATCTGTTCTCAAAATATTGAGTGGAAACCGTTTTTGAAACAGTGACCTTGACCACACCCACCTCATATGCAATCCCGCCATATGGTATCTATAAATTCATTGCTATAACTCAATTTGCTCTCGAATTATATCACAGAAAATGTGGTTCTATTTTTAGTAATGGCGACCTTGACCCCACCCACTGCTGATGCAATCACAAGCGAGGTATCGATATAAGGTATCAATATCTGAAGTTATATTACAATGGCTCAATTCGTTTGAAAGCAATTGAGCAGAAACTGTTTTTCTATTTTTAGTAATGGTGACCCATACGCAATCTGAAGCGAGATCTCAATATAAGGTATCTATAAACCAAGTTTCATTACAATATCTCAATTTGTTCTAGAGTTATTGAGCAGAAACTGTTTTTCCATTTTTTAGAAACAGTGACCTTGACCTAACCCTATATGCAATCCCAAGAGAAGTTTCGCTTTAAGGTATCTATGTATGAAGATTTATTCTCAAGCAGAAACCCAAAGTTGACGCCGCCACCCCACCCGCCTTTAGTTTTCAGTGTAAAAAACATATTTTATTTTGACCAAATCTGCAATTATAGTGGTCTATCTGAGAAACATACAAATGACCAGAATAGCTCAATCAGTGCTACATACTGGAGAGTGTAGCTTTTATTAAGTGCTAAAAAGCTATGGGCTGGAAAATATCAAATATCAAAATCACAAGTTAGTTAAGATGTTTCTGGAATACGGCCCCAGATTTAGATATCTATAATGCCACACAAAATCAATGGAACTACACTAAGCAATTGTTGTGTTGGTATTGCTGCAAGTTATTGCTGTTTGTCTGTCTTTTGGCGTCGCGGTGGACGGAGGAGGGGCTGCAGCAGATTGTAGTACACTATCACTGCCACTGAGAGCACGTGCAGCCACCAGTACAGGCTCCTGAAATACACACATCCATGTACTGAGAGCAGGCACATTGTGTGAGTTTTCTATAAACATTTGTAAGGAAACTTCAATGAACAGTCATGACATATTAAAACTACATGTGTCAAATTCCCCCGCGACACATGTTTAGACACAGACAAAGAGATTGTTGCTAACACAAATGTTTGCCTCCACAAATTAATTTTCATATATATTGTATAGTGGAAAAAATGACAAAGGGCTATAATTCTGCCAAAATTGGTCACAACCAAGATTCCTTCCTTTACAATCACCTAAACATTCAGGTTCTTCAGCTGTGAAAGTTTGAGCGCAATCCGCCAAGCAGTCAAAGAGGAGTAGAGTCCACAAAATTTCACAGGGTATATATTCTATATCGGAAACAAGGCTTGTCACAGGATGTGACATATGCCCCGAAGCATATGCTCGTCAGAGGAAGGCAAAACAATGTCAGAGTACAATATTATGCCCTGGAAAAATATCTTGAGATTTCAGCAACACAACTGTTTGTTGTTGTGACATACTGCCTCATAATGATCTTCATTCCCACCAAGTTATTACATTCCTTACATGTTGGCAAAAATGGTGCTTCCTACAAAAAAGTTCATTCTAATATTTGACCTTTTAAGTGTAACCTTGGACCCACAGACCTTGACTTAAGGAGCATGTTAGTGGTATGCGACACATCATCTGGTCATGGGAAAAAATAATCTGAAGTAATATTAAAATCCTTCAAGGCTTTTGGAAGATATAGAGCAGAAAGAAAATTCCTTGACATCTGACCTTGAATTGTGACCTTGACCTTTGACCGAGGACCATGGGAGTTGTACACGACACATCGCCTGGTCATGGGAAATAAAAATCTTAAGTAATATTAAAATCCTTCCAGGCGTTTAGAAGTTATAGTGGAGAAACAGAAATCCTTGACCTTTGACCTTGAATTGTGACCTTGACCTTTGACAGACGAGCATGGGAGTTGTATGCGACATATTGTCTGGTCATAGAGAATAATAATCTGGAGTAACATTTAAATACATCCAGATATTTAGAAGCTATGAAGTGGAAACAAAAATTCATGACCTTTGACCTTGAATTGTAACCTTGACCTTTGACCGACGATCATGGGAGTTATACACGATACATTTTTTAGTCATGGGGAATAATAATCTGAAGTTATATTACAATCCTTCCAGGCGTTAAGAAGTAACTGAGCGGAAACAAAAATTCATGACCTTTGACCTTAAAATTGGGCAGTAATAACTAATAATTATTTGTATGTGTCCCAACATATAGAGTAATTATGGTAGATTGATAAATTGTCCTTATGCACTCTGTACCGTACCATAAAAACCGTTTCATAGAAAAAATACCCAATACAAAAGACAGTAACTGTCAGTACATTAACACTTTGATTCAGCATGGCAGGTGTCTCACCACGATGTATACTTTATTTATCACAAACATAACTAATTTGTCCTCTGGACAGAGAAATCTTATCAGTATTCTTAACTAAAACTACCTGGTAGTAAACAATTCTACATACATACAAAGTTAGCTAGAACTTCCACCCACCCTCACCAATAAGGATATAGACCACTGAGGGATACGGACCACTGAGGGATACAGACTACCGAGGGATACAGACCACTGAGGGATGGATACAGACAACTGAGGGATACAGAACCTTGAGGAATACAGACCCCTGAGGGATACAGACCACCGAGGGACCGATACAAACCACCACAGAGGGACGCAGACCCCTGAGGGACAAAGACTCCAGAGGACTAAGACCACCCATACAGAGGATGCAGACCCCCGAGGGACGCAGACCGCCGAGGGAAGCAGACCCCTAAGGGTCGTAGGCCCCCGAGAAACACAGACCACTCAGGGATACAGATCCTGAGGGACCCAGACCACCGAGGAATACAGACCCATTAGGGATACAGACCACTGAGGGACGCAGATCCCTGAGGGATGCTGACCACCAAGGAATACAGACCCCTTAGGGATACAGACCACTGAGGGACGCAGACTCCTGAGGGATACAGACCACTGAGAGATACGAAAACAGACCTCTGAGGAATGCAGACCCTGAGGGATGCAGACCCCTGAGGGAAACTGACCCATAAGGGATGCAGACCACTGAGGGATACAGACCCTGAGGGATGCAGACCCCTGATGGATGCAGGCCCCTGAGGGATACAGACCACTGAGGGGATGCAGACCACTGAGGGACACATACCATCAAGGGACACAGAGCCCTGAGAGATACAGACCCCTGAGGGATACAGACTACTGAGGGGATGCAGACCACTGAGGGACCACTGAGGGACACAGACCACCGAGGGACACAGACGCCTGAGGGATGCAGACCCCTGAGGGACACAGACCACCGAGGGACGGAGACCACTGAGGGACGCAGACCCCCGAGGGACGCAGACCACTGTGTGATACAGACCTGAGGGACGCAGACCACTGAGAAACACAGACCCCTGAGAGATGCAGACCCCCGTGGGATGTAGACGCAGACCCCTGAGGGATACAGACCCTGAGGACGGCAGACCCCAGATGGACACAGATCCCTGAGGATCGCAGGCCACAGAGGAAGCAGACCCCGAGAGACGCAGACCACAGAAAGACACAGACCCCATGAGGGATGAAGACTACCAAGGGATGCAGACAACTGAGGGACGCAGACCCCCCGAAAGATGCAGAGACGCAGACCCCCGAGAGAGGCAGAGCAACGAGAGACACAGGCCCCTAAGGGATGCAAACACCCGAGAGTCCTATGCCTGGAGCCTGGAAGGAAGCAAACCACCAAGGGACCACCGAGGGATGCAGACCACCAAGGGCCACAGACCCCTGAGATATACAATTTACCAAAGGACAGAGACCCCTGAGGGATACAGAACCCCGAGGGACAGAGACCCCTGAGGGATACAGAACCCTGAGGGTTACAGAACCCTGAGGAACAGAGACCCCTGAGGGATACAGAACCCCGAGGGACAGAGACCCCTGAGGGATAATGACCCCTGAGGGACATAGACCCCCGAAGGACAGAGACCCCTGAGGGATACAGAACCCTGAGGGACAATGACCCCTGAGGGATACAGAACCCTGAGGGACAGAAACCCCTGAGGGATACAGAACCCTGAGGGATACAGAACCCTGAGGGACAGAGACCCTGAGGGATACAGAACCCTGAGGAACAGAGACCCCTGAGGGATACAGAACCCTGAGGGACAGAGAACCCTGAGGGATACAGAACCCTGAGGGACAGAGACCCCTGAGGGACAGAGACCCTCAGAGACCCCTGAGGGACAGAGATCCCTGAGGGATACAGAACCCTGAGGGACAAAGACCCCTGAGGGATACAGAACCCTGAGGGACAGAAACCCCTGAGGGATACAGAACCCTGAGGGACAGAGACCCCTGAGGGATACAGAACCCTGAGGAACAGAGACCCCTGAGGGATACAGAACCCTGAGGGACAGAGAACCCTGAGGGATACAGAACCCTGAGGGACAGAGACCCCTGAGGGACGCAGACCCCTGAGGGACAGAGACCCTCAGAGACCCCTGAGGGACAGAGATCCCTGAGGGATACAGAACCCTGAGGGACGCAGACCACTGAGGGATACAGAACTCTGAGGGATACAGAACTCTGAGGGATTCAGAACCCTGAGGGACAGAGACCCCTGAGGGATACAGACCCCTGAGGAACAGAGACCCCTGAGGGATTCAGAACCCTGAGGGACAGAGACCCCTGAGGGATACAGACCACTGAGGGATACAGAACCCTGAGGGACGCATACCACTGAGGGATACAAAACCCTGAGGGACGCAGACCACTGAGGGATACAGACCCCTGAGGGATACCGAACCCTGAGGGACAGAGAGCCCTGAGGGACGCAGGCCCCTGTGGGATACAGACCACGTAGGGATACAGAACCCTGAGGGTCACAGACCCCTGAGGGATACCGACCCATGAGGGATACAGACCCCTGAGGGATACAGGACTCTGAGGGATACAGACCCCTGAGGGATACAGATCCCTGAAGGATACAGACCCCTGAGGGACAGAGAACACTGAGGGATGCAGACCACTGTGGGATACAGAACCCTGAGGGACAGAGAACACTGAGGGATACAGAACCCTGAGGGACAGAGACCCCTGAGTGACGCAGCCCACTGAGAGACGCAGACCCCTGAGAGATACCGACCCATGAGGGACGCAGGCTCCTGAGGGATATGGACCCATGAGGGACGCAGGCCAATGAGGGATACAGACCAATGAGGGATACCGACCCCTGAGGGATACAAACCCCTGAGTGACGCAGACCCCAAAGGGACGCAGGCCACTGAGGGATGCAGACCACTCAGGGATGCAGACGCAGACCACCGAAGGATACAGACCACTGAGGGATACCGACCCATCAGGGACGCAGGCCACTGAGGGATGCAGACCCCTGAGGGATACAGACCCCTGAGGGACACAGACCCCCGAGGGGACACAGACCCCCGAGGGATACAGACCACTGACGGACAAAGACCACCGAAACTTGTCAGTAACTACACACATTGTGAAATGAGGTATAACAATGTTATCGAATGGGTTACAGATATTATACATAGAAGCAATAAGCATGGGCATTACATGTCAGAAGATACTTACGTGTATAGGAGCAGGCTATGTTTCACATCAAGCATCACAAATGGTCCAACCATGATAGAGTTAGCAAACCTTGTGAACACAAATGTAACACTGTCATAGAAGAACTTGTATTGTGTGGACTGCAGGAAATACCCACGTACATGTCTTCTTATCTATAATGACAATTGGGAATGGGGACATGAAATAATACAGGTGGGTATGGAAGGACACACATTGCCTGCTTGATTGGAGATTAGCCTAGATCACAGACAGAGCTTGGTTACAGGAGAAAGGTTGCTACAATAAGAAAGAAAAAATTAGGGATGTAAACAAATATACAGTTGAATTTGTGAATATTTGAATCTTAATTTGGGACACGAGTATTCTATAATTTTATTAAAAAACTATCAAAAGAACAAATATATTTAATATATTATAAATGTAAAATAACAACAATAAACTGTAGATTTGTCTTGTTTGCATAACTTGGTTATTCTTTTTTGTCATTCCGGATCATTTCATCAGTACGGGAAGCTATGTACATAAAATCCATCTATACAATATGTAATATGACCCCTATTGCACAATGGCATTTCCTTGTTAATACAGTGTCATTGCTTAACAATAGGAGAATGATAACAGGACCAATGAAATCATAATGTAAGCTTAATTAAGAAGGGGTCAAGTTTCTATGGTAATTTAACTTTATACCTTACCCTAATCACACCTTGTTATTGGCTTTATATTTTTACTTGAACAGAATACCATATTGTTGGTTTTAGACTTGGTTAGTGTCTGCTTGTTTTGTGTTTATTAATTTAAATTTCTTTTTAACAAATAAAACTGAAAAATTATGATTACAAATATATTTAGAGATGACAACGCCAATTTATTAGATAAAACAGTTGTATTTGAAAGTGAAAGAAGACCGTTAATGCAAGCATGTTCATTTAGCACCGAGTACAACATTTTTATTTATTTTTTTGAAACTTTGTTAGAAAGGTCAATCAAATATTCAAATTCCTTTTCTGGTATTTGTTGACATCCCTAGAAAAATGTGCACAAAGCATGTCTCAAGTAGTTTTCTGTGATATGATTGTTGAATTAACCAACAATCCATACATGAGGAGATGTTGGAAATGAGACACACTGCATGCAAGTGCACAGCCAGTTGTGATACTATCAGTATATCAGAGAGGCCTGTGTGAGGCAGATGTGGCAGTTAGTCCGACTGAACAACAGAACTTGGTTACAATGCCTCGTAATCTTGACAACGCAAAATTGTAATGGTTGCAAATTGTATACTGGTACATGTAGTTATAAACACGTGGAGACAATTCACACCAACCAACTAGGGGTGTCACAATATACCGGTATATTAGTATATTGCAATATTTGATTCTGCAATAAAATATCGTGATATAAATGTCCATACTGATATATTGCATTTCTATGTCGTCTTCTTGTACAGTTTTCCTGATATGAATACCGTGATTACAATACTTTGACTGAATTAAAACAGGCTTATTGTCAGTGATAAACTGTTGAAAGCCAGTACCATTAATTTTTTAAAGCTGATAGTTTTGTAGGGGTAAAGGTCAAAATCTGCTGTTTATATGTTGCCCTTGTTGCGCCTGTTATCAACATTGGTGATAATAAAAAGTTAAAAACCATCCTATAACATATTGCGCAGTTCATAGTGATTTCATCAGTCTTAAGCTTCTTAAATACATAAATGCAAAGGTCGCCATATATCGCAATAAATATCGTGATAAATTACAAAATATCACAATATATCGCAATATAGATTTCTAATATCGTGACACCCCTACAACCAACTACCATAAACATTTGAAATACAAGATAGTGTCAACCAATGGACAGGCATTCAGGCCACCAGTAGTATACCCAAGTTCTGTTTTTTACCTAACAATGTTATGCTTACGCTTACGTGATGCATTAATGAAAGAAATTTGTTTATTAGCAAGTATAAGCAGTGTCAAGCAAGTGTGTAGCAACACTTAGTAAATGTGATCCACAGACACCCTTCAACCACAGGCACATTGGACCAAGTGTTCCTAGTGACACATGTCTGCGGACACATTGGACCAAGTGTTCCTAGTGACACATGTCTGCGGACACATTGGACCAAGTGTTCCTAGTGACACATGTCTGCGGACACATTGGACCAAGTGTTCCTAGTGACACATGTCTGCGGACACATTGGACCAAGTGTTCCTAGTGACACATGTCTGCGGACACATTGGACCAAGTATTCCTAGTGACACATGTCTGCGGACACATTGGACCAAGTGTTCCTAGTGACACATGTCTGCGGACACATTGGACCAAGTGTTCCTAGTGACACATGTCTGCGGACACAAGCATGAAAGCCCAATGTGTGTCACCCTGAGTAAAGGCACAGCCACAGCTGCCACTGGTTCATCGACACTAACTGCAACATCTGCCATCGATATGATGTACTTACGCATACAGAGCCAAAATCAGTTTGGTTTCCAATAGTACAAATGGTGTGACAAAATAGCAGTTTGCAAACCGAGTGAACCAAAAAGTTACGAAATCATAAAACAACTTAAGTTGTGATGATTTCAAAAAGAATGGTTGCACATTTCTTCTGATCTGAAATTCAAGTATACAAATCAATAAGAGAACAAACATAAAAGATGGGTAATACTCTGCAAAGTGTACATCCATTTCATGCCTGTAGCTCAACTGACTGGATTGAAACAAAAGATCTTAATGAATTTACTTGAAAGCAACTAACTAGCGCTATCACTAAACATGATTGATACCCACACATATAGCTTTAAGGTTTGCAGTTGTGGCGCTTTGACACAGACCAATGTTTTGAGTGACAAAATGATACCCTTTCTGCTACTTAATATACACTTGTTTTGCTATTTAAATAGCATTATGGCACTTATAAAATTCAAGCGTAAGGAAGTATTGTTAAACTCGTAAGCTAACGTTTTTCCTGTATGAATGAAAAACAATCTTGAAATCTTGGTTTGGAGATTTATCTGTGTGACTGTCGTATTGTTCTCTTTTATATCTTGACTTTTTACAGACAAGCAAGTTACCTGACATCACTGAGTCAATAGGTACATTATACTGTGCAGTTATTCTAAGAATATCACTCCAGGCATTTAAACATTATAGAGAGGAAACTATTGGGGATGACCCTTGGATGTGACCTTGATCTTTGACAATGTAGGGACCATGAACACGACACATTATTGGGTCATAGGGTACATCAGTGAGCAGTTATAAGAAAATCCTACTTAGGCCATCCTTAAAAATTGTTTGTTTGCGGTAATGCGACCCAGAATTTACAAGGTGGGTACGTAGTCGATATAAAAAAAATTTCTTTTGGTGTGAACAAATGTAGACAACTCTGAGACACGGACCAAACTACCTTAACACAAAATACAAGAGCAAATTACATTGCTTAGTGTATGCAAGTGGCATAAGGGCATCAGGTTACTAACAATGTTCAAAATTCAGCTTTATTTCTTTAAATATTAAGTATAATTCAAATCACTTTTTTTCTCAAAGAAAATTATATCCCGGAAAGAAAACACCGCATAGATAGAAAACACCAAAATTTTGCGGACGAAAAAAAAAGCTTCCCGGAAGCCTATAAAAATGTGAGTCGGGCCCAATTTCGTGAGTCGGTCGCATTACCGCAAACAAACAATTTTTTAAGGATGGTCTTAGCAACTAGGAGTTTGTACTGAAATGAAAAGGATTTTTGACTTGACATTTAATTGTGACCTTGACCTTTGACAAACAAGCATGGGTCATGTATGCAACACATTAATTTGTGATAGGGAATAATAATCTGCAGTCACATGAAAATTATTCAAGGCATTTAGAAGTTATGGAAGGAAAACAAACCATAGATGGATGGACCAAGGTGAGGGAAACCAACGTAACACCAACTTTGTCACAAAGTGCAGGTACAACTAGAATTGTCACATGAGTGACGGATATACCCCCACAATATGGCCTTGTCACAAAACTATGGCAACCAATTGGAAAGAAATGGACAGAGAGAAAATGCTTTAATTTGTGAATGGTCAACAGTGTATTTGAAAAAATTTAATTTCAATAGGAGCCATAACTCTGTCAAAATTTAGTGGTTTGTAACCGAAGTTGAACTTGATCTGTATTTTATGACGTTACACCTTTGTACCAAAAATAATTTAAATATGTGAAGCCTTTCATGAGTTATTTTCTTTGTTTTTCGGGAATTAAAGTAAAAAAGGGGCCATAACTGTGTCAAAATTTAGTGGTTTGTAACCAAAGTCAAACTTGACCTGTATTTCATGATTTCATGACCTGTATTTACCTACATGTTGTACCAATTGTTATTTAAATATGTCAAGCCATTGTTGAGTTATTGTCAGGAAACCATGTTTTTTGGGGAATTTAAGTCAAATAAAGGGCCATAACTCTGTCAAAAGTTAGTGGTTTGTAACCAAAGTCGAACTTGACCCGTATTTTATGATGCTACACATGCATACCAAGAATTATTTGAATATGTCAAGCCATTCTTGAGTTATCATCCGGAACTCATGTTTTTAGGGAATTTTAAGTCGAAAAGGGGCCATAACTCTGTCAAATTTAGTGGTTTGTAACCAACACCAAACTTGACCTGTATTCTATGATGCTACACATGTGTACCAAAAATTATTTGAATATGTCAAGCCTTTCTTGAGTTATCATCCGGCAACCATGTTTTTAGGGAATTTTAAGGCGACAGGGGCCAAAACTCTGTCAAAATTTAGTGGTTTGTAACCAACATCGAACTTGACCTGTATTCTATGATGTTACGAAGTCATGTGTACCAAAAATTATTTAAATATGTCAAGCCTTTCTTGAGTTATCATCCGGAAACCAAAAAACCAACAGACTATTCTTTCTACATACTCGAAACCTGTCCATAATAGAGTCTGTCTGACTTGACATTTTTCAGACCAGTCATCAATATCGATATTTCACACTTTTTTATCCGACACATCAGAACTTTAATCTCCCATGTTAGTTGTTAACAACTATAACTATTACGATGGTCATCAACTATTAGGTACAGAATAGGTTATAATTGATATATTTTTGAAGGTATTTAACTTGTCTGCCTGTATTATTTTGATGATATACCACAAGATAAAACCAGTAATGAACTTTTCCATTAAAAATGAATTAATTATTACATTTCAATAGACTGAAATAATATATACAATTTATAACATGCTATACCTTGTTTTCCGTGTAATACACTCATTATGAATATATTTATCTTACACCTATTGAGCATTCCAATCAGCTAAACTCATCACTTATTTACATACGTCACGGATTGCAAGTACTTTTCCATATGATGTCATTAACATTTCTTAGGCTGGCATTTTGGTTGAAATTGTTATTTATTCTGTTGTTTGATATTTGATTGCATATGTTTGATATTTGATTGCATATGTTTGATATTTGATTGCATATGTTTGATATTTGATTGCATGTTTGATATTTGATTGTATATGTTTGATATTTGATTGCATGTTTGATATCTGATTGCATATGTTTGGTATTTGATTGCATATGTTTGATATTTGATTGCATTGTTTTGGGCCATTAATACTGTTAAGGGCATTTGCGAAATTAAATATGAGAAAATGTTTACATTTTCTGTCAATTCAGAACTATTTTAAGCCGATGATGAGATTCCCAAAGTAGAAATTGGGTGTCAAAATATTTTGGTCAGAAACTGTAACAAAGTAAGTAAACCTGCAAATTGACACTGCAAATTGACACTTGACACTGTAAAACAGATCTGACACTCGTTGTCATTTAATACATGATAAAGTCGTCCAGGAAATGTGCAAATAAGAAAGCCTTTGCCAAATTTCCTGAACTTGTTTAATAAACAGACTCTGGCAAAGACAGCAGATTTTGAAGTACAATCAAAATGTGATACTATAGAGTAAGCAAGGAGAACACAGACTTGTTTATAAAATCTTGATTGAATTTCGTAGTATGGCACAGAATAGTGTTTTGACAATATTACTGTCTGGAACATTTTCTAAAATTTCTAATGCAATCCAACCCTGCAGGAAAGCAAGACACGTTTTAACATCATTGTATAACTAATATTTAATTTAAAATAAATTGATTTCAAGAGTATTTAAATGTAAATGACTTTCACATTGAGATATGAATAATTTAATTCCCCATTTTGATAATTGACAATTTTGTATTTGTGTGTTTTCTGGACCACAAAAAGATCAATAGGCATGTCTGCTGTAAGCAGCTTGCTATTCAATAAGCATTTTTAAGTGTCTTCATGAAATCTGTAGTATTGCACATTTCTACTCATGTTTATGTTTCTAGGTGGGATCACCTTTTCACTGACATAGTTAACACATATTTTCGTAATAATAGAGAGAAAGCCATTTACCGATCTTGCGGCAGTAGTGAAGAGTGCAGCCGTAAGGAAGGATATGTAATAGCCCGGGTAGAAGCCGTGCCAGAAGGCACTGACCAGGAACACGGCCCAGGTACCGATGGACGGGGGGCACCTCTCATACACCGTATGCCTCAGCCAGTGGGTGGTGATCGTGTTCCAGCTCTCAATGTTCACCTTCAGGCTAGTGCTCATCTGATACACATACTGGGCATTAGTTATGGGCATCAGTTAGAGAACATTTCTTTTAAAATTGACAACACATCAAAAGTATCAGCAAAATGCTCAATTTACAAAGCATTATTATTAAAACATGTTGCAATATCACCAACAAGAGCTGTCAGAGAACAGTGCGCTCGACTATTCTAAGTATTTCAGTTGGTACATATTTTGGATAGTGGAAGGGGCATAAATTTGTTAAAATACAAAACTTTTAAGTGAAGCCTTGTATAGTTTATACATTTTTGGAATAAAAACTTTAGCCACAAAATCTATGTAAAAAGTGTGCATAACTCTGTCAAAATACAAAGAGAGTTATGGGTAATGTTGCCCCTGATACTAGAGTTGATGACAAAGGTTTGTTCCAAGTTTCAAGTGAATAACTTATGTAGTTTTGAAGTTACCAAACTTTTGAATATAAACTTTAAACAGAAAATCTAAGTGAAAAGGGGGTATAACTCTGTCAAAATACAAAATAGAGTTATGGGTAATGTTGCTCCTGATACTAGAGTTGATGACAAAGGTTAGTTCCAAGTTTCAAGTGAAAAGCTTATGTAGTATTGAAGTTACACAACTTTTGAAGATAAACTTTAACCAGAAAATTTATGTGAAAAAGGGGCATAACTCTGTCAAAATACAAAAAGAGTTATGGGGAATGTTGCCCCTGATACTGGAGTTGATGACAAAGGTTAGTTCCAAGTTTCAAGTGAATAACTTATGCAATATTGAAGTTACAAAACTTTTGAATATAAACCATAACAAGAAAATCTAAAAGAAAAAGGGGCATAACTCTGTCAAAATACAAAACTGAGTTTTGGGGAATGTTGCTTCTGATACTGGAGTTGATGACAAAGGTATATTCCAAGTTTCAAGTGAATAATTTATCTAGTTTTGAAGTCACAAGACTTTTGATTAAAAACTTTAACTAATTCATACGCGGACGCCGACGCTGGGGGTAGTAGGATAGCTCACCTATTCTTTGAATAGTGGAGCTAAAAATCATTGTAAATATTAAAATGGGGCATTGAATTTTGACAACTTTTTGCCAAATATATCACAACGAGATGGGGACAGATTATAAGTAGCTATAATTTGGACAGGACTGTGGCAGCTGATGGTAGAAACAGCTGACATATACAGTGTGGGATGGGGGGCACCTCGAGATTGTAGATGTCCACATTGCTGAGCAGGTCCCACTTGGAGTTGCCCTGCTCATCATAGCCACTGAAGCCTAGTCCACACGAGTTGTTCACCACCTCACCTGCAACAGGCCAATATCATCTGTATATGCAACACCCATACCAAACATAACATCATCATACAAAAGGCTCAAACATTGTTATACATGAGAAGTTTGCAATTACGCTGCAAAATGTACTAAGGGATCATTACAAATGGTCACTGCATTTACAAGGCTGCTATACAGAAAAGCTGTAATGCGAGTGATAGAAGGTGAAAGCCCAGATCCCTACCTAGCTTCCATGCGAAGTAGTACATGGGCCGGTGCATGGACATGCTGCATAGCAGGTAGAGCATCTTGTAGCCCCAGCTCCACTCATACAGGAAACTGGCCTCTGTAATCAACAACATACTAATGCAACTGTACATATAACAAGTCTTCAACATTTGGAGGATGGTCTAAACTATGGTAAATGTACAATGCTTTCTTATGGATAAGCATTAAATACACTGATAACAAATTCAGTTGAAATCCATTTTCTATCAGGCAGCATTGTGGGCCGTGTATGATGTGCATGCCGACTTGCAATCTTTAACAAAACACTTTTCATATTTTTAGTCACTGAAATTTTATAAATTCTTGTCCAAATCTTCCATGATTTGTTTCACTTTTTTCTTTACTTTGTTAATTCTAAAATACACAATACAATTGTATAATGGCATCAATACATAGTAGGTGTGAGCCTGCCAACCAGTGTTCCCGAATGAATGGTTTATGACCACTTATTACATCAATAGACATGTACACGATAAATCACAAATGTTATGAGAAAAATGTGATTGATTCCCACGGGGCCATCAGGGACTGTTCTTACCCTTGATTGTTTCCCATGGGATCACCAGGGGCTGTTCTTACCCTTGATTGATTTCCATGGGGTCACCAGGTGCTGCTTTTACCCTTAATAGATTCCCATGGGGACACCAGGAGCTGTTCTTACCCTCGATTATTTCCCATGGAGCCACCCGGGTCTGTTCTTGCTCTTCAATGTTTCCCATGGAGCCATCAGGGACTGTTCTTACCCTTTATTGATTCCCACGGGGCCATCAGGGACTGTTCTTACCCTTTATTGATTCCCACGGGGCCACCAGGGACTGTTCTTACCCTTTATTGATTCCCATGGTGCCATCAGGGACTGTTCTTACCCTTTATTGATTTCCCACGGAGCCATCAGGGACTGTTCTTACCCTTTATTGATTCCCACGGGGCCATCAGGGACTGGTCTTACCCTTTATTGATTCCCACGGGGCCACCAGGGACTGTTCTTACCCTTTATTGATTCCCACGGTGCCATCAGGGACTGTTCTTACCCTTTATTGATTCCCACGGAGCCATCAGGGACTGTTCTTACCCTTTATTGATTCCCACGGAGCCATCAGGGACTGTTCTTACCCTTTATTGATTCCCACGGGGCCATCAGGGACTGTTCTTACCCTTTATTGATTCCCACGGTGCCATCAGGGACTGTTCTTACCCTTTATTGATTCCCACAGGGCCACCAGGGGCTGTTCTTGATCTTGACTGATTCTCACTGGGTCACCAGGGACTGTTCTTACCCTTGTTTCGAACAGGGCCACCAAGGGCTGTTTTTACCCTTGATTATTTTCCATGAAGCCACCAGGGGCCGTTCTTGCTCTTGATTATTTCTCATGGGACCACCAGGGACTGCTCTTACCCTTTATAGATTCTCACAGGGCCACCAGGGGCCGTTCTTGCTCTTGATTATTTCTCATGGGACCACCAGGGACTGCTCTTACCCTTTATTGATTCTCACAGGGCCACCAGGGACTGTTCTTGCTCTTGATTGATTCTCCCATGGTCACCAGGGGCTGTTCTTATCCTTGTCTCCCACAGGGCCACCAGGGGCTGTTCTTACCATGATGGTTCTCACGGGGCCACAAGGGGCTGTTCTTACTCTTGCTTGATTCTCACGGGGTCACCAGGGGCTGTTCTTACCCTTGTTTCCCACGGGGCCACCAGGGGCTGTTCTTACCCTTGATTGTTTTTCCAGGGGCTGTTCTTTCCCTTGATTGTTTTCCAGGGGGCCACCAGGGGCTGTTCTTACCCTTGATTGTTTTCCAGGGGGCCACCAGGGGCTCAGCCATCATAAGGGCCCCCAGCAGCAGAACCACGAGCAGCTTCCTCCACACGGTTCCCTGCAACACATGGGCACAACTTAGATACACTGATGTAGGCAATGGTACTCACTATACTTAACATAAATAATTCTCACAGGTTATTTAATTAAATAATAAGCAATTGCTATTTTATTCAGTCATATGTCCTAAATTATAAGCAATTGATATTTTATTAATTCATATGTCCTAGACATATAAGATGATAAACAGCAAAAACACCACAGTGGTAAGATCAAAGATGTTTTTGTTTACTATTGTGCATGTTTCAAATATGTGATACAATAACAGTGAATATTTATTCTGTTAACAATTATGGGAGAAACTTTGTTTACATGTTAATGAACATGTACATCTAAAAATTAAACTGAGAATTTATATTGGGTGAACTTTTGCCGGTTTTGTCACATTTTTAAAATAACATTTTTATGGGGTCTGAAGAAAAATGAAAATATCTGCCATTTTCTCAAGCCAAGTTATTATTGATAATGATAACCAAGTGAGTTTTTTTTTAATTTTGTCCAAAAGTTGTACAAACATGTGCACCTGTTTGGATACATATGAGTTTATTACAACTGATATCCAAAAAGCTAAATAAAGAAGAGTGAACCAAAAGCTGTTCACTGGAGAGAGATATGCTGTCTTGTACAACTGGATGCAGATGAATATTTAATACAGTTGAAACATGATAAGCACAGTAGAACCTGTCTAAACCGAACGGCGACAGGACCGCGCCGATCGTTCGGTTTACAGAGGTGTTCGGTTTACTCAGGTTTTTTAAATCGAGTATATAATAAGACAACAACATATTAATGTTTGCACTTTTTTATTGTTTATTATTTGTGTTATTTGGAAGGTAAAAAATGTGTATATGTACACGCAAATTATCAATCAAATAAGTTCATGTATTCAACGTACAACTTATTTACAAATAATTTGTGGAAAGAAATCACTGATTATTGACTGCTTTGATTAGTTTAATCATATTTAGTTAAGCTCGCTTCTATCACAAGCCTTATGCTTATAGAGATAAGAAATCAAAATATTGCCAGAATTTACTATATGTGTAAATCAATCACACTGTTGTGAAACAATAAATTTTTTACACTGTACGTAAATTTCAACATAAAACACGAACAACTAATCTGTTTTTCACAAGTTGACTATTGTCGTATGCACCAACTAGTTGATCACTAATTGCACCACTGCCCCGTTATAACCATGGCAAATATACCCGTTGTTTAAATTGGTTACCAATTATCGGGTTCACCCCTCTGCGGTATCATGAAGTGACACCTTACAGGATACACCGTTCGGTTTATTCAGGTTTTTTAAGGTTGAATTAGATTAAATTGTGATAAAATCGTTCGGTATTCGGTTTGGATGGGGTTCGGTTTATTAAGGTTTTTTGATATATAAAATAAGAAGGAAAAAAATAGGGACGGACACAGCCATTCGGTTTTCACAGGGTTCGGTTCAGACATGTTGCACTGTACTATCAATACCAAAATGATTGTATACTATGAACATTAAGGAGGCTGGTCCAGTGTGTTTTTTCACCTTTGGCGGAAAGGTGGCGGGGCCCTTCAGATGGGGAGTTATATGGCAAATGGGGAGTTTATTTTTAGAAAAGCTTTATTACATGTTTATATTCTACTTGGTAGCATTAATGAATTGTTTTGCAACAAATGATAACTTAGATTATGCACTAACTTGGTTTGATGAACAATTGCTGGGATTGTTTACGAACATTCCACAATCTTAGTTAATTTTTGTCTGATTTTGGTAAATTTTTAAAATAAAGCTTACATTTTTAGGGGAAATTTAAGGTAAATATAGGGGAAAAATATATACTTTTTAAGCTGGGGAATGGGGCTGAATTTCGGCCACATATTGAGCTTAACTGGCCCAGTGTTTGATTTAAAGAAAGATGTGTACCTACAAACACATTTCTTAGGGTTAAGGGACAATGAAAATTATTTGTTAAATTGCATTTTCCACATAATCGCATTTCGCTTAATCGCATCTTATTTACATTGATCAAAGAAGGAAAAACAATGGAACCACTCGACGGATTCGCAGTACACCATCATTTTGTAAAAGCACAAATTGTATAATTGCGTTACTGAATTTAATTATTTATTGCTTAAAGATGTTATTGCAAAGAAACAAACATATATAATGTTAAATGTTGTTTGTCGAATAATGCTGGCAAATTTACAAAAACATTTTGACAAACTGAAATTTGTGAGGAATGTAAAAAGATAATGCTTCAACTTAATTTTTCTACAGATGCGACACTAATAAAATTAAGATACTATGAAACACTAGAACTCCGCGAGCCGGTTGTGTTGCCTGACGGGGCATAACACAAGCATAATATGAGCAATTATGCCAAAAACTGACTTGACCTTCCTTTTGTGCCTACTAACACTTCCATAAATTTTCATATTGACTGAACAAAAACTTTTTAAGTTATTGGCTGCACAAGCCTTATTTGGACGATGTTAATAAAAAAAGGGGCATAACTCAAGTACAATAAGAGCAATTGTGCCGAAAATCAAACTTAACCTTCCTTTTATGCCTACTAACAATTCCATAAAGTTTCATAAAGATTGAACAAAAACTTTTTAAGTTATTGTCTGCGCAAGGCTTATTTGAACGATTTTTTTTAAAAAGGGGCTTAACTCAGGTACGATAAGAGCAATTATCCCGAAAATTGAGCTCAACCTTCCTTTTATACCTACTAACATTTCCATAAAGTTTCACAATAATAGCACAAAAACTTCTTGACTGCAAAAAATGTCTGTGCAAATTGAAGGGGATGCCGCCGCTGCCGAAATTAACCCCTATATGTTGCCTTTTCAGGCGACACAAAAACTGTGTCCTTCTTGCCAAATGTAGTACAGTCAACTCCCGATGCCTCTAACTCGCCTGTCTCAAATTTCTCGTTGGCTCGAAGTTTCTTAGAATGACCGATATTTTATTGCTATAATTATATTCATATAAATTTCAGCCGTTTGGCTCGAATTCACGAGGGTTGAATTTTTGGATGGCTCGAAGTGTTTGTCAGGGTCCCAGTTACAGTTTTCACACATTTAATAGTTTGTTTGGCTCAAACAGTCTTCGGCCACATCTTATTTATAGATTAGATGTATATGACTTGTGTAAATTGTTGACTTGATTTCGTAGCTTTGACTAACTTTAAAATAAATAATATTAATAAAAATACAAATAAATGTTTGATGTTTGTTAATAACCATTTCAAACATCTGAATACTCTTCGATTGGAGACTTGAAAATAAAGCAGAGGGATTACCACCCACACATATTTAAGTACACATTCTCGAACTCTGTTTAGCTCAAAGTTTCTTCGCCAGTCCTGTGACTTCAAGCCATCAGGAGTCGACTGGTTTGTGTTTGAACTGTACTTTTATATGACCAAAATCTTGTATGTAGTATATAAGAGGCAACCATATGCAGTAATACTGATGCTTCTGATACACATAAATACATACCATAGGGGATGGTGGCACTTTGGCTCCACCCTGTAACAGATAACAGGACTCACTGCACAGAAGGCAATCGGATCAAATGATTATCCAAATACTGATTGTTGATTTAGTGATATATTATCAAATATGCCACAATGAAATTAACCTATTATTAAAGTTTCTTTTAATCAATGTCGTATACCATACTGATATCCTTTCTTCTAATGCATGTCATATGACATACTGATACCCTGCCTTTAATCCATGTCACATTACATACTAATACTAATACCCTGCCTTCTAATCCATATGATATGACATACTAATACCCTGCCTTCTAATCCATATGATATGACATACTGATACCCTGCCGTTAATCCATGTCACATGACATACTGATAGCCTGCCTTCTAATCCATATGATATGACATACTAATACCCTGCCTTCTAATCCATATGATATGACATACTGATAGCCTGCCGTCTAATCCATGTGATATAACATACTGATAGCCTGCCTTCTAATCCATGTGATATGACATACTGATAGCCTGCCTTCTAATCCATGTGATATGACATAGTATACCTTGCCTTCTAACCCATGTCATATGACATACTGATACCCTGCCCTCTACTTCAGGCCAAGTGACATATTGATGCAATGCCATCTAATCCCAGATGACCACATATTGGTGATCTGTAGTGTAACCCAGGCTGCTACCATGTTTTTATATCCTGGGTTTGTGTCCTACCAATTTGTCTGTTAAGCATGGAACAGAAGTAACATTGTTGAGGGCATTATATACCTTGTCTTGTGCTCCAGGCTGTATAGAATAGCATGTGCCCTCAATAAAGGAGATGTATTCCTGGTAGAACACAAGAGGCCAATATATACCTTGTCTTGTGCTCCAGGCTGTATAGAATAGCATGTGCCCTCAATAAAGGAGATGTAGTCATGGTAGAACACAAGAGGCCAATATATACCTTGTCTTGTGCTCCAGGCTGTATAGAATAGCATGTGCCCTCAATAAAGGAAATGTAGTCATGGTAGAACACAAGATGCCAATATATACCTTGTCTTGTGCTCCAGGCTGTATAGAATAGCATTTGCCCTCAATAAAGGAGATGTAGTCATGGAAGAACACAAGAGGGCAATATATACCTTGTCTCTTCCAGGCTGTATAGAATAGCATGTGCCCTCAATAAAGGAGATGTAGTCATGGTAGAACACAAGAGGGCCACACATCACACCATGGAAACAGAAGACATAGCTGTAGAAGGACAGTACATCGGGCATTTTCCTGAAACAGAAGACATAGCTGTAGAAGGACAGTACATCGGGCATTTTCCTGAAGAAGAACCATGGAAACAGAAGACATAGCTGTAGAAGGACAGTACATCGGGCAGTTTCCTGAAGAAGAACACAATCAGAGTGCGCAGTCCACACAGCGGCAAGTACAGGGGTTATTTATTACAGTCTGTCAATAAATGTGTAGTATTCGTTTTAGTACAAAATGGCCATTCAACTATTTCTCAAGTGGAAATAAAGGAGTTGAACCTTTAATTTTAACATTAAATTGCTGAGGTCAATTAACAAATTGACATCTTCACAGGATCATGACAACAGTGGGAGAACTAAGTGTTAGAAATATGAATGTAATGATATCATGCAACTACAGGAAATATTTATAATTATCAAAAAATATGAGCTATTCTGCAAATACCATTCAGTAGAGTAGGTAGATTAGATTTCACAATATAATATTGGCCAGTTTGAAGAATGTGGCATAGTGGAAACCAGTGAGAAATGTTATTAAATAAATCTTGTACGACTAAACAATACCAGTCAAAGACTGGTTGGTTAAGAGTTATAATTTATATTTATATAAAGCTGTATACCATACATGATATACTGCAAAGAAATTCTGCCAACAAGCGCCAGGCACCAATAAAATTCAATAGTAAGTTATTACAACAGAAGCTATGTTTCATTCACATGCTGCTGAGAATCATGAATATTTAAATCACTTACATGTGAAGTAGATAAGTAACATGTTCCCAGTATACTGCAATCAACTGGCATATATGACAATGTGCTTACTTGATTGCTTTGCTCTTCATGTTTGGTGTGAGCTCCTTCTCGTCCCTCAATGTCCCGTCATGCAGCGCATACGCCACACTTGTAATCTTCTGTACAGATATCATCAGTGGGCTACAACAATAACAAGGAATTTGGTATGATTGAGTCAGTGTAATCTTCTGTACAGATATCATCAGTGGGCTACAACAATAACAAGGAATTTGGTATGATTGAGTCAGTGTAATCTTCTGTACAGATATCATCAGTGGGCTACAACAAAAACAAGGAATTTGGTATGATTGAGTCAGGTACAATCAGGACTGTGCAATCATTAACTTTCTAGGTTACAAATTTTGTGCATTTGCTTTCACAAATATTTGCGCAGTCTAAAATCGAAACGAAATAGTCTACAGAGGAAACAGTTTTCATGTTAAAAGTCTCTGTCACCTTGACCTTTGACCTGCTGACCTCAAAACTGACAGGCGTCTTCCTTTCCTCCCAAGTAACCAGCACACCAACTTAAATATCGTAGGTCAAAGCATTCTCTACATATCGTGCGGAAACGAATTTCATGTCACAAGCCCCTGTGACCTTGACCTTTGACCGGTTGACCTCAAAATCAATAGGCCTCTTCCTTTCCTCCCAAGTAACCAGCATACCAACTTAAATGATCATAGGTCAAAGCGTTCTCTAGATATCGTGCGGAAACAAAATGGTCTACGGACAGACCGACCGACCATCCGACCGACAGGTGCAAAGCAATATATCCACACTTCTTCGAAGGGGGGCATAATTATTGAACAGAAACTGTTTTTGTATTTTTACTAACATTGACCTTGACCTTGATCTCACCCACCCCATATGCAATCCCAAGCGTGGTCTAGATACAAGGTATCTATGTATGAAGTTTCATTTAAATATCTTGATGCATTCTAAAGTTATTGAGCGGAACCCATTTTACTCTTTTTAGTAACAGAGACCTTGACCTCACCCATCCTATATCTATACATGCAATCCCAAGCGAGGTCTCGATATATGGTATCTATGTATGAAGTTTCATTAAAATATCTCGATGCGTTCTCAAGTTATTGAACGAAAACCGTTTTTCTATTTTTAGCGACGGTGACCTTGACCCCACCCACCCCATATGCAATCCCAAGCGAGGTCTCGATATAAAGTATCTATGTATGAAGTTTCATTAAAATATCTCAATGCTTGTCAAGTTATTGAGCGAAAACCGTTTTTCTATTTTTAGTAACGGTGACCTTGACCCCACCCACCACATATGCAATCCCAAGAGAGGTCTCAATATAAGATATCTATGTATGAAGTTTCATTAAAATATTTTGATGCGTTCTCAAGTCATTAAGCGGAAACCATTTTCTATTTTTAGTAACTGTCACCTTGACCTTGACCACACCCATCCCATATGCAATCTCAAGCAAGGCTTCGATATAAGGTATATATGTATGAAGTTTCATTAAAATATCTCAATGCGTTCTCAAGTTATTGAGCAAAAACTGTTTTTCTATTTTAAGTTTTGGTGACCTTGATCTTGACCCCACCCAACCCATATGCAATCCCAAGCGAGGTCTCGATATATGGCATCTACTTATGAAATTTCATTAAAATATCTGTATGGATTCTAAAGTTATTGAGCGGAAACCGTTTGTCTATTTTTAGTAATGCTGACCTTGACCCCACCCATCCCATATGCAATCCCAAGCGAGGTCTCAATATAAGGTATATATGTATGAAGTTTCATTAAAATATCTCAATGCGTTCTCAAGTTATTGAGCGGAAACCGTTTTTCTATTTTTAGTAATGGTGACCTTGACCCCACCCACCCCATATGCAATCCCAAGCGAGGTCTCGATATAAGGTATCTATGTATGAAGTTTCATTAAAATGTCTCAATGCGTTCTCAAGTTATTGAGCGGAGGCCGTTTTTCTATTTTTAGTAATGGTGACCTTGACCTTGACCCCACAATCCCCATATGCAATCCCAAGCGAGGTCTCAATATAAGGTATCTATGTATGAAGTTTCATAAAAATATCTCGATGCGTTTTCAAGTTATTGAGCGGAAACCGTTTTTATATTTATAGTAATGGTGACCTTGACTCCACCCACCCCATATGCAATCCCAAGCCAGGTCGCGATATAAGGTATCTATGTATGAAGTTTCATTAAAATATCTCGATACGTTCTTAAGTTATTGAGCAGAAACTGTTTTCTATTTTTAGCAACGGTGAAATTGACCTTTGACCTGTTGACCTCAAAATCAATAGGCGTCTTCCTTTCCTCCAAAGTAACCAGCATACCAACTTAAATTATCATAGGTCAAAGCGTTCTCTAGATATCGTGCGGAAACGAAATGGTCTACAGACAGACCGACCATCCGACTGACCGACCGACAGGTGCAAAGCAATATACCCACACTTCTTTGAAGGGGGGCATAATAAAAATCAGTTGTTGTTTTTTTGGCTTCTTTTTCACGGGAACGATATGACACAAGTTATGTTTTCTGCAAGTTATATTAGACACCTATGATAGAATTAAATAAATTATTATTTTAGTTAATATAACTTTACCTGTTTAATAAAGGATGCGCAAATTACCCATAGTTAATTACATGTTATATTTGTATCTAATTACTTGCAAGATCCAATCAGAAGATCCGAAAATTTCAAATCTTATTTGGATTCAGATCTGAAGAAAAAATTTGGATTTGTTGCATCCCTAATTTCAGCAACTTTGATAGAGGACCACCCATGGAACATTTATGTGAATTTTCATCAAAGTTGGCCCAATGGCTTCAGAGTCTGCCCAAATGGTTTCAGAGGAGAAGTCGTGTAAAGAAAAAGTTCATGCATGCACGCACGCACGAAGAATGGCATAAACTCGCTGGCCTTCAGCCAGTGGAGCTAAAAACTTACTAAATTATAGCATTACATACTTGTAGCTATTGACATACCCCGTAATATCAAGTGTATAGCCACCATAATCGAGCAACATCCGGTATATATGGCATACTGCAAGATAACCCATAGCCACCACAAACACAAGCTGAGGCATCCACTTCTTGCCATGAAACTGCATCAACAGGTAGCCGAGCGTGGTGTGGACAAGAAGATGAACTGTCTGACTGCAACACAATATAATCAGCTATCAAAATGACACATGCTTAGTGTTTTGTTTTATAATATTATAGGGCATGGATGCATAAGAATATATAACCAGGGATCTCACTAGGATTTTAAAGTAGGAGTCCTGGGACTCCTTCCCCCTAAAAAGTAGGAGTCCCAAATAGAAAAGAAATAAAATTTAAGTATGTGATGCTTGAAAGTGAATGGAATTTTTACAATTTATACATTTATGCAATATATGACAGTTATAAATAACATAATAATCATGATAATAATAATTATTATTATTTATATTATTATTATTCTTTATATTATTTTTATTGGGTTATGTAATTATAATGATAATATATAATACTTAATCATGTCTTATAAAACAATATTTTTGTACCAATAATAAATTTTAAAACAGGTCAATTCTGAACGATTAGCAATTGATGGCCTAAACTTGTTGACTGATTTGTAATGTGTAGGCCTTGTAAAAAGTTATGATGCGGTGATTACAGTAAAGCACAAGTTACTGTCAAGTAGAGTAATTGTGAAACAGGTTAACAACACAAGAATGTTAAAAGGAGCAATTATTGGTGATATTAAACACCAAAGTATGTGTTTGCATGTGTTGTACAAATGTTTGTGACCTGTAGATCTAAAATCGGCGACGAAAATTTTCGCGTGGTCGCGAAAATATGTGACATTGCAAAATTGTGTACTTAAATTACCGCCAATATTGTTAATTTATGTCTTTTCATAGGTGTTATATACTAGAAAGTTCCTTTATGTACGATTATTGATCGATGCTTTTATATTCCTGTCAAAATTCAGCCCTAGATTTTCGTATAAAATTTCTGTCAAAACAAAACCCCTATAACTGTATTACTGAGATTTAGTTGTTATTCATGAAATTGGATTGGCAATATAAATTAATGAAATCAGCTGAAGCTGTTTTTCACTCATTTTAAGAACGCTGTTTGTTTTAAGTTATCAAATATGTTCAAACCTGTTCTTAATCAAGGACGCCTTCTGTCACATTACGGCGATTTCGCACATTCTAATTGACTTGTGCATTAAAGCACAGCAATGAGTGACAAATGTAATTTACCAACGAAAATTAACAGTAACTGTCTGGAATGGTGTGGGCGTAGCTAAAGGACTACTGTCGGCGGATCTAAAGGACAAGACTTAGACAGCTGCAGTGTGTACTGGGCCGATATTGATTTTTATCGTGACTACTGCCGAGTTAACTGCAGGCACTTGTGTATGTGTTAAGTAACAGGGTATACGCAGTAAGCCAAAAAGCATGCGTCCCAAGGACTCTTGGCATGGGTTTGACATGCGTCCTTTTGAAAAAATATGCGTCCTAATACGCTTGATTTTGCGTTTCCGAGATCCCTGATATAACATGTATCACAACTCTTTGACAAACAAACTGTAGCAACAAAAACACTTATTACGAAAAACAACCCCGCCAACTTTGAACTTTGAACAGGGTTGCCATGCTTATAAAGGTAGAATATGAATGAGGGAAAACCGGGCTTAATGCATGTGCATAAAGTGTTGTCCTGGATTAGCCTGTGCGGACTTGTTTTTTTGACATTAGTCTGGTGGTACATTTGGTTGTTGTGTAAGCTGAACATGCTGAGTTGCAGACGAGAGATAGAAATATCTTAATAGTATACTCATGTTAAATTGTTTTACATATGAGGCGTGTCCTGGGAAACCCATGCTGAATGCATGTGCGTAAAGTGTCAACTGCACAGGCTAATCCAGGATGGCACTTTCTGCTTTTATGGTATTTTCTGTTTCAAGGAAGTTTCTTCTAAACATAAATACACTGTAGGCAGAAAGTGTTGTCCTGGATTAGGAACTGATATTGCTTGGTATGAATGAAGGAATGAAAGCCCAGTCGTGCATTTGTTTCCTTACTTATCACACTGTCAAACGTTAGTCAATTTTCAGTAGTATAATATTATTTAATGACACACAAATCTGGAACACATTTCATTATTGTTGATCATTATATATTGAAAGTCACATGCATGTATTGGAGACACGTGGTTCCATTCATGCAGCTGGTTAACTGACAGGACTTTACAGGAAAAGAAATATCATTTACAGAAAAATCAAGTGCACACGTTTTTACAAATTCTGCTATTTTTAGTTGGAGGCTGCTTGTTATGTTCTATAAACTAAACCAAGACTAAACAATTTGTAAACTTAGTTAAAGCTATATAATACATATTTTATTATGTGCATAATGCACTAAGACAAGACTTGTTACAGTAAATATGAAGAAATGTTATACTAAAAACTATCACACATGTTTAGCTCTGCAGATTAAACAAACAGATGTGGCACCATTACCAGTAATACTGTAAAAAGATGCTCTGCACAAAAATAAATGAATACCAATAAATCCATAGGACAAGAGTTTTGGTTCTTATATATGTCCTTTCATATCAATGCCCTCTATAATTGTAAGAAATGTTCATCTGAATCATGTTATTCATAACGGAGCTATGAAGAAATACAACAAAGGGCAGGTATTGCATTAATACTACATTGATAGTTATGGTTCCAATATTCTGCACTTCTTTTCAGTTCCCTCTATCATGATGTGAATTTTTTTTATTTCTTCATTGGTACAGGTAACAAAGTCATTGTCTGCACATGAATATTAAACAATGGGCAAATACTGAAGACAGACTTACCCGTAATACCCTTATCATTATGTAAGTTTCAAATCCCTTTAATAGTTCTCAGTTATGTTTTGCACAAGTAGAAGCATCTTAGTATAGTACTAGCATAGTAACAGAGTTATGCTCCACACAAGAAAATTCGCCAAAGGCCAGTTACTTCATAAAAAATGTAGACAGAGTTATGGCTCTTTTATTCTCTGTCACAATATTAAGTTTTATTTGAATACATACATTAATTATAATACACCATTATCATGTCCATCACTTGCTGCAGCAAACAGTCACTAACCTTCCAAAACAGAATGCTACCAAAGCAATCCCAATGGTGAGCTCAGTGCCATGCCGGAGTTTTGCTCCCACCTTATCAGCAGCAAGAGCAGACCGAAATAGGAAACCTAGAGCTAACGCCACCAGCTGGCACACTAAGAAATTCACCTGTGAACATATATATGTAAATGAAAACACAACAACCTTTCTTTGATTGAAAAGGCCAAAATTAAACTTAACTTTGTTTGCCATTGCCTACCTACCCGATGAAAAGGTCCCTACTCAAAAGTTTTTTTCTTTGTTATATCAAACCAGATTTTTTTTAAATTCCGAATATTCTCTTTTTTCTTTGGGTTAAATAAAAGCTCACTCTTCTTTCATTTCGGTCGTTTTCCCTTGGGTTAATAAATTAACTGTATCAGCTAAACCCTTGCTTATAATTGGCCATATCAAAATGCAATTCTAATCATGTTTTATCAAACTTGTGAAAACAACAGGCAGTTTGTCAGCATTCATTTTTTAATTACAGATGATTGCTAGCAAGCTCTCTTATAACAAAAGACACTTGATTATATTATTAAAAGCAATGTCTGTGTTATATGTTATATTTTGACGCAAAATGGATCATTAATAAATATACATTTTTTTTCCAAAAATAAAACAAACGGGCCACAATGGCCCTAGGTCGCTCACCTGGGCCCAGTTGCTCAAAACTTTAACGGCCCGTTAAGCTAACGGCCTGTTAACTTTAGATTTAAATAAAACTCATATTACAAGAAACTCGCTTGTGAAGCATTTGACAATTATTTGAGCATATCCATTAATTTAAAAAATTTAACATTTAATTCACATCAAAAACTTTATCCAAAAGTTAACGGCTGTTAGCTTAATTGTCCGTTAAAGTTTTGAGCAACTGGGCCCAGATATCTATGTATGAAGTTTCTCTAAAATATCTCAATATGTTCTCAAGTTATTGAGCATAAACCGTTTTTCTACTTCTAATAACAGTGACCTTGACCCCACCCACCCCATAAGCAAACCCAAGTGAGCTCTCGATATAAGATATGTGTATTAAGTTTCATAAAAATATCGCAATGTGTTCTCAAGTTATTGAGCGGAAACTCTTTTTTCTATTTTCAGTAACGGTGACCTTGACCCCATCCACCCCATATGCAATCCCAAGCAATGTCTCGATATAAGGTACTTATGTATTAAGTTTCATTAAAATAGCTCAATGCGTTCTAAAGATATTTAGCGGAAACCATTTTTCTATTTTTAATAACGGTGACCTTGACCTTGACCCCACCCACCCCATAAATCCCAATCGAGGTCTCAATAATATATTTATGTATTAAGTTTCATTAAAATATCTCAATGCGTTCTCAAGATATTGAGCGGAAACCATTTTTCTATTTTTAGTAACAGTGACCTTGACCGTGAACCCTCCCACCCCATATGCAATCCCATGCGAGTTGTCAATATAAGGTATCTATGTGTTAAGTTTCATTAAAATATCTCAATGCGTTCTAAAGTTATTGAGCGGAAACCGTTTTTCTATTTTTAGTAACAGTGACCTTGACCTTGATCCCACCCATCCCATATGCAATCCCAATCGAGGTCTCGATATAATGCTTTAACCAAATATGCATCCTCTGGGCCTTGTGGTTTCAGAGAAGAATTATTTAATCATTTTGCCATTTACGTCTATATAAACCATGTGAGCCCCGGGGTGTGGCCAGTTTTGACCCCATGGGCATCATATGAACAATCTTTGTAGAGGACCACTATACAACATTACATACCAAATATGAAACCTCCGGGCCTTGCGGTTTCAAGAAAGAAGATTTTTAAAGTCATTTTGCTATTTAAGTCTATATAAACATTGTGACCCCCAGGGTGTGGCCAGTTTTGACCCCAGGGGCATCATTTGAACAATCTTTATAGAGGACTACTATACAATGTTACATACCAAATATGAAACCTCTGGGCCTTGCAGTTTCAGAGGAGAAGATTTTAAAAGTCATTTTGCTATTTAAATCTATATAAACCATGTCAGCCACGGGGTGTGGCCATTTTTGACCCCAGGGGCATCATTTGAACAATCTTTGTAGAGGACCACTAGAAGATGTCAAATATAAAAGCTCCAAGCCTTGTGGTTTCAGAGAAGAAGATTTTTACAGGGGCATAATTTGAACAATCTTTGTAGAGGACTACTATACAATGTTACAAACCAAATATGAAACTACTGAGCCTCGAGGTTTCAGAGAAGATTTTTAAAGTCATTTTGCTATTTAAGTCTATATAAACAATGTGACCCTCGGGATGTGCCCACCTTTGACCCCAGGGGCATCATTTGAACAATCTTTGTAGAGGACCACTACACAATGTTACATACCAAATATAAAACCTCTAGGCCTTGAAGTATTAAAGGAGAAGATTTTTAAAGTCATTTTGCTATTTAAGTCTATATAAGCCATGTGACCCCTGGGGTGTGGCCAGTTTTGACCCCAGGGGCATCACTTGAACAATCTTTATAGAGGACCACTATACAACGTTACATACCAAATATGAAACCTCTGGGCCTTGCAGTTTCAGAGGAGATTTTTAAAGTCATTTTGCTATTAAAGTCTATATAAACCATGTGACCCCCGGGGTGTGGCTAGTTTTGACCCCAGGGGCATCATTTGAACAATCTTTGTAGAGGACCACTACACAATGTTACATACCAAATATAAAACCTCTAGGCCTTGAAGTATTAAAGGAGAAGATTTTTAAAGTCATTTTGCTATTTAAGTCTATATAAGCCATGTGACCCCTGGGGTGTGGCCAGTTTTGACCCCAGGGGCATCACTTGAACAATCTTTATAGAGGACCACTATACAACGTTACATACCAAATATGAAACCTCTGGGCCTTGCAGTTTCAGAGGAGATTTTTAAAGTCATTTTGCTATTAAAGTCTATATAAACCATGTGACCCCCGGGGTGTGGCTAGTTTTGACCCCAGGGGCATCATTTGAACAATCTTTGTAGAGGACCACTATACAATGTTACATACCAAATATGAAACCCCTAGGCCTTGCGGTTTCAGAGAAGAAGATTTTTAGTCATTTTGCTATTTAAGTCTATATAAACCATGTGAGCCCCAGGGTGTGGCCAGTTTTGACCCCAGGGGCATCATGTGAAAAATATTTGTAGAGGACCACTATACAATGTTACATACCAAATATGAAACCTCTGGGCCTTGCGGTTTCAGAGAAGAAGATTTTTAAAGTCATTTTGCTATTCAAGTCTATATAAACCATGTGACCCCCAGGGTGTGGCCAGTTTCGACCCCAGGGGCATCATTTTAACAATCCTTGTAGAGGACCACTATAAAATGTTACATACCAAATATGAAACCTCTAGTGCTTGAGGTTTCAGAGAAGAAGATTTTTAAAGTCATTTTGCTATTCAAGTCTATATAAACCATGTGAGCCCCAGGGTGTGGCCAGTTTTGACCCCAGGGGCATCATTTGATCAATCTTTGTGGAGGACCACTAAACAATGTTACATACCTAATATGAAACCTCTGGGCCTTGTGGTTTCAGAGGAGAAGAATTTTAAAGTGATTTCGCTATTCAAGTCTATATAAACCATGTGACCCCCGGGGTGTGGCCAGTTTTGACCCCAGGGGCATCATTTGAACAATATTTGTACAGGACCACTATACAATGTTACATATTAAGTATAAAACCTCTAGGCCTTGCGGTTTCAGAGAAGAAGATTTTTAAAGTCATTTTGCTATACAAGTCTATATAAACCATGTGACCCCCGGGGCGTGGCCATTTTTGACCCCAGGGGCATCATTTGAACAATCTTTGTAGAGGACCACTAGAAGATGTCAAATATAAAAGCTCCAAGCCTTGTGGTTTCAGAGAAGAAGATTTTTAAAGTTTTCAGTTTTTACATCTATTTTTAGCTCTGGTGACCTATATATGCAGCGGACCAGAACGATTTGAACAATTTTGAAAGAGGGTCACCCAAGGATCATTCCTGTGAAGTTTGGTGAAAATCTGCCCAGCGGTTTAGGAGGAGATGTTCTTTTAATGAAAATGTTGACACGACACACGACGAATGACGCACGACGGACAAAAGGCGATCCTAAAAACGTTGTGCTCAGGTGAGCTAAAAAAATGCATACCTACCTACCCGTTACCAGCAACCTTGGGTAGGCAATGGCAATTTTTTAAGGTTGGCCTAACTAAAGGCCTTAGGAACTGATCAAAAGCCACAAGCGTGATACTGACAGCAACCATGATAGATCAGCGCCACCTGTGACATTTATATAAACCAATTGATTAGGGAGTTTTCAATAAATGACAATAAATAATTGATAATCACAATAATGCTTTTTAGTTTTTACAAACATTAGAATATAAAACCATGCAGAATATGGTTACTGTGAACAATGAATGTGGCTAGGGCTTTCAGTTAATTAACCAAAAGAATGAGCTTCCAGAACATGCTGTTGGTTAATCTTGTAACCGGACAAAAATTTACAGGCAGAGAAATGACCAATCTAGTCATTATGGCACCTGTTCATTTTGACACTAATCAGGGCTTTTTTCACCTCTTGGGGATGGTGCCCTTTGCCCTCATTTTGGGGAAAAATAGCGTTATGTTTGGCATTTCCATAGCAGGGGAATGAAAAATCCTGAGGTAAGCTCAGATTTAGGGGAAAACTGCAAGATTTTAAAGAATTTTTCTGAGGGGATTAAGCCTTATAATGGCCCCTACTATAGAAGGAAAAAAAAGTCCTGCTAATTATCACTACGGCACTAGCGAGACGTTTGGCATTACAGTTGGACATTTAGGCACATACAATTTAAACGTATAGATCTTGTCAGTAAGTGTGGTCAAATAGGTTTGTTTTGCTGATTGTCGAAGTTCAGTCTCAAATTCTTGGTCATCGATTACATATAGATATAAAAAGATAGGATATGTATTCAAATCGCCCTAATTTTTGTATTTAAATACTGAACAAAAAAATCAACCGGCATAGCAATCATCTTACAACACATTTATTTATGCTAAAGGTGAATTATTCTTAAAGAATTACTATAAGAAATCTGAATTCTGACACAATTCACATCTTTTGTTTTTTTGCTATGTCACATGACTCAGTTGATAGTGACACGCACCAAGTATATTACAGTATTTATGACACAGTATTTAGAAACACTAACAAATAACTGATAAAAAAAATATTTATTTTATGTTCAGTGGTAAAATATAGAAAACTATCAGTGAGAAAAATCCTTATATCACTCAAATGTGCTGGACACCTTTTTTTTTAATGTAAAAAAAACAACTCCATAGCATAAAATAACAATTATTTTTTTTAGTTTTCAGTGTGATCAACGTTGTATCATCACTGGAAAGGGAAACAATTTACATATTTTCACTTGTGCAAGCACTAGTGAAAATATTAATTGTCTCCCTTTCCAGTGATGTGATATCACACCGATAACAAACAAATATTCGCTTTACATATCTACTAAGAAAACCTGTACAATTTTAAAGTGATAGATAAAGCATCTGATAACAGCATAACTATCGAAATAAATCAGTACAATAACTGATATCTTTCAAAAGTGACAAAGTTATTATAAAAATAAGAATAAAATATGTAATTATAACATACTCATATACAGTTCTTCACCAATTAAATAAACAATTACAATGATTTAATACGATTGTTCATCTATTACTAAAATAATTGACTGTTGACATGTTTAATTCTAGACTTGATATGTACTATTTGTATTAGTATATGCCATACATATTTTCTAAATTGTTACACATTAACTTGCTTGTTTTATTATTTATCTATATACAAGTTTTGCACAATTTCAAAAGTGCTGATTACCAAAAGAATAGCATGTCAACCACTATGTGCCAAACTGTTACAGATATACAACTAACTCAAAATTTGGGAAGTCTACTTACTGTTGTTGACCTGTCAATCGACAGGTACAATAGAGATGCCTGTCTTGCCTTCTTCTGTAGTTAACCTGACAATCGACAGGCGCTTGTACAGATCCCTGTTTGGCCTATTTCACCTAGCAATTGATAGGTGCAATATGGATGCATTTATAGTCAAAACAATGCTCAAGCAATAGGTGATATGTTTACAGTGCGCAATCACACTTACATTACATAGAGGTCCCTCCAATCTTTAAAATCACATGAGGTTCAAACATCCAACTGATTTCCATGTATGGTGTTTTGTTCTTTATTTTTAAGAACAAAAGTCGCAAGTGACAGCAATAAAGACACCTGTCAGAGTTATGTTTATCATCACATTGGATTCGTCAATCAAACAGATCATTTGCCTTTTAATTGTGTTTTTAGGTCTTAATAATGATATTTAGCTATAAGCAGCTCATATACCAAAATAACCAGTTACTGAAATACTTTGTCTTGCCATCCCTAGTGAAAAATTAAGTCTTTATCCTGAACATACTCCTTATTTTTTGCTTTTTTCAAAAACAAGGGCCAATTACTGTGTTCTGTATAGCCTGTATAGCCCAATCTGGCCATGAACAAACTGTGCAAGTTTGATCAAGATCAGAATCAAAATAATGGTCATACACAAACTTTCTTGTCTGATCTGGCCCATATTGGATAAAGACTGTGACCATATCAAGTTATGGTCAAACACAAACCGTGCAAGTTTGGTTAAGATTTGGCAATAAATGAAATCTCTTCAATCCACACTGTCCTTTTTTTTTCTTTTTTTCTCACAAACAAGGGCCAATAACTCTGGTGTCATTACCTCAATTAGGGCCATTTTATTATTTTTTTGAAATCTTCAGGCCATACACATGCTGTGCAAGTTTGGTCAAGTTCTGATGAATAATGATGTATGTATGTTGCACACTGTCCAATTTTGCAGTTTTGAAAAAGAGGCAATAACTCTGATGTTTCTTTAGGATCTGGACCATATCAAACCTATCCAAGATTTTATGGTCATACACATACTGTGCAAATTTGGTAAAGATTGAATGAAAAGTTAAGTCTGTATCGCATCTACGGGCCCAATTGTTGACGCATTTCGGATGACAGACAACACAGTACAGTCCCTGTATATCAATTCCTCACTGAGCACGATGTGCTCAGGTGAGCTAAAAATGTGTTAATCCACCACTTACGAAATGATTGTGTATGGCGAAATGTCCACAGTTGAGTGCCGAGTTTACCAGATGCCTATAGTATATGACCAGATCAATCAATAGATTTGGGGTGATAAATTATCTACAAATACAATACCTGATCTATTGATAAGCCCAGAACAGAAGTTAAAGGTGAAAGAAGGCGAGACCCCGAATAAAAATCACCGCTTTCGCTCACTGGTGGCATTGTTATTCTATAGATCTAGTTTTTAATTTAAATTGACGCCCAACAACCATACATCCGAACGGACTACTGTATCCGAAAACGGTTCATAGAATATTAGAAATCCACAGCTGCGTATTAAAAAAAGTGTTATCGATGATCGCAATTCATGCAACAGATAATTAAATTATTATTATTATATATACATAAAAGTTAACAAATACATTTTGGATAACCATCTTCGACAGTTTAGTACGAAACTAAAACCGCTGAAATACTGATGCTATTTTTAGGAAACTGTAATACCGAAATTGACGTTGTAGTGAAAATAACAATGATTAAATTGTTTTCATTAAAACAGCAAAAAAAGGATGGGAGTGAAACAGCTGCTTCATCAGGGAGTCAGAAAAAATCATCAGCTGCTCAACTTAGAATACAGAAAGGTTTCATGTTTATTATTCACAAGTCCAGACCCCGCAAATACTGTTATTACGAACATTCTGAATCATAACGATAAGTCATAAATGTTGCCCAATGAAATGCATACAACATATATTTTCACAGGGCAGTATGCATGATTTATATTTAGCTTAATTTTGAAAGCCATGATCGTGCCGTAGACATGATATTATGGCCTTCATTCGAACAGTGTAGATTCCAACTTCTGGCCATGTTACTGAGAGTCTACCTTGCCTACCTTTTGTCGTCTGGGAACACTTGATAGCTTCTAAGGCTTATAACGTCCCCTTAAAATGACAGACCAAATTGCCAATCAAATCTCATTTTACTTGCTGTAGCTGTCTGTCATTTGATCCTTCATTTCATCAATTATTGTGAACATTTTTTCTATTGTTCAGGTACAGAGTCAGAATTAATCTGTCTACACAGAGTCAGAATTTATCTATCTACACACAATTACAATGGTAAAGAGTGTGAAAAGACAGTTTTGAGGAAAAGCAACAAGTATGCTTGTCTTGAACATTATTAACGACAACCATTCTCTACAAATAACAAAGATATATACATTCAGACAGTCATATAGAATTCAAATAAATGCATTTGTGGTGAGAGGTTTAGGTACGAAACTGTCGTAATAGTTCTTTCCCGTTTCTTGAACATTAAAGAGTTAACTCCCTTAGTTTTAAATTTGCCATAGTAAACAACATGGAATAAGGTTTTCTCATTCGAAAAGTAAGCTATATTCTTCTTTGTATGAGTTAATAAGCATGAATAAATATATTTTAGACAAGTTAATAGTTGACGAATATATTGTTTTACATCGTACTCATAAATTTGGCTGATTTCCATGTAAATTAATTACAAATAATGATCGAGAAAGATCGTTAGTTTATGTTAGAGTCCGTAAGAGTACTGACTAGGTGGCGCTCTGTTCACTGGTATATAAAGGCCAGTGAACGAGTTAGTCAGGCAGTTCTCCTGCTGATGTGGTCGAATTGACATAGTGGACAAGGGCTTGAAAAGGTATTCTCGATTTAGAAAAGATTCTGCGGCATTTGGGTGTTAACGTTAGCTTCAGTGCTTCAAATGGTGCTGCCCGGGTCACAGGGTTTCTTGTTCAGGATTCTAGGGGTTCTTGGGAGGCGTTCTGAAGGTTTACAAGGCTGGTGATAGGCCTTGAAGCAGAAGCCATAGGATACGCTGCGTGCTGTCTTGAAGGCAGGAGGCTTCGTGGAAGCGTGAAGCTTGACGAAGGAGCTTCACGGAGGCATTAGTCCCCAGATTGTCGTATCTGTATATATTTTCACGTCTTGATTACTTTTGAGCTCACCTGAGGGGTAACACGACTTACCAGAATCCACTGAACCACCGGAATCCATTTATATTTACCGGAATCCACATTGAAACATGCATTTTAATTGAAACATCCGATAAAAGCATAGCCGTTTCATTGTTTAACGAATAGAAAATAAAACTTGACCCTATATTACTAGTATACATACAAAAGGTAGCTCACTCGCCGTTTTCTTTCGTTACGGAAGCCAAAATATATGTGGATTGTTGCAATCGTATTCACCCCTTCACCCAACGATTGTGGTTGTAACCATTAACCATCACAACACAATTGCATCACTTTCTAAATATAAATTAATTTATGTTTGAGAAATTTCCAACAATATGCCGTTCTATTTATAGAACATTTGACAGCGTTGTTTTTCACAACCTTGAAATGCACTTACGCTGTATCGATATTTTAAACACTATTGTCAAGCAGACGGTTACAGATGAATGCTCCTAGCACGCACGCCACGTGCAAAGTGTGTATCATAATTTCAGGCCATTATTCGACTTGTGATCAACAGGACATTGCAATGGGTGTCGTATGATTGTAACATTTTCATGACGTCAGACCGTTACACTTGGATATTTTGTAAGCTGCACACACCGTTTATACCATTTTAATACATTTTATTGTTTTGGGAATCGGACATTCATGAACACGGTAAAATGAAATTAATAATTGTTCTATAGTATGATATGCATACTTCTAAAGTACAGAACACTGTTGTGAATGTAATCTATTAAAGAGAATTTGAAATATACAAAATAACTATTGATAATAGTATCCGCTCTGTATAATGCACACATATTTATTGTAGCACAAAAACATATAGGTAAATCCAAAAACGTGCTTTACGCGGTGTATACTGCAATTTAATTATCCAACAACGTGACAGGTCAGAGGATTATGAATTTTAAGGTTAACGGAGTCTGGAAAACCTTTTTTCCTGAAAATTTAAAGACTGCTTTTATAATTTATGTGTCATATGCTAGGTTGGCGCTAAGAAATATGAATTAGTAGCCAAAAGTTCTGATTTTTTCAAAAGTTCCTGTTATTTAGAAATAGGTTCCTTTGAAATCCTGAAAATATGCTTCATTTTCAAATATTTTCAAAAAATTTAGTAGCTAATTAGAAATTTTAGTAGCCAATGGCAATTCTGGCTACTGGTAGCGCTAACATAGCATATGGGGTGGTACGTCACTATTACTTGCATTATTTGTATTTATTAGGTCAATTTTGGCAGCGTGTGACAAATATTCCATTTCTTAAGATACTAAAACATGTATCCATCCGAAAACATTTAGGATATTTTTACTCTCCGTATTGTACTTAAAACTACACAATCTTTCAATACAAATAAAATAAATGTTTAAAATATATTCATATTCGGTCTATGAATCAATGTGATAAAAGTATTAAGGGCTAAAAGCTAAAGAAATTACTATGCCGATGCGCTTAGAACTTTATTGGGGAAAACGTAAAATGACATGTGATGCACGTGCATATCAAATGTGTGTGCTTTTTGAATAGTTGAACATCGCGTGTTAGATACATACATGGGATTTAAAATAAAACCACATATTTTAATTTTCAGAAACCCGTTAGAAGAATGAGAAATTAACTATCATCACATAAAGCTCATACTGTTGGCTGTGTTTTGCAATCTGCAGCCATTTAATAGCAAACCGTACCTTACTAATGCAGCGCTGGGAGGGGACTTGTTTCCCGCGAACGCACACCCTCTACATGCAAACCGAAAAGACGGCGACAGCCACAGTTTCTGCACTTTGCTTTTTAACACATTTAAAATGAGACTAATCCTTACAGTAATGACACTGAATGGAATCTCGTGGATTAATGTCACAGTCGCAAAGGCTACATATATCCATATTGACATAAAGAACTATAATATTACTGAAATTATATAATATGAACTTTTGAACGATTTTTTTCATGAATGTGGAAATTATTTGAAATTACGCTGCTTATAACGGCTAGTAGTGTTCGTAATTTTTTTAACTGATGCCGATTAAGTACTGCAGTTTGATTGACGGATGCTTAGTTAAGAAGTAATTAGGGCATTGATTTGGATCCTTCAAACAATTAGTACAAACCACGCTCACTTATCACAGGGTGTTGAATCTGTTTATTAGATAGCAGGGGATTATCAACGGTTTGACTGGCATGTGTTGATGATCCGGGTCCATCTCGAACAGCGACACTATTGGCCAGTATTTGTACACCGTTCTTAAACAATCCGAGATTATGACAATCCGTAGTCTAACAAATCCGGGCTTAATCGGCGATTTACACGGGTTTCCGTAACAAGTTTAGTTCTCGGCTAATTTAATCCCAAGCTGAAATCCCCCATTTTTTCAAGCCTGTGATAATCAATAAAAAAACCGGTTCATCAACATTGTCTTCAATATATTTTTTATTAACATTGTACTTCATTCAAAGGTAACAGTGGAAAAAAAAATGCCAAGAACAAAATTGTCGTTGTTAAACTACCCAATAAACAACTCAAAAAGAAGTTCCGATTCAATCTGAGCGGAGCATAGTAAAAAGTAGTTGCAATAACAATTGCAAAAATATATGTCAAACCATGTTAGAATCAAAGATTTTTTTCGCATTATCGTTTATCAGCCAATAAACAACTCTTTGTCGTTCTGATGCGTGGCCATTAAACAACTCGGGCTAACGCCTTCGTGGTTTATTTCCTACGCATCAGAACTCCAAATCGTTGTTTATTGGCCAATAAACAACGATAAATTGAAAATTATTTCTTAAATAGAAAACAAGGAAACTAATACAAGAATGATCAATTTAAATCAAGAAACTTGGATTTTAGTATCGATATAACTACATGTATACAAAATCAAATAGTTTCTAATTGTTATCTTTACGATGTATGTATAACTTGTGCATAATTACAGTGTTACTGTTTCACCTTTATTATTGCTAGTCATATTCGTACATGCGTTCAATGCTTTCATGAATTCGCATTCATTTTCGAATATTTTAGTAGTGTATTCTAGAAAGTAAAATAGCGTGAGATGTGAGTGTATAACGCGAGTATGCGATTCATAGTTATGGATTGGGAACAATATCAAGCACCCACCAATGTTTATCTCCTGCAGCAGCCATTATTATTCAAATGTCACCCGTTAATACAGAGTTACTTTACGCTGGGAGTCTCAGTTTGTTTTATTCGGATGCTCCTGGACAATTCCTGTTACTTTTACAATGTTATATGTCTAAAAGCCGTCCAGTTTGCTGTTTAACGTATTTATGTTACCCGTCTCCAGTCACATAAAATCGTTCAAGGGGTAATTTTCATGTGGGTCGCTTATAAGCAAAATTGCGAATGGACATATGGAAACGTTTCCAATGTTTTTAACTAATTCATTTTCTTTTGAATGCGGATTTTCGCAATGCGGATGCGGATATGGAAGTTTGAACTTCCTGGCCTCTGATTTTGGAAGTTTTGCTCATAATATTTGAAAGTTTTGACAGTATTGTGCTACATATGTCCTGAGCATTTCAGAAATGAAATTAAGTACCGTATAAAATTCAAGGTGTTTTTAAGGCCAGTTCTTTTTCATCAAGTGTTTATATGTCAATTTTTTCAGTGAAGAGGTATACATTTAGATAAAAAATACTTAATTTTTCGTCTAACTCATGATGGAAATTCCATGGCTGAAATTTTGGAAGTTATGCAACTTCCATTGCTGCAATTTTGGAAGTCCTGCGACAAAAACTGGGAGTAAATTAATCCCAAACTTCCCTTAATGCAAGCCCTGGTATACAATTGCAAATGTGTTTTTTTCATATATTTTGACTATTGTCGAAGGACAAAATGTAGCAGAGAAGAAATGGAGCATATAAGGATATATTGCATCTGGCAGATCACGCACACTTGTATCTTCAAATGTAGGGTAGGCCTGTCGTCATTTAGCATCATTTTGCAATACTTTTGTTCGAATGTATTGATGCTGATATCAATATATTCCCATTAACATATAATGTTAACATTTTTTTATTAATATGACTATATTTGAATCACATACTGGTGGATTCTGGTAAATATAAGTGGATTCCGGTATTTCAGTGGATTCTGGTAAGTCGTGTTACTGCACCTGAGCACGAAGAGCTCGGTGAGCTGTTGGTATAGGGGACCTCTCCATCGTCGTCCGTCGTCAATGTGCCGTCAACAATTTGGACCGTTATCGCGATAAAGACTACATTTTTTATTCAATCTTTACCTAACTTGCATAGTTTGTGTAAGACCATAACATCTCGGATGGGATTGTTATTGGGTCAGATCACACCAGTAACACCAGAGTTATTGCACCATTTTCATGCCAAAAAAGTGCAAAAGTGCCCTTTTCCAACGTTTAGACTTTATTTTCCATCCAATCTTAACCAAATTTTCACAGTTTGTGTATGACCATCAGATCTCAGCAGATTCCAGAAATGGGCCAGATTGTGTTTCAAACACCAGAGTTATTGCCCTTTTTTATAAAAAAAAATTATACAAAAATGGGCATTATTCAGGATAGAGACTTCATTTTTCATCCAATCTTCACCAATCGTGCACAGTTTGTCTACTACCATGAGATTACAGTTGAAGTCGAATATAAACAAGATCAGACCAGAAACACCAGAGTTATTGCCCTTTGTTTGTGAAAAAATAAATGCCAAAATGGACATTATTCAGGATAAACACTTCATTTTTCATCCAATCTTCATCACTCGTGTACAGTTTGTCTGTGAATGTAAGACTACAGGTGAAGTCGAATAAAAGCATGATCGGGCCAGAAACACCAGAGTTATTGCCCCTTGTGTTTGGAAAAAAACATCAACAAGTTATCAATGATTGGCTTGCACACACAATTTTTTATTAAATATTGACCAAACTTATACAGTTTGCGCATGACCATAAAAATTGATTGATAAAATTTGATTTCCAACAGTTGCAAGACTTGCACGTGATTATTTGTACATGCAACATTATTTTAACCGATTTTTTAAATCAAAATTGATCCTATCCCCCTTTGCGTATTGTTCAGATACCTTAATTTTCAAACCTGTCACAACAGTATGGTCTTCATCTGTACTAGTTCTCAGGTGAACGCTTTGGGCCATCATGGCCCTCTTGTTGTTAGAGGGTTTTCAAACACCCAATTCCATTTATATTTTACAGATATAAATGAGCTGAATCTGCCTAAAACCTGCCAGGTGGATTTTCCTGATCCTGATGACCTTCTGAGCTTCAAGTTGGTCATTTGCCCGGATGAGGTAAGATATTACACTGCATGCTAGTATTCTGTTAGCTTTTAGACAATGGAAGTGCTTCTTAGGAAACTTAGTGTCTTGTGACAAGGGCCCAGTGTCGATCTGATGGTTTCCTAAAATAGAAATCTGGTTTGGGCTGTTTGATATGAAGTGATCTGTCGTTTTATACTTGTAACTTCTTTGTTTATGCATACAGATTCATAACGGACAAGTATATTTCTATATGGGACTGATTTCCATTCAACATTGTCACTCTAGGTATGGCTTAATTGAAAAAAAAATCTGTTTCCAGTCATAACACAGTATTAAATGCTGCAGTATGCTACTAAAACATGGTGAGAAACAATACCAAATTACCAGAGTATACTGTATAGTAAGAATCCATTGAAAAAACATATTGTAGTAAAATTACAAAAATCTCTGAAATTGTGTAGTCATATGTAAGTTTCAGATGGTGCATGTTGGTTTCTTGCTTAGTACAAGAATTATTAGTTGTTAGTTAATGAGCAGTCTTCAATTAGCAATCATTGCCAGCACAGATTTTAGGCCAACATTTCTTTGGGCACATGATTGTGTGTGCAGTCATAATGATAAGTCTCTACTTGTAATGTTCTCTTATGTTCATTTCAGGGATTTTACAGAGGTGGAAGATTTGTGTTTAATTTCAAAGTTGGACAGGGGTATCCCCATGATGCTCCAAAAGTTAAATGTGAGACTATGGTGTATCATCCAAACATTGACTTGGAAGGAAATGTTTGTCTTAACATACTGAGGTAATTTTGTTTGTGTTAATTCATGTTCAAAAAAGCTACTTTCGTTAATCAATATTAATTGGTATACAGGACCTCTTCTGTGTTGTCTGTATGCCGTCAATAAATGCTTACGCTTGCAATAGGACCTTCATTTTTAGCTCAACTATTCGAACAATAAGTCAGCTCTCCTACTTGCCCTGGGGTTGGTGTCCGTATCTGAACTTGGTTAAAGTTTTTATTCAAATGTCTTGTAACTTCCAAACTACATAAGATATATTTATTTGAAACTTGAAATATACCTTTGTGATCAACTGCAGCATCAGATGCAATATTCCCTATAACTCTGTTTTGTAATCTGACAGAGTTATGCCACTTTTTCACATTGATTTTTCGGTTAAAGTCCTAAATTAAAAATTCTGTAAACTTCAAAACAACAAAGTAATTCACTTGAAGTTTGGAATATAATCTTTTTCATCAAGTAAATCATAAGATCTGGTGCAACATTTCCCATAACTCTGTATTGAATTTTGACAGAGTAATGCCTCTTTTCAAAGTTATTAATTTTTTTCAAAAGTCTCTTATTCACTTGACACTACCTTTGGCATCAACTACAGCATCAGGTGCAACAATATCCGTACCTCAGAAGTTCCGTTAGCTAAAAAAAGTTGTCGCAACTAAAAATTTATAATATTTGCTTAAATCTGTCACAAGAGTAAGTTCTTTGTCTTTGCTAGTACTCAGGTGAGCACTTTGGGTCATCGTGTCCCTCTTGTTGTAAGGTTTGTTTGTGTATAATAACTGTGTAAATGATTTGTGTTTCTTCTTTAGACATATATTACAGTACATAAGTTGGTATGCATGTATGATATTCCCATGCAATAATGCGTCTTTTATCCTATATGACACAAATATTACCATTTTCAGAGAAGACTGGAAACCTGTGTTGACAATAAACTCCATTGTTTACGGTTTACAGTATTTATTCTTGGTAAGTCACATCATGCTCACCTGCACAGTCCTCTGCAAGTGTGTTGCTCTGTTTACTGCTTTCTCCATTTCGTATTTAAAAAATATGGGTGTCATGTCTTACGATGTAGCTGCATATAGCATTGTATATATGGAAAAATGTCTCATATTCAATAGAGAATTTTAAACTAGGGATGGCAACAAATATTAGAATGTTCGATAATGAAAATTATTTGAATACCTGGTTTTATTTCTTTATTTGAATACTCAACTGTTTATAAATTTAATTTTCAATATGTATATTAAATGCAGTATTGTCAAGGTTAGCCCCTAAAAAATGAAATATTTAGTTAGTGTCACCTTTGATTCTCAGATTTACATGAGATTGTGTCAAAATTGACCCTTTTGTTATGTAGACGATAATTTGTCCTTATTGGTTATTCCATTATGTAAACCATGATCTTTTTAGCGATAGGAGATTCAAGCAGCTTGAGGGTGCTAAGTGGTGGTACTGTGTTTATGTGCTCTGAACAAAACGTATTGACTTAAAAGGTATTTCCGACGATTAATCATTCGCTGAACACAAACTTGAAAGTTATAGAAACAGACAGCGAAGTTGTTAGCAAAGTAACAATGTGCAAGAACTTAATCAGTGTAAACTTCTCGCACATGAAAAATCACAACAGAGTTCTTACTATTGATATATATAGCTTTGTGTCTGTGTATTGCCGCATTAGCTGTCTGGCTAGCACAGTGTTTGGTGCACTCACTACTCACCGCAATGATCGGGGTTCAATTCCAGGTCCCGTCATACAGGGCGGTTGCAGTACTTTTGTTTTCTTCCACAGCACAAGACCACACCAAAATTCAAAATATATTTCAGTAAAAGTAAATAGCAGGAAATCGCAAATATGATAAACATATGATTAAACATTTGTGTCTATAAATTAGGTAGTGGTGCAAGGATACACCCTGGTTCCTCACATAATGCAGTTTCTGCAGGGAACGACTTCATAATCTTTGAACTGCACACTTTGCTGCAGTATTCTTATCATATTATCTTTGTAGTAGCTACGCACAACAAAACAAGTCTTTCAACATGTTTTTCCTTTTACAAATACTGTATCTAACCATTGAATATTAGATACTTTTTAAGCCCCCTGCATCTTGATGCAGGAGGCATATAGTGATCGTGCTGTCCGTCCTTTCGTCCGTCTGTGACAAGGTTAATTAGATTTTACCGTTTCGTCTAGTACCAACACCACTTACTACAACACTTTGATACTTACACAGTTATTGCTTATGACCATTCCCTGTCCACCCATATCACCCAACCTTACTTTGACCTTGACCTAATTTGGACTTAAATAATTCAAAAGTGCCATTTCTTGGTTAACTAGATTTTACCGTTTCGTCTAGCACCAACACCGCTTACTACAACACTTAGATGTTTACACAGTTGTTACTTATGACCGTTCCTAATCCACCCATATCACCCAACCTTACTTTGACCTTGACCTAATTTGCACTAAGAATAAGTTGTACCTGTATTCATTGAATTTCAGGAGCCGAACCCTGAAGATCCGCTCAATAAGGAAGCAGCGGAAGTTCTTCAGAATAACAGACGCTTGTTTGAACAAAATGTTGCAAAGTCTATGCGAGGCGGTTATATAGGATCTGTGTACTTTGAGCGATGTTTGAAGTGATACATGTTCTTTCTAGCTTATTCATTAAGATTGTGTTGTTTTTTTCTGAAATGCTGTTCTTTGATAGGGACAAATGACAGCATTGTCATCCTTATTGTAGTTTGTTCACAAATACATGCTTGCACTTCCAAATCAAACAACAATGAATGTGTCTTGGAATTTGATTATGAACACCATGCAGAGCCAACAGACACCACCAAGACATCCTGGCAGCCATGGTTACCAGCTAGAGGGAGGCCACCCCAAAATGCTGGGCCATACAAAGCCTCACCACACATACTGTCAAGTCTTGCAGTGAAGTTAGAAAACCTGAATTACACTGTTCAATTTTTTGTTTGCAACAAGTTCTTCTGGAAATAGCACCATTGTGTGGATGTATGTGCGTGATGGATGGCTGTATATAGCAACAGTGTCATTATTTGTACAGTGTGTATCTTGTTAATATTTTGAGAAAATGTTTGCAATGTAACGTGAATTTATGAAATAAAAATCGTAACCTAACTGCCTGAATGTTCCAATTATGCAAGACAAGTCATTAACACAAACTTATTTCTGTCAGTTATTGTGTCCAGTAACAGCAGCTACTACTCTATGCAGTTTGTAAGAATAATCTTTATTTTATGTCCACTCTTTAAATGGATGTTTGTTTATATTACACAGTGTAAAGAGTTATTGTAAAAAATAATTCACCAAATAACAGTCGGTGAAGAAACTTTTTAAATAATAACGTGATAGATAAACAGAAGATGAATGAGCATACAATAATGCTGAATGGTTCTTTTTTCCAGAAGATTTTTTATTTAAAATTAACACTAGGAGCATCCTTCACATTGCATTATGAACATTAATTGGATGGGGCCTAGTTAACCACGCCCACTGGTTTTCAAGAGGAATATCTCTATGCCTAACAACACCGAATTGTTGGTATTGATGATGATCATAATTATTATGATTATGGTCATAAATTATGTTTGTGTTACTGATTACAAAACATCGAATTTATTAAATTGTAAATGTTACATTTAAATGCAAGGTTATTTCTACTAATAATGAATGCATTTGATTTGTGTACATAAAAACCAAGAGCTAACATTGCTGATAGGGTTAGCTGCACATAACCATTGCTTCTGCATCATCCTGCCACAGTGACACATACTGATTCATTTGTTTAATGCTTGATTTCAAACACTCTGGGAAAAACTGAAATTTTCAAATGATTTGAGAGATCGTAATGTGACAAAAACTGTTTTATAGTAACACCATTGGTCAGTAGTTATATCAATAACAAATACCATCCAAAGAAGTATCTGGAAAGCAACCTTAAAAAATATTTCTGCCCAATTCGAAATAATTTTACAGAAATGTTCTTCTGGTGACCCTCATCATATTCCTTAAAAATATTTTGATTCGTTAAAAAACATGGCCCCCAGGGCTTGGGGTAGTTTGACCCTATATGGCTATATAGGCAACTTTTACAATCTGCTGGTCAAAAACCTCCTGCTGGATTTCGAAATAATTTCATAGAAATGTTCCTTGTGTGACCCTCTACCAAATTCCTTATAATTATTTTGATTGGTTAAAAACATGGCTGCCAGAGGTTAGGGAAGCTCAACTGTATATGGTTCTACAGGCAACTTTGACAATCTTCTAACCAAAAACAGCCTGGTGGATTGCAAAATAATTTCATAAAAAGGTTCTTTGTGTGACCCTCTAGCAAATTCTGTCAAATAATTTTGATTCGTTAAAAACCATGGCTGCCAGGAGGTGGTGAAGTTCGACTGTATATGGTTTTAAAGGCAACTGTGACAATCTTCTTGTGAGAAAAACTTGCTGGATTTTAAAACAATTTCAGTTATATTCCTTGGGTAAACTTCTACCAAATTCCTTCAAATAATTTTGATTGGCAAAACAACACGGCCACCAGGGGGTGGCGACATTTGACAGTATATGGCTGTATGGGCAACTTTGACAATCTTCTCGTCAGAAAACATTATTGGATTGCAAAATAATTTCATAGAAATGTGCCTTGGGTGAGCCTCTACCAAATTCCTTGAAGTAATTTTGTTTCATTTAAAACATGGCCACCAGGGGGTGGGGAAGTATGACAGTATATGGCCGTATAGGCAACTTTGACAATTTTCTTGTCTCATCATTGTCATATGTTGTCAACAGTTAACTACAAACATCTATGTATACGCTATTAACTTTTTACAAGCCATTATGATGCCTTATAACTCTGGTGAGCGACCCAGGGCTATCTTGGCCCTCTTATTAAAATAAAACTGTCAGTAAAAAGTGATCAGTAATATCTACATGTAGTTTATAACAACAGTATCAATTTTTATCTTCAAATTTTGACTACTGTATACATGGTCAAGTTAGTGATGTGGAAATGTTTGTGAATAAAACAAATTTTCAAATTTATTATTATTTCTGTCAGCAAAAATTGCATTGATTACTGCTGTTATTTGTAAACATTTTGTGGTGCAAAGAAGTGTGAAATCTCTTCTTTTGCATAAAATGTGTGTTGTGCACAATATCATACTTTGGTTATCTGTATTGCATCTTAGCGAACGATGTTCATATTGTATATAAGTTCATGGCCTTTTGTTGACACCATTGACATTTCACTTAAAACGCTAATTATTTAAAATGTTATTGTTGATCAGATAGGCTAGTATTGATCTATGGTATATAGCAATTTTTTCACGACCCATAGCTGCGTATTATGTCAAACTCAGAACATTTTGATTTTAAGCGGGTCGTGTTATTGTTATCGCACTACACTATGTGAGAGTAGCAATGTAGGCGTGACATTACATGTATCATATTACTTTATATTTGCAATTCACTAACATTTCCGCACGCTAAGTCTGAAATTTGAAACAAGCGGAAATATCGACTTACACAGTATGTCCTCAATTTGTGCCTCTATAGCAAAGTATTAAGCAGTAACAAGGTGTTTCAGACAAGTTCTTTCAGATTTATGCAAGGTAGATAAACAGCAGCTGGTGGCATGTAAGATGTTTTATCTGGTATTTATGACCAAGAACTATTAATTACAACTTAGTATCTCATAATTATGACATAGTCATTCCTAATTACAACTTGGCCATCTTGTTAACACGACTAAGTAGCTCATTATTACCAGATATAAATACTCTGACATGTATTTGAATTGTATAGAAAAAGTATTGACGAATATCTGTTAAATGAAATGTTACTGAACTGATTTGAAAAAACATTTTAAATGATACAATCAACATTTGGTGTACCCAAACTTGAAATACATTTGCTACATCTTGGGAATGAAAACCTGTACTGAAGAAATCGTGTCAGTATGTTGCTACGAAGTTTCCTTAACCATGTACGTCAACCTGTTTGGTTTCATGAAATGTAGTTTATGAACATTAATTTCGTGCTAATAGTCCATCTAATACTTGTAGCAGATATTACATATATTCAGTTCACAATTTGCTTTAATCATTTGAATTAATCATTTTGCATTGTTTTTACCTCCCCTATGGGAGGGAGCATATAGTGGGCGCTTTGTCTGTCCCTCTCAATTCTAATTCAACTGCCATTCAGTTCGTCTTGTCAAAAGCTTTTCCCCGAAGGTTTTATCCATCATACTTCATGTCCGTCGAGCCTTCTGGTACTTGTAGTTTCCGCACAAATCTCAAGAACTAACGACTCGAATTTAATTAAACTTTACATGCAGCAGCCCTACTAGGTGGACATGCGCATATTGTCAGGTAGTTCTGGTCTGATTTTTCATGGAGTTATTGCCCTTTGATTATAAATAGGTCATTTTCAGGGAGTTATTGCCCTTTTTATAAACTAGAACTCTGCGAGTCGGATGTGTCGCCGGACGCCAGATAGCTTACGTGAATCCAAATGAAGAAGCACTTTAGGTTAATGCTCAATTTTTTTTAAACAGATTTATTGAAATCTTCATTGTAAAGAAGACTAATTAAAACCAAAAATGCAACACAAAAATAATTATGAAAATTTACAAAGGGCAATAACTCCGAAAGTATGAGGTGCAGAGTAACGGTTCTTGTGCACTGCACTTCTCCTCAATGAGATCTATCTACCTATGAAGTTTCAAGTTCATAGCTTTCATAGTCGTAGAGTTATGCTCCGGACAAAAAGTAAGTATGAAAATAAACAAAGGGCAATAACTCCAAACGTATGTAATGCAGAATAACGGTTCTTGTGCAGTGCACTTCTCCTCAATGAGATCTATCTACCTATGAAGTTTCAAGTTGATAGCTTTCATAGTCTTCGAGTTATACTCAGGACAAAAATTAAGTATGAAATAAACAATGGGCAATAACTCCAAAAGTATGAGGTGCAGAGTAACGGTTCTTGTGCACTGCACTTCCCCTCAATGAGATCTATCTACCTATGTATGAAGTTTCAAGTTGATAGCTTTAATAGTCGGACAAGCGAAAGGGGACATCACAGCCGACACCGACAAAAGTAACACCTATATGTAGCTTTTTCAGGCGACACAAAAAAATCATGTTAATAGAATATTTTCAATTCCATGCAAAATCTCAGGAACTTACACGAGGACATGCACATATTCTCAGGTTCTGCCGGCGATTCTGATGATTTTTCAGGGAGTTATTGCCCTTTTTTATATAAAAATATATTTTAATAGAGATCTCAGGAAATTACTGTTTGTTTGCGATGATTTTTCAGGGTGTAATTGCCATTTTCATTATTTTTAAATCTGACATTTTAAAAGGATATTTTCGTTTCCATGCGAGATCTCAGGAACTGATCACTCTAATTCAATGAAACTTTATATACAACATCCCTATCAAGATGACTTTTCAGGGTGTAATTTTCCTTTGATTATAGATTGGCTTTTTTGCCTCTCTGGACTATTAGCTTGGCCATGGATGTAGGGATTTTAAAATTACTTGGCACAAATGTTTGCTGCATTGAGATGGTGTGTAGCGCTTATGAATCAGGTCCCTAGTTCATACCTACAGGTCAAAGGTCAAAATAGGCACTTTGCATGTCAGAGTTCAAATTGCCACAGATTTTAAAACTACCTGCCACAAAAATTAACCTCAAATCAGACAGCATGTCATACACATGAACCAGGACTGTATGCCAAAGGTCAGTCATTTCTAAACAGTCAAAAGGCGTAAATAGCTTTTTGCTAGTCCAGACTTTAAACCTTACCATAAATTGATGGATTTTATAATCACTGTACACAAGTTTTTGCCTCAAAAAGACTGACAGCGCGTCACTTTATGAATCAGGTCCATAGGTTAAAGGTCAAGGCCACAATTAGAGGTCAAAGCAGCATCGGGGACGGGGAGCATCGATGCCCCCAGTTGGTGCTGGACAGCCCATAGGAATTATTTCAAATTTGGTCAAGGTCAATATCAGGTTGGGAGAAATGGGTTAATTAGGAATGGTCATAAGCAACAACTGTATAAGAAACCAAGTGTTGTAGTTAGCGATGTTGTTGCAAGAGGAAACAGTAAAATCTAGTTAACTTCGTACGGACAGAATCATTGATGGACAAATAGGACAATCACAATATGCAATCTGCATCAAGATGCCGGGACATAAAAACAGAACAATGTGCATAATCTGTTAACTGCCCTCTATAACTATACCAGTAGGGCACTTAAAAGTGGTGCAAACAACATGTAGATGCACATACACATAGATTCATGGGAAACAAATAAGTAAGTTTATGTTTATTTTATAATTTTATTTAACACTGCTCTTACAACACCATCTCAGCAAGGTGCTTATTACTAAACTATACTGGACAGAACTTAATGAGCAAAGTTAGCAAGAAGCTTTATGTGGTGTCACTGTGGTCATTGTGTTGCAGACTGTTCCTCTTGTGGACTAAACTCTGTATCTCTTCTCTATATTGTCGTTCCTCGTCAATAGAAACAAGCTGACGTAACTCCTGTAAAGTATACAGTAAACATGGGTCACCAAGTACAGAATTTTTACACTGAAAACCAGAAAGCACTCGGAAAGCACTGACCTCTTACTAGGCAGCTCAACTTCCCCCTTGTATTGTGAAACTAACGAGTTATATAGCATAATGAGGAGCCCCATCTCCAATAATAAACAAGGCTTGTCACAGGATGTGACATATGCCCCCCGAAGCATATGCTCGTCAGAGAAAGGCAAAACAATGTCAGAGCACAATATTATGCCCTGGACAAATATCTTCAGATTTCAGCAACACAACTGTTTGTTGTTGTGACACTTCCTCATAATGATCTTCATTCCCACCAAGTTCGACGATCATGGGAGTTGTACTCGACACATTGTCTAGTCATGGGGAATAATAATCTTAAGTTATATTAAAATCCTTCCAGACGTTAAGAAGTAACTGAGAGGAAACAAAAATTCATGACCTATGACCTTAAATTGTGACCTTGACCTTTGACCGACGAGCATGGCAGTTGTACGTGACACATCGTCTGGTCATGGGGAATAATAAGCTGTATTTATATTAAAATCCATCCAGGCATTTAGAAGTTATGGAGCGGAAACAAAAATTCATGACCTTTGACCTTGAATTGTGACCTTGACCTTTTACCGACGAGCATGGGAGTTGTACGCGACACATCATCTGGTCATGTGAAATAATAATCTGAAGTTGTATTAAAATCCATCCAGGCGTTTAGAAGTTATGGAGCGGAAAGCAAAATTCATGACCTTTGACCTTGAATTGTGACCTTGAGCTTTGACCGACGAGCATGGGAGCTGTCATAATAATCTGAAGTTACATTAAAATCCATCCTGGCATTAAAAAGTTACAGAGCGGAAACGAAGTCTGGATGGACGGACGCACACACGCATCCACCACGGTCGGAAGGTGCGACTACAATATGCCCTTCTTCGGGGGCATAAAAAGATTTTAAACAAGGCTATAATAGTATTGAGTTATCGCAGGATTCAGTTTTTGCGGACGGAGGGCAAACCTATCATACCCTCCGGTGAAACGGTAACAAACTAAAACGCCTTGATCCAGACAATGGTCAGGATCACCACAAAAATATAACCATTTGTTTACTGACCCATTTCTGACCTTCCCAGAATATTTCATACAAATCCGTTCATAACCGTTTGCTTCAAGTTGCTAACTGAAAAACTTATGACATAAACAACCAGGATATCAGTGAACTGATGGATTCTCCCCAATGCGCTTTGCCAAGTAATGGGAAAGCAATCAGAAGAGCCGAGTCCAGACAAGAATTGTGCTAATAATATTAATTTCAGCAATCATCAAAGTCCCATAACTGTAAGACAAGAAACGTGGAAATTCCACGAAAACCAAATTTTTCGAATGAAATGCATAAAAGTCAGCACAATAATGAAAGAAAGTTTGGATGCAAGGGGAAGGTCATGACTAGAAATTGCATTAAAGTACAACTTAAAGACAAATGTCACTCTATTGTTAAAAACAATGTGTTAATTTTCTCATGTTTTATGCTTTCCATTAATAACTGTACTTCTAACAGTAACATAAAGTGGACAAGCATTTTGAGGGCCGTCTATGAAACATGCTGTACAGTATTTGAAGTTTGAAATATATAATACATTCAACAATTTACGTTTACAAAAACACATTGTAAGTTTCTGGCCATTAATAAGTGAAATTGCATTGAAAACCCATGTCACTTTGTTTAAAATTACCTGTTTTCTCAATTTATTGTACCTCTTTTCAAATTTTCAAATTAGTATAGGTTTTTTAGACGTCCCTGGATCATGAAACACTTCACTGACCACACTAATGGTATTTCTCCATGAAAACATCATGCAGGGGATTAACATACCTAGAACCGCAAACTAGGATACCCAATGTCTTTAAGTTAAGAAATAGCCTTTTTATGCCCTTGAAGGGAACTTCGGGGGCATATAGTAAACGCATCGTCCGTCCGTCTGCCCATCTGTCCGTCACGCTTCTTGTGTGGAGCATAACTCCATTTGTATTGAAGGGATTCAAATGAAACTTCCTATAATGATAGAGGACAATGAGAGGAAGTGCAGAGTACAAGGACCACAACTCTTTCTTCAATAATTACAGAGTTATTGCCCTTTGTTTAATTGTCTTGTGGTGAGCATATCACCATTTGTATTGAAGGGATTCAAATGAAACTTCAGGTAATGATAGAGGACAGTGAGAGGAAGTGCAGAGCACAAGGACCACAACTCTTTCTTCAATAATTATGGAGTTATTGCCCTTTTTTAAATTTCCTTATGTGAAGCATTACTTTTCTTGTGCAGAGCATAACTCCATTAGTATTGAAGGGATTTAAATGAAACTTCAGCTAATGATAGAGGACAATGAGAGGAAGTGCAGAGCACAAGGACCACAACTCTTTCTTCAATAATTATGAAGTTATTGCCCTTTGTTTTATTTCCTTATGTGAAGCATTAATTTACTTGTGTGGAGCATAACTCCATTAGTATTGAAGGGATTTTAATTAAACTTCAAATAATGATAGAGGACAATGAGAGGAATATTTCTTCTTCAATATTTACAGAGTTATTGCCCTTTGTTTAATGTTCTTGTGCTGAGCATATCTCCATTTGTATTGATGGGATTCAAATGAAACTTCATACAATGATAGAGGACAGTGAGAGGAAGTGCAGAGCACAAGGACCACAACTCTTTCTTCAATAATTACGGAGTTATTGCCCTTTTTTACATTTCCTTATGTGAAGCATTACTTTTCTTGTGCAGAGCATAACTCCATTAGTATTGAAGGGATTTAAATGAAACTTCATATAATGATAGAGGACAATGAGAGGAAGTGCATAGCACAAGTATAACAACTATTTCTTCAGTATTTACAGAGTTATGGCCCTTTAATTAAAATATATTTTTAGGAGCATAACTCCATTAGTATTAATGGGATTCAAATGAAACTTCATGTAATGATAGAGGACAATGGGAGGAAGTGCAGAGCACAAGGACCACAACTCTATTTTTAATATTTATGGAGTTATTGCCCTTAGTTATATTTCCTAATGTAAAGCATTAATTTTCTTGCACAGAGCATACCTCCAATAGTATTAAAGGGATGCGAATGAAACTTCATGTAATGATAGAAGACAATGAGAGGAAGTGCAGAGCAGATGAACCATAACTCTTCCTTCATATTTAAAGAGTTATTGCCCTTTGTTTTATTTTCTTGTGCATAGCACAACTCCATTAGTATTAAAGGGATTCAAATGAAACTTTATATAATGATAGAGGATGTTGAGAGGAAGTGCAGAGTGCAAAGACCATAACTCTTTTTGTTGGAAGTGTCATTTTTACCAACATGTAACTGACATTTTGTTGCCTTCCTCTGACGGGCATATGCTTCGGGGGCATACGTCACATCCTGTGACAAGCCTTGTTAGTTATTCATTAGGACATTTAAGAATACTATCCCAAACAGAAGTATGTTTATGTAAGTGAAAAAGAAACAGTAACCTTGACCCCCACCTATCCCATATGCAATCCCAAGTGAGGTTTCAACATAAGATATCTACATTTGAAGTAAAATGACAATACCTTAATTCATACTTTAGCTGTTGAGCGTAAACCGTTTGTTTCACTTTTAATAATGGTGACGTTCACCCCACCCACCCGATATGCAATCCCAAGTGAGGTCTCAATATGAGGTATCTACATATGAAGTTTCATTAAAATATATAAATTCGTGCTTAATTTATTCAGTGGAAGCCCTCTTTCTATTTTAAGTAACGATGGCCTTGACAGCACCCATCCCATATGATATTGCAAGCGAGGTATAGATAATAAAGTATCTACATATTAAGTTTTATTACAATATCTGAATCTGTCTTAAAGGTAATGAGCAGAAACTGTTTTTCTATTTTTATTAACAGTGACCTTGACCTTGAACCCACCCATCCCATATGAAATCCCAAGCGAGTTCTTGATACAAAGTATCTATGTATGAAGTTTCATTAAAATATCTCAATTCATTCTCTAGTTCTTGAATAGAAACCTTTTTTCTAATGTTACTAACGGTGATCTTGACCCCACCCACCCCATCAGCAATTCCAAGCGAGGTCTTGATATAAGGTATCTACATATGAAGTTTCATGAAAATATCTCAATGCGTTTCTCAAGTTATTGAGCGGAAACTTTTTTTTTTAGTAACGGAGACCCTGACCTTGACCCCACCCACCCCATCAGCAATCCCAAGCGAGGTCTTGATATAAGGTATCTACATATAAAGTTTCATTAAAATATCTCAATGCATTCTTGAGTTATTGAGCGGAAACCGTTTTTCTATTTTTAGTAACATTGAACTTGACCCCACCCATCCCATATGCAATCCCAAGTGAGGTCTCAATATAAGGTATCTGTGTATGAAGTTACATTAAAATATATTGACGCATTCTCAAGTTATTGAGTGGAAACCGTTTTTCTATTTTTAGTAAAGGTGACCTTGACCTCACCCATCCAATATGCAATCCCAAGCGAGGTCTTGATTTAAGGTATCTATGTATGAAATTTCATTTAAATATCTTGATGCCTTATCAAGCTATGAGCGAAACACTTTTTCTATTTTGGTGACCTTGACCCCACCCACCCCATATGCAATCCCAAGCGAGGTCTCCATATAAATTATCTATGTATGAAGTTTCATTAAAATATCTCAATGCATTCTTATGTTAATGAGCAGAAAGCATTTTTCTATTTTTGGTAATGGTGTCCTTAAGCCCACCCACCCCATATGCAATCCCAAGCGAGGTCTCGATATAAGGCATCTATGTATGAAGATTCATTAAAATATCTCAAAGCGTTCTCAAGTTATTGAGCGGAAACCGTTTTTCTATTTTCAGTAACAGTGACCTTGACTCCACCCATCCCAAATGCAATCCCAAGCGAGGTTTCGCTATAACGTATCTATGTATGAAGTTTCATTCCAATAGCTCAATACAATAGGAAACTCACTGAAATGGAACGTCCTGTACTGTGCACACCTAATATTTGATAATGAAGCATCACATTCAGTTTCATTGTATTCTGGCCAGTAGTTGTGGAGAAATAGCCCAGACAAAAATGGTGCACTATATTCTAATTTCAGAAATCTTTAAAGGCCCACAACTCTTAGAAAAATCAATGAAGCAGAACCTCCTATTTTGTGCACACCTCCTCTTGGTAATAAAGCTTCCTATAAAGTTTAAGTAAAAATCTGGCCAGTAGTTGTGTAGAAATAGATTGGACAAAAATTGTACACTATATACTTATTTCATAAATCTTCAAAGTCCCATAACTCTTAGAAAAATCACTGAAGTGGAACGTTCTGGTTCAGTGCACACCTCCTCTGGGTAATGAAGCTTCCTGTAAAGTTTCATTGAATTCCGGCCAGTAGTTGCGTAGAAATAGACTAGACAAGAATTGTGCACTAAATGCTGATTTCAGAAATCTTCAAAGTCCCATAACTCTGATACAAATCATTGAAGCGGAATGCCCTTGTTCAGTGCACACCTCCTCTTAGTAATGAAGCTTTCTATAAAGTTTCATTGAATTCTGACCAGTAGTTGCGTAAAAATAGACCGGACAAGAATTGAGCACTAAATGCTTATTTCAGAAATCTACAAAGTTCCATAACTCTAAGAAAAATCATTCAAGTGGAACCTTCTGGTTCAGTGCACACCTCCTCTTGGTAATGAAGCTTTGCAAGAAGTTTCATTGAAATTTGGTCAGTAGTTGCTGAGAAATAATCTGGACAAGAAAACGGGACGGAAGGACTGACGGACGGACTAAGCACTACTATTTGCTCCCCCGAAAAGTTTTCGGGGAGCATAAAAACATAACCTCCTAAGGGAGGTACTTAACAACATAAAGTACAAATACAGCTATCACTAAAGGTGATTCAATACACACACATAATAGCTTTGAGTAGCAGATGAAGAGGTTTGTAGTTTGACCAACAAAATGAACAGAATAAGAGGAAAAATGGACTTGAAATAAACAAGGGTACAATAGATGCCCTGGACAGCTTTTTGACCTTTAACCTTGAAGAGTGACCTTGAATTTTCAGCTACAGACCTGGTCCTTGTGTGTTTCTCATAATGATAATCTTTTGAGACAAGTAATTTCAAAATCATTTCATGCTGGACAAACCTTTGCTTCCTACAAAACTTCATTCTAATAATTGACCTTTAACTGTGTCCTTGGATTCACAGACCTTGTTTTTGCCTGGGACACATCTGCTCATGACGGTGAGCACTTTGTTCCAAGTTACAGAAGATTCATTACAAAGAGTTGTAGATAAACAAGAGGGCCACGATGGCCCTAGGTCGCTCACCAGAGTTAAAGGCACCATAATGGCTAATAACAATAGGGTCAATTGGCACTAAACCACTTACCTGAGTATAAAGATCTGGGCCTTGCAGTTTCCGGAGAAGAATTTTATAGTCTATAATTATAAACCATGTGACCAACAGGGCATGGCCACTTTCTACTCCATGGGCGTAATTTGAACAATATTTGTAGTAAACAATGTTTCATGCCAAATCTGAAACCTCTGGGCCTTGCGGTTTCAGAGGAGAAGATTTTTAAAGCCCACTTTCCATATCAGTCAATCAAAACCATGTGACCCCGGGGCGTGGCCAGGTTTGACCCCTGAACATAATTTGACCAATTTTTGTAGAAGAACACTATACAATGTTACATACCAAATATGAAACCTCTGGGTCTTGTGGTTCCAGAGAAGAAGATTTTTAAAGTCCACTTGCCGTATAAGTCTAAAGAAACCATGTTAAACCCAAGGCGTGTCCATTTTTTATCCCAGGGGCATCATTTGAACAATCTTTGTAAAGGATCACTATACAATGTTACATACCAAATACTAAACCACTGGGCCTTGCGGTTTCAGAGGAGAAGATTTTTGAAGTCATTTTGCTATTTAAGTCTATATAAACCATGTGACCCCCAGGGCGTGGTCAGTTTTGACCCCAGGGGTATCATTTGAACAATCTTTGTAGAGGACCACTACACAATGTTTCATGCAAAATATTAACCCTCTGGGCCTTATGGTTTCAAAGGAGACGATTTTTAAGGCCGACTTGCTATTTAAGTCTATATAAATAATGTGACCCCTGGGGCATGGCCAATTTTGACCCCAGGGGAATCATTTGAATGATCTTTGTAGAGGACCACTAAACAATGTTACCAACCAAATATGAAACCTATGGGCCTTGCGGTTTCAGAAGAGAAGATTTTAAAAGTCACTTTGCTATTAGAGTATATATAAACCATGTGACCCCCGGGGTGTGACCACTTTTGACACCAGGGGCATCATTTGAATAATCTTTGTAGAGCTGACCACTATACAATGTAATATACCAAATATTAAACCTCTGGCCCTTGTGGTTTCAGAAGATTTTTAAGGTCATTTTTCTATTTAAGTCTATATAAACCATGTGACCCCTGGGGCGTGGCCAGGTTTGACCCCAGGGGTATCATTTGAACAATCTTTGTAGAGGACCACTACACAATGTTTCATGCAAAATATTAAACCTCTGGGCCCTACGGTTTCAAAGGAGAAGATTTTTAAGGCCGACTTGCTATTTAAGTCTATAAAACCATGTGATCCCCAGGTGATGGCCACTTTTTACCCCAGGGGCATAATTTGAACAATCTTTATAGAGGACCACTATACAATGTTAAATATCAAATGTGAAACCATTGGGCCTTGCAGTTTCAGAGGAGATTTTTAAAGTCATTTTGCTTTTGAAGTCTATATAAACCATGTGATCCCTGGGGATTGACCAGTTTTTACCCCAGGGGAATCATTTGAATGGTCTTTGTAGAGGACCACTATACAATTTTACATGTCAAATATGAAACCTCTGGTTCTTGCGGTTTCAGAGGAGAAGATTTTAAAAGTCATATTGCAATTTAAGTCTATATAAACCATGTGACCCCAGGGGCGTGGCCAGTTTTGACCACATGGGCATGATTTGAACAAACTTTGTAGAGAACCACTGTAGGATGTTACATACCACATAGGAAACCTCTGGGCCATGCGGTTTCAGAGGAGACAATTTTTAAAGTCATTTTGCTATTTAGGTCTATATAAATCATGTGACCCCTGGGGCATGGCCAGTATTGACCCCAGGGGAAAAATTTGAACAAGGACCACTAGACGATGTTACGTATCAAATATGAAAGCTTTAAGCTATGCGGTTTTAGAGGAGATTTTTCAAGTTTTCACTTTGTAAATCTATTTTTAGCTCTGGTGACCTACATATGCTGCGGACCGAAATGATTTGAACAACTTTGAAAGAGGGTCACCCAAGGATCATTCCTGTGAAGTTTTGTGAAAATATGCCAAGCAAGATGTCGATTGAATGAAGATGTTCACGCACGACGGACAACTGACGACGGACAAAAGGCGATCACAAAAGCTCACCATTAGCACGTTGTGCTCAGGTGAGCTAAAAACATGGCCCAAAACAAAAATACATCACTTATATATGACCTTGACCTGTAAGCTGGTTCTTGAGTGCAGCATACAATCTCACTATGGCAATAGTTTCTACCAAGTCATTTGAAAATCCCTACAATGTCAGAAAATATGCTCCCGACATATCATCAGGTTATGTGGAATAATAATGTGAAGTAATATTAAAATCCTTCCAAGCATTTAGAAGTTTTGTTGTGGAAACAAAATAAAAATATTTGACCTTTACCCTTGAATTGTGACTTTGACCGTTGACAGACAAGCATTGGTCACCTATGTGACACATCATCTGGTCATGGGGAATAATAATCTCAAGTAATATTATGCATTATGAAGTTATGGAGAGGAAACAAAATACAAGTACTTTACCGTTGACCTTGAATTGTGACCTTTGTAGGAGAAGCATGGGTAATGTGTGTGACACATTGTCTGGTCATGGTGAATAATAATATGAAATTATAAAAATCCTTCTAGGCATTACTAAGTTATGGAGCAGAAACACAATACAAATGTTAGACCTTGAATTGTGCCCTTGACCTTTGACAGACAAGCATGGGTCATAACACAAGGCATCATTTGGTCATGGTTAATAATAATCTGAAGTTATATTAAAATCCTTCCATGCGTTATGAAGTTATGGAGAGGAAACAAAAAACAAGTATTTGACCTTTGACCTTAAATTGTAACCTTGACCATTGACAGACAAGCATGGGTCATGTACGCGACACAGCATTGCCATGATCAGGTCATGGGGAATAATAATCTGAAGTTATATAAAATCCTTCTAGGCATTTCGAAGTTATAGAGCGGAAACAAAAAATTGCACTGACGTACGGACCAACACGTGCGTCCTATATTACATGTGAGTATACCTGTATAGTGATTGTGCTGGTGCTGTTACCAAACCTGTAGAAACAGCCCCCTCCCTTCACCATGTAGAGCTGTGCACTTCGACTTGCCTTCACGTAGATCTCTGCAACAGACATGTGCCTCGTGAACATTAACACACACAGTGCTGAATAATTACTGCAAACAAGAAATGTCTTCAACCGGAAATGTCTTTAAACAAGATGGCCATGAGGCCCTAGGTCGCCTACCTGAGGGCTAAGGAACTTAACTGTTCTGAGTAAGTTTCATGAAGATTCAGCTAAACATGTGGCTTTTTTTTTCAATTTGGCCTGGTGACCTAGTTTTTGACCCAATGTGACCTCGTTTCGAATTTGTCCCAGATATCATTTGGACAAATGTTCTGAGCAAGTATCATGACAATTGGGCTATAATGTGGCATCTAGAGTGTTCACAAGCTGTTTTTTTTTCAATTTGTTCTGGTGACCTAGTTTTTGACCCGGCATGAACTAGTTTCGATCTCGTCCCAAATATCATTGAAACAAGGATATCAGTAAAACTGCTCCCCAATGCGCTTTGTCAAGCAATATAAATGCAATGTGAAGGGCAAAGATATTAAAATGGCTAAATATAAATAGAAATGTGTACTATATTTCAGAAATTTTCAAAGTCCCATAACTCTATGAAATATCATTGAGGTGGAACATCCTGCTAATAGCACACCTCCTCTTGGCAATGAAGCTTCCCATTAAATTACATTGAAATCTGGACAGTAGTTGCTGAGAAATAGCCTGGACAAGAATTGTGCCTATATACTATATGTCAGAAATGTTCAAAGTCCCATAACTCGGAGACAAATCATTGAAGCAGAACGTCCTGGTAGCATGCACACCTCCTCTTGGTAATGAAGCTTCCCATAAAGTTTCGTTGAATTGCGGCTAGCTGTTGCTGAAAAATAGCGCGGACAAGAAAACAAAAGATTGTGCACTATATACTGATTTCAGAAATCTTCAATGTCCCATAACTCTAAGAAAAATCACTAAAGTGGAACGTCCTGGTAATATGCATACCTCCCCTTGATAAAGAAGCTTCCCATGAAGTTTTGTTGAATTCCAGCAAGTAGTTGCTGAGAAATACTTCGGACAAGAAAGTCAAGGATTGTACACTAGATACTAATTTCAGAAATATTCAAAGTGCCATGACTCTGTGAAAAATCACTGAAGTGGAACGTCCTGGTAATATGCACACCTCCTCTTGGTAATGAAGCTCCCCATGAACTTTCGTTGAAATCTGGCCAGTAGTTTTCTGAGAAATACTCCGGACAAGAAAGTCAAGAATTGTGCACTATATACTAATTTAGAAATATTCAAAGTCCCATAACTCTGAGAAAAATCACTGAAGCGGAAAGTGTGACGGAAGGACGTACGGACGGACGGAAGTCCTTACAAGATGATACTTAAGTGGCTCCCTTACGAAAAAAAGACAATTAAGTGTCTTAAAATAGCCACCTAAAAGCATTTTTAAGCCACATAAAAGACTAACCCTAACCCTAATAAACTATTTTCAACTAAATTGTCTGCAAACATAAACCACTTAACTACTCTCCCGTTAGGGTGGACAGAAGGACGGACGGACAAAGCGGCAACTATATGCTCACCCAAAATTTTTCGGGAAGCATAAAAAACGTTCTGAGCAAGTTTCAAGAATATTGGGCACAAAATGTGACTTCTTGAGTGTTCACAAGCTTTTACTTCAATTTGCCCTAGCGACCTTGTTTTTTACCCTACATGACCCAGTTTTGAACTCGTTTGAGATATCATTTGGAGAAATGTTCTGAGAAAGTTTCTTGACGATTAGGCTATAAATGTGGCCTCTACAGTGTTCACAAGCTCTTTCTTCAATTTGGCCTGTGACCCAGTTTCGAACTAGTCCGAGATATTATTGAAACAAATGTTCTGAGCGAGTTTCAAGAAAATTTGGTAAAATATATGACTTCAAGAGTGTTCACAAGCCTTTTATTCAATTTGACCTAGTGACCTAGTTTTTGACCCCACATGACCCAGTTTTGAACTCGTCCGAGATATCATTAGAACAAATGTTCTGGGCAAGTTTCATGAAGATTGGGCAATAAATGTGGCCTCTGGAGTGTTCAGATGCTTTTTAAAGTTTTCATAATAGCCATATAAAGAGAACTGCCCAGCCCCCTGACGGGCCTTGTTTTTCAATGGAGCGGAACAATTTTCGAACTCGGCTGATATATCATCAGAACAAATATTCTGAGCAAGTTTCATGTTGATTGGGCAAAAAATGTGACTCTTAAAAGTGTTTACAAGCTTTTTCTATAGCCAAAATATGGAAAACTGCCCGCCCCCTGGTGGCCATGTTTTTCAACGGAGCGGAACCATTTTCGAACTCAGCCAAGATATCTTAAGAACAAATGTTCTGAGTAAGTTTCATGTTGATTGGGCAAAAAATGGGACTAAGAGTGTTCACAAGCTTTTTCTATAGCCATATAAGGAAAACTGCCCCGCCCCCTGGCGGCCATGTTTTTCAAAGGAATGGAACCATTTTCAACACTGGCCGAGATATCATAAGAACAAACGTTCTGAGCAAGTGTTCACAAGCTTTTTCTATAGCCATATAAGGAAAACTGCCCCGCCCCCTGGCGGCCATGTTTTTCAAAGGAATGGAACCATTTTCAACACTGGCCGAGATATCATAAGAACAAACGTTCTGAGCAAGTTTCATGTCGATTGGGCAAAAAATGTGACTAAGAGTGTTCACAAGCTTTCTCTTCAATTTGACCTAGTGACCTAGTTTTTGACCCAACATGAACCAGTTTCAACAATGTCCAAGATATCATTGGGACAAATAGCTGAGCAAGTTTCATGAAGATTGGGCAACAAATGTAGCCTCTAGAGTGTTCACAAGGTAAATGTTGACGACGAATGATTCACGACACATGACGGTCAAAACGTGATCACAATCACAAAAGCTCAACATGAGCACGTTGTGCTCAGGTGAGCTAAAAATATACAAAAATGGACATTATTCAGGATAGTGACTTCATTTTTCGTCCCATCTTCACAAATCTTGCATAGTTTGTCTATGACCATGAGATTACAGTTTAAGTAGAATATAAGCAAGATCGGACCAGAAGCACCGGAGTAATTGCCCTTTGTTTGTGAAAAAAAAATTGCCAAAATGACTTTATTCAGGAAAGACTTCATTTTTCATCCAATCTTCAACAATCTTGCACAGTTTGTCTATGACCATAAGATTACAAGTTAAGTTGAATATAAACAAAATTGGGCCAGAAACACCTAAGTTATTGCCCTTTGTTTGTGAAAAAAATACAACAAGAGGGCAATGATGGCCTAATGCGCTCACCTGAGAACTGGTACAGATGAAGACCATACTGTTGTGGCAGGTTTGAATATTAAGGTATCTGAACAATACGCAAAGGAGGATAGGATCGATTTGATCTTAAACATCAGTTAGTACAATGGGATAACTAAAGTACTAGTTGGGTAGTGGATGTGCGGTGTTTTTGCTTATTTTTCTCAAATCATTTTTTCCAATATTCTTACCTGACCCTTTTTCATTAAGTCAGTGACAATTCTGGAAAATGCACAAACTTTAGATTTTGATGTCTTTTTCGCAGACAGTTTTGGAGAACTAGTTGCAATTCGATAATTGCGATGGCTGTGCTATAAGTCAGGTTTTGCTTTTTCTTTGATAATTTTCTGTGCTATGATGATAAATGATGTTAATGCAGGCTCTAAAGCCATCAATGTTGCATGTACAAATAACTGCATGCAAGGTTTGCAACTGTTGGAAATCAAATTTTATCAATCAATCTTTATGGTCATACGCAAACTGTGCAAGTTTGGTCAACACTGAATAAAAAATCATGTGTGCAAGTCACTGATAACTTGTTGATGTTTTTTTGTTCTATTTTTAGTAACATTGATCCTGACCTTGACCTCACCAACACCATATGCAATCCCAAGCAAAGTCTCGCAATAAGATATCTATGTATTAAGTTTCATTACAATAGCTCAATTCGTTAGATAGTGGCAATGAAAAGTAGACGCCACTACTACACCTCTGACCTTGAATTGTTACCTTGACCTAGGGACCTGGTTCTTGCGCGTGACACTACATCTCACCATGCTTGTCACTTCTGCCAAATAATTTGAAAATCCATCTATGCTGGATGAAGATATGGTCCAGAATATGTGTTGATGATTGATTTCTTATATTTGACCTCTGACCTTGAATTGTGACCTTGACCTCGGACATAGGGACCTGGTTCTTGCGCATGAGACTCCGCCTTATCATGCTTGTCACTTCTGCCAAGTTATTTGAATATCCATCCATGCTCGCCAAAGATATGCTTCAATTAAAGTGTTTATGATTGATTTTTTAATTTGACCTTAAATTGTGACGCGACCTTGGACCTAGGGACCTGGTTTTTGCCCACGACACTCATTCTCACCATGCTTGTCACTTCTACCAGGTTATTTGAAAATCCACCCATGCTGGACAAAGATATGCTCTTAACAAACTTGTTTTGGACCGACTTGTTAAATTTGACCTTTGACCTTAAATTGTGACCTTGACCTTGGACCTAGGGACCTGGTTTTGGGGCGCGACATTCCGTCTCACCATGCTTGTCACTTCTGCCAAGTTATTTGAAAAGCAATCCATGCTGGACAAAGATATGCTCCCGACAAAGTGTTAAAGGTTGTTTCTTATATTTGACATTGAATTTTGACCTTGACCTTGGATCCTGGTTCTTGTGCGCGACACGCCATCCCACCATGCTTTTCACTTTTGCCAAGTTATTTGAAAATCCATCCATGCTGGACAAATATATGCTCTGGACAAAGTGTTAAGAATTGATTTCTTATATTTGACCTTGAATTGTGACCATGACCTTGGACCTAGGTACATGGTACTTGCGTGAGTCACTCTGCTTCCCCATGCTTATCATTTCTGCCAAGTTATTTAAAAATCCATCCATGCTGGATAAAGATATGCTCCGGACAAAGTGTTAAGGATTGATTTCTAATATTTGACCTTGGATCTTGAAATGTGACCTAGACCTTGGACCTAGCGACCTGGTTCTTGGGCGTGACACCCTGTCTCACCATGCTTATCACTTCTGCCATTGAGTTTCACTGTTGGAGAAAGGAAATGTTTTGCATTGGTTGCACAAACATAGGGTCATAACTCTTGTGTTTGTGGCCTGATCTGGCCCATTTGTTGCTTCTTGTTATGAACTCCTATGGTCACACAAACTGTAAGAGTATGGTTAAGATTGGATAAACAACAGGCACAAGAATGCCTGTACCACCCCACTGGCTTATTAAGTAAGGAGTATCAGAAGCGAAAAGACTGTGATATTCTATGTAAGGAAAAAGGCCCCGCCCTCTGGCGGCCACGTTTTTTTAAACAAGTATTTTGGTAGAAAACCACCTAAGGAATATTGATGTAATTATTTAGAAATCCAAGCAGTGGTTTCTGACATGAAGATTTTCAATGTTTTAAATAAAGCTATATTCGGAAAAATGACTCCCCTCCACCCGCTGCCGGCCAATTTTTTAACTGTCTGGAACCATTTGAGCAACGTTGGTATTTCACCCATGGAATATTGCTGTGAAATTATTTCAAAATTCAACCAGTGCTTTCTGACAAAAAGATCTTCAAAGTTTTTAATATAGCTATATAAGGTAAAATGGCCGAGCCTCCATAACAGCCGTGTTTTACAAAGGACCGTTACCATTTGATCAACTTTGGTAGAGAACAACTCAAGGAACATGAACTTACTTCGAAATCCAACCAGTGGTTTCTGACAAGAAGATTTTCAAAGTTTTCAATTTAGCCATATATTGAAAAATGGCCCCGCCCCCTGGTGGCCCTGTGTTTCAATGGAGTGAAACCATTTGCGAAACTTAAGTAGACAGGGTCTCCTGCAGGATTTCTTGAAGGCATGTCGGTATCCCCGACATCCCCAGCTCCCCGGAATCAGCTGAACGATGGACCCCCACCTCCCCGAAATCGGCTGCACCTCCATCAAATTGGGCTCATCGCGTGACCCCACCTTTCCAGAATCGGCTATGATCTCTTTGCATTATTTTTAATTTGGGAATTCTTACTTTTCTAAAACTGAAACTATTAAAATATTTCTGATACTTAAATTGCTATTACAGCGGTTTTCTTAATTGAATATAAACCTGTTGACCTAACTTCTTTGGAGGCAGTGTAGATCAAAATACTAGGCTGCATTTGTATGGAATTAATTTTCAATCATACATCATTACATGGTATTTCGATTCGTTGAAAAGCCCAGCTTTTTTCCGCCTTGAAATTCTGTCATGACCGCCCGTTTTCAATTGAAATACTTTATTTTCAATGTTTGTTTTCGGATGCAAAAGAAATCAGTTGTTAATATCAGTTTATACTACATGTGGACATTAAAAGCTGAAAAATCACCGTTGTTTTTAAATACTTGAATATGCGGTTCCTAATCGACATAAAATACGGTCCTGTATCTGCATGTAAAAAACGCGTTTTGCTACGAAGCGCGCGAAAATTATGTTGTCATGCACAAGGTCACGGATGCCTTGTGAAAAACGTGCATGTACTGGTCACTTGCTTAATTGCAGAGTTTATGTGAACAAAATTACGTTTGACGACGTTAAATTGTGTTTTAAAATGGGGCTCTATATAACATAATTCGTGTCCATATTTTTGTCAATTTGTGAAATGGATAAAGAAATTACCGGAATAAAATAACACGTTAAATATAATAATCAAATGTTTTAAAATGCCTGTTCACTTTTCCCAGCAACGCTTGTATTTGTTGTCAAACATGTTTTTAGTTGTTAACTAGTAAGGTATAAACTCTGCCCTAAAAAATCGCTGTATTTGATTGGCTAATGAGATCATTGTGGGAGGGACTACACAGTTCAGTCACTTGTCAATAACACTGTTGGTAGTTAGACCTTATCGATCAATACATCGTTTGTTTATGGCCCTGTGATTAAAGATCAGTGTAATAGATAAAAGGATTAACGTTTGTCGCTTTGAAAATTAAAGCATGTCGGCATTATTTAAGCATTCGGCAAATGACTGCGGGAAACCCTGGTAGAGAACCACCCAAGGAACATTTATCTGAAATATTATTTCGAAATCCAACCAGTGGTTTCTGACAAGAACATTTTCAAACTTTTCAATACAGCCATATAAGGAAAAATGGCCCCATCTCCTAGCAGCCAATTTTTTCAATGGGGCGGAACATTTGAGCAACTTTGGTAGAGAACCACCGAAGGAACATGTCTCTGAAATTATTTCGAAATCAAACCAGTGGTTTCTGACAAGAAGATTTTCAAAATTTTCAATATAGACATATAGGAAACAAGAGGGCCATGATTGCCCAAAGGGCTCACATGAGTACTGGCAAAGATGAAAGCCTTACTGCAGTGACAGGCTTATGGGAATGTACGCCATAATGTCGTTAAATAATTTGTCTAGCTGATTTACTCTCGTACATAGAACAAGTAAGGACCTGGATATATTTTCTCAACCATGCTATCCAACTTTTTCGCAGGCAATTTCGGAGAATAATGTTAATGCTGCAGTTTTCAAAGATAATGGCGACCACTGCGCGAAGGTCATGTCATGCTTGCCGGCTTGTTTCAAAGAGTAGAGTGTATTGCCATTTACCCGTCTTATATTGAAATTTGCTTTACATTTTATGGTCATAGACAAATTGTGCAAATTTGGTCCAGACTGGTTGAAAATGAAGTCCCCGTCTTGCAACAAATTAATTTTTTATTAATTTTCACAATTAAAGGGATATAACTGCTGTGTTCGTGGCCTGTCGTATTTGCTGCTTGTGTTGAGATCTTATGGCCATATAGAACATGTGTTTTAAAACAAGTTTTATCAAGATTTAATGAAAAATAAAATCTTGATGCACAAATATGGAAATTTTGCATTTTTTTCACTAACAAAGGGGCCATAACTCTTGATGTTTGTTGCCCGATCTGACCCATTGTTGGCTTCAGCTGCAGTCGTATGATCACATACAAACTGTGGAAGTTTGGTGAAGACTGGAAGAAAACTTAATTCACAATGAACAAAAAAGGCAATTTTTGAAAAAAAAAATCCACATAGAAGGGGACATAACTCCAGTGTCTGTGGCCTAACCTTATCTATTTTTGGCACCTGATGAAATCTTTTGGTCAAACACAAACTGTGGAAGTTTGCTCAAGATTGGAAGAAAAATGATGTCTTAACCAAGGTAAAATGTCAATTTTTGCCTATTTTTCAACAACAAAAGGGGGCATAACTCTGATGTTTGTGGCCCAATCCGGCCCAATGTTAATTTCTACAGTGAACTTTTGATAATACACAAACTGTGGAAGTTTGGTCAAGATTGGTAGAAAAATAAAGTCTCTATGAACGAAAAAGGCAATTTTAGCATTTTTCCCACAAACAAGGGGCCATAACTCTAAGATTTCTGGTCCAATTTGGCCCATTATCAATACCAACTGCAATTTTATGGTCATACACAAACTGTGCAATTAAGGTCAAGATTGAAAAAAAAGAGTAGTCGCGATAACGGTCCAAATTGTTGACGGCATACGGACGACGCCGGAGAGGTCCCCTATACCAATAGCTCACCGAGCACTTCGTGCTCAGGTGAGCTAAAAATGACCCCTTCTGTTAAGGCATCATATGTTACAACAGTGTCAAATGTTACAACCGGCATTACATGTGACAAATCGGCATTATATGTTACCAAATTTTCGCTCACCTGAGGGGCTAAGGTACTAAACTGTTTCGAGCAAGTTTCATGAAGATTCGGCTAAAATTTGGCCTCTAGAGGTCCACAAGCTTTTTTTTCAATTTGACCTGGTGACCTATTTTTTTACCCAATGTCACCTGGTTTCGAACTCATCCAAGATATCATTTTGGGACAAATGTTCTAAGCAAGTTTGTGATGATTGATTGGCCTATAAATGTGGCCTCTAGAGTGTTCACAAGCTTTTTCTTCAATTTGGCCTGGTGACCTAGCTTTTTTACTCCACACGACCCAGTTTCGAACTTCAAGATAACATTGAAACAAATGTTCTGAGCAAGTTTCAAGAAGACTGGGCACTAAATGTGACTTCTAGTGTTCACAAGCTTTTTCTTCAATTTGTTCTTGTGAGCTAGTTTTTGACCCCACATGACCCAGTTTTGAACCCATTTGAGATATCATTGGGACAAATGTTCTGAGCAAGTTTCATGATGATTGGGCTATCAATGTGGCCTCTCTAGTGTTTACAAGGTTTTTATTTAATTTGCCCTAGTGACCTTGTTTTGGACCCCACATTACCCAGTTTCAAACTCGTCTGAGATATCATTGTGACAAATGTTCTGATTAAGCTCCATGATGATTGGGCTACAAATGTGGCCTCTAGAGTGTTCACAAGCTTTTTCTTAAATTTGGCCTGGTGACCTAGTTTGTGAACCTACGTGATCCAGTTTCAAACTTGTTTAAAATAATATTGAAACAAATGTTCTGAGTGTTTTCAGAAGATTTGGTAAAAAATATGACTTCAAGGGTGTTGACAAGCTTTTTATTCAATATGACCTAGTGACCTAGTTTTGGAACCCACATGACCAAGTTTCGAACTCGTCCAAGATATTATTAGAATAAATGTTCTGGGCAAGTTTTATGAAGATTGGGCAATAAATGTGGCCTCTAAAGTGTTCAAAAGCGTTTTAAAGTTTTCAATATAGCCAAATAAGGAAAACTGCCCCGCCCCCTGGTGGCCATGTTTTTAGCGGACAATTTTAGAACTCGCCCGAGATATCATAAGAACAAATGTTCTGAGCAAGTTTCATGTTCTCTGGCAAAAAATGTGATTTTTGGAGCGTTCACAAGCCTTTTCTATAGCCATATAAGGAAAACTGCCCTGCCCCCTGGCGGCCATGTTTTTCAACGGAGCGGAAATATTTTCGAACTCGGCAGAGATATCATAAGAACAAATATTCTGAGCAAGCTTTATGTCGACTGGGTAAAAAATGTCACTCCTAGAGTGTTCATATGCTTTTTCTATAGCCATAGAAGGAAAAAAGTGTTCACAAGCTTTTACAAGTTTTCAATATAGCCATATAAGGAAAACTGCCCCGCCCCCTGGCCGCCATGTTTTTCAACGGAGTGAAACCATTTTCAACTCGGCCGAGATATCATAAGATCAAATATTTTGAGCAAGTTTCATGCTGATTGGGCAAAAAATGTGACTTCTAGAGTGTTCACAAGCTTTTTCTATAGCCATTTAAGGAAAACTGCCCTGCCACCTGGCGGCCATGTTTTTCAATGGAGGGGAAATATTTTCGAACTCGGCAGAGATATCATAAGAACAAATATTCTGAGCAATTTTATGTCGACTGGGTAAAAAATGTGACTCCTAGTGTTCATAAGCTTTTTCTATAGCCATAGAAGGAAAATAGTGTTCACAAGCTTTTTAAAGTTTTCAATACAGCCATACAAGGAAAACTGCCCCGCCCCCTAGCGGCCATGTTTTTCAACGGAGTGGAACCATTTTCGAACTCGGCTGAGATATCATAAGAACAAATATTTTGAGCAAGTTTCATGTTGATTGGGCAAAAAATGTGACTTCTAGAGTGTTCACAAGCTTTTTCTACAGCCATAGAAGGAAAACTGCCCTGCTCCCTGGCGGCCATGTTTTTCAACGGAGTGGAACTATTTTCGAACTCAACTAATGTATCATAAGAACAAACGTTCTGAGCAAATTTCATGTTGATTGGGCAAAAAATGTGACTTCTAGTGCGTTCACAAGCTTTTTCTTCAATCTGGCCTAGTGACCTAGTTTTTGAACCCACGTGAACCAGTTTCAACAATGTCCAAGATATCATTAGGACAAATGTTCTGGGCAAGTTTCATGAAGATTAAGCAATAAATGTGGACTCTAGAGTGTTCACAAGGTAAATGTTGACGACAGCCGACGGACAAAAGGTGATCACAAAAGCTCACCATGAGCATGTTGTGCTTAGGTGAGCTAAAAAATGAGTGGCATCATTTGTTACAAATCAACATCATATGTTACAGCAGGTGCATAAATCATCATTATCATCATCATTGTCGTTGTCATTATCATCATCATCTTCATAAATATAGACAACAACAACAAAAGATCCTCTTTGAGTCATGATTTTCTTGCCATGTTTTTACGTTTTCATATAATATTAGCTCTATGTCTATATTTTGAAACAAGAAACAAAATCTTTGAATGACTGTGTATATGCTAGGTGACATCTTTGCACAGGGACCCTTGTTACAGACTGACGAAATTTTCTTTATGTTTGAAACTATCATGTTTCATTACAAACAAACAATGAAGAAAAACAGAAATCAAACATAGATATAACAATTCTGTATTCCTTCTGCGATTCTGTCACTTTGATTTCATTTTAATTGAAAATGATTAGACAACAATGTATGCTAGGTAAAACTATGATTAGACAACAATGTATGCTAGGTAAAACTATGATTAGACAACAATGTATGCTAGGTAAAACTATGATTAGACAACAATGTATGCTAGGTAAAACTATGATTAGACAACAATGTATGCTAGGTAAAACTATGATTAGACAACAATGTATGCTAGGTAAAACTATGATTAGACAACAATGTATGCTAGGTAAAACTATGATTAGACAACAATGTATGCTAGGTAAAACTATGATTAGACAACAATGTATGCTAGGTAAAACTATGATTAGACAACAATGTATGCTAGGTAAAACTATGAAAATGATTAGACAACAATGTATGCTAGGTAAAACTATGATTAGACAACAATGTATGCTAGGTAAAACTATGAAAATGATTAGACAACAATGTATGCTAGGTAAAACTATGAAAATGATTAGACAACAATGTATGCTAGGTAAAACTATGAAAATGATTAGACAACAATGTATGCTAGGTAAAACTATGAAAATGATTAGATAACAATGTATGCTAGGTAAAACTATGAAAATACTTAACTTGATATACTTTATTGTTTGGAAAAAAAGATTTTCTTTGCTATTAAACTTGCAACAGTTTTATTGTTCTACTCTTTGTTATCTTGTCTTGTGTGTCTACATTCTTTGACATGGTAACAATATCAAAGATGATCTGTTGTTGTTGTTTTCAATATTGATGATGATGACGATGATGATGATGATGATGGTAATGATAATGTTACTGCACCTGCTGATGCAATTTATGCTGCTCCTGTTGATGACGAAAATGATGAAATTTGTTCTGAACTATATTTATTTGGTAATGATTATTTCCATTTAAGCATGGGGCACAATAATATTTTTGATATTCCTTAAGGCTGCAACATATAATGCCGGGTTGTAACATTTTATGCACCTGCTGTAACATATGATGTTGACTGGTAACAAATGATGCTACTCATTTTTTGCAAAATTTGTAACATATAATGCCGATTTGTAACATATAATGCCGGTTGCAACATATGACGCCGTTGTAACATATGCTTCAACACCCGTCCCCTGGCGGCCATGATTTTCAATGGAGCAGAACCATTTGAGCAACTTTAATAGAGGATCACACAATGAACATTTCTGTGAAATATTTTGAAAATCTACCCAGTGGTTTATGGTAAGCGGATTTTCAAAATTTTCAATATAACCATATATGGACAAATGGCCCCACTCCCTAGTGGCAATTTTTTTCAACGGAGCCGAACCATTTGAGCAACTTTGGTTGAGGACCACCCAAGGAACATTTCTGTGAAGTTATTTGAAAATCTACCCAGGTGTTTAGGAGGATATGTTGTTTAATAATTTTTCTATTTATAGCTCTGGTGGGCATCTTGTGCAGCAGACCGGAACCATATTAGCAACTTTGGTAGAGGACCACCCAAGCAACAGGTAAGTTTCATCAAAATTGGACAACTGGTTTAAAGATGTCATTTAAAGAAAAAGTTTTAGCACAGACACACACAGGCACAAAGGACAAACTGCCATGGCATAAGCTCGCTGGCCGAACTCTCTAGTCGAACTAAAAATTGAGTTTCTAACTTGAAAAATCTTAACTTCAGTTGTTCTTCAGATCAAACTTTCTATGTGAAAGTCAATTACCAGGATTTCTGTTCATAAAAGTGTAAAATACTGAACATATAAGCAATATTTTAGTTAAAAACATTTTAATGGCAAAATACCTATACATAAAAAAGCCACAGACTTAAGGAATTTTATGATTTTAAGAAATTTACTCAAGTTTTCCCATAAGGAATTTGTGAGTATGGGCCCAGATGAGATTTTATGGACAAACAGTGCAGGTTAGTATAACATGCATGTCTGTCACCTGTTGCCAGTGTTTTACCTTCTGGTACAACATGAGGAATGTCACCTGTTGCCAGTGTTTTACCTTCTGGTATAACGTCCATGTCTGTCATCTGTTGCCAGTGTTTTACCTTTTGGTATAAGGTGCATGTCTGTTACCTGTTGCCAGTGTTTTACCTTCTCGTATAACGTACATGTCTGTTACCTGTTGCCAGTGTTTAACTCTTCTGGTATAATGTGCATTCTGTCACCTGTTGCCAGTGTTTTACCTTCTGGTATAATGTGCATGTCTGTCACATGTTGCCAGTGTTTTATCTTCTGGTATAGCATGCATGTTTGTTACCTGTTGCCCGTGTTTTACCTTCTGGTATAATGTGCATGTATGTTACCTGTTGCCAGTGTTTTACCTTCTGGTATAACATGTGTGTTTGTTACATATTGCCAGTGTTTTACCTTCTGGTAAAATGTATGTGTTTGTTACCTATTGTCAGTGTTTTACCTTCTGGTATAATGTGCATGTCTGTCACCTGTTGCCAGTGTTTTACCTTCTGGTATAACGTGCATGTCTGTCACCTGTTGCTGGCGTTTTACCTTCTTGTATAAGGTGCATGTCTGTCACCTGATACCAGTGTTTTACCTTCTGGTATAATGTATGTGTTTGTTACCTGTTGCCAGTGTTTTACCTTCTGGTATAAGGTGCATGTCTGTCACCTGTTGCCAGTGTTTTACCTTCTGGTATAACATATGTGTTTACCTGTTGCCAGTGTTTTACTTTCTCGTATAACGTGCATGTCTGTTACCCTATTGCCAGTGTTTTACCTTCTGGTATAATGTGCATGTCTGTCACCTGTTGCCAGTGTTTTACCTGCTGGTATAACATGCATGTCTGTCACCTGTAGCCAGTGTTTTACCGTGTGGTATAACGTGCATGTCTGTCATCTGTTGCCAGTGTTTTACCTTCTGGTATAACGTGCTGGCATCTGTTGCCAGTGTTTTACCTTCTGGTATAACGTATGTGTTTGTTACCTATTGCCAGTGTTTTACCTTCTGGTATAATGTGCAAGTCTGTCACCTGTTGCCAGTGTTTTACGTTCTGGTATAATGTATGTGCTTGTTACCAATTGCCAGTGTTTTACCAGCTGGTATAATGTGCATGTCTGTCACCTGTTGCCAGTGTTTTACCTTCTTGTATAACATGCATGTATGTCACCTGTTGCCAGTGTTTTACCTTCTGGTATAACGTGCATGTATGTCACCAGTTGCTAGAGTTTTACCTTCTGGTATAACTTGCATGTATGTCACCTGTTGCCAGTGTTTTACCTTCTGGTGTAACGTGCATGTATGTTACCTATTGCCAGTGTTTTTCATCTGGTATAACATACACGTCTGTAACTTGTGTTGCCAGTGTTTTACCTTTTGATATAATGTGCATGTCTGTGAATTGTAGCCCAGTTGGTAGAGCGCTGGACTACAAATCAGAGGATCGCGGGTTCGATTCCCAGTCCAGCCACATAACTTGTGTGGGGATTGGTCATGAAATTATTTGTACGGTCATTCTCCCCCTACCTCTGATTCAAGTAGGGCAGTTGTCAGTTACTGGCATAAGTATGCACTTAGTACTGGTAAACCAGCTTACCCAGGAAAAGTGTGAGTAGGTAAACTGACCGCCGTTATATGACTGAAATACTGTTGAATACGGCGTAAAATCAAAAAAAAAAAAAAGTAGCCCATTTCTTACCTATCACATACATATCTGGCATCTGCTCTCTGGTGTTTGGATGCAAGACAGGCCTAGATGTAAAATCATACAGGGAATGGAAGAGAACAGGCTCAATCCAGTCACACATCATCTGGTCGATGCCCAGTCTGAACTGGTCCTTTTCATCTCTGGACAGAGTCAGGCCAAACACCTCTTTGTTTTTGCTAATGCCACAATAGATAGTACCACCATACCCTGTAAAATTATACAACATACAATATAAAAAATGTTCAAATAATCACATTTAGAAATATTATTATCATAATCATTCTTATCAATAGAGCTGCTTATTTAATAATTGTAAACATGTTTCCTACTATAATATTACACCGAATTTGTTTTCTTTCATTTGTCAAACCCATTTTACAAAATTGTATTCAAATATGAAATAATTCACTAATTTAACAGGCACATGGATTTTATTTGCTACTTTTGGTTAAAGTGATCATTTTGACCATGCATCCTATATATACGCAGTAAGGTCTCGACAGAATGCTTACAGCTTGCATGTGTTATGATTTAAATAAAAATCTGACAATGTGTGTGATTTTAATCTGTTGCACTGATTTTGGAAGTATGGTGTATGAATTGCTTCAATAATCTGAAGACAGAGGTGGTGAAATCTCAGAAAATCTTTATTTTCCATGGCCATCATGACGTACAATTTACTTATATGTACCTGTTATACTAGTAGAAATTGACCTGCTTTTAACCTTATGCACACCCACTGTTCAGGATCTTTCTTCATACTTGTCATACAGTGCTTTCGGGTGTTTTCGGCCGTCTAAGATTCAATAGCGTAAACACTCATAATTATGTACTTGCCATGGTCGCGGTTAGACAAAACAAACATGTAATGTGTGGTTTCCGTTTTTCACCTCCAACTTATAATCTATAAATAACCGTATACCGGGATCCAGTATGCATTCTGCATGAAATGCGATCAGGTAAAGTCGGCCGTGTCGGGTGTTTTCGGACACACTGTCGGGTCAAACCGGCCATGATTGTTAATCGATATATATCATGAATTAATATTGACATCTATAACATTAATGACCTTCTATATTGTATTGTACATACACATGTACCTATTTAACACCCCCGCCCTAATAAACGCTCCTAGCTATTTTAAAAATAAAGAAATGTTTTACCTTTCGCAAGTCATCCTAATTATCTAATTAATCTATCATTTGAACACTTAACATATACACATACTACTGTTACGACTGTGTATAATGCACACTTTTTTACCCTAAAATTCGGGTATGAAATTTGGTGATCGTATAATACAAGGTGACAGTCATAGTTAGCCATGTTTTTTTTTAAACTTTATGTTCAAAATCAACATTTTTCTTGTAATAAATTCATAATGTAATGTTTATCAAGGCATCACTGTGTTCTAATTACTTTGCAAAAACAATCCCAATTTGAATAAACAATCAAATCTGTTAAAAACACGAGGCGTAAATATTAACACCTGTTAAAACTACTAACAGTTACAGCTTGACATAATCAAATAACTGCATGGGCATCCAAAACTTCATTAGCAACAGCCATAGGAACAGTGTCGGTTTAACTTCAAAGGTCTTTGATGTGACTGCCGAGCTGGGGCCACTATCTAACAGTTTGTAACACGCTCAGCACATGGTCAGGTGTCAAATAGCAACAATCAATACTACTGCACCTGAACAGCGCTTGTTGATAGAGCATTAATGAATTAGCGTTCTAGAGGAAATGTCAAGGGTGTCAAAAAATCAGAATGTTGTTTGGATAAGTTGCATTGGATAAGTTGGACATTTTAATGGGGGTGACAAATTATACATGTGTCGGAATTAAAATGGAAACTGTGTCAGGTGGGAAAACTTACTGTTGCATATTAACATCAATATTTACAATCAATTTGGATCTATGTGTTTAACATATAAGGTACTAATGTGTGCGTATTTGAAAGTTACTTTGATGTTTTATTATGAAAGTAAATATAGTGCGGCTTCAAAGCTTTTTATAAATCACAGTCGAGGTGGACAACTTAAAAGTTCAATTTGTAGTCTAATATAAAAGTAAAATTTGTTATAGATCTATGTTCGGACGTATGTCATTATGTCAAAGGATGCTGTACATTGAGGTAGCCTTCGCCCGAAACATATTAAATTATGTCGGGTGACCTCGGCACCCCCCCCCTGCGACATGTTTGTTCAGAGCTATTCAATCTTTTGTTCTTAAAATAGTCAATACATCAACATCCAATAACCTGCATGTTGTGATAACATCCAATAACCTGTATGTTGTGATAACATCCAATAACCTGTATGTTGTGATAACATCCAATAACCTGTATGTTGTGATATTAACGTTAAAAATGATATTCCAACACATGAGGTTGCTTAATATATTTATCTCTATTATAGAAAAAAAAAAGTTAGTTACATGCAGAAATTTGTAGCGGTTTTCGACGATGTGAAATGCAAGTATTTCGGGTAATCAATATTTTCGAAATTTCGCGCCTTCAAATATTTGTGTATGCAGTCATCAATTCTTAGAAAAATGTGCATACACTGATGGTATTAAATGCGGCCGGTTAGACCGGACATCCGAGAACACCCCAAAGCACTCTAAATGAAAACCATGATGAAATGTGTATAGTAACACCACAATTGATATTATGTGATATAATATTATTTATACACAGTAATTATGCTGAATCAAAAACTGAGAGACATTTGTTTCTGCCTTAGTTTTCAAACCTGGACATCATTGTTCAAATTCTTTTCGCAAATGTTGAAACTCCTGGCAACTGAGATGCTTACACCAGATGTTCAAAGTTGTTGTGTGCCGTAGTCACTTTTGCCATTGTTTTAAGTAATGTTACAAGTCAGTTACATGTCTCAGCTGGACCAACTCTAATGTCACACCAACTCCTAGGACACAAACCAAATTTGAATGTGATAAGTTTCTGAACTGAACTCTATTGCCTATCCACTATTTGGGAACATGCTTAGACATACAAATTCTTGCTGTTACAATCCATACAGCCCCTACCACTGTTCAGCATGCCACAGACGTGCTGAGCCAGCTGCCCCCTTTTGATGTCGGTTACATTCTGGTAGGGACAGAATTCATGCTCCTCATCCTCTTCAACAGGTAGTCTCTGTCCCAGCACATAGCTGACTGGACTTGGTGTACAGCTGTCCAAACATGGGCTACCATTCTCCAGCACACCTGCAATACGCAAACAAGATGTTATTTTCCACAGAAACTGAACAAATTCTTTGAATTCTTCAATTTACATTAAATAATTGCTGCAAATATATTTCTTATACGTGATCCAAACAAAAGACATTCCAAGATTGTTCTTTAAGCTCCAAACTGTTTTTAAGCTGCTGACCATTCGCAGAATTGCAATTTCTGTATAATTCAATAATCTGTTGTACAAGTTCATTTTTATGAAAAAAAAATGCGAATGACGCGGCAATAAAACATCTCACAGACAGCAAATCACACAAAGGTTTTTTTATTTAAATGTAAAATAAATGGTTTGTATGACTGTGTTCTTTTATTTCATGAATATGACTTAAAGTATCATACATTGAATGAAGAGGTAGGAAAAGATTCCGAGTGAAATAGCAGGGTGCTGCACCTGCTCCTGTTTGGTTCCCCCCTTCTATCTGTCTGGGCTGGTTATATTGAACATCTTTAAAAATTCAATATATTTTTGCTATATTATAATATTGAATGATGTAACATTGCTTAAAAACCTCAATATCACATTATAAACTAATGTTTAGGATTAAATGCAGCTTTCCCTCTGCACATGAGCAGCACCCTGTGCCTTTTTTGACCTTAGATCTTTCCCATGAAGGCATGTAAATGGGACCAATGGACACTTCCTTACTACAACATGTGAATATATATAAGGCATGTCGTGGGAAAACCGGGATTAATGCATGCGCGTAAAGTGTTGTCCCGGATTAGCCTGTGCAGTCTGCCTACAGTGGATTTATGATTAGAAGACACTTCCTTGAAACAGAAAATACCATAAAAGCGGAAAGTGCCGTCCTGGATTAGCCTGTGCAGACACTTTATGCACATGCATTAAGCCCAGGTTTCCCACAATGTAACATACAGACAGTATGTATTAGATAATCCATACCCATAACTGATAAATAGAACAAACCTGAGCTCATTTCTTCTATGTTCTGTTCAGACACCTGAAAATCATATCTACAGCAATAACAATGTGTGGCCACAGCTGAACAGCATCCTTAGTGTAATGTCTGCCAAAATACTGTATATACACAATGTGTGGCCACAGCTGAACAGTACCAGGGTCCATAGTGTAATGTCTGTCAAAATACTGTATATAAACAATGTGTGGCCACAGCTGAACAGGGTCCATAGTGTAATGTCTGTCAAAATACTGTATATATACAATGTGTGGCCACAGCTGAACAGGGTCCATAGTGTAATGTTTGTCAAAATACTGTATATATACAATGTGTGGCCACAGCTGAACAGCATCCCTAGTGTAATGTCTGTCAAAATACTGTATATAAACAATGTGTGGCCACAGCTGAACAGCATCCCTAGTGTAATGTCTGTCAAAATACTGTATATAAACAATGTGTGGCCACAGCTGAACAGCATACCTAGTGTAATGTCTGTCAAAATACTGTATATACACAATGTGTGGCCACAGCTGAACAGTACCAGGGTCCATAGTGTAATGTCTGTCAAAATACTGTATATACACAATGTGTGGCCACAGCTGAACAGCATACCTAGTGTAATGTCTGTCAAAATACTGTATATAAACAATGTGTGGCCACAGCTGAACAGCATACCTAGTGTAATGTCTGTCAAAATACTGTATATACACAATGTGTGGCCACAGCTGAACAGGGTCCATAGTGTAATGTCTGTCAAAATACTGTATATAAACAATGTGTGGTCACAGCTGAACAGCATACCTAGTGTAATGTCTGTCAAAATACTGTATATAAACAATGTGTGGCCACAGCTGAACAGCATCCCTAGTGTAATGTCTGTCAAAATACTGTATATAAACAATGTGTGGCCACAGCTGAACAGCATACCTAGTGTAATGTCTGTCAAAATACTGTATATACACAATGTGTGGCCACAGCTGAACAGCATACCTAGTGTAATGTCTGTCAAAATACTGTATATAAACAATGTGTGGCCACAGCTGAACAGCATACCTAGTGTAATGTCTGTCAAAATACTGTATATACACAATGTGTGGCCACAGCTGAACAGCATACCTAGTGTAATGTCTGTCAAAATACTGTATATACACAATGTATGGCCACAGCTGAACAGGGTCCATAGTGTAATGTCTGTCAAAATACTGTATATAAACAATGTGTGGCCACAGCTGAACAGTATACCTAGTGTAATGTCTGTCAAAATACTGTATATACACAATGTGTAGCCACAGCTGAACAGCATACCTAGTGTAATGTCTGTCAAAATACTGTATATACACAATGTGTGGCCACAGCTGAACAGCATACCTAGTGTAATGTCTGTCAAAATACTGTATATAAACAATGTGTGGCCACAGCTGAACAGCATACATAGTGTAATGTCTGTCAAAATACTGTATATAAACAATGTGTAGCCACAGCTGAACAGTACCAGGGTCCATAGTGTAATGTCTGTCAAAATACTGTATATAAACAATGTGTGGCCACAGCTGAACAGTATACCTAGTGTAATGTCTGTCAAAATACTGTATATACACAATGTGTGGCCACAGCTGAACAGCATACCTAGTGTAATGTCTGTCAAAATACTGTATATACACAATGTGTGGCCACAGCTGAACAGTATACCTAGTGTAATGTCTGTCAAAATACTGTATATAAACAATGTGTAGCCACAGCTGAACAGTACCAGGGTCCCTAGTGTAATGTCTGTCAAAATACTGTATATAAACAATGTGTGGCCACAGCTGAACAGTACCAGGGTCCATAGTGTAATGTCTGTCAAAATACTGTATATACACAATGTGTAGCCACAGCTGAACAGTACCAGGGTCCCTAGTGTAATGTCTGTCAAAATACTGTATATAAACAATGTGTGGCCACAGCTGAACAGCATACCTCGTCTAATGTCTGTCAAAATACTGTATATAAACAATGTGTGGCCACAGCTGAACAGCATACCTAGTCTAATGTCTGTCAAACTACTGTATATACACAATGTGTGGCCACAGCTGAACAGCATATCTAGTGTAATGTCTGTCAAAATACTGTATATACACAATGTGTGGCCACAGCTGAACAGCGTACCTAGTGTAATGTCTGTCAAAATACTGTATACATACAATGTGTGGCCACAGCTGAACAGCATCCCTAGTGTAATGTCTGTCAAAATACTGTATATAAACAATGTGTGGCCACAGCTGAACAGGGTCCATAGTGTAATTTCTGTCAAAATACTGTATATACACAATGTGTGGCCACAGCTGAACAGCATACCTAGTGTAATGTCTGTCAAAATACTGTATATAAACAATGTGTAGCCACAGCTGAACAGCATACCTAGTGTAATGTCTGTCAAAATACTGTATATAAACAATGTGTGGCCACAGCTGAACAGCATACCTAGTGTAATGTCTGTCAAAATACTGTATATAAACAATGTGTGGCCACAGCTGAACAGCATACCTAGTGTAATGTCTGTCAAAATACTGCATATAAACAATGTGTGGCCACAGCTGAACAGTATACCTAGTGTAATGTCTGTCAAAATACTGTATATACACAATGTGTAGCCACAGCTGAACAGCATACCTAGTCTAATGTCTGTCAAAATACTGTATATACACAATGTGTGGCCACAGCTGAACAGCATACCTAGTGTAATGTCTGTCAAAATACTGTATATACACAATGTGTAGCCACAGCTGAACAGTACCAGAGTCCATAGTGTAATGTCTGTCAAAATACTGTATATAAACCATGTGTAGCCACAGCTGAACAGCATACCTAGTGTAATGTCTGTCAAAATACTGTATATACACAATGTGTGGCCACAGCTGAACAGCATACCTAGTGTAATGTCTGCCAAAATACTGTATATACACAATGTGTGGCCACAGCTGAACAGCATACCTAGTGTAATGTCTGTCAAAATACTGTATATACACAATGTGTGGCCACAGCTGAACAGCATACCTAGTGTAATGTCTGTCAAAATACTGTATATACACAATGTGTGGCCACAGCTGAACAGGGTCCATAGTGTAATGTCTGTCAAAATACTGTATATACACAATGTGTGGCCACAGCTGAACAGCATACCTAGTGTAATGTCTGTTAAAATACTGTATATACACAATGTGTGGCCACAGCTGAACAGTACCAGGGTCCATAGTCACCAACCCATTCTTTGACTAAAGAATAAAGAATAGACTTAGACTCAAGAAATAATACTTCTGCGTTTGCATATATACTGGGTACTAATGTTGCTTATGTCATTAACAAATGGTTCTAAATAAAGAATGATGTAATTAGAGATGGTGAATACCAACTAAGATACAACATTAAAGCAATCTATGAACATTGCAGTTTCAAGAATATTCTTTATTCTTAGTCCTAAGTCTAAGAATAGGTTGGTGAATACAGGCCTAGGACACTTGGATGTTCAGCGAGATCACTGTTCGAAAAGTGATAAAACAAGAGCTGTCAGAGAACAGCGCTTGACTAATCGAAGCATTTCAGTTGGTACATATTTTGGATAGTGGAAGGGGCATACATTTGTTAAAATAAAAAACTTTTAAGTGAAGCCTTGTATAGTTTATACATTTTTGGAACAAAAACTTTGACCACAAAATATATATAAAAAGTGTGCATAACTCTGTCAAAATACAAAACAGAGTTATGGGTAATGTTGCCCCTGATACTAGAGTTGATGACAAAGGTTAGTTCCAAGTTTCAAGTGAATAACTGATGTTGTTTTGAAGTTACAAAACTGTTGAATATATACTTTAACCAGAAAATCTATGTGCAAAAGGGGCATAACTCTGTCAAAATACAAAAAGTGTTATGGGGAATGCTGCCCCTGATACTGGAGTTGATGACAAAGGTTAGTTCAAAGTTTCAAGTGAATAACTTATATGTAGTTTTGAAGTTACAAAACTTTTGAATATAAACTTTAACCAGAAAATCTAAGTGAAAAAGGTGCATAACTCTGTCAAAATATAAAACAGAGTTATGGGGAATGTTGCCCCTGATACTGGAGTTGATAACTTATGTAGTTTTTAAATTACAAGACTTTGGAATAAAAACTTTAACCAATTCAGATGCGGACGCCGGGGGTAGCAGGATAGCTCATCTATTCTTCGAATAGTCGAGCTAAAAATAAGTTAAAAGAATAACTGAATGTATGACCGAATGTTTATGTTGTACCGGATGTTTAAAATGTCTACTCTGACATACAGGACATTTAACCCTAACTGCTTAAGACTTAACAGGCCAAGATAAAGCACTAGAACTGGGTACATGTTGATGGCCCAGGCAGCGTACCTGTTGCAGGAGGCCAAGATAAAGCACTAGAACTGGGTACAAGTTGATGGCCCAGGCAGCGTACCTGTTGCAGGAGTTCAGCAGACGTGTCCAACGAGGACGGAGTTGGCTCTGAGCTGCACCTGCAAATAACAATGAACCTCATGAATGTCAATTAAATACATGTTCTATGTGATACAGTGCACATCTAGTAAAAACTGCTAGATAACCAATAATTTACCAAACTTAATTTCATATAATAATTTGTGTACAACAAAGTAACAAGTAATATTAAATATCCTCATAAGACTTAACTTTTTTCAGTATTATATAATATTGATGTTCTCTAACAGATGAGAGGAGCATGGGTCAATTCCTTTTAACAGCTTTCTGTACAATACAGTGAAAAATGTGCTGGATGCTACTCCACAAAATGACACCTAATGTACAAAATGCTGTTAAACAATCTAACACTGGACGTTTACTGCTCATTTCAGGCCTTGTAACATAAAACTGCATTACACCTGCCACTGCCCTCTGCCCCTAGTGGGTCTAGTGCTGGCTTACTCTTTATTGGTAACAATCAGAAATATGTGTAATGTACCAATTTGGCTCAGCCTGGTCAGTGCAAAGCCTTATTGACTGTCCAACAAACACCTTGAGGAGTTTTGTGCCAATGACAAACAGGTGATTCCTCATCCCCACCAGCAACAGCAGCCTCAGCACCAATTCAAGGCCTGGAACAAGAGCTCAGGTCACTGGACACTTCCTACTCAAATGTATCTTCAAACAGCACACATAAAATACCTGTCAACAATTAACCTTGCACTGTATAACTAGGTCAGCTGCACAGTACCAGTTAGTTAGGATCAGGTTTTCTGTATGTTGGTAGCTAAAACAACACGTTCTTTCATTGTGGATTTTATAAATTTTGTCACTGCTGTATGATTGTCAAATTTTGGAACATTTGATTAACAAGAGGGGTTGATCATCTGACTATAAGCAACGCCGCAACAAAACATCCCATAAATTTAACAAATCAAAATGATTTGAAGGAATATGGGGTTGCCCATTAAACCAAGGAACATTTCGGCGAAATAAATTAGACATCGGTTTATTAGGTACGACAAGATGTTCAAGGTTTTCAACTGAGACATGCAAGGGAAACTGGCCAGCCCCTTGGTTGCTATGTTCTGTAACAAGTCAAAAACAAGAGGGCCATGATGGCCCAAAGCGCTCACCTGAGTACTGCCAATGACAGAGATCAGCTAAATGTCATAACCTACAAAATGACCCAAATCAGACAACCTGATCTGGCAATTCGACAGGTGCAATACAAATGTCTGTCCGGCCTTTTTCTGTAGCTAACCTGGCAATCTACAGGCAATATACAGTCTTATGCCTGCCCGGCCTACTTCTGTTATTTACTTGGCAATTAAATGGCGCAATACAGATGCATTTATGGTCGAAACTGTTGGGACCAAGATGAACCACAAGCAAATGATGATATGTTTACCATGCACAATCACACTTTCATTACACAGAAGTTGACATCCAATCTTTGCAAGGGCACATTTTTTAGGTTCAAACATCCAGCTGAATTCCATGTACTGTGCTTTGTTCTTATTTCAACAGAACAATAATTAAAACAGTCACAAAAGACAGCAATACAAGACAACTGTCAGCATTATGTATATCATCGATTAGGACTATTCAATCAAACAGACCATTGTACTTGATGTATTTCCATTTTAATTGTGTTTCAGGTCTTGTAAATGATATTTAGCTCACTGGTTAACACTTCAAATACCAAAACTAATTAACTGGTTGCTGAAATACTGTCTGCTGCCATCCCAAATGAGAAATGAAGTCTCTATCCTAAACATAGTCCAATTTTTTGCTTCATTTTCACAAACAAATGGGCGAATAACTTTGGTCTTTATACCCTAATCAGCACAAAACCTTGGTTTATTATGAGATCTTATGGTCATACACAAGATGGCTAATCAGTGCAAAACCTTGGTTTATTATGAGATCTTATGGTCATACACAAGATGGCTAATCAGTGCAAAACCTTGGTTTATTATGAGATCTTATGGTCATACACAAGATGGCTAATCAGTGCAAAACCTTTGTTTATTATGAGATCTTATGGTCATACACAAGCTGTGCAAGTATTATCAAGATTAGATGAAAAATGAAGTTTCTATGTCACACAAAGTCCATTTTTGGCAAAGTTTCTCACAAAGAAGGGGAAAGTACTCCAGTGTTCCTGGTTCTATCTGGCCCATCATTGCACCTTGATGAAATCTTATGGTCACACACAAACTGTGCAAGTTTAGTCAACAAGGAATGAAAAGATAATTCACTATGGAGACTGAAAGCCAATTTTGACAAATCATGGATTTTTTTTCACAAACAAGTGGTCATAACTCTGGTCTCTCTTATCTGATCTGTTCCATATTGGGAATTGACTGAGACCTTATGATGAAACACACACAGTGCAAGTTGGTCAAGATTAGGCAATAAATGAAGTCGCTATACTCCACATTGTTCATTTTTTCACACAAACAAGGGTCAATAACTCTGGTGTTTGTACCCCAATCTAGGCCATGTTATTGATTATTGTGAAATATTCAGTTCATGTACATGCTGTGCAAGTTTGGTCAAATTCAGAGGAAAAATGAAGTTTGTATGTTGCACAAAGTCCAGTTTGCAGATTTTGTCATGAAAAAGGGGCAATAACTCTGGTGTTCATGGTCTGATTTGGCCCATTATCTTTCCTAGATTTTATGGTCATACACAAACTGTGCAAGTTTGGTAAAGATTGAATGAAAGTAAAGTCTGTATCACATCCACATGCCCAATTGTTCCGATGCACTACGGACGACGGAGGACAGTCCCCCTATACAAATAGCTCATAGAGCATGAAGTGCTCAGGTGAGATGAAATGTAATGAAAGTGATGCACAGGAAGTCAGGTTTATTTGAATAAAATAACTATAAAAAGAGTCCCCAAACTACAAGCCCTTACTTATATATACCATACAAGCAGATACTAGCAAGTAGCATGGTGCACTCTAAATAGTGTAAAAATATTTCTCAACTAAGGAGAAAATGTAAAACAGTGTAGAAGTTTTTTTCAATTAAGGAGAAATAATAAATCAGCTTCAAAAATCATGTAAGATAATTACTTTAGTTTCTAAAATCCCAATTCAAATGTGAAAGTCAGTCCAAAAGTTTCATGATTAAATGATACTGAATAAATTACTAACTAAACAGTCCAAAACCTACAGAAAATAATTAACCCTTTCTCGCACTAAATCACATGATCTAAATCCTATATTCTGATCGCTTGTTTACAACATTAATTCTAGCTATTGATTGTTGTTTACAACTTTTTCCAAACTGGATGCCAAGACAGACCGTGGAAAATTTTATTGCTGCACACATAGCCAACATATAGGACAGAAGCAGGCTATCAATGGTTACTATGTGTAATGATGCTGATCTAAAATAGAATTATCATGTTGACTCAGAGTGATGTATTGATTTTACTGATAAGCAGACTCCACTATCTGGGTTATATCTGTGACTGAGCTACAAAGGGAATTTCTGGCAATTATCTTCCTGATACTTCATTTACCTCCCTTTACCAGGTGAGTTATTCAGGAAAAGATGTATTTGGGGCCAAAAAATAGACAATAACTCTGGTGTTCCTGGTCCGATAGGGCCCATTATCGAACCTGTCCAAGATTTATTTTCATACACAAACTGTGCAAGTTTGGTCAAGGTTGAATAAACAAGAGGGCCCTGAGGGCCCTAGGACGCTCACCTGAGACCTTGTAACCCAATTGGAATTTTCATCCCCGAGGCGTGGCTTATTTTTATTCCAGGGGCACAAGTTGAACAACCCTGAACAAACCTCTGGGCCTTGCGATTTCAGGTAAAGATTTTTAAAGTCATTTTGCTATTTTTAAGTCTATATAAACCATGTGACCCCTCGGGGGGTGGCCAGATTTGACCTCAGGGGAATAATTTGAACAATCTTTGAAGAGGACCACCATGCAATGTTACGTACCACATATAGGAAAGCTGCCGGCCTTGCCGTTTCGAAGGAGAAGATTTTTGAAAGATTTTGACATTTAAGTCTATATAAACCATGTGACCCCCCCGGGCGTGACCAGTTTTGACCCCAGGTGCATACTTTGAACAATATTTGTAGAGGACCACTATACAATGTTACATACCAATTATGAAACCTCTAGGCCTTGCGGTTTCAGAGAAGAATTTTAAAGTCATTTTGATATTTAAGTCTATATTAACCATGTGACCCCTGGGGTGTGGTCTGTTTTGACCCATGAGGCATAATTTGAACAATCTTTGTAGAGGACCACTATAGGATGTTAAAACCAAATACGAAACCTCTGGGCCTTGCGGTTTCAGAAGAGAAGATTTTTTAAGACATTTTGCTATTTAAGTTTATATAAACCACGTGACCCCTAAAGCGTGGCCAGTTTTGACCCCAGGGGCATAATTTGAACAATCTTTGTAAATGACAACTTAAGGATGTTGCATACCAAATATGAATACTCTGGGGCTTGCAGTTTCAGAGGAGACGATTTTTAAAGTAATTTTGCTATATATTCTATATAAAACATGTGACCCCCAGGGCGTGGCCAGTTCTGACCCAATGGGCATAATTTGAACAATCTTTGTAGAGGACCACTATAGGATGTTACATATCAAATATGAAATCTCTGGACCTTGTGGTTTCAGAGAAGAAGATTTTTAAAGTCATTTTGCTTTATATTCTATATAAACCATGTGACCCCCAGGCGTGGCCCGTTTTGACCCCAGGGGCACAATCTTTGTAGAGGACCACTATAGGATGTTACATACCAAATATGAAACCTCTGGGCCCTGCGGTTTCAGAGAAGAAGATTTTTAAAGTTTACACTTTTAAAATCTATTTTTAGCTCTGGTGACCTACATATGCAGCAGACTGTAACGATTTGAACAACTTCGAAAGAGGTTCACCCAAGGATCATTCCTGTGAAGTTTGGTGAAAATCTGCCAAGCGGTTTAGGAGGAGATGTTGTTTGAATGAAAAGTTGACGACGCACACACGCACGCACGCACGACGGACAACGGGCGATCACAAAAGCTCACCATGAGCACTTTGTGCTCAGGTGAGCTAAAAATGTAGTCTTTATCGCCTTTATCGCCATAACGGGTCAAATTGTTGACGGCATACGGACGACGGCTCAGGTGAGCTAATGACTATGAAGAAATTTGATAGCGAGTCACCCAAGGAACTTTTCTGTTATATATGTATTTTTTTTTTAACCAAATTTTTCAAAGAAAAATGTTGGTTATTAGATTGGGGTATGTTGTATGGGCGGGCAGGCGGGTAGGTGGTCGGGCGGGGTGGTGGTGTCAACTTTTCGTTTCCGCTCTCTAACTCGAGAATGGATAGAGCTGTTGTAATGAAACTTCATACATAAATACCTGAAATTGAGACCTCACTTGGATATGGTGTGGGTGGGGTCAAGGTCACTGTTACTAAAAACAGAAAAACGGTTTCCGCTCAATAACTCAAGAACGCATTGAGATATTAAACTTCATACCTAGATACCTCATATCGAGGCCTTGCTTGGGATTGCATATGGGGGTGGGTGGGTCAAGGTCAAGGTCACTGTTACTAAATATAGAAAAACGGTTTCCGCTCAATAACTTGAGAACGAAATGAGATATTTTAATTAAACTTCAAACCTAGATACCTTTTATCAAGACCTCGCTTGGGATTGCATATGGGATGGGTGGGGTCAAGGTCAAGGTCACCGTTACTAAAAATAGAAAAACGGTTTCCGCTCAATAACTTGAGAATGCATCAAGATATTTTAATGAACCTTCATACATAGATACCTCAAATTGAGACCTTGCTTGGGCTTGGATATGGGGTGGGTGGGGTCATGGTCACTGTTACTAAAAATACAAAAATGGTTTCCACTCAATAACTTGAGAATGCATGGAGATATTTTAATGAAACTTCATCAAAAGATACCTTAAATTGAGACCTCGCTTGGGCTTGGATATGGGGTGGGTGGGGTCAAGGTCACTGTTACTAAAAATACAAAAATGGTTTCCACTTAATAACTTGAGAATGCATGAGATATTTTAATGAAACTTCATACATAGATACCTTAAATTGAGACCTCGCTTGGGCCTGGATGGGATCAGGGTCAAGGTCACCGTTACTAAAAATAGAAAAATGTTTTCTGCTCAATAATTGAGAACACATTCAGATATTTTAATGAAACTTCATATATAGATACCTCATATTGAGACCTCTCTTGGGATTGCATATGGGGTGGGTGGGGTCAAAGTCACCATTACTAAAAATAGACAGTTTCCGCTCAATACCTAGAGAACAAATTGAGATATTTTAAATGAAACTTGACATGCAGATACCGTATATCTAGACCTAGCTTGCGATTGCATATGGGGTGGGTGGGGTCAAGGTCCACTCAATAACTTGAGAATGAATTTAGATATTTTAATGAAACTTCATATTTAGATACATTATATTGAGACTTCGCTTTAGATTGCAAGGTCAAGGTGACCATTTCCTAGCCATAAGTGTATGACCTTCACCTTGCACCCAGAATTTTCTTTTATTATTGTGCTGACTTTCATGCATTTCGTTCGAAAAATTTGGTTTTTGTGGAATATCCACATTTCTTGTTTAAATTGATGTTTTAGTTTCAGACAAGTTTTCCAAAGTTTAATATATCCATACAAGGAAAACTTGGACCCACCCCTGTCAACCATATTTTTAATGAATCAAACAGATTTGAAGGAATTTTGTCGAGGGTCAAGCAATGAACATTTCAGTGAAATATATTAGAAATTGGTCCATTAGTTTAAAACAAAGTTTTTCAACTTTTTCAAAAAATCATTTCCAAAAATTCTCATATAAAATGTTAAGATATAAAACATTAGAAATGTATTGCATGCAGATGACACTATCCTGACTATACATTTTAATGGTGTACCTTCAACACCCTGGACATTTTTTTTAACTATTTATGCTTTTCAGCAATATTGATATTTTAAACGATAACAAGAGGCCCAAGAGGACCAGACAAACTACTGGCACTATGGGATGGCTGCGTTTTTGTTGTTGATGACATGAAGTTATGAATTAGGCTATAGTTTTAAATCAGAGGGCCATATGGCCCTTAAGCTTTCACCTGGGTATGAATATCTTGGCCTTGGGGTTTCACAGAGAAGATTTTTGAAGTCATTTTGCTATTTTAGTCTATATAAACCACGTGACGCCTTGGGCGTGGACAGTTTTGACCTCAGGGGCATAATTTGAACAATCTTTGTAGAGGACCACTATACCATGTTACAAACCAAATACTAAATCTCTGGGCCTTGCGGTTTCAGGAGAAAATGTGTCTATAAACCATGTCACCCCCGTGGCATGGCCAGGTCTGACTCCAGTGGCATTTATTAATCAATCTTTGTAGAGGACCACTACACAATGTTACCAACCAAATACAAAACCTATGGGCAGTTTCTGGAGGAGATTTCTTAAGCCGTTTTGCTATTTAAATCTATATAAACCATATGACCCCCAGGGTGTTGCCAGGTTTGACCCCAGGGGCATAATTAGAACAGTCTTTGTAGAGGAACACTATACAATGTTACAAACCATATACGAAACCTCTGGGCCTTGCGGTTTCAGAGAAGATTTTTAAAGTCCACTTGCCATATCAGTCTATAGAAACCATGTGACCTGCGGCATGGCTTCCTTTTACCCCAGGGGCATAATTTGAACAATCTTTGTTTTGGACCATTAAACAATGCTTCATGCTTATAAAACCTCTGGGCCTTGCAGTTTCAGAGGAGAAGATTATTGAAGTCCACTTGCAAGATAAGTCTACTGATACCATATGACCCCAGGGCACGGATGATGGATAACAGGCGATCACAAAAGCTCACCATAAGCACTTTGTGCTCAGGTGAGCTAGAAAGCTGGGTGATGAATGCCGACCATCAAGTTTCCATAACAGTTCATTTTGCAGAACAATGCAGGAAGATAGCAAAGATAGAAAATTCTAGTGTGAATAACAGCATACCCACTTACAATGTGACTGTGTTACCTTGGTTCCTGTAGAAGATTATGCGGTGACCAGCACCCCTGGTCAGCAGGTTGGTGATGCAAAGCAGGCAGCGGGCAACAAGCACATTCTCAGCACACTCATCATCAAATACAGAGGCAACATCTCCCACAGACATACAGTCCTTGAGGACACCTGTGGACAACAAGTCACCAAATACAGGGGCAACATCTCCTACAGGCATACAGTCCTTGAGGACACCTGTGGACAACAAGTCATCAAATACAGGGGCAACATCTCCCACAGGCATACAGTCCCTGAGGACACCTGTGGACAACAAGTCACCAAATACAGGGGCAACATCTCCCACAGGCATACAGTCCCTGAGGACACCTGTGGACAACAAGTCACCAAATACAGAGGCAACATCTCCCACATGCAAACAGTCCCTGAAGACACCTGTGGACAACAAGTCACCAAATACAGGGGCAACATCTCCCACAGGCATACAGTCCCTGAGGACACCTGTGGACAACAAGTCACCAAATACAGGAGCAACATCTCCTACAGACATACAGTCAGTGGGAGATAACAGATTAAGCAAACTGTGACAATCGAGTCGTAAAGGGACCCTAAGAAGAGACCGATATTTGCGCAGTTTGTACGTAACAGTATCGGTACGGGCTGTCCGACTAGCGGAGTGGTTGGTACACTCGCTTCTCACCTAGGCGTCCCGGGTTCGCTTCCCACTCGGCGCATGTGAGTTTGGTTGGTGGGTACTCCGGTTTCCCCCCACAGCATAAGACCACACCAAAACTAAAATATCTTTCAGTAAAAAACAAATTGCTGGAAATTGCAGCTATTATTCAAAATTCGTCCCAACTTTCGTGAGTCTTTAGTAAGTTAATTAGGTAGGAGTGCCACACTCCGGGTCCTCACATAATGCAGCCTCAGGCGCGGAAGGACCTCATAAACTTCGAAATACACACACAAACAGTACCGGTATTTGGGTGCTAAACTGAAGCTAAATGGAGGACCGATGTTTTCACACTGACGCTAATTGGAGACCAATGTTTGAACAATGTATGGTGCATTATGCGGTTTAGGTGTTACTATTAATTTAATTTCATTCCTTAATTAGCGGTGCATTAAAAACATTTTCATGCCGACTTTATTCGCTCAAAATCACAAACAAAAATGAGTAAAACAGCACAGGTATATATTCCCGATTAATTTCAACCGAAATCCCGAGGTAAACAACTCCAATTAATCTCAAAGTCTTCTCGTTCATGAAAGTGTTTATTAAATTGTCAAGTATAGAAAATAACGAGTTGTGTTGCTTGATCCGCTCGCAACCTGTGTGGTATGTGACTGTCAAGCAAATAGACTGGTCTATATTTAGTTATGTAATGTGTTGTAAACAACCAAAGGTACAGTTATGGAATGATTTGATGTTTTTCATATTTGTACGATGAAATGAGGTCATGTCTTACCAATACAAGATGAGGCAAAAATCTACTTTGTGTATTGGGTGACTGTTTTTGCGATGTTTGAAGTGTATAAATCTGTTTTACTATTAATAAATGTACGACAAAGTAAATGATTCGAAATAAAATCTATGAACTGTTTTCTATGTTGTTTTATTATGAAATCAATGATTTGGCTGATGATGATGATTGATGATGATGATGGAAAAATTCGTATTAAATTCATAGAATCGACAGCAATAAGAACGGTTTTTAAGGACACGTTAATTCGTTTACCTATTATACATTCTGGATAATAAACAAAGACTCGGACATTTAAAAAACGAACCAATATTCGAATATTATACGAATAGCGTTTTGGTATTTGTTGCCATCCCTAGTCATAAGCAACAACTGTGTAAATATCCAAGTGCTGTAAAGCGGTGCTGGTGCTAGACGAAACGGTAAATCTAGTTGACCAAGAAACAGCCCTTTTAAATTATTTTAAGCCCAAAGAAGAGTTCAATTGTCACAAAGATACGCCCGTCAAAGAAGCTTTTTGGGGGTTAAGATTCAATGACTCAAGAGAAACAATTAAAAAACTAATAAGGTAGAGTCATGGTATTTGTGCATCTAATTCAAGCCTCTCTCTGTGTGGTGAGTTGAGGTATCAAAACTATTAACTATATATTCTTATATATAATCAAGATGCCAAAATAAACAAGAAACGTGGGAAATTCCCCGAAATCCAAATTTTTCTAATGAAATGCATTAAAGTCAGCACAAAAAATATAACTTTTAGAAATGGTGACCTTGACCTTAACCCCACCAACCCCATATGCAATCCCAAGAGAGGTACTAGATATAAGGTATCTACAAATAAAGTTTCATTAAAATATCTAAATGTCTTCTCACGCTATTGAGTGGAAACTTGTTGGTTTATTTTTAGTAACAGTGACCTTGACCTACGAACCCCATATGCAATCCCAAGCGAGGTCTAGATATAAGATAATCTATGTATGAAGTTTAATTAAAATATCTCCATGTGTTCTCAAGCTATTGAGCAGAAACCGTTTTTTATTCATTTTAGTAAACAGTGACCTTGACCCATCCACCCTTTACGCAATCCCAAGCGAGTCTTAATATAAGGTTTCTATGTATGAAGTTTCATTAAAATATCTCCACGTGTTCTCAAGTTATTGATCGGAAACCGTTTTTCTATTTTTAGTAATGGTGACCCACCCCATACGCAATCCCAAGTGAGGTCTTGATATAAGGTATCTATACATAAAGTTTCATTGAAATATCTCAATTCGTTCTGTTGAGTTTTTGAGGGAAAACCATTTTTAGCTCACCTGAGCACAAAGTGCTAGGTGAGCTATTGGTATATAGGGACCTCTCAGGCGGCGTCCATCCTCCATCGTCTGTCAACTATTTGGCCTGTTATCGCGATAAAGACTACATTTTTTTATTCAATCTTGACCTAACTTGCACAGTTTGTGTATCACCATAAAATCTCGGATGGGATTGTTATTGGGTCATATCACACCAGTAACACCAGAGTTATTGCCCCTTTTCATGCAAACTAAGTGCAAAAGTGCCTTTTTCCAACATATAGACTTTATTTTCCATCCAATCTTAACCAAACTTTCATAATTTGTGTATGACCATCGGATCTCAGCAGACGCTAAACATGGGCCAGATTGTGTTTCAAACACCAAAGTTATTGCCCTTTGTTTATTTAAAAAAATATACAAAAATGGACATTATTCAGGATAGAGGCTTCATTTTTCATCCAATCTTCACCAATCTTGCAAAGTTTGTCTATGGCCATGAGATTACAGTTGAAGTCGAATATAAGCAAGATTGGACCAGAAACACCAGAGTTATTTCCCTTTGTTTGTGAAAAAAAAAGAGCAAAAATGGACAGTATTCAGATTAGAGACTTTGTTTTTCATCCAATCTTCACCAATCTTGCAAAGTTTGTCTATAACCATAAGATTAAAGGTGAAGTCGAATATAAGCAAGATCGGACCAGAAACACCAGAGTTCATGCCCTTTGTTTGTGAAAAAAATATGCAAAAAATGGACATTATTCTGGATTGAGGCTTCATTTTTCATCCAATCTTCACCAATCGTGTCAAGTTTGTCTATGAACGTAAGACTACAGTTGAAGTCGAATAAAAGCATGATCGGGCCAGAAACACCAGAGTTATTGCCCCTTGTGTTTGGAAAACAAGAGGGCCACGATGACTCTAGGTCGCTCACCTGAGTTAAAGGCATCATAATGGCTTATAACAAGAGGGCATAATGGCACTAAAGCACTTACCTGAGTATAAAGATCTCGGCCTTGCAGTTTCAGGAGAAGATCTGTATAGTCTACATAAACCATCTGACCCACAGGGCGTGGCCACTTTCTACCCCAGGGGTATGATTTGAACAATATTTGTAGAGGACCACTGTACAATATTACATACCAAATATGAAACCATTGGGCCTTGCGGTTTCAGAGGAGAAGGTCTTAAAGTCATTTGCTATTTAAATCTATATAAACTATGTGACAAAAAGGGCGTGGCCATTTTTTACCCCAGGGGCATCATATGAACAATCTTTGTAGAGGACCACTTACAATGTTACAAACCAAGTACCAATCTCATTAAAATCAAATCCTAACATTGTATAACATTGTATAACAGGTCACGTTCAAATGACCTTCCGAACAATAAAATATCAGCCCTGCTGCGACCAATGAAATTGCCTTTTGCACAGAAATGTTTGGCCACAGTTTTTGAAAAGTGATGGATTTCCAGCTGATCCTCGGGAATAAATCATTTACATTTAATTTTCACGCGGATAACAATGGATATAGTGGTACCTTAGGCGAGTAAACATCCAAAGTTCACATTAATTTAGTGCATAGTATCTGTGCTTCATATATGAAGTTATACCACAACATTTTAAAGGCAACAGTTTGATTGTCTCCTGAAAAGGTCAACTAAACGTGACCCTTAATGCGAAGTCATTAGATCCAGTCAGCGGATAAAATAGTAGCGTCAGACTGGAGATGATTTTAATGAGATTGACCAATTACAACAAACGTGAAAATTCCATGAAAACCAAATCTTTCGAACAAAATGCATCAAAGTCAGCACAAAAATGTTTTGTCTATTTTTAGTTATGGTGACCTTGACCCCACTCACCAGATATGCAATCCCAAGCAAGGTCTTGATATATGATATCTATATATAAAGTTTCATTAAAATATCTCAATACGTTCTCCAGTTATTGAGCGGAAACTGTTTAGATATTTTTAGTAACAGTGACCTTGACCCCACCCAATATGCAATCCCAAGTGAGGTCTTGAAATAAGGTATCTACGTATGAAGTTTCATTAAAATATCTCAATGCATTTTTAAGTTATTGAATGTAAACCATTTTTGTATTTTCAGTAACAGTGACCTTAACCTCACCCACCCCATATGCAAACCCAAGCAAGGACTTGATATAAGGTATTTACGTTTTAAGTTTCATTAAAATAGCTCAATGCGTTCTCAAGATATTTAGCAGAAACCATTTTTCTATTTTTAGTAACAGTGACCTTAACCTTGAACCCACCCAAACCATATGAAACCCCAAGCGAGGTCTCAATATAAGGTATCAATGCATTAAGTTTCATTGAAATATCTCAATGTGTTTTCAAGTTATTGAGCAGAAACCGTTGTTCTTTTTTTATTAACAGTGACCTTGACCCCACCCACCCCATATGCAATCCCAATCGAGGTCTCGATATAATGTTTCCAACCTAATATGAAACCTCTGTGCCTTGTTGTTTCAGAGGAGAAGAATTTTAAAATTATTTTGCTATTTATGTCTATATAAACCATGTGAGCCCCGGGGTGTGGCCAGTTTTGACCCCATGGGCATAATTTGAACAATCTAGGTAGAGGACCACTATACAACATTACATACCTAATATGAAACCTCTGGGCCTTGCGGTTTCAGAAAATACGATTTTAAAAGTCATTTTGCTATTTAAGTCTATATAAACATTGTGATCCCCGGGGTGTGGCCAGTTTTGACCCCAGGGGCATCATTTTAACAATCTTTGTAGAGGACCACTATACAATGTTACATACCAAATATGAAACCTCTGGGCCTTGCTGTTTCAGAGGAGAAGAATTTTTAAGTCATTTTGCTATTTAAGTCTATATCAAGCATGTGGGCCACGGGGTGTGGCCAGTTTTGATCCCAGGGGCATCATTTGAACAACCTTTGTAGAGGACCACTATACAATGTTACATACCAAATATGAAACCCCTGGGCCTTGCATTTTCAGAGAAGAAGATTTTAAAGTCATTTTGCTATTTAAGTCTATATAAACATTGTGATCCCCGGGGTGTGGCCAGTTTTGACCCCAGGGGCATCATTTGAACAATCTTTGTAGAGGACCACTATACAATGTTACACACCAAATATAAAACCTTTAGGGCCTTGAAGTTTCAGAGAAGAAGATTTTAAAAGTAATTTTGCTATTCAAGTCTATATAAACCATGTTAGCCCCAGGGTGTGGCCAGTTTTGACCCCAGGGGCATCATTTTAACAATCTTTGTAGAGGACCACTAAACAATGTTACATACCAAATATGAAACCTCTGGGCCTTGCGGTTTCAGAGGAGAAGATTTTAAAAGTTATTTTGCTATTCAAGTCTATATAAACCATGTGACCCCCAGGGTGTAGCCAGTTTTGACCCCAGGGGCATCATTTGAACAATCTTTATAGAGGACCACTATACAATGTTACATACCAAATATGAAACCCCTGGGCCTTGCGGTTTCAGAGGAGACGATTGCGAACATCTTTTTGCTATTCAAGTCTATATAAACCATGTGACCCCCGGGATCTGGCCAGTTTTGACCCCAGGGGCATCATTTGAACAATCTTTGTAGAGGACCACTAAACAATGTTACATACCAAATATGAAACCTCTGGGCCTTGCGGTTTCAGAGGAGAAGATTTTTAAAGTCATTTTGCTATTCAAGTCTATATAAACCATGTGACACCCGGGGCGTGGCCAGTTTTGACCCCAGGGGCATAATTTGAACAATCTTTGCAGAGGACCACTAGAGGATGTCAGATATCAAATATGAAGGCTCCAAGCCTTGTGGTTTCAGAGATTTTTAAAGTTTTCAGTTTTTAAATCTATGTTTAGCTATGGTGACTTACATTTGCAGTGGACCGAAACGATCTGAACAACTTCGAAAGAGGGTCACCCAAGGATCATTCCTGTGAAGTTTCGTGAAAATCTGCCAAGCGGTTTAGGAGATGTCGATTATATGAAATGTTGACGCAGGACGGACAAAAGGCGATCACAAAAGCTAATCATGAGCACGTTGTGCTCAGGTGAGCTAAAAATGATTTGAGAACCAATAGCAAAAAAAAACGCACATCCTCTACCCAACTCGTTCTTTAGTTAGCCCATTGCATTAACCGATGTTTTAAATCAAAATTGATCCTATCCCCCTCTGCGTATTGTTCGGATAACTTAATTTTCAAACCTGTCACAACAGTATGGTCTTCATCCGTACCAGTTCTCAGGTGAGCGCTTTTGGGCCATCATGGCCCTCTTGTTCTATTTTTAGTAACAGTGACCTTGACCCCACACACCCATATGCAATCGCAAGCGATGTCTCAATATAAAGTATCTGTGTATTAAGTTTCATTAAAATATCTCAATGCATGCTCAAGTTTTGAGCAGAAACTGTTTTTTTAATTTTTAGTAACAGTGACCTTGACCCCACCCATCTCCTATGCAATCCCAAGCGAGGTCTTGATATAAGGTATCATTGTATGTTGAATGAAAATAACGCAATGCATTCTTAAGTTATTGAGCAGAAACCATTTTACAATGTTTAGTAACAGTGACCTTGACCTTTATCCCACACGCCCCATATGCAATCCAAAGCGAGGTCTTGCAATAAGGTATCCATGTATGAAGTTTCATTACAATAGCTCAATTCATTCTCAAGTTAGAGAGTGGAAACAAAAAGTTGACGCCGCCACTGCGCCTTTGACCTTGAATTGTGACCTTGACCATGGACCTAGGGACCTGGTTCTTGCGCACGACACTACAACTCACCATGCTTGTCACTTCTGCCAAGTTATTTGAAAATCCATCCATGCTGGACGAAGATATGCTCTGGATTAAGTGTTTAGAATTGATTTCAATATTTAACCTTTGACCTTAAATTGTGACCTTGAACTTGGACCTAGGAACCTGGTTCTTGCGCACAACACTATGCCTTACCATGCTTGTCACTTTTACCAAGTTATTTGAAAATCCATCCATGCTGGACAACAATATGTTCCGGACAAAGTGTTTATCATTGATTTCTTAAATTTGACATTGAATTCTGACCTTGACCTTGGACCTAGGAACCTGGTTCTTGCACGCGACACTCTGACTCACAATCCTTGTCACTTCTGCCAAGTTATTTGCAAATCCATCTATGCTAAACACAGATATGCTCCGGGCAATGTGTTTAGAATTGATTTCTTAAATTTGACCTTTGACCTTGACCTTGGACCTAGGGACCTTGGTCTTGCGCGTGACACTCCGTCTCACTATGCTTGTCAATTCTGACAAGTTATTTGAAAATCCACCCATGCTTGACAAAGATATGCTAGAACAATGTGGTAAGTATTGATTTCTTATATTTGACCTTTGACCTTCAATTTTGATTTGACCTTGGACCTAGGGACCTGGTTTTTGCGCGCGACACTCTGTCTCATCATGCTTTTCACTTCTGCCAAGTTATTTGAAAATCCATCCATGCTGGACAAAGTTATGCTCCGGACAGTGTTAAGGACTGAACTCCTATATCTGACCTTTGACCTTGAATTGTGACCTTGACCTTGGACCCAGGGACCTGGTTTTTGCGCGCGACACTCCGTCTCATCATGCTTATCAGATTTTCAAATTATTTGAAAATCCATCATGCTGGACAAAGTTATGCTCAGGACAAAGGTCTCCGGCCGCCCAAAACCAGCCCGCCCGCTTGGGTGTTCCCATAATACAGCCGTTTTTCAAACAGGCTTATAATTAGGTCAAGGTCAAAGTGAGGTTGGTGATATGGGTGGATAGGGAATGGTGGATAAGCAACAACTGTGTAAGTATCCAAGAGTTGTAGTAAGCGGTGTTGGTGCTTGATGAAATGGTAAAATCTACTTAACCTTGCTACGGACATATGGAAGGACGGATGAACAGGACAATCACTATATGATTCCTGCATCATAATGCCGGGGGCATAAAAATAATAATAGAGCTTGTTTTCGAAACTAGAAATGTGTCCAAAGACACGGATGCAACAATCGATGCAGCCATTTCTACATGGTGCCGCTTTGTCTGTATGCATACAAATTATTTTGCAAAAGGATAATTGAACTTTTAAACTGTACTTCATGCTAATGTATTCTCTTACTCTGTGATGTAGGCCGAGTTATCACAAAATAGTTTTAGTCCTGACAAAAAATCAATAAAGGGTAGTAATTAAAACTTTTGGGCAATTATGAGCTATGGTTCTAGTATGCTTCTCTTGCTATCTTAAATCATTCTATGCAGAATCAACAAAATGCCTTTTATCATATTTGAATTATGATTTGCACACTCATGAATAAAGGGAAGTAATTCACTAACTTTACAAGTCAGGTTCTTGCATGCGACACACCATCCAATGATGGTGATCATTTCTGCCAATTTATCTTAAAATTCCTGCATGCATGGCTAAATTATGCTCTGGACAATTATTTGACCTTTGACCTTGATTAATGACCTTGACCTTTCAGCTACAAACCTGGTTCTTGAACGCCACATGCCATCTCATAATGCTTATCATTTCTGCCAAGTAATTTGAACATTCTTCCATGCAGGAAAAAATTATACTTCAGTCAATGGCTTAAACTCTTATATTTGACCTTTGACCTTTAAGTGTGACCTTGACCTTACATCAAACGACCTAGTTGTTGCACGCCACATGCCGTCTCATAACTCTTATCACTTCTGTCAAGTAATTTAAAAATTCTTCCATGCCGGACAATATTTGACCTTTAAGTGTGACTTTGACCTTGGACCTAGTTCTTGCGGGTAACACATTGTCTTATAATGGTTATCACTTATCAGTTATTTGAAAATTTTTCAATGCTGGACAAAGTTATTGCATGAATAACAATCTTAACATATTTACATATACTTGACGTTTAAGTGTGACCTTGATCTTCGACCAAGGCACCTGGTTCTTGCACGCGACACAGTGCCGCATATGCTTATCACTTATGCCAAGTTTTTTGAAAATTCTTCCCTGCTGGACAACATTATGCTCTGGACAGTGTCTATGGCTTAATATTTGACCATTGACCTTTAAGTGTGACCTTGACCTTGGACCAAGGGACCTGGTTCCTGCGCACGACACACCGACTCACCATGCTCAGCGCTTCTGCCAAGTTATTTTAAAATTCATCCCTGCTAGACAAAATAATGCTCCACACAGGGTCTATGGCTTAATAATTATATTTGACGTGTGACCTGGACTTTGGACCTAGAGACCTGATACTTGCGCATCACACGACTCACCACTTCTGGCAAGTTTTTGAAATTCCTTCCCCGCTTGACAAAATTATGCTCCGGAGAGCGACTATGGCTTAATTTCTTATATTTGACCTTTGTGTTATGTATTTATCTTGCTAATCTGATTGGTTAATGTTCTACCATGCGTATCACAACCACGCCCTCTATGTACTGCTGCATGCTCGCCACTGGTCATACGAGGAAATATTCAAATAGCCACCAAACGTACTGCATGTTCTCTGTTTATCTCAACCCACATACACAACAATTCTTGCGACGAGGATTTTGGGATTACAGCATGATTAATATTTCATGATTTTATCCATTTCTAGTAAATGTGTGTAAAATACTAATATTATCACACCATGGCTGGACTAATTGGGAACATTAACGCATACGATAGTAATGTTGAGTCCTGGACGTGTTATCAAGAAAGACCAGAGCAGTATTTCTTAGTCAATAACATTACTAATGAGAGGAAGGTGGCGACGCTGTTGACGCTTTTCTTGTTATCAAGAAAGACCAGAGCAGTATTTCTTAGTCAATAACATGACTAATGAGAGGAAGGTGGCGGCGCTGTTGACGCTTCTCGGAGAGAAAACATATGAATTACTTCGCAACCTTACCGCTCCAAAGAAGCCATCGCAGCAAACTTACGACACATTATGTGACCTCCTAAGGAAGTATTTGTGCCCGAAGCCTCTGCTTATACGTTTTCGTTTCCATAGACAGAATCAAGCCACTGGCGAGAGCGTGACAGAATATGTTGCCGCACTGCGGAAGTTGTCCGAATATTGCGATTTCAGTCCAACATTAAATGACGCTTTGCGGGACAGGTTTGTGTGCTGCATACAGGACGAAGCAACACAACGAAAGCTTTTGTCAATAGACGAATTGACACTACATAAAGCAGTTGAAATATCAATATAAATGGAAACAGCAACAAAAGACGCTGCGGAGTTGCAGACATCAAACGGCGGTAGCAACGTCCATCGTGTCAGAAAGACTACCGTTAAACAGCCGACGAAAAAGAAACGGAGCCCCAAGCCAAGCTCTGTTCAAACCTGTGTACATTGTGGCCGATCGAACCACAATTCAGTGAATTGCACGTATAAAAATGCATACTGTCATTGGTGTAATGCCAAAGGACACATTCAGCGTGTATGCCCGTGATAAAATAATGTCAATGCCTTGGAAAATGATGACAGTGAAAATGATGACAGTAGCGACGTGGATGATGTGCTTATCATCAATTCTATTAAAAAGGGTGATAAAGGAAGAATCACCATCACACCTAAAATAAACGACAAGAGCGTAACAATGGAAGTCGACACCGGGTCTGCAGTTCCGTTTATGTCAAGCGCTGAATTCCGGAAGCTGTTTGGAAGCATGAAGATGGGCAGACCGCAGTCGATCCTAAAGACCTATTCCGGCAAGGTATTCGAGTCGGAAGCGACTGAAATGGTTTCAGTCTCCTACAACAGTCAATCCAAGCAACTGAAGCTGTGTGTTGTGAAAGTTGACGGTGTGTGTCTATTTGGAAGAGACTGGTTAAGTGAAATACGATTAGACTGGGACAAAATCGTATCTGTCAAAAATGTGTCTACGGACGTGCGTCTACAATCCATGCTAAAGAAATACGCATCTGTCTTTAGTGATGGAATTGGGAAAGTGAAAGACATCATGGCTAAGCTTACGTTGAAGGAAAACGCCAAACCAAGATTTATGAAAGCCACGACAGTGCCTTATTCGCTCAATAGAAAAGGAACTTGATAACCTTTAAAGTCAAGGAATTTTGACAAAAGTGAACACTAGTGAATAGGCAAGACCCATTGTACCCGTTGTCAAAGCTAATGGGAATGTTCGCATTTGTGGTGACTTTAAGGTAACGGTTAATCACGAAATTAATGTGGACAAATACCCTCTTCCGCGACTGGAGGACATCCTTGTTAATTTGTCTTCTGGACAAAAATACAGCAAGCTGGATCTACGACAAGCTTTCCTACAGCTCGTATGCGACGACGAGAGCAAGGAATTATTGACAATAAACACACACCGTGGTCTTTAATAAACACACACCGTGGTCTTTAACGCTACAACCGAATGTTATTTGGCGTGGCGTCTGCTCCAGCAAAATGGCAATGAACCATCGCCCAATTTCTGCAAGGAATCCCTGGAGTACAGTGCATACTGGATGACATGGTCATCACAGGTGACAATGACAGTTCACATCTTGATAATCTTGAGAAAGTATTGTGCAGGTTAGAACAGTACGGGATTAAGGTAAACAGGGACAAATGCACATTCTTTGAATAACATACTGCGGTCACGAGATTGACGCTGCAGGACTTTGGAAATGTCATCACAAGGTCAAGGCTGTGTTAAACACACCGACTCCACATGATCTAAAATCATAAAGAGCATATCTCGGGGTCCTAAATTATTATCACAGGTTTTTGCCAAATCTCGCGACCGTCATAAAACCAATGACCTCGCTTCTGGAGAAAAATAGGGAATTCGTATGATCGAGAGAATGTGAAAACCCGCTCCAAAATTCAAAGAAACTTCTGACATCTGAACCTGTTCTAACTCATTACAATCCAGAACTGCCTGTATGCCTGTATGGTATATCCGGTATACTGTCCCATGTCATGCATGATGGCTCTGAATGGCCTATTGCGTTTGCGTCACGATCGCTAACGAAAACTGAACGGAAATATGCTCAAATTGATAAGGAAGCTTTAGCGATATACTGGGCTGTTAAATTTTTTTATCCTTATCTTTATGGAAGGAAGTTTACCCTGATTACAGATTGTCAAGCGCTAACGTAGCCCCAGTAAAAGTATCCTCGTGAAAACTGCCACGTGCGTACAAAGATACGCAATGTTTCTTTCTGGGTTCGATTACAAGATTACTGAGCAGCATACAAATGTTGACGGTTTGTTGAGATTACTCGCGCCGATAACAGATCAAACAAATCTCGAAACAGAAGACAGAGCAGCTGCCCGTGACGAGCGGTCTAATTAGCCGGGAAACAAAACGACAGTGTTTGCGGTCGCACGTGTTTGAATACGTTTAAAATGGCTGGAATGAAACACCATATGATCCATTGATGAAACCCTATTACTTGCGACGTAATGATTTAACAATTCACCGCGGATGCCTAATGTGGGGTATAATGGTGATAATGCCTGTCAAACTGCGAGAGCGCATGCTATCTTTATTGCATGTCAGCCACCCAGGTATTGTCTGAATGAAGGCATTAGCGAGAAGCTATGTCTGGTGGCCTGGCATTGACAGTGATTATGAGCATTTATCGAGACGGTGTAATGGCTGTCAAATGAAACAGAAATCACCAGCCAAAGTGCAGTTACTTCGAGCGTGTACATGTTGATTATGCTAGTCCATTTATGGGTTACGTTTCTTGTACTCGTAAATGGCTGGAGATCGTAGAAATGAAATCAACAACTACCCAGAAAACAATACGAGCGCTTCAAACAATTTTTGCAAGAAACGGCTTACCTAAGCAACTTGTAAGCGATAACGGAAGTCAGTTAATTTCAGTTTTGCAAAATTCATGAAAAGCAATGGAATCGTGCATATTCGAACAGCGGTGGCTCACCCAGCTATGAACAGGTTAGTTGAAAGATTCAATCAAACATCAAAAGTCTTCTCTGCGCGCAATGCAATCGGAATTGGATGATTTTAATATGAAGCTAAATTCATTTTTGCTTCAATTCCACAATACTCCTCATGATACAACCGGCGAAACACCAGCCAAATTATTTTTAGGGTGCACGCTTTAATAAAACACAAACGGTTGTGACCGACTCGCAGATGAAACAATCTTTAACTGATTGTCGTAACTGTCGCGATCTTGAATTGGGTCAAACTGTTCTCGTGCATGACTATCAACCAACATCAAACGATAAATGGGTCAGTGGATGCATTATTTCGCACGACCCGCCTCTTCTGTACCAAATAGACGTTGGTAACAGCGTGATATGGGAACGGCATGTTGATCAGTTACGAGCTACAGAAATTAGTAGTCAGACACTTCTCGACAATTTGCCTCCTGTAAATTCGGAACCGTGCTGTTTCATCAATGAACCAATTGATAATGTCCCATTGCCATAATTAGTTCCGAATTCAGACTCTGTAAACATAGGCGATCAGTTGGAAACATCTGCGAGATGCAATCCGCTGCGTAATCGGAGCAAGGCAGATCGGCTACAGTACAATTAGTTAAATAATTGACACTGACTGACTGGGGTAGAATAGCTCCCAATTGATAACATTTATTAACCGTGGAGTTATGTTCTGTTAATTGTATGGACTTGTTTTAACATGAAATTGATGCATTGCTGATTCCTTGAAAATATTGTAGGCATTTTGCTATTTGTTTATATGTGTTATAATATTGATTTTGTTTCAGGAATCAATGATTTTAAAAGGGGGAGAATTGTTATGTATTTATGTTATGTATTTATCTTGCTAATCTGATTGGTTAATGTTCTACCATGCATATCATAATCACACCCTCTATGTACCGCTGCATGCTTGCCACTGGTCATACGAGGTAGTATTAAGAAAGCCACCAAACGTACTGCGTGTTCTCTTTTTATCTCAACCCACATACACAACAATTTGACCTTTAAGTGTGACCTTGACCATGGCCCTAGGGACCTGGTTCTTGTGAGGGACATACCGTCTCACAGTGATCAACACTTGTGCCAAGTTATTGTAAATTCCTTCCATGCTGGACAAAACAAGAAATGTTTGTAAAACATGTATGCCCCCCAACTTGCAACCAAGTTGTGAATATGTGCAATTGTTAAGAAATTTTTTTAATATGCAATCCCAAGCGAGGTCTCAATATATGGTATCTAAGTATGAAGTTTCATTAAAATATCTCCTTGCGTTCTCAAGTTATTGAGCGGAAACCGTTTTTCTATTTTTTAGCAATGCTGACCTTGACCCCACCCACCCCATATGCAATCCCAAGCAAGGTCTCGATAGAAGGTATCTATGTATGAAGTTTCATTAAAATATTGCAATGCTTGTCAAGTTATTGAGCGAAAACCGTTTTTCTATTTTTAGTAACTGTCACCTTGACCTTGACCACACCCACCCCATATGCAATCTCAAGCAAGGCTTCGATATAAGGTATGTAAGTATGAAGTTTCATTAAAATATCTCTATGCGTTCTCAAGTTCTTGAGCGGAGACTGTTTTTCTATTTTAGTAACAGTGACCTTGACCCTGACCCCACCAAAACCCATATGCAATCCCAAGCGAAGTCTCAATATAAGGTATCTTTGTATGAAGTTTCATTAAAATATCTCGATGTGTTCTCAAGTTATTGAGTGGAAACTGTTTTTCTATTTTTAGTAACAGTGACCTTGACCTTGATCCCACCCACCCCATATGCAATCCCAAGCGAGGTCTCGATATAAGGTATCTATGTATAAAGTTTCATTAAAATATCTCGATGCTTTCTCAAGTTATTGAGCGGTACTCGTTTTTCAATTTTTTGCAATGGTGACCTTGACCTTTGACCTATTGACCTCAAAATCAATAGGATTCTTCCTTTCCTCCAAAGTAACCAGCATACCAACTTAAATGATCGTAGGTCAAAGCGTTCTCTAGATATCGTGCAGAAACGAAATGGTCTACGGACAGACCGACCATCCGACCGACCGACGGACAGGTGCAAAGCAATATACCCCCACTTCTTCGATTGGGGTGCATAATTATGCTCTGGACAGGGTAGATGGCTTAAATTCTTATATTTGACCTTTGACCTTTAAGTGCAACCTTGACCTTGGACCTAGGCACATGGTTCTTGCATGGGACACACTGTCTCACCATGCTTAGCACTTGTGCCAAGTTATTTTAAATTTCTTCCATACTGGACAAAATTATGCTCCGGACAGGGTCTATGGCTTAAAATTCTTATATTTGACCTTTGACCTAAGTGTGGCCTTGACCTTGGACCTAGGGGCCTGGTTCTTGCGCGCGACACACCGTCTCATTATGCTTAACATTTCTGCCAAGCTTTTTGAAAATCCCCTAATGCTGGACAAAGTTATTGTCAGGACAAGAATCCAAACATAACTACACACCTACATATAACATACCCACGGACAGGGTAAACTCTATATGCCCCCCCATCATTGATAGATAGGGCATAAAAAAACAAACATACGTCTCCCGGCACAACTAGACTTGGTAATGATGAATCCTATTAATTTTCATCAAAATCCGGCCAAGGGCTACAGAGAACAAGCGCACTCCACCCCAAATCCCCTGACCACGACATACTGACGATATGCACAACTGCACTTGGTATTTATCAATCTTGTGAAGTTTTTTCAAATTCCAGCTAGTGTTTACGGAAAACAAGCACAGACAAGGTCTATTATGTGAAAAACTTCAAAGGGCAATCACTCTGCCCAAAATCTGCCGACCACGACATGCCGAGGATAAGCACAACAAGACTTGTTACTGATCAATCCTGTGAAGTTTCATCCAAATCCGGCAATGGGTTACTGAGAAGAAGTGCAGACAAGGTCTCTTAGGTGAAAAACTTCAAAGGGCCATAATTCTGCCCAAATTCCGCCGACCCCAACATGCCGAAGATATTCACAACTAGACTTGGTACTGATCAATCCTGTGAAGTTTTGTCAAAATTCAACCAGGCGTTACAGAGAACAAGTGCAGACAAGTTCTGTTATGTGAAAAACTTCTAAGGGCCATTACTCCGGCAGAACTCCGCAGACCACGACTTGTCAGCGATATGCACAACTAGACTGTGAAGTTTTATCGGAATCCAGCTAGGATTACAGAGAACAAGCGCAGATAAGGTTTCTTAGTTGACAAACTTCAAAGGGCTGTAACTCAAAATCCCGAAATCCACCGATCATTACATGCTGACGATACGCACAACTAGACTTGGTACTGACGATACGCACAACTAGACTTGGTACTGACGATACGCACAACTACACTTGGTACTGACGATACGCACAACTAGACTTGGTACTGACGATACGCACAACTAGACTTGGTACTGACGATACGCACAACTAGACGTGGTACTGACGATACGCACAACTAGACTTGGTACTGATCAATCCTGTTAAGTTTTGTCAAAATCCGACCAAGGGTTACCAAGAACAAGCTCAGACAAGGTCTGTTATGAGAAAAAATTCAAAGGGCCATACCTCCGCCCGAAATCTGCCGACAAAGTCATGCCAAAGATATGCACATCTAGACTTGGTACTGATCAATCCTGTGAAGTTCTGTAAAAATTCGGCCAAGGGTTAGAAAGAACAAGGCAGTCCAAAGGACAGCTATATCCCCCGCCGTGATCCTTCATTAGATTTTAAAGGTGACTTTGAAGTATCACACTGACCTTAATCAGTTTCATGAAAATTCCTTAAAGGGCATAGGAGATATGGAGCTGACACAAAAATGGAGGCTCAAACATTTGACCTTTAAGTGTGACCTTGACCTTGAGGTGGCAAGACTGCTCCATGCCTTCTGCACATCGCCTCAATGTGATAAACATTTGAGCCAAGTTTTATGAAAATCCTTCAAAGGGCATAGGAGATATGGAGCACACACAAAAATGGAGGCTCAAACATTTGACCTTCAATTGTGACCTTGACCTTGAGGTGGCGTGACTGCCTCATGCCTTCTGCACATTGCCTCAATGTGATAAACATTTGAGGCAAGTTTCATGAAAATCCTTTAAAGGGCACAGGAGATATAGAACGGACATGAAAATACAGGCTTAAACATTCAACCTTCAAGGTGACCTTGACCTTGAGTTGGCGTGACTGGCTTATGCCTTCTGCACATCATCTCAAAGTGCAAAACATTTGAGCCAAGTTTCATGAAAATCCTTCAAAGGGGATATGGAGCGGACACGAAAAACGGACACGAAAATTGTGGCTCAAAAATTTAGCCTTTAAGTGTGACCTTGACCTTGAGCTGGCGAGAAAGGCTGTTGCCTTCTGCACATCGTCTCAATGACCTAAACATTTGAGCCAAGTTTCATGAAAATCCTTCAAAAGGCAAAGGAGATATGGAGCGGACACGAAATGGAGGCTCGAATATTTGACCTTCAAGTGTGGCCTTGACCTTAAACCGGCGTGACTGACTCATGCCTTCTGCACATCGTCTCAATGACCTAAACATTTGAGCCAAGTTTCATGAAAATTCTTCAAAGGGTATAGGAGATATGGAGCGGACACGAAATGGAGGCTCGAATATTTGACCTTCAAGTGTGACCTTGATCTTGAGCCGGCGTGACTGACTCATGCCTTCTGCACATCGTCTCAATGACCTTAACATTCGAGCCAAGTTTCATGAAAATCCTTCAAAGCGTATAGGAGATATGGAGCGGACACAAAATGGAGGCTCGAATATTTGACCTTCAAGTGTGACCTTGACCTTGAGCCGGCGTGACTGACTCATGAGTTCTGCACATCGTCTCAATGACCTTAACATTTGAGCCAAGTTTCATGAAAATCCTTCAAAGGGTATAAGAGATATGGAGCGGACACAAAAAACTTTTTCACCAGTCAAGACATCCATCCATCCATCCAGACAGACAGACATCTTTCCAGCACAAAATCAATATGCCTCCCTACCCACTATGTGGGGGCAGACATACATATACTTCTACATGGAATAATAATAATATATGTATACAGGTTTACAAGTGTCACTGTTCTCAGAAGCGCGAGGTGGCTCACCTAGTAAGGCCTGCAGGCAGTGGAGCTGCTGGAAGGCCTGGTCCAGCCGGTAGTTGGTGGTCAGGTTGTGCAGCACTGTCAGGGCCTGGCTCTTCACACACATGCTCGGGCATGTGACCAGCAGCTGCACGATCTGGGACAAGCCACCCAGCTCACGCAATATCTCACCTAACATATAACAAAACCACAGGACATTGATTTTACAAGAAACATGCATGGGTCTCTCTCTGGTTTGGGGAAAGAGTACCTATACCCTCAGGTGGGGGAATTTTAGTGTTGTTTTACAAAGAAGGGGAAATTTCAACTTTGCAAATGAGTCAAAAATAATAACTATTAAATATACCTTTTCAATCACTTTATTAAGTATAACTCTTTACCTAACAACTTTATTCATGATTAATAATCAATAAATTGAATACTGTAGTAACAAGTCAATTTTTCAAACATCTAAAACTTGACCATTAATGGGACGGTGGAGCAGTGCAACAGAAAAATTTTCAATTTATTTTTTCACTTCCATTTTTCTTTACAAATAGTTTTTTTCACTTCAATGTTTAACCTTAATTAGTTTTGTTAAACTACTAATACTAATTCTTATACAGTAATAAACTATGTTATCGACTGTGAGACACAGTATTTGTGCCTTTTTGCTTGACCTGTTTTGATTACTTTTAAGCAGAAGCCAATTTCCCACAACAGAAATTACGGTTCCCAGCAAATAAGCAATATATATTGAAGTTTTATTATGAAAGCAAGAATAATTGGGAACCAAACATGTCAAATGGTCATTTACATGACCGTGAGGAGTTGTTCAGATTTTATTGTTAACATTTTATCGTTTTTAACGGTGATAAAGTACATTTGATCCCGGAAAATTACTCCCATAAACAAAAATGAAAACAAATTTGATAATTCTATTAGGGGGGATTTTGGTCTGAAATGGAGGAAAAGTATATACTTTTTCATTGGGGAAAATATGCCAAATTTCGGCATCATAAAGCGGAGATCGAGACACCAAGAAAACCAGATTTTTCAAACGAAATGGATAAAAGTCAGCACAATAATAACAGAAAGTTCTGGATGCAAGGTGAAGGTCATACAGCTATGGCTAGAAATTGCACTATAGGCCAACTTAAGTTAAGAATTTGCTTCTTAGTTATTAATTAGGACATAAAAGAATACAGACCCTGAACAAAAGTATGTTTATGTAAGTGAAAAAGTTTTACCGGTATAACAATAGCTCAATCCACTACCGGGTTATTGAGCAGAAAGACCGTGTTATTGACCTCAACCATCCCCTAAGTAATACCAAGCGGCATCTCTTGATCTTGACCCCACACAAACAATATGCAATCTCATGCAAGGCATTGCTATAATGTATCTATATATGAAGTTTAATTACAATAGCTCAAATCGTTCTTGTGTTATTGAGCCGACACTGTTTTTCTATTTCTAGTAACAGTAACCTTGACCCCACCTATCCCATATGCAATCCCAAGTGAGGTTTCAACATAAGGTATCTACATTTGAAGTAACATTACAATACCTCAATTTGTTCTCGAGCTCTTGAGCTTAAACCGTTTGTTGTATTTTTAGTAATGGTGACCATGACCACTGACCCTATATGCAATCCCAAGCGAGGTCTCTTTAAGTATGAAGTTTAATTAAAATATCTTAATACGTTCTCAAGTTATTGAGTTTTTCTATTTTCAGTAATGGTGACATTGACCTTGACCCCACCCATCCCACATGCAATAGAAAGCGAGGTCTAGATACAAGGTATCTACATATAAAGTTTCTTAAAATATCTCAAGTCATTCTCTAGGTATTGAGTTGAAACTGTTTTTTTATTTTTAGTAACAATCACATTGACCTTGTCCCACCCACCCCATATGCAATCCCAAGCGTGGTTTCGATATAAAGTATCTGTGTATGAAATTCAATTAAAATATTTAAATTCGTTCTCAAGTTATTGAGAGGAAACCTTTTTTCTATTTTAAGTAATGGTGACCTTGACCCCACCCATCCCATATGTAACTGCAAGAGAGGTCTAGATATAAGGTATTTAGATAAAAAAAATTATGAAGTTTCATTAAAATATCTCAATTCGTTCTCTAGGTATTGAGTATTTATAACACATATATATGCATACACAAGAAGCACGTGCATTATTTCATGCTGAATTATTACTGTAAACCCTCTGCAAAAAACCTATGCAAATAACTTAACAAACAAATCTATATTTATCGAAACGAGAATAATTTTTTAAAAACAAAGGTTTATTTCTTAGAACTTAAATATCATGTAATACAAATAATCTATATACATGTATCTTTTTCCTTCAGTTTTAACTTGATAATTTTGTTGGTCCTTATCATTCACCTTAAGTCATTAATAGGAAAACATGAGATTTGGGGGTAAAATATATGTATATATTCTAGAGCTGGATGAATTGGGCCCTATTCGGCCCAGAATTCTCGTTAACAAACAACAATGTTGATGACAAAAGTCCAGTGAAAAATAACCATTAAGGAAACAGGTACAGTTCATTACAGAACTAATGTCCGATCAAAACACATTTTTATCTCTAATCCTGCTGCAAATTAGCTAAATTCTGATATAGTTTAGATGTTAGCAGTATTACAATGACAATTTATAACAAGTGTATCAGTGAAACTGATGGATGCTGCCCAATGCGCTCTGTCAAGCAATATAAATGCAAGGAGAAGGGCAGATATATTAAAATGATTAAAAATCACTAGGCGGGACAAAATCTGACACCAAAACTGTATGTTAACATGTCACAAATGAGATTAATTTCATTAATCGTATTATCTTCAAAGTAGAAACAATGTTTACTTATCAGAACAGCCCTGTAGAGTTACAAAGTTGATGTGTACTTTTACTTATATAAAAATACCCGACCCAACCCGCAAATACCCGACCCGAACAAATATACCCGACCCAACCAGACATAAATTTGCTACCCATTGCATCCCTAGTAACCATGCACTAGGAGTAGCCTATAGAGCCTGCACAGGCCACACTAGTCAGAGAATGGTTACCTGTGGCCCGTCACCATGCACTAGGAGGAGCCTATAGAGTCTAAACTGGCCACATGATCCTGAGAATGGTTACCTGTGGCCCGTCACCATGCACTAGGAGGAGCCTATAGAGCCTAAACTGGCCACATGATCCTGAGAATGGTTACCTGTGGCCCGTCACCATGCACTAGGAGGAGCCTATAGAGCCTAAACTGGCCACATGATCCTGAGAATGGTTACCTGTGGCCCGTCACCATGCACTAGGAGATGCCTATAGAGCCTAAACTGGCCACATGATCCTGAGAATGGTTACCTGTGGCCCGTCACCATGCACTAGGAGGAGCCTATAGAGCCTAAACTGGCCACATGATCCTGAGAATGGTTACCTGTGGCCCGTCACCATGCACAAGGAGGAGCCTATAAAGCCAACACTGGCAAAACCTGCCTGAGAATGGTTACCTGTGGCCCGTCACCATGCACTGGGAGCCTTTAGAGGTTGCACTACCCACACCAGCTGGAGAATGGTTACCTGTGGCCCGTCACCATGCACTAGGAGGAGCCTATAGAGCCTACATTGGCCACACCAGCCTGAGAATGGTTACCAGTGGCCCATCACCATGCACTAGGAGCCTATACGCCTACACTGGCCCCACCAGCCTAAGAATGGTTACCTGTGGCCAGTCACCATGCACTAGGAGCCTATAGAGCCTACACTGGCCACACCAGCCTAAGAATAGTTACCTGTGGCCAGTCACCATGCACTAGGAGCCTATACTGGCCACACCAGCCTAAGAATGGTTACCTGTGGCCAGTCACCATGCACTAGGAGCCTATAGAGCCTACACTGGCCTCACCAGCCTGAGAATGGTTACCTGTGGCCAGTCACCATGCACTAGGAGCCTATAGAGCCTACATTGGCCACACCAGCCTAAGAATGGTAACCTGTTGCCAGTCACCATGCACTAGGAGCTTACACTGGCCACACCAGCCTAAGAATAGTTACCTGTGGCCAGTCACCATGCACTAGGAGCCTACACTGGCCACACCAGCCTAAGAATGGTTACCTGTGGCCATTCACCATGCACTAGGAGTCTACACTGGCCACACCAGCCTAAGAATGGTTACCTCTGTCCTGTCACCATGCATTAGGAGGAGCCTATAGAGCCTACACTGGCCACACCAGCCTGAGAATGGTTACCTGTGGTCCGTCAACATGCACTAGGAGCCTAAACTGGCCACACCAGCCTAAGAATGGTTACCTGTTGTCCGTCACCATGCACTAGGAGCCTATACAGCCTACAATGGCCACACCAGCCTGAGAATGGTTACCTGTGGCCTGTCACCATCCACTAGGAGGAGCCTATACAGCCTACACTGGCCACACCAGCCTGAGAATGGTTACCTGTGGCCCGTCACCATGCACTGGGAGCCTATAGAGCCTACACTGGCCACACCAGCCTAAGAATGGTTACCTGTGGCCCGTCACCATGCACTAGGAGGAGCCTATACAGCCTACACTGGCCACACCAGCCTGAGAATGGTTACCTGTGGCCTGTCACCATGCACTAGGAGGAGCCTATACAGCCTATACTGGCCACACCAGCCTGAGAATGGTTACCTGTGGCCTGTCACCATCCACTAGGAGGAGCCTATACAGCCTACACTGGCCACACCAGCCTAAGAATGGTTACCTGTGGCCTGTCACCATCCACTAGGAGGAGCCTATACAGCCTACACTGGCCACACCAGCCTGAGAATGGTTACCTGTGGCCTGTCACCATCCACTAGGAGGAGCCTATACAGCCTACACTGGCCACACCAGCCTAAGAATGGTTACCTGTGGCCTGTCACCATCCACTAGGAGGAGCCTATACAGCCTTCACTGGCCACACCAGCCTAAGAATGGTTACCTGTGGCCTGTCACCATCCACTAGGAGGAGCCTATACAGCCTACACTGGCCACACCAGCCTGAGAATGGTTACCTGTGGCCCGTCACCATGCACTAGGAGCCTATAGAGCCTTCACTGTCTACACCAGCCTAAGAATGGTTACCTGTGGCCCGTCACCATGCTCTTGGAGGAGCCTATAGAGACCAGACAGGCCACACCAGCCAGAGAATGGTTACCTGTGGCCCATCACCATGCACTAGCAGGAGCATATAGAGCTTGCACTAGCCACACCAACCTGAGAATGGTTACCTGTCGCCTGTCACCATGCACTAGGTGCCTATAGAGCCCAGAGTGGCCACACCAGTCAGACAAAGGTAACTTGTGGCCCGTCAACATGCAACTTATAGAGCCTACACTGGCCACACCAGCCTAAGAATGGTTACCTGTGACCCGTCACCATGCACTAGTAGCCTATAGAGCCTACATTGGCCACACTAGTTAGATAATGGTTACATGTGGCCCGTCACCATTCACTAGGAGCCTATAGAGCCTACACTGGCCACACCAGTCAGAGAATGGTTACTGTGGCCAGTCACCATGCACTAGGAGCTTACACTAGCCACACCAGCCTGAGAATGGTTACATGTGGCCAGTCACCATGCACTAAAAGCCTACACTAGCCACACCAGCCTGAGAAATGTAACCTGTGGCCAGTCACCATGCACTAGGAAGAGCCTATACAGCATACACTGGCCACACCAGCCTAAGAATGGTTACCTGTGGCCCAAACCCCATGCAGCTTATAGAGCCTACACTGCCCACACCAGCCTAAGAATGGTTACATGTGGTCCGTCACCATGCACTAGGAGCCTACACTGGCCAAACCAGCCTGAGAATGGTTACTTGTGGCCCGTCACCATGCACTAGGAGGAGCCTTTTGAGCCTACACTAGCCACACCAGCCTAAGAATGGTTACCTGTTGCCCATCACCATGCACTAGGAGCCTATACAGCCTACACAGGCCACACGATCCTGAAAATGGTTACCTGTGGCCAGTGACCATGCAGAAGGAGGAGCCTATAGAGCTTGCACTAGCCACACCAGCCTGAGAATAGTTACCTGTTGCCCGTCACCATGCACTAGGAGATGCCTATAGAGCCCAGGCCAGCAACACCAGCCAGAGAATGGTTACCTGTTGCCCGTCACCATGCACTAGGAGCCTATAAAGCCTACACTGGCCACACCAGTCAGAGAATGGTTACCTGTGGCCAGTCACCATGCACTAGGAGCCTAGAGAGGCTACACTTGCCACACTAGCCTGAGAAATGTTACCTGTGGCCAGTCTCCATGCACTAGGACGAGCCTATAGAGCATACACTGGCCACACCAGCCAAAGAATGGTTACCTGTGGCCAGTCACCATGCATTAAGAGCCTATAGAGCCTACACTAGCCACACCAGCCTGAGAATGGTCACCTGTGGCCAGTCAACATGCACTTGGAGCCTATAGAGCCTACACTGGTCACACCAGCCTGAGAATGGTTACCTGTGGCCAGTCAACATGCACTAGGAGCCTATAGAGCCTACACTGGCCACACTAGTCAGAGAATGGTTACCTGTGGCCTGTCACCATGCACTAGGAACCTAAAGAGCCTAAACTAGCCACACCAGTCTGAGAATGGTTACCTGTGGCTAGTCACCATGCACTAGGAGCCTATAGAGCCTACACTCGCCACACCAGCCTAAGAATGGTTACCCGTGGCCAGTCACCATGCACTAGGAGCCTATAGAGCCAGAGTGGCCATACCAGTCAGAGAATGGTTACCTTTGGCCTGTCACCATGCACTAGGAGGAGCATATAGAGCTTGCACTAGCCACACCAGCCATAGAATGGTTACCTGTGGCCAGTCACCATGCAGTAGGAAGAGCCTTCAGAGCCTACACTGGCCACACCAGCCTGAGAATGGTTACCTGTGGCCAGTCACCATGCACTAAGAGCCTTCAGAGCATACACTGGCCATACCAGCCTGAGAATGGTTACCTGTGGCCAGTCACCACACACTAGGAGCCTATAGAGCCTACATTGGCCACACCAGCCTGAGAATGGTTACATGTTGCCTGTCACCATGCACTAGGAGCCTATAGAGCATACATTGGCCACACCAGCCTGAGAATGGTTACCTGTGGCCAGTCACCATGCACTAGGAGCCTATAGAGCCTACATTGGCCACACCAGCCTGAGAATGGTTACATGTTGCCTGTCACCATGCACTAGGAGCCTATAGAGCCTACACTGGCCACACCAGCCTGAGAATGGTTACCTGTGGCCATTCACCATGCACTAGGAGCCTACACTGGCCTCACCAGCCTGAGAATGGTTACCTGTGGCCAGTCACCATGCACAAGGAGCCTATAGAGCCTACACAGGCCACACTAGTCTGAGAATGGTTACCTGTGGCCAGTCACCATGCACTAGGAGCCTACACTGGCAACACTAGCCTGAGAATGGTTACCTGTTGCCAGTCAACATGCAGCTTATAGAGCCTACACTAGCCATACCAGCCTGAGAATGGTTACCTGTGGCCAGTCACCATGCACTAGGAGCCTTCAGAGCCTACATTGGCCACACGAGCCTGAGAATGGTTACATGTTGCCTGTCACCATGCACTAGGAGCCTATAAAGCCTACACTGGCCACACCAGTCAGAGAATGGTTACCTGTGGCCAGTCACCATGCACTAGGAGCCTAGAGAGGCTACACTTGCCACACTAGCCTGAGAAATGTTACCTGTGGCCAGTCTCCATGCACTAGGACGAGCCTATAGAGCATACACTGGCCACACCAGCCAAAGAATGGTTACCTGTGGCCAGTCACCATGCATTAAGAGCCTATAGAGCCTACACTAGCCACACCAGCCTGAGAATGGTCACCTGTGGCCAGTCAACATGCACTTGGAGCCTATAGAGCCTACACTGGTCACACCAGCCTGAGAATGGTTACCTGTGGCCAGTCAACATGCACTAGGAGCCTATAGAGCCTACACTGGCCACACTAGTCAGAGAATGGTTACCTGTGGCCTGTCACCATGCACTAGGAACCTAAAGAGCCTAAACTAGCCACACCAGTCTGAAAATGGTTACCTGTGGCTAGTCACCATGCACTAGGAGCCTATAGAGCCTACACTCGCCACACCAGCCTAAGAATGGTTACCCGTGGCCAGTCACCATGCACTAGGAGCCTATAGAGCCAGAGTGGCCATACCAGTCAGAGAATGGTTACCTTTGGCCTGTCACCATGCACTAGGAGGAGCATATAGAGCTTGCACTAGCCACACCAGCCATAGAATGGTTACCTGTGGCCAGTCACCATGCAGTAGGAAGAGCCTTCAGAGCCTACACTGGCCACACCAGCCTGAGAATGGTTACCTGTGGCCAGTCACCATGCACTAAGAGCCTTCAGAGCATACACTGGCCATACCAGCCTGAGAATGGTTACCTGTGGCCAGTCACCACACACTAGGAGCCTATAGAGCCTACATTGGCCACACCAGCCTGAGAATGGTTACATGTTGCCTGTCACCATGCACTAGGAGCCTATAGAGCATACATTGGCCACACCAGCCTGAGAATGGTTACCTGTTGCCATTCACCATGCACTAGGAGCCTACACTGGCCTCACCAGCCTGAGAATGGTTACCTGTGGCCAGTCACCATGCACAAGGAGCCTATAGAGCCTACACAGGCCACACTAGTCTGAGAATGGTTACCTGTGGCCAGTCACCATGCACTAGGAGCCTACACTGGCAACACTAGCCTGAGAATGGTTACCTGTTGCCAGTCAACATGCAGCTTATAGAGCCTACACTAGCCATACCAGCCTGAGAATGGTTACCTGTGGCCAGTCACCATGCACTAGGAGCCTTCAGAGCCTACATTGGCCACACGAGCCTGAGAATGGTTACATGTTGCCTGTCACCATGCACTAGGAGCCTATAGAGCCTACACTGGCCACACCAGTCAGAGAATGGTTACCTGTGGCCAGTCACCATGCACTAGGAGCCTTCAGAGCCTACATTGGCCACACGAGCCTGAGAATGGTTACATGTCGCCAGTCACCATGCACTAAGAGCCTATAGTGCCTACACTGGCCATACCAACCAGAGAATGGTTACCTGTGTCCCGTCACCATGCACTAGGAGCCTATAGAGCCTACATTGGCCACACCAGCCTGAGAATGGTTACCTGTGGCCAGTCACCATGCACTAGGAGCCTATAGAGCCTACATTGGCCACACCAACCAGAGAATGGTTACCTGTGTCCCATCGCCATGCACTAGGAGCCTATAGAGCCCAGACTGGCCACACCAACCAGTGAATGGTTACCTGTTGCCCGTCACCATGCACTAGGAGCCTACAGAGCCAACACTGGCCACACCAGCCGGAGAATGGTTACCTGTGGCCCATTACCATGCACTAGGAGAAGCATATAGAGCCCAGACTGGCCACACCAGCTGGAGAATGGTTACCTGTGGCCTGTCACCATGTAGCTTATAGAGCCTACACTGGACACACCAGCCTGAGAATGTTTACCTGCAGGTATACTCTGCTTACACAGGTTGGCAATGATGGCCAGAGCATTGTGTACCAGGTCCTCATCAACAGCAGGTGCTACTATACCTGCCAATATATGTACATAGGCTAGCATCAATCATCAGGGATAATGTCTGCATAAGTTATCCTGACAATTGTATAATATAATGATGTTCTTTTTGTAAGTGCTATTGTTTTTCCATTTTTCCATTTCTGGCAAAAGAATAATTCGAGCCCTTTTTTGATCCAATACAAATTGCAATACATCTAATTCCTCCTATATGACCAATTAACACATCCTCTCACAAAACCAATGTTGACATCTTTACTATCTATTCGGCCACCCCTTGAATAATGGAAATTTTAATTGTTATTTCTTATTAAACTTGTGTAAGTTATTTGTATTGTGACAATTCTATCTCCAGGGTTGTCATTAAGAGCCAGCAGCCAGCCAAATTGACCGTTTCAAATGAGATGTGGGCTGGCTCAAATTTTTAAAGAAATAAAAATAAATTATTGTGTACCTTGTTCTGAAATCCAGTCTGTAACCTCAACATACGCTATTCCATATTGAATGTAAATATTAATTACTTTTTTTTTTTATATTCAAAAGGTTTTCCCTCGTAAAACAGTTTCAATTATAATTTCAAGGCATGTATATTTTTTTCTTCAACCCATGTAAATCTCCAATTTATCAAATGCAACATTCTCATTTTTTGACACCCTTGATTTTTCTCCTAGAACACTAATTCAGCAATACTCTATCAACAGTGCTTGTGTTGTTCTGAGTAGTATTGATTGATGCTTTTTCACACCAACCATGTGCTAAGCCTGTTACACCCTTAATAGCTGAAAACGGCCCCAATTGAGCATTCATATCAAAGACTTTTGAAGTCAAACTGACACCATTGCTATGGCTGCTGCTAATGGCTTTGGATGCACATCTAATTGATAATGTCACACTGTCACTCTTACTTTAAACAGGTGTTACTATAAATCACTCTGTTTTCAACAGATTTTATTGTACTTCAAATTGGAAAAATAATTGCAAGGTAATTTGAACGCAGTGTTTTATTTATTAAAACAAACTTTATGAATTAATAATTAACAAAATATAATTAATATATAATTTAAATTTTCGCATTCCAAAATAAGTGTCACACTATTAATCTACAGGTTGTTCAATCTGTAAAAAAACATTTAAAATGTGTTACGAATTTAAGAAGTGAAGTCATACAAAATCACACACAAAAATAACAATAACAGTGTGGTTTTTTTCCTTCGTTTAAAAAAAAAAATGTTATTTCTATAATTGATTACACAAAATCTGAACTATTAAAATTAATTAAGTAAAACAAAGGGTAATTTTCATACATCAAACTATCATGAATCATGTGTCCAAAATGGCGCAATGCTAGGATTTTGCATCTAAATTAAAAAAAATTTACAGGGGAGGGGGGGAGGGGGTGGGATCCCCTAAATCACTCGCACCTTCCACGTTTGAAGCTCTGGCCTCCTCAATTGGTTATTGAGCCTTCTTGAAAAAATCTTAATGACAACCCTTTATCTCTTTAATGCAGATTATTTCTCTAAAAATTACGCATGTTAGATTTTGTCTTACAAAGATATTTGAAGAAATTCTCTATCGCTACACACTATGTGCATAACCTGGGATTTTTGTAAACATTCATTTTAAAACAGTAATTTGGTGTTTGTCTAATACAGGATGCCCTAAATGAATTAGATCAAAATTATTACACAATTTAAGTGCTTTATTATAAAAATTAAGACTGAACCAAATGATAGGAAAATATGAAAAATTAATGGTTGCTAGGGTGCCTTCCTAGAACTGGTCAGTAACTAAGTAAATGGCTGATTTCTAAATTATCTGACCTTTATTTTGTTGGAGATTTAAATTTTAAATATAAACGGCTCACCGATGTTATTATCAATTTATAATTTGTGTTTTTCTGCTGCAGCTAGACGACTGTAATAAAACTTACAAATCGGGTTGACATCAGTATAATTCTTTCTCCACAATAAAATCCTGTTCAGTAGTTCAGTTTCACTGACCATGACCAATGTTACTAGGCAGGGGTACATTTCATATCCCATTAGCAGTGTAAAGCCTCCAATTCTGCTTACCGTTGAGGGCACACAGTGATATCTTTCTGGGTATGCTGGCCAGGCTGAGCTGCTCTGGCAGGCTGTACACACACATGTCGGGCACCGTCAGCGTGTAGCCGTAGTCCACTGCAAACACCTCCAGGCTGCTCACGCTCACAGACACCACCTGAAACCACAACATGCAGTCAGACCTACGGTATTTAATCTATAGTTTGGGACACTATGTTTTTGGACACCCTCAAAATAGGCCAAAATAAATATTTTTCGGGTCACAATGTTTTTGCAGACTTTCAGCAAAGAAATTAAATTGTGAGCTATGTTTTCAGACAGATATTAATTGGCAAGTAACATACATTATCATTAAATGTTTCATAGGGAGAGACAGTGGTTTTCAAATGTTTCTTCGCTATTGTTTATCAATTTAATCAAGCATGACAATTATCAAGTTGTACAATTAGATCAATATACAGTATTGTGTGAAATATAAAAGCCTCCAGCAATAAACGTTAACCATAACCGCAGATGACTATTTCAAAGCCAAACAGTCAATAAACTATGATCCTAACAGCTTTAGAACAGTCAGATTGACCATGCAAAAGTAAGAAGTGCCGTTTTGAATATCGTTTAATTCGTCAAATGGTAATCATTATGATAATGAATTTGATTCGAACATGACATGTTGGAAAAACTTAAGTTAACAACTTTTAATGTACAATCAAATTATGACTTTACACGCAGAAGAAAATTAAGTAGTACCTTATGCGTCGTTAATGAAAATGAATTTATTGGGTCACGAGGCGAGCCGAGAAGAAACATAGTAATTCTAATCTATAACGGAATAAAACATCTTGTTATCTCTGACTCATGTTAAGGTTAAGTTTGAGTGGGGCACTATTTATTATTTCATTTTTTATTACTTATTTTATTATAAACTTGGCCATGATAATAATAATAATAATAATAAAAATCATCATAAAGAACAAAAGGGAAATCACAGTTACCGGTAATTATGCAGCACACTATCAAAAGCGGGTCGGTTACACTCCAGAAATCATATCTCAAAATTACTCTTGAGTAATTAGCACACTCGATAGCCTAGTGGTTAGCGCGTCAGACTCTCACTTCGTCGGTCGTGGTTTGATTCCCGACAGAAGCACATTTTTTTCTCTACTTTTTTTTACAGAGTATAAGGGTTTGCTACTCCAGATGCTTTATTAATTAAATATGGCATTTGTAAAAATATAATATAATGTGATTAACTTCGTTTAAGTATTTTATAACATTCCTAAATAATTATACCACAACACTTTTGCTTAAACAGTTAAAGCTTGCCATACTGTCTTTACATTCATAGAATGATTAATATTTTTAATATTTCGCATCTTGTTTGTTTTTTAAGGTTTAAGTTTTTAAGTTTTGTTTAACACCATAGCTATTTCGCTCAGACAGAATAATCTGCTGTCTTCCACAGAAAATGCCTGGTAATAAAACTGATATCCATCATTTTTCACTATATAGGTATAGATCTCTTCGGCAAATGTGTCACAGGTTATGAAAATTTATTGTCAGAATGTCATTAAAATATGTTTGTAGCCAAAAAAAAAGACCACAATATTGAAAATCGGTCAAAGAATTAGGTTAATCAGGTTTCTTGCCAGGCAGAATATTTTTCATTTTCAATTGAAAGCTGTTTTGACAGGCCTGATATATTTAAGGCCAACCTTATTGTTTGTTTGTTTGTTTGTTTGGATTTTTCGCCGTATTCAACAGTATTTCAGTCATAACGGCGGTCAGTTAACCTACTCACACTTTTCCTGGGTAAGCTTAGCCAATCTGAGCGGCTTACCAGTACTAAGTGCATATACCTATGCCAGTAACTGACAACTGCTCTACTTGAATCAGAGGTAGGGGGAGAATGGCCGTAGAAATAATTTCATGACCAATCCCCACACAAGTTATGTGGCCGGGCTGGGAATCGAACCCGCGATCCTCGGATCTGTAGTCCAGCGCTCTACCAACTGAGCTAGCCGGCTGGGTTTAAGGCCAACCTTAAAAAACTGTTTGTTTACCATTGCCTACCCAAGGTTGCTGGTAACGGGTAAGTAGGTAGGCTTTATTTTATTTTTATTTTTGAAAAAACAAAAATGCAAATTTATAAATAATCCATTTAGCGTCAAAATATAGCATATAACACAGATATTGCTTTTAATAATATAACCAAGTGTCTGTTGATATAACGAGAGCTTGCTAGCAATCATCTTTATTTAGACAATGAATGCTGACAAACTGCCTGTTGTTTTCACATATTTGATAAAACATGATAAGAATTGCAAGGGTTTAGCGGATACAGTTAAATTATTAACCAGTGGAAAACTACCAATGGAAAGAAGAGCGAGCTTTTATTTAACCCAAAGTAAAAATAGAATATTTGGATTTAAAAAAAACAAACTGGTTTGATTTAAGAAAGAAAAAAACTTTTGAGTAGGGTCCTTTTCATTGGGTAGGTAGGCAATGGCAAACAAAGTTAATTTTAATTTTGGCCTAACTCGTAAATGGTATAAAGCTGCTGTAAGTGACTATGTCTTGTTTTCACATCTGTTAACGTTTTCATTAGTAACATATGTTTTACAATGAACCTCAATAGGAGGGATTTACAATCAGCCAATATGCTAAAAATAGATTCACTGATAAGAACTGACCATAGCAAAGGCAGCTGGTTGGACAAACTTTGTACAACCTGCCTTCTTTTAACTATACATTTGTTACAGCTTTGGGTATGAATTTACAATCTAAATCTTTAAATCATTGTTATCTGAACATCTAACCTTACTAAGAATTGCCTTACCTGTCAATTTGTTCTGGGGTGGTATTCTGAAACTTTCTCAGACTTAATTATTGTAAGTTAGATTTAATAAGTTTTAGTTTTATCAGATTTAGTCAATAGTGTCTTGAAATTTAAGAATTTTTTTTGTTTACTCTTACTATTGTAACAGTTAAAATGTCCAAGAAAAATCTAAGAGTAAGTTTGTTTTTTATCTTAAAAATGTTAGACAGTGTTCAACGGATCTTCTACAAATAACAAAATTTATACACTTAGGCCAGGACTTTTTGATTTTACGGTTTACAAAACCGGCGAACATAAATTTTCCGAAAGTGAAAAAAAAATAAATTATAATTACGATTTTTTTTTTACCGATGGGGGGCGAAACGTTCAAATTTTCGAAATATTTGAGCACGAATATAATAATTTGCTCGGTAAGTCCGATTACTTCCGTGAAACTGCTTTTTGTTTTTGACGGTATCACACGATGATTGCCGATCGAGATCAACAAATTGTTCCGGAATTTCACGGACAATTTTTTAAGCAAGGCGTCCGCCGTTGTTTATGTACATGTATGCCATGTAAAACCCGTGTTTTCTACAAAAGAGTGCGAAATGTCTGCTGAAATACGACGTCACGTTCCACGCATGGAAAGCGTGCGTGTACCGATCATGTGCTTTACTAAATACAGGTCTTTAAAGACATTGGGTGTCCTAGTTTCCCGACAAAGGAATGTTAATCCCATGCATGATTTTTGCAGGGAGAAATCCCGTTATTGTGGTCAGTGAAGTGTTTCAAGTTTGAGGGTCGTCTCATAAATCTGTACTAGTATCCAAAATTGAACAAAAAGATTGGTACAGCAAATGGAGAAAAAATAGGTAAATTATAAACAAATTGGCGTGGTTTTTCCATGCAAATTTACTTATTGGTGGACAAAAAATTAGCAAGTGATTTTTAGTTCGTAAATTGTTGAATTTATTATATATTGTAAACTTCTAATAATGTTCAACATGTTTCATAGACGGCCCTTAAAATGACTTGTCCATTTGATGACAGTTAATATTACCATTAGAAGTACAGTTATTCATGGAAAGAATGAAACATGAGAAAATCAACACTGTTTTTAACAATAGAGTGACATTTGTCTTTAACATTTGACACGCAGGCACGATGTGCACAAGGACAATTTTCCGCCGTTTTTGCAAGAACAAAGCATGTATATAATATAAATATATTTTAATCAAGATCTTTACAATTCACCAATTATCCAGTCAGTACTATGTTCAACAGCTGTAACGATTAAAACAGTGTTAAAACACTAAATACATGCCCATATTAATTAATCGAATAAAAAAGGCTCCATCAGTAGATCGAGTGTAACCTAAAGATTCGAGAACGACGAGAATAGTGGGTTTGGACATGACGTCACTGTGCGAATGTGATGCGCACTGGACATAAACATCCGGAAAAAATCATTACTTTCAGTTTCGCAACAACAATGATGCTTTTGCTTTTAAAAGGCTAGAGGTATGCCGTTCAAACGGTGATGTTTCGTTTATTTCATTTCGTTTAAACTTGTACAAAAAATTGAAAACATCTTAGCCGAAGGCACTGGATGTATATTTTCAGGTGGCATTTGTAACAAATAATATCATTAGTAACAAGATCTTCTTGCGGGCACATCGAAACGAGGATGTGGGGACAGACAGCTTTGTCTCGTATACACTTAAAAGAGAAAGTCATGGTTGCATTTTGTTGATGATATATATTTTCGCGACACAATGAGAATTTCTTATTTGCCATGTATTTTGTTTCTGTCACAATTGTAATGCAATAATTTAACACACACTAGCAGTTCAGTTTATATCTGATAAATTTCATATATACATGAAGATTTAGCATTTACACAGAGTTGAATATTTAAAAAAAAATATGTTAAAACTGGTTTCTCATTTTTAATAAGAATTCAGACTTAATAAGAATCCAGACAATTAACGTCATATTATTTGGACTTTTCTCTTGATGTAGTTAAATTTAATATGTTTTTCGAGACCTCACAGCAATTATTTTCAAAATTTGCGTTGTGTGGTTAGATTAAGCTTGTTTTGCTAGGTCTGTGTTCGGGCAGTTGTGGATTCCAGTCCTGCACAGGTTAACTCGTCTTCTTTTAAAAAGGCATCTCACTTTACATTTTGTAAATCCATACAAGTATACAACTTTGTGGTAAAATCAATTTTAATGATGCCGTTAAAATATATGCCTCTATTACACTTATTTACTCTGTAAAATTAATAAATACAAATGGTTAAACTGCATATAAAACATTGGTGTAATAAAACAGTTTATACCATGTTTGACGTCTTATTCTAACTTCACATAATAGTGTGTTTTAATGTTGATATTGTTATTAATTATAAATTGCTAATGGGAAATCGTTCGTTGTGTTAAGATTTGAACTGTTTTTTGTGTTTTTTTTCGACCTGCCAGTGGACATGTTTCCCAAAATTTTCTGTAAATTACATTATTAAATAGAATTTTCTAAGACAATATAAGTGTACTGTATAAATTATGTTATTTATAGAAGATCCGTATTCTGAAACTTTCTTAGAAATTACTAAATCTTACTTTAAGCTAGGTTAATTACCTTTTAATTCATTAAGTTTTTATCTAAAATAGTTTGTTTTTAAATCAGAGAACATTTGTCTAAGAAAATAAAAAAATACACTTCTTCAAGAATACATTTTATATGTCATTAAATTGGTTAACAAATAACATAATAAACATTGTATCTCATATATGGATATAAAATATGTCAATTGCAATAAAACAACATTTAAAGGAACATTTTAAATATATTGGAAGGCATATTGTTTTCTGATAAGAAAATTTTGGACATTTTTTCAAAAATAGGAAAATTTGTCAGTAAATCTTTTTAAAGTGCTGTATTAGATTATGCTTTTGACGCCAGTTAATACTAGTTGTCGACGTTAGAATATTCAGTTAAATAAATTGATGAAAGTGTACAATATAATAAATACAAAATATCAGCCTGAAATATTTGAATCGCATGTAAGTGTATGTTCACCAATTGATCATGTTTATAAGTTTTTAATTAAAATTTCAAATGAAATCTTAATTATTAATGTCTTAGAAATTTTTTTACTTTTAAGATGGGTGCAAAGCTGTCCAAAAAAACAACAACATTATTCTTAGATAAATCCTTCGATAGTATACTTAAAAAAATACTAAGAGAAAAAACTTGAACATTTCTAGCATTGTCAAAAAAATTAATAGAGTCTAGATCATAGTAAGTTATTGATTTAACAGTCATTTTTATGTTAAAAGTCGTAACTTTCATATCCATTTATTAGACCCAATCATATGTCTATGTTTTAGTTTTCAACTCCTAAATTCCATTATATACAGAATGTTTTCTTAAATCATTTTCTTAAAACAAATTTCTCTAGGAACTTGGTTAGAGAACAACTAAGAAAATGCATATCTTAGCCAAACAATCAAATAGAGAAAATTCTTAAGATGATTTTAAACCTAAGCACTATAACTATCTATGTAGTTTAACAATAGAATGCTCAGATATTTCAGATGAGCAAAAGTTTGCTCCAGGTATATAATTTTCTGTTAATTTTACAACAAATATCTTATCAGAAGTAGCCCCAGTTAGCAGTTGTTTGTCCGACCTTCGAGGAAAGTGTGCACACGTAGTACACATAACAGATATCAGTGACGTAGTTGTAAATCCCTCCTATTCATCATCTGCACGTTTGATAACAGATACCATTCAAAACGCCATGATTGAGAAACAAAAACTAACATAACTTCACAATGGCGATATATACATGTGTATTTTAAAATCTTATTTTTTACGAGGCAATACATTATACAGTCGAAACGCGATACAACGAATCGCGATACTGCGAAATAAAGGGATACTACGAACAAGGCTGCAGGTCCTGTACGAATTCCTTATATATTTAACTAATAAAAGATGCGATACTATGAAATCGCGATCGAACGAAAGATGCGATACTACGAACTGAATTTCTGGCCCCATCGTTAAATTGTCATTCAAAATTAACGCGATACTACGAATAAGTTTGAACCGAGACTTTCGCACCTTATCGAGTAAGTTTTCACACCTAACCCAAGCCAGTACTTTTGTTTGACGGATAATGCTCATGGTCAATGGCGTTATAGACAAAGGCCCAGTCATTTATACTTTAAACTAAAATATCACATTTGAGTGTTTAATGCACGTCTAGACATGTAAATCTTAACTAGCTGGTGTATTAGTTTTGGATCTGTATATATTCTGCAAATAAAACATATTAAACTTTATTTAATTTGTTATGACTAGTTTTCACAATTATTTAATTTATGTTGCCGCTAAGGAGTACACAATACTTAAATTTTCAAAAGATGCGACACTACGAATAATTCCGTATCTCCCTTTACTATTCGTAGTATCGCGTTTCCACTGCATATTTTAACGCCTCATTTTGACTATGATGAATCCCCAAGCATTGTCTCTGTGTTCAAGTTATATTTATAATGTTGACACAAATGTTACAGTAAAACACTGAATTCATAAAAATGAAGTTATGCGAATAGTTTCGTTTAATGTTTGACATTTTGGGAAGAAAACAAAAGACATTACAAAGTATAAATTGTCTGTATAACACGTCGAGTTTGATGGTTCTGGCTAGTTAACCAGAATTTTATTCAAGTGATTTCTATTTCTACAAATAAGAACACGGAACAAGCCTAACTATCATAATTTTCCAATAAAAACATTTATAATCACTGTATCTAAAGTGACATATGTCGGGTATTAACATTTGACAGTTAGTATATGGTAATTAAGGTGTCGCATACAGTTTAATTTGATTTACTGGTTCTGATGAACAATTTTAATACTATTGTATATTTGCGAAACATTCTGCCATAACAGGTCTTATGTGCCATTTAAGATAAGTTATTTGAACAAATCGATAAGTTTCATCTGACGTTATGTTATTATATTTTATTAAAATATAAGCGCACAGTGCACTAACATTTTCAATAACTATAAATGAATGTTAACAAAGTCATTGATAATATTAATCAAAATGCTGACAGCATAGAAGGACTGTTGGCGACAAAACAACCTAAAAACATGTGAATTATGAGTGCATTTTTGCTTAGAAGGAAACATTTGTTTGAATGAAGTTCAATTTCCCACTTTTAAACTTGATAGTATATGGCTTCTTATTCTGTAGTACACGATATCATAATTTTTTTTTTTAAGTAACCAACACATATTTTTCAAGCTAATTATCTGAAATATCAGTACACGCAACGCGAAACCTGTAAAGGTCACGATATGCCGCAAGCCGATTTTATTGCGACGCGCAGAGCGCTTGCTCGCGATCTCACAAATTTTCGCTAATTCTTGCTACGAAAATTCGCGCATATTTGCGAACTTTTGTGGCCAAGAATTTTGTCCCACCACGAATCGCGACGATAAAGTAATTCGTACAAATGTACACCTGAATGCAATATTTTTACTCAACGGTCAATTAATAATTCGTTTTAAAATAACTTTCCGGAATGGTTATATACATGTAATACTCTGATTTATCTTATTACAGTATCATTTAAACATACATTTATGGCAACACTATTACGACATTTTTGTGGAAATAATAATTAAGTAATTTTATAATGCACCGGTTCATAAATTACAAATATTATACAAATAAAGAATAATAAGAAAGTTATTAAATACTACAATAGTGTTTTATCTAGAGCTAATCAGCGCGGCGCCGTGCCACGCCCCTTTATAGATCCACCACCCTGCCCTTCTCAAAAGCAAGTAGCGCCTCGTGCCCTTTATCTATCGACTGTATTGCCCTTAATCAGGGCCCTTAGTGATGGCATTTTA